>CM029595.1:78627656-79827656 GCA_017311375.1 Mytilus coruscus | reverse complement strand
CTATATTTTGCTATGTACAGTTATGATAATTTATTAATTTACATCCTGTAGATACTGTTTACTTATAATATTTTGGCATTGGACATGGTCATGCGTTCCTCAGGCTGTTTATGACGTCTTTACACTAAATCCGTTGGATGTGTACTAGTTGATACTTTAGTCTGGAAAACATGATTTATTTATTAGTTGTAATTGGCATTGAACTTGCTTACAGTAACAACACAGTACTACTTTTTGGGTGCTTTGTATCTTTTGTTTTAGTGCCTCTTTACCGATCTTTTGAGTTGCAAATTACAACTGAATTTTACAGTTTGTTCCTACGTTGGGCTGTAACACCGCTGTCCCAGGTTAGGGTTGAGGGCTCACAAACATATTTAACCCTACCACATTCTTTATGTGCCTGTCCCAAGTCAGGAGCCTGTAGTACGGTGGTTGTCGTTGGTTCAGTTCTGTCATTGTTTTTGTAAATTGTTTTGTTATAAATTAGGCTGTTAGTTTTTGTTTGAATTGTTTAACATTTTTATGTCGGCCGGCCTTTTATAGCTGACTATACAGTACGAGTTTTTCTGAAGGCTGTACGGTGGCCTATAATTGCATACTACCACTTCATTTTAACTCTGTTGGATAGTTGTCTCATTGGCAGTTATACCGCATCTCCTCACTTTTATATATACATGATATATCCAAAATAAAAATCTCTAAAGTCAAACAACTTCTCTCACTTTAAGCGCTATATATAGGTATTACTGCTGGTGCAATATTTTTTTGAACGATGATAATAGAAATAGAAATTGTATGCATGTATTATTGTTATAAATAATAAAAGTACCAAGATTTTTTTTTTGAGGAGGAGAAATTTTATTGTCTTTGGAAGGGGGTCTTGAATTTATTTTCCTTCCTCAAGGTGGGGACATGTAAAAAATCAGAGCTGCCATCCCGGGCCTCCCTTCCCAAATTGAAAGAAAATGACCAGTCTCTTACGGTCGTAGATTCAAAATCTAAATACACGGTTAACATGGTTAATTTCAGCATATCCAAGTACACCAAGAATTTAATTTGTTTATTTATGAACGGACAATAGTAGAAAACATTTTAAAGGGGTTCCCTTAATAAATCTGAAAATTAATATATACAGAATAACAAACAAACCTAGCTACCACGAAGCTCCTAAAAAATGATAATACCAATTTCCAAAATATCATTCATCATTATCTTTAAAACTTAACTTTATTTTTTCTTCCAAAATATCTAATAATGAACATAACTATTTTTAACTATGACCCTACTTACAATTTCTATTAATTGTGCAATTCATATTACGATTCATATGATGGAGACATACTCTTTTGATCAATTAAGGCGGCAGTTACCAGTTTTGGTGTACCAGAACTTTTATAATTGCATCGTGTTGTGAAAAAATAACCAATTGAATATAAATCCTATGCTATTTTAGAGGGTGGTAAAGGGGTGTCTAAAACGGAAACACGTGAAATAAAAATCGCAAAAACGTTGCACGGAAAATAAAAATCGTGAAAAATGAAGCACGAGAATAAAATCGAAATATATTAAGGAAAAAAAGACCAGAAGTTATTACTCAGCCGTTCTTGGAGATCATGGAGTCATTATTAATGAACATGAAGACCCTGCGGTCACCTTTTAGCGTCCGCTATTTGCATCTGATTTGGAAAAAAAAATTATTCATAGTAATTTGATTGACTTTATTACATACATACATATACAATAGAATTGGAAACGTAGAATGATTTAAAACAATATCCGCGCTGACTTTGAACATATTGAATTTGTCCCGGTTTACTTTTTAATCAAATGTGGGACAAGCACGAGAAATTAGGAGTACCGACGCGAAACACGGAAAATAAATAAGGGAAACACGAAACACACACATCGAACCAAACACGAGTAAACGAGAATAAAACGTCAATACACGAAAAACGTGAAATAAAAAGGCTGAAAACGTTGCGCGAAAAACGTGAAATAAAAGGCTGAAAACGTTGCACGAAAAACGTGAAATAAAAAGGCTGAAAACGTTGCACGAAAAACGTGAAATAAAAGGCTGAAAACGTTGCACGAAAATAACCCTTTACCACCCTCTATTTTACTACATTCTGTCCTGTACAGGTATGATCCTCCGTTTTATATTGGAACACTCCTACTCGGAATATATATGTTTAACACTTGAACAATGTTTTAAGGATATTTATTGACATAGTGTGAAGGGGTGCTAAAATTTAATAGTTTTATGTACAGATAAGAATTGTGGATTTTAAAACGAGGATTTATAATTATGTGTTATTTACACCAGTTATAGTTCTACCCAAGTTAAAAATTTTAAATTTAGGAATGAAATAATCGTTAGTTTCTTTTAATGAAATAATATGTTAAAAAGTAAGAACTAGTAAAATGTAAAAATCAAGATAAAAATCAAATTAAATAAAACAAAGTAAAAGGGAATGAATAAGTTCAGTAAGGTATCAGCTTATGACGAGATAATCAAAAATGAAATATATCAGTAACTATAAATTTAGTGTGGAAATATGGTGACCCCCCCCCTATGCCAAGGTTTAAGCATATAATAAGATGCAAGCAGTAGATCTAGCCATGGTTTCTACATCTATAAATTTTAAATCTCCATGCTGGATAGATACCGAATTTGTTTTTTACATTAGTAAGCAGTTCCATAGAAAGGTTGGGGATTTCCTTCACATATGACACCAACAGAAGTCAAAATTGGGGTCTCCTCTCTTGATTTCATCCAATCAAAGTGGAAGATCAATTTTAGAAAACAAAAATATCTTGAGATTTTGATGGATCGGATAGGTGCGGACAAGGCTCTAGTTCATTGAATATCATTTTTCTCTTGAAATTTGCCTGAACTTCTTGCCTGATTAGATTTGTATCAGGGCATCACATTTTTGCCTTATTTGCAATGCATTTATAAATTTTAAAATCGTCATGCTGGGCAGACACCCAAATTCACAGGTTTTCTACATATTCTCAAAAGCACGTATCTTAGTTACACGAAACCATATTTTTGCATATAAGCTTGAATATTTTTCAGGAAAATTAAATTAGAAAATCAAATCAATGAAATTCTAAAGATTTATTGTAAAAAACTGGTTTCTGCCACTTCTGAGGTCTTGAGCTGGCATGTCAGTAACTGCTAGTAGTCCTTGGGTTGTTTTCTGCTCTTTCGTCGGGTTGTTGTCTCTTTGACACATTCCCCGTTTTCAGTTTCAATTTAATCTTTGTTGACTTATATCATGTATATTGATCATTGTCATTTTGCTCAGTTTCTTCTGTTGCCTATTCGAAATTGGACTCGGACTTCTTTTAAACTGAGTTTTACTGTGTGTACTGCTGTGTGTTTGTTCAATATTCCACATTGGCTAGAGATAAAGGGGAGCGCTGAGATCTGACAAAACATGTTTAACCCCGTCGTATCTTTGCGCTTGTCCCAAGTCAGGAAGCTCTGGCCTTTGTTATTCATGTGTGTGTGTGTTTTTTTTTTTTTTATTTTGGTTCATTTATATGTTTTGGAGTTTAAAGTACGGCGTCCATTTTCGACGAACAAGTATACATTGTTGATTAGGGCCCAGCTGAAGCCCGCCTCCAGGTGCGGGATTTTTTCGCTGTGTTGAAGACCCATTGGTGGCCTTGGGCTATGTTGTGCTCTTTGGTCGGGTTGTTGTCTCTTTGACACATTCCCTGTTTCCATTCTCAATTTTAATCACTTAAAATGTATTTACTTAGCAACATTCAAAATATTTCGTTTTTCAAGGAAGCCATTACCTAAATGTTTTTCATGATTTAAAAGCCTTTGCATCAAATAAAACAATTTTAAAATAAACGATCCATCACAACTGCTACTGCACATTTTATTTAATAAGTTTAAACTCTGATAGAATACAAAAAAGAACAGTCGATTGATCAGAAACGAAAAATGTTTTTTTCGTCGATAAAAGTACCACTGATTTCGAACTTAAAAGTGATTTTCCTGCTTTAGAGTATTTCATGAGTAAATAACTAACTTGTGTCAAACATTCTCTGAAACCACGCAACAGAATTTCATGAAACTTTGTAGATGATAAGGGCATACTACGTAGAAGTGCATATCGGCAGGAAATTATAATTTAAATTTTTTTTTTCTAGGAGTAATGCCCCTTTGAACTTGGAATTTCGGCTTAAATATACTACTGCAACCATTTTGTCATTACAACTCCTCTGAATCACACTACAGATAATCATGAAACTTTGTAGATAATTAGGACGGCCAGAATCAATTTGCGCCATTTACAGTTTCGAAAAGGTATCAATTGCGCCACTCTCTATTTTTCTAATGGCATGAATGAGGGTGTGGATGGGGGTTTATAGAATAGAGAATAATGGACCAAAAATATAAAGAATAGAGAAAATGGACCAAAACAGGGCCTAATCTAGGATTTTGAGAGGAGAAGTGACTTCTCCTTCCATGAGAGAGTTGGGAGAAGTGATCAATTTCATGGAGAAGTGAAATTCCAGTACCGTTTCGTTTGCATAGTGTTTTCGTGTACATCATTAAGGGAAAATTGTTTTATTTATGCAATAAAAAATGTACTTGCAGTGTTTTATATGATATTGTATAAAATGTATGACTTGAAAATTCTTAATAAAAAGGTTTAGACAATCTGAGACTACTATAACACTATGTGTTATAATAGTCTCAGAGACAATGTAGTTGTTATTTATTCATTCAACCTTTTGTGCTGTCAACTTGAAATTAAGTTTGTTGCTTGCCTAGTAATATTATCATGCATTAATCCCATGTGCATCTGCTGCAAAAAGTCCAGAAAAATATGGCTCCCAGTTTATGTGATAACTTTTTAATGACTGGGCAAAATGTTTATCATCAGGTCATAATTTTAAAAATATTGACTGTCCAGGACATCATGTCAGCTGTAAGTTTAGTCCAAATAATCAGTTGAACGGCAAACGCCTGAATCTGACAGATAAAGGTGTAACACCACTAATTCGGCCCGGCCAGAAAGCACATACCAGAAAGTAGTACATATTTAACACAAAATAGTTCCTACGCATGAGTTTTACTTTCAAAATATGTAGAATATTTAGGTATTGTTGGTATCAAATGAAAGCTGAATGACTAGTGATCATTGTAGAATACTTTTTGACTTATAATTTTGAATATTAAAAAAACTGCATCAAATTTTATAAAGAGGGTACATTTTGCCTGTTTGTCAGATCTGAAGTACCTGTTTTGGTACATCCTAAGTTCCGGGAACCAGTTCTTTCTTATATGCCATTAAAGGTATGTTGATTTTTTCAGTACAAGACACCATAAAGTGTTGCTTTGACATGCAATGATTGTCACTTTATTTGAACTTAAAACAAAAGAGCAGTGTCTGCTTGAAATTGAGGAATTTAACATAGAAAGCAATGGGGCCATGAATTAGTGGTGTACTTCCTATTACAGAGAATCATCAGAAATTCAATTTTTAGAAGTTGTACCTATTCCAATGAAAATAAGTCATATTTGATGTAAGTAATCATGTTTAATCATCTTTTTTGGATGAACAAGTCTGTTGATGGAAATTTCAGCTCTTAAATTGACATAATCAGGTATTTTGGCCTTTATGGTCACACAACATGCATGCAGTTAAGACTTGACTCCAAATTCTTATTTTGCATTATTTGGGATTGCAATCAATAAAACATGTATATTATTACTCGTTTATGGTAAAAAATAGTCTTGGTCAAATAATCCTATGATTTTTAAGTTTTATTGGTTTTCTTATGGTAGCCTTTTACAATCTAGGCAATTGGTATATACTCATATAAGAATTCCAAAATCTCACTGTACATGCAATTTTGAACCAGTTTAGCAAGTTATCCAGCTGAGGGATATATAAATTGCTCTTAATAATCTATGTTGTACCACAGAAGTATGGTTTATACCAAAATGTCCCTTTTCCAATTTGAAGAAAAAGGGGGACAATACTCTCAATTATGTCTTAGGTCTGGTCTAATAATTTTTTTATTAAATGAACAAACTCTAGTAAAATATGACTATTGGTAAGCACATTGTTTTCCTATTAGAAATTATTAAATATAACAATGATATTGAAAATAAAAAATGTATATTGGCCATTAGTAATATCCATATGCATTTTTCTTTGAATAATCCATATGTTACTACCAGTCTAATTTGAGCTTAAAATTAGTAAAATAGTATTTGGACTAAAGCTTTACATGTGTTTTATTGCTCAAAATAGATCATAGAATGAAATGAAGTAATGCTGAAGTCAATATAGCAAGTTTGGTTCTGTTATAGGTGTAACACCACTAATTCGGCCCGGCCAGAAAGCACATACCAGAAAGTAGTACATATTTAACACAAAATAGTTCTTACGCATGAGTTTTACTTTCAAAATATGTAGAATATTTAGGTATTGCTGGTATCAAATGAAAGCTGAATGACTAGTGATCATTGTAGAATACTTTTGACTTATAATTTTGAATATTAAAAACTGCATCAAATTTTATAAAGAGTTTACATTTTGCCTGTTTGTCAGATCTGAAGTACCTGTTTTGGTACATCCTAAGTTCCGGAACCAGTTCTTTCTTATATGCCATTAAAGGTATGTTGATTTTTCAGTACAAGACACCATAAAGTGTTGCTTTGACATGCAATGATTGTCACTTTATTTGAACTTAAAACAAAGAGCAGTGTCTGCTTGAAATTGAGGAATTTAACATAGAAAGCAATGGGGCCATGAATTAGTGGTGTACTTCCTAAAGGTCAACTTGTCGACACAAAAGGACCCGTATGTAAAATGTTTACGCCCACAAACAGCGCCACCTATAATTTTTCGGCGGCATCCTTGAGAACGATGTTCCGTTCTGTAGTAAATTAAATCATTAAATTAACTAAAACATAGAAAAGTAAGTGTAAAAACAAATTAAAAGATATATTTGCACATGACTGGTTATGCATGATACGCTGGCAATGTTTGCAATGTCCTTTAATCCAAGATTGAAAATTAGTTTGCTTCCTGCGTCAAAATGGCGGATTTCAATGTTTACATTTTTCATCAAAGTAATAGCTGACACAATTTCGTATCCAATCATTTATTAGCAATTTTATTATTGATTTTTGAAGATCATCCAATCACATTTACCGTTATAAAGTGGCTACACGTTACCAGCCATCGTTACAAAGTAGCCATGTGTTTTGTGGGGATACCTCAGGAATGTTGTGTATTCAAAATTTACGGTAAAAAATCAATGTTATCTTCATTATATTTCCATGTATACACAATTCATCACAGCAAATGCATTCTTTATAGAACTTATAAGGTAACCAGACATATTTAACTGTCTGCTTTAACAAAATTCGTGTAAATAAGCCTGATGGGTCGTTTTGAATTCAAGCACAGCAGACAAACACGTGGTAGATTGTTGATGTTTGTTTACCTAAATTGCACGTTGTTGTTACTAAATACTTAGCAATTACCATTATCGTGTTATACTTTCAAGAGTTATGTAATACATCTTGCCTAAGAAAAACGTCTAGCTAGGCCCAGGGACTTCCTTTACTAGGTCTTTAAAAAACTGAAAAATGAGGCTGTAATGATGTTTACAAATTACCATATTTACATTACAGCATTTTTTATGTTTGATATATTTCATATACATGTACAATGTATGTACATAAAGAACAATAGAGTAAATGAACATACATGGGTTTAATTCCCACCCTAGGTATTAATTTTAATACTCATTATAGGTTGGAACAAATAGGGCAGATTGCAATTGACCATAAATTGGCATAATATAGTGTCTAAAATGCTGATTGATGGGCCAAGTCCTCAACATCCTTCTTTCTAAGTATACAGCAGCTCCTCTAAGGATTAGTAAGGAATAGTTTACATATAGTCCAGTGGCTAAGTCCTGTCTTTTTTGTCTCTGTTATTTCCTTATTTATATTATTATTTCTTATATTCTCTTGTACATGTAGTAAGACAAAAGCTAGTACATGTAGTAAGACAAAAGCTAGTATTACTCTTTTTCCTCATTTGCTTGAAAACAATGAAATGTAATCATTGTTGATGTCTGTAAAGTGACTTATAGTTTTACTGCTAACAGACACTTGGACTCTGGTGGATAGTTTCTAGACTGTTATCTCATTGGCAATTATACCATATTTAAATTTCAGTGTCCCCTTTATAACTTTTTAAGAAAAGAATTTTATAATATATTAATAGGTTGTAAAAATTTTGAAAAGTTAAGCACAAGTGCCAAATTTAATTGGCTTTTTATTCAAGAAAACCTAGAGGTATTGAAAAGTGTTGCAATTTAATAAATGTTTTGAACTGAGAAAAATATCAATATAGTACAGATATTGTTTTATTTAAGACGTTGAGAATATTTGCCTGTTTATAATAGATATGATTGCTATGCCTTTTTCTAATATATGTGTGGCTCTGATCTGGCTGTGGTTTAAAATCTAAGAATTGAGATGGTTATATTCATATTAATATGATTTATATCAACATTTTGTGTCAATTATAAAATCATTGTGATAAATTACTTTGCTCTTCATGGACCCTTTAACTGGAATAAAATTATCTTATCTTATCTTATACCACATCTCTTTATTTTAGTACTATCAGGTTAACTTAAGTATTTAATGTAAGTGAGATGTTGACAAGCTAAGTCATGACTAAGTTCAGATAGTATCATGAGGTTTTTATTAAAGTAAATAATGTGATTAAATTGATTATCTCAATAAAACAACTCGCATTCTGATTTGATACTATGTGATTATTTCTGATATCAGAATAATAAATATCTCATTGTTGTCCATTCTTGAAAAATTTCTGAACATACTGTATTTAAGTCAGTTTTGTTTTGTCTGAGACTACTATAACATGGGAAACAGAGTTCTCGAAATGTGGCGATCCTAGGGATTTGACCACCACATTTTGGGAAGGACCAACACAATTTTGGTAATTTGCAATAGAAATGATAGTGAGTACCTGCAGATTTTCTTCAAGGACCACCAGGTGAAAAAGATTTTGAGAACTCTGGGAAGTGACCAATCTCTTTGTTATACATTAATTGTAGTAGTCTCAGGTTTTGATTTTGTAGTTCAATTCAATGACTATGCATTTTAGAGGAGGTAAATATGAATTTGGATTAAATTTGAAGTTGATTCAGTATATTTTATGACATAATACCACTCTTTTATTTCAACAAAGCATTTTCAGACTTTATTTACTGGTCAGCTTAGCTTATTATTCAATCAATAATTTAATTGAAAGGACTCAGCAGTTGTTTGCAGGACTTTTGAATTCAAATATAAGAAAAAAAAGTAAAGCAAATCTTGAAATAATACATATAATAGGAATTATGAGAACTGCAGGATATTAGATTGCAATACAGCTTTTGTTCAGTTATCTTTGTGTTGATTATTATGTTTTAAACCCAATTCTGGATCTTTGGATGTTCAGATGTTTTCTCTTGATTAAGGCGAGCAACAGAACTTGTACATCTTCTACTGCTTTTATCTCGGGTGGATCCAGCCAATTTTAAACAGGGTGGGGTATTCTCAACCAAAGATAAAAGGGGTAGGGTTCAACTATATGCTCCCATTCAAATGCATTAATCTTCCATAAAGAGGATTCAATCCCCAGACCCCTGGGACCCCCCACTGCATCTTAAAGCAGGAATAATATAACAAAAATTATACATGTACTTCTGTCCACTGCAAATTGACTTTTTTTTCATTCAATGTTAATGTTCACAATTTTGAAGCATGCAATGACTACATCTCCTTTTTACCATATTTTTATTTAAATGTTAATGTAACACAGGTTCTGCTGACAAATGGCTGATAAACCCCTCTTGTATCCTTTTAGGTACCAAAAGGGTGTTTGAGAATATACAAAAAATCCAAGTTTCAGAGAAAAGTCAGTTTAATAAATCTATCATTTTCTTCTTTGGAAGTTTTCAAAATTAAAACCTGTAAGTACTTGAAAAAAAATGTCATTTTCAACCATTCCATGACTATTTTAATTGTACAACAGTAGAGGAACATGAAATATTGGAAAAGTTATTCAAGAAAGTGTCGAAATATAACTGCAATCATAAATTTTACTCGAATTTACTGTTGTTGACTTGCAGTATCCTACGATGCGTGTACCGAGTTCTCTCCCTTTGATCTCCGCTTCGCAACGAATAAGCTGACACAATTGCGTATCCGGGGTTTTTGTGATCTGAAAGAGTCAATGAAGAGCCAAAAAATGGTTTTACTTCATATTTTATACCCCTCAACACGTTACCAAACCTATTTAAGGAATTATTAGGGATTTTCCGTGGACCTACGCAAATTTTCAGAAAAAAAGTTTCACTTCACTCGTGAATTTATAACACTTGAACAACACTTTTTAATAATAATTATATAAAATAAGGAAGCTTATTCAATCTAGAATTGAACACTTTGATTTGTATTAATGTACGAGTACAAATAAGACGATACGAGTCCAAAAACCAAGAGGCATGCACGTTTACCAAAATATCGTAAACTCTGACCTTTTATCACGTGACCAATGTCTTGACCTTAGAAGCCATTAAATCGTTTGCCGTCCAACTGAATTGTGACGTCTTGAAAGGCTATTATATTTTTTTCTTTGACGCCATACATATTTAGCAATTACATTTTAATAAGTCGATAAAGAGATTATTTTTATCATTTTGTTATAAAAGATATCTCCCTAATTTATGAGCCCTAATTAACGAATATTGGTCACAAGCTGGCCATTGGTTGTACGTTTGCAGTCAACTTATCCATTAGCTGTCTTTCTACCTTTTATATTTCAATTTTTGATCAAAGAATGTGAAGAAATCTTCCGTTCATTCCCACCCTTGACCTACCGAATAGTAAAATTGATCGTCTCGTAATAATTAAAAAGAAAACAAATCAGCTGAGTGATTACGCAACATCCTCGGATGAAAAACATCGTAAAATGATAACTCAAACAGACGCTCTGTTTCTCGTTTCAATAGTTTTGAATGTTAAATCCATGGATGCTCAAAGTCGCCGTTGTATTTATTTCATTTAAACGTCGAAAGTATTAGTCCTGGGTCGCTTCGAATATTTCAATTTTCCTTGTCGCCGCCATTTTTGTTACCTGTGAAACTTGTAAAATTCAAGTTGTCTCCCTTTTACCGATTTTGATAGCGATTTGACTTCGCCATGAAGTCAGTCAGCCGGCGAGTTTTGCGATTTTCAAAATTCCTTGGCGACTTAAATCGTCATTTCGCCGGCAAGATTATGGCCTGCCAAAAAAATAAAGAATAGCGAATAATGAGGTGCTAAAATATAAAGAACAGAGAATAATGGACAAAAGTATAAAGAATAGAGAAAAATGGTCTAAAAAAGTAAAGAATATAGAAATAAAGGACCCCATCTAGACCTTCATGAATTGCGGCCAATAAAATGAATCAAATTGCGCACACTTACCTATATATTTTTACCTATATCTGGACGACCTTCTGAAATGATTAGTACGAAGCTCTTCAAAATTGATGAAAAACATTTAGAAAAGAAAGATTTGAAATATGATTGTAAATCTATGTACAGAGACAGAAGGAAACTGCATTCATCTCAGCCAAAATATCAAGCAGAATTTCACTAAATTCTTGATGATATTGGCGTTGTAACAAACAAAGAAGATGTCATTCGTATGTGTAATGATTCAAAAAGCGGGATTTGAAATTTCTGTGTACAGTTTCAGAGGAATATTTTGATGATGGTACTTATAAATGTTGTCCAAAATATTTCAAATAACTCTTTACTATACATGGTTTTGAGAATGGACATTGTATTCCAATAGTATCTTGACTGTTACCGTCAAAATAAGAGGCTTTTTATGAGATTTTTTTTCTTTACTTGCTATATGTATAAATAAAAACAAATACATTGATAAAATTGGCGCAATTGTATGATTGTTTTATTGGCACAAACGAAACCTATAGTTTTCAAGATGTTGTGGCGCAGAAGTAGCTATGGCGCAAATAAGTTGTGGCGCAAATGATTTCATTTTTTGGCGCAAATATATGTCGGCCATTAGAACATACTTAAGACTTTCTTGAATTTTCTGTCATAATTTTACTTTTTATTATAGCTTACATTTACGAAATAAGTACATGCATGTATAAAACGTAACTTATATTGTTTTAATCAAACGCTAAGACGAAAGGACTTTAATATGGGCAAAAATGTTATAGGGGAGAACAGACCCGATTGATAGCCACTTTGGTAAAATTACCTCCTTCTTTATTTTCATTGGTTTACCATTTCCACTCCACATTAGTTTGCATATTTTCATATTTCAAGTACAGAGAAAAAGGCATAATATTTTTGAAAATATGAAAAATATGGTAATAAGAAGAACATTATTTCAGCCAACATTTAAACGTCCCCAGCCCACTTAATTCACAATGTTCTACAGACAAAACATGTTAACATGGTAAGTTCAAAGGGTAAAATATAGAAAAGAAGAAAAGGCAGACATTTCGGTAGACGTAAAAGATTTTTAATAGAGTGATCGACCATAAAGTTGACAGTCAGAGATTTTCAATCTACAATCCAATATGATTGACGTGTAATGACCTGTAGCCTTTTATGGTAAATAAATTTATCCTTATGTTTTCATTTTACCTATTATCTTGAAAAAATAATAGATAGAGAGAAACTTTGAATTGCAAAATCAGCAAGACAAGTTCCACAAATAAGTCTCATGGTCGATTTTGTCAGTCGACTCCTTTTAGAGTTATTGCCCTTTGATGACGATTTTTACCATTTTTTTTGCGTTTTTGCCTTATGTCTTAAAATTATAATAGTTAGATAGATAGGAACTTAAATTAGCAAAAGTGATCGGTAAGACAAGATCTACAACAAGGCAATATGCAGGAAATCGTCCGACGACTCTTTATTGTAGTTATTGCCCTTTAATGACGATTTTACCATATTTGTTTGCATTTTGCCTTATACGATAAAAATTATAATAGATAAATAGACACTTTAAGTCACAAAATCACAAAATGATCAGCAAGGCAAGATCTACTAACTAGTCAAAGTTTGCCCTTAAATGAGGATTTGTTTTATACCCTCTTTTGTGCCACGGTTTTGAACAAAAACTAAAGAATAAAGAGAGAAACTAAACAGACTAAATGATCAGCAATACAAGATCAACAAAACAGAGATTATTGTAATGAGTTATATTCTCGTCTACAGGAGAGTGTCCTTTGCTGAATATGCACTGAGACAAAGCTAGGTGAACGACACACACTCTTTAGAGCCTCTAGTTGATTACACTGTAGAAGGGTAGGAATGCCCTTTACCGTCAGGCGTCAAACGGTCATTTTCTGCTACCGTTAGTCAAATTGATTAAAATTTTACCGTGATTCGTCAAAATATAATTATCGTGATTACTCAGAGGTCTCAAATAATTATCGTTACCGTTATTTTTGGAAAAAATTAACGTGATCCGTCAAAGGGGGCGCAAACTTAAATTTTCGCCGAACGGAGCGAGGTAAAATTATCGAAATATTCTTTATTAAGCTGAGGACAACCCATGCCTTGCAAATTTAAGGGAGTGCACGACCGCCACGCCCCTGGTAAACGCTTTAATTTGACGTATACAGTGGTTTATATATTTCTCTGTTTGAAAATTTTTTTCCAGGAAAATAAAATTGTCTGAACTTTCAGGTACTTCAAACCAGCAAGGATTTGTATAGTAATGTCTTACTTTACAAATCCTTGACACAAGAGACATTTTATCTTAATATTGTATTATGTGTCTCTATAATGAGCTATATAAAAATAAGATGTGGTATGATTGTTAATGAGACAACTCTCCACAAGTGACCAAATGACACAGAAATTAACATACCTATTTTTGACGTTTGAATGGCAAACATTTTGGGCTCTATTCCATTTCTTTGGAGGATTAATAATGTGTGGTAGGTTTTTTCTAGAGATTTTTTATGGTTTTACAATTATTGTGTAGAACCGGAATTCAAATCCTGCATTGTACAAATTTTATAATATTGAAATCATCTGGTGCCCGGTTTTCTGTACAATTATTTCCCTATGATTTACATAAAAAGTGAAAAAAAAAACAGATATGATCAGTAAAAAATGTCAAAACTGTCTGCTTCTGCTATTTTCAAGGTTTAATAAGGTTTGAATATATTTAAAATAATAATAAACTAGATGTTTTAAGTCAAAGCAAAAGAAAAATAATTGTTCTGTTCTAGTTTACCTCTGATCAGTTCATTTATGTGGAATGAAATTTAGATTGGTGGCTTTGGAATACTTGTGACATAATTTATATCCAAAAGTGCTTGCAGATAGATAGTAACAGCAGCAGGCAGGATGTTAAAACTGTTTATCTTTTATATATTACAATAACTTTATCAAACATTTGTTTAAATATAAATATAACAATAGATATAGGAAGATGTGGTGTGAGTGCCAATGAGACAACTCTCCATCCAAATAACAATTTATAAAAGTAAACCATTATAGGTCAATGTACGGCCTTCAACACGGAGCCTTGGCTCACACGAACAACAAGCTATAAAGGGCCCCAAAAGTACTAGTGTAAAACCATTCAAGCGGTAAAACCAACGGTCTAGTCTATATAAAAAGCGAGAAACGAGAAACACATATAAATTACATAAACAAGCGACAACTACTGTACATCAGATTCCTGACTTAGGACAGGTGCAAACATTTGCAGCGGATTAAACGTTTAATGGTACCAAACCTTCTCCTTTTTCTGAAACAATAGTATAACATCACAACATAGAAAAACACGATAAAACATCAATTGGAAGGCTTAACTCAATCAAAACGTAAATTAACACACTATGAACGAATAAATTCGATCTGTGATACCTGAAAGTAAATACATAGTTAATAAAATATTAGGGACAAACATTCAAGGCCAAAAGCAAACAAACAAGTCCAAATAAAGCCATGGCAAGACACCACCATGAAATATTTAACCCTTAGAAAATAATCACTTTTGAAAAACCGGTTTTCATAATATATACAGGTAAATGAAAAATAACTTTGTCGTTTTAGGTATACTTTTTCTGTCTATATAAAATCTTCCAATAATTAGGAATACCAAGAAAGGTCTGTCATATAAATACCTAATTTAACACTAGATACATAAGGGTAAATATCAACAATAAAACTTCCTGTACAGATTAAAGACATAATTTATATCCAAAAGTGCTTGCAGATAGATAGTAACACCAGCAGACAGGATGCTAAAAATGTTCTATCTTTTATTAAATACCATAGTCTAACTTCATCAAACATTTGTTAAAATGTAAATATAACAATAGATATAGGAAGATGTGGTGTGAGTGCCAATGAGACAACTCTCCATCCAAATAACAATTTATAAAAGTAAACCATTATAGGTCAATGTACAGCCTTCAACACGGAGCCTTGGCTCACACGAACAACAAGCTATAAAGGGCCCCAAAAGTACTAGTGTAAAACCATTCAAACGGTAAAACCAACGGTCTAGTCTATATAAAAAGCGAGAAGCGAGAAACACATATAAATTACATAAACAAACGACAACTACTGTACATCAGATTCCTGACTTAGGACAGGTGCAAACATTTGCAGCGGGATTAAACGTTTAATGGTACCAAACCTTCTCCTTTTTCTGAAACAATAGTATAACATCACAACATAGAAAACACACGATAAAACATCAATTGGAAGGCTTAACTCAATCAAAACGTAAATTAACACACTATGAACGAATAAATTCGATCTGTGATACCTGAAAGTAAATACATAGTTAATAAAATATTAGGGACAAACATTCAAGGCCAAAAGCAAACAAACAAGTCCAAATAAAGCCATGGCAAGACACCACCATGAAATATTTAACCCTTAGAAAATAATCACTTTTGAAAAACCGGTTTTCATAATATATACAGGTAAATGAAAAATAACTTTGTCGTTTTAGGTATACTTTTTCTGTCTATATAAAATCTTCCAATAATTAGGAATACCAAGAAAGGTCTGTCATATAAATACCTAATTTAACACTAGATACATAAGGGTAAATATCAACAATAAAACTTCCCTGTACAGATTAAAGGAGAATAATCTTGATGTTCATACAAATGTAGTATGAAGAAGTGAAAATTAGTAGATATTCCAAATAATCAAAGCTGGTATACAGACAAGATCCATATTAATATAAAATAACAAAAAGTATTAAAATAGTATCAACAGGTCGAATTAACAAGAAAGTACGATTTGAGAGTACTGCAGTTACTGACAGCTAGTTAAAAGCCAAAAACAATTAATGATAAAAATCATGCATCAGAGACTAAAATCAACTAAAACACATCCCAGGGATTTAGTATTTTAACGTCATGAACAGTCAGAGAAGACATGACTTGTGCAATGCCAAAATAAATGTATCGACAGGTAGTAGGATAGTGAGGAGCTACTTCTTAAGAGATAAAAATTAACGTGTGTGTGTCTCTAAACATCCGCCTCAAAAGAAGATACAACTTAGTTATGTTTTAATTTGCTAATGACAAAATCGATATTAGTGCCAATGTAAACTATATTCAGAGATCTAATTACAATATTGGTACGATAACCCTTACTTATAAGTTTGTTTAAAGGTTCGATGAGTTTACGGATCACATAGTGATTTCCTCGCTTTAAGTACAATATTACCGTAAAATTTAGGATGTGAAATACCATTTTAATAAGTTTTCTACAGGTACAGCCAAATTTACTAATCAAATCTTTGTATCTATGAAAGAATTTAGTAAAAGTTTTAAGTAATTTATGGTATAGAAATCCCTGACACAATAATTTCCCAGTGATGCATTGATTACGTTCGTTAAAATCTATGACATCAGAACACACACGGGCATACCGAGCGAGTTGGGATATATAAACACCGTATGATCGCCATCTAAAATGGAAAATTAACAATAGGAAATGAAAATCGTCTCTTTTGTCGTAAATTTTAGTATGTAGTTTCCGTTAGAAATTGAAATGTCTAAATCTAGAAAAGGGCAACTGCTGCTGTTTATGTTAGATTTAGTTAAAGTAAGTTCTTTTGGGTAAATTTCGGAGTATATTTAGAGAACTCTGGATTATTTAACGAAAAATATGTTTACACCAAAGTTTGTTCTGATTCCATTAAATTATTTTAAACCATTAATTTAGCATCGACTCCAACGGCAAAAGTGTCTTTGTAAAAGCGGCTACTAAAATACATTTTATGATTAGGCAAAAAAACTTGTTTCCTAGAGCTCTGCAATTGCAATTCTTCCAATTGGCACAGTCACTGAACATTTTTTTTTCTGTTTGTAGGTTTAATAATGCAAGCTGTGAGACAAATTGTTAGACATTACAACTGTAGTCATGTTATCAACAAATACAGACCACTTGTTTGTGAGAGAAAAGACATAAACATATTCCAAAATAAGTTACACATAGGTAAACAATGGAATTCATTGAAGGACTTGCATTCACAGAGCACTATATGTGCTGGACATCTAAACAAGTTTAACAAAAGTTTTCTGACAGCTAATGAATTTCAGACATGTTCTTTACGAACATTTCATGAAGACAGGGAAACAAAAGCAGTGACAGTTTGGGGCAGCGTTAAAGAATTAAAGCGTTCCCCAGTTCCAGCATTAGTACTTGGAGCCTCTGGATTAATCCCTTTTGTAGCAGCTCCTGGATATATGATCTTCAGTAGTATGTTTATGCCAAGTATATGCTTTGCTCAAATGGCTTATGGAGCATCCATTTTGTCATTTCTTGGAGGAGTAAAATGGGGATTTTCAATAGCAGAAGAAAGTATATTGAGACCAGGCTGGATAAATCTTGGTGTCAGTGTGGTCCCATCCTTAGTGGCATGGGGTGGACTTATGATGCCACATCCTTTATCATTGTTTGTTGTGATGGGAGGATTAGCAGGTGCTGGATATTATGACATGGTGACATGGGGTTATCCTCCTTGGTTCAAAGGATTGCGTTTCATTCTAACATTTGTAGCAATCTTAGCATTGTGGACAACTTTTATGTGTAGCTATTTATTGAAGAGTGAATCTAACAATGAGAGTAAAGATGTGAATACTTCAGAATAAAACAATAGGAATCACAGTATTCAATTATGTTTACATGTATATTAAAACAGACATTTGATTGTTAAGTTTGGACTTCGGTAGAAATATATTTTGATAAAGTTTTACATGTATAACAGTTTTTGTTGGAGAATCCTTTCCAGTTTTTGTTTTTGTTTTACATTTGCCATGATTTGGTCAACTTTCTAGATAACTTTTGACCTTTGAAAAAAACAAGTTGTGCATATGAACTTTCCATTCTAGGATATAATTTTTTCAAAACTTCATAGTAAATAAAAGTGGTACAGTTTTAGCCATGAAAGGGGTTCCTGTGGGAACATTGTTGATATTTACAGAAATGCAACCTGAAATGACATATCGAAAAAAAAATGTAAATCAAACAGTGTGGTTATATTCATCAATTCTAACAAATATGTTATGTATGTAAATTTTCCAATAAATCTTTCCAAGCAAACTCAAGTCATTGTACAACATCTGAACATGGGAAAAATGTCTTAAATCTAATCATTAAAGTACTGTAACTATATATAGAACGACAATCTAGAAAATTGTGAAAGTCTTGTAACTCGAAAATGACAAACCAGAAAATTAGAAAAATTGAAAAGGAATATCTCTTTATGAATCCCAATAATAACGTAAAGTCTTGAGGAAATCAATCCAAGCATACTAGAATTATTGCACGATTTGTGAAAAATTGCCTTAAATCATGGTTAAAGTCTTGTATCTCTGATAGGACATAGCGAAAAAAAAATTTAAAAACGAAAGGGAGCTTTCTTCCGTCAATCCTAATATTGTGTTAAAATTGCATGAGAATTGGTTAAAGCTTTGAGTTAATGTACTAAGTATTGACAGACATATGGAGGGACAGACTTAAAGGCATAAGGGCATTGGTATACCATAATACTGCCTTTGACAGGGGTATGAAAATTATACAACATACAACTGATTCAGTATCACATCAAAAAATGGTTTTACTAAAAAAAAAGTAAATATTCAACATTTATTAGTGCAGAGTGTCATTTTAATTTTAATTGAGAAATTAGAGGTATATCCTCAATGGGCTTCCAAAATGTAGCATATTACTAATTTTTCAGCAACAAA
Source organism: Mytilus coruscus (assembly GCA_017311375.1). Lineage (NCBI taxonomy): Eukaryota > Metazoa > Mollusca > Bivalvia > Mytilida > Mytilidae > Mytilus > Mytilus coruscus. Next base: position 79,808,318 of record CM029595.1, on the reverse strand, counting down.
AAAATCTCACAAACAGGCTTTGAAAATTCGGTTGAAATGCTTGCTTCCAAAATGTTGTATGTGAACTTTTAACATTTTTGTAAATGGCTGTGAAATAAATCTTGGACATTTCTGCATAACATAAAAACTACCGGTAACCTTATTTTCACAGAAATAAAGAAATGTACATGTTCTTGATTCCCAAAGCCATTATACAACAATTATAAGTTTATATACATGTATATACAACATTTTGGAAGCAAACTTTACAAACAATTAAGATCGACTATTTTGTTACATGTCTTTTTTCAAATGTTTTGATTGGTCTAAATGTATTTGGAAATTAGAGCTTTCCTCCCGTCAAACCTGTTTTTTTTTTTGAAAAAGTGGTTTTAGCAAAAAAAAGTCGTGCATATTCAACATTTTGGAACCCCAGCAATGATGTCAAAAGGAAAAACCTTACACATGTATATATTTTGAAAACAGCTAAATTGTGCTGTTTGTTTATCTAAATTGATTTCATGAAAACAACAGAATTCACATGCCAAGAAAGAAAAAACTATTGCTGAAAACATTGGAGACAGTTTTATATGACTGATTGATTGTTGTTTGCTTTACATCCAACGGCAAATCAGTTTTATATGATAAACTGTAAGTTATTTATATATTTAAAAATTTGAGAATAATAAACATACTGAAGGTGCAATACTAATAACTCTTAATAAATGTAAGTACATGTTGCGCATGTACCATTGTCAATCTCAGAGGCAGATTTAGCTGGTTGGGTCTTGAGTACCAGCCCACCCTTTATGGAGCTACATTTATGGTTAATCCAGACTTTTTACCTGTTTCTCTCCAAACTTCGTCTAGTTTGGGGCCAGCAGGCCCCCCTTTTTAGCTCACAGGGGCCCAAAGGGCCCCATGTGAGCTTATGCCATCACTTGGCATCCGTCGTCTGTCGTCGTCTGTCTTCGTAAACTATTTCAAAAATCTTCTCCTCTGAAACTACTTGGCCAAATACCTTCAAACTTTAACTAAATGCTCCTTAGGGTATCTAGTTTATAAATTGTATCCGAAGTTTTGATCCATAGAAAAACATGGCTGCCATGGCTGAAAATAGAACATAGGGGTCAAATGCAGTTTTTGGCTTATATCTCAAAAACTAAAGCTTTTAGAGCAAATCTGACATGGGGTAAAATTGTTCAATTGGTCAAGATCTATCAGCTCTGAAATTTTCAGACGAATCTAACAACCCATTGTTGGGTTGCTGCCACCGAATTGCTAGTTTTAACAAAATTTTGCAGTTTTTTGTTATTATTTTGAATATTATTATAGATATGTATATATAAACTGTAAGCAGCAATAATGTTCAGCAAAGTAAGATCTACAAAAAAAGTTCAAGAACCATAATTGTCAATTGACCCCTTAAGGAGTTATTGCCCTTTAAAGACAATTTTACACAATTTGTTCATCAAGTTTGCTAACATTTAAAAATCTTCTCCTCTGGAACTAATGGGCCAATTACCTTCAAACTTTAACAAAATGTTCCTTAGGGTATCTTGTTTATAAATTGTATCCGAAGTTTGTATCCATCGACTAACATGGCTGCCATGGCTAAAAATAGAACATAAGGGTCAAATGCAGTTTTTGGCTTATATCTTAATAAAATGCTCTGCAGGGCGCAGCTTGATACGACCGCAGAGGTCGAACCCTGAACAGTTGGGGCAAGTATGGCCACAACATTCAAGCTTGATACAGCTATGAATTTGGATTGTGATCAAAATATCTGACACAGCATAGGTTTCTGACACAGAATGAATGTGGTCTAAGAACTTAAAAATTTTAAATTGGACATTCACCTATTATGGTCCAATATCCAAAATCTAAATACATGGTTAGATTCAGCATATCAAAGAACCCCAAGAATTCAATTTTTGATGAAATCAAACAAAGTTTAATTTTGGACCCTTTTGACCTCAATGTGGACAAAGTTGATAACGGGGCCCAAAAATCAAAATACATGGTTAGATACAGCATATCAAAGAACCTCATATATTCAATTTTGTTGAAATCAAACAAAGTTTAATTTTGGACCCGATTTGGACCAACTTGAAAACTAGGACCATAATCAAAATTTAAATACATGTTTAGATTCATCATATCAAAGAACCCTAAGAATTAAATATTTGTTAAAATCAAATTAAGTTTAATTTTGGACCCTTTGGACCTTAATGTAGACCAATTTGAAAACGGAACCAAAATTTAGAATCTAAATACACGGTTAGATTGGGCATATCAAAGAACCCCAAGAATTAATTTTGATAAAATCAAACAAAGTTTAATTTTGGACCCTTTGGACCTCAATGTGAACAAAGTTGATAACGGGCCCAAAATCAAAAATCTAAATACATGGTTAGATACAGCATATCAAAGAACCCCATATATTCAATTTTTGTTGAAATCAAACAAAGTTTAATTTTGGACCCGATTTGGACCAACTTGAAAACTAGGCCCATAATCAAAAATCTAAATACATATATTACACGGAAGTTCTCCAAAACGAAATTACAAATTCATCTACATTCAGGTCCGTACGCTCCACAGAGAGTCAAATTGTAAACAAGCATATCACTGCCACTACCCAGCTTAAAGCCTCTTCCGAACATTTGAAAGTCCCTACTATGTACTGGTTACCTAAATTGCACAAAACCATTTAAATTCCGTTTCATCTCCGCATCTAGTAAGTGTTCTACTATCAGTTCTTCTAACTACCTCCTTACTACTATCAAAGAACTTGTTATTAACTTTTGTAATAAAGCTTATGAAAATAATGGTATTAATTATTTTGGAGTGTTAAAAATTCTTTAGAGGTTTTAGATAAAATACATGCTTTTGATGGTCCTTTTAATTCTGTTGACAGTTATGATTTTTCTACTCTATACTACACTTCCACACAATCTTATCAAGAAAAGTTTTCATATTTAATTAAATGGTCTTTGAAAATCTCATTACAAATTTATTTGCTGTAACTGCGTTTAAAGCCTTTTTCTGTAACAAAAAGGAAAGTATGCTAGATACACTTACTGGAAATGTGAAGATATGATTGAAGCTTTAAATTTTCTCCTGGACAACATATATGTACGTTTCGCGATAAAGTGTATCGACAAGTAGTAGGTATTCCTATGGGCACTAACTGCGCCCTTTAATAGCAGATTTATTCCTGTATTGCTATGAATCTCAGTTTATGACCAAACTCAGTAAAGACACGTCATTGTTACATTTGGTTGATACATTCAACAATACCTTCCGTTATCTAGATGATATTTTTTCGTTAAATAATCCAGAGCTCTCTAAATATACTACCAAATTTACCCAATAGAACTTACTTTAACTAAATCTAACATAAACAGCAGTAGTTGTCCTTTTCTGGACTTGGACATTTCAATCTCTAAAGGAAAACTCCATACGAAAATTTACGACAAAAGAGACGATTTTTCATTCCCTATTGTTAATTTTCCTTTTTTAGACGGCGATGTTCCTTTGGCTCCATCATACGGTGTGTATATATCCCAACTCGCTCGTTATGCCCGTGTATGTAGTGATGTCATAGATTTTAACGAACGTAATCAATGCATCACTAGTAAATTATTAAGTCAGGGATTTCGTTACCATAAATTACGTAAAACTTTGCTAAGTTCTTTCATAGATACAAAGATTTGATTAGTAAATTTGGCTGTACCTGTAGAAAACTGATTAAAACGGTATTTCACATCCTAAATTTTACAGTAATATTGTACTTAAAGCGCGGAAATCACTATATGATCCGTGTAAACTCATCGAACCTTTAAATAAACTTATTAGTTCAGGTTATCTTACCAATGTTGTAATTAGATCTTTGAATATAGTTTACATTGGCACTAATATCGATTTTGTCATCAGCAAATTAAAACATAACTAAATTTGTATTCTTTTCAAACGGGATGTTTAAAGACACACCCACGCTCATTTTGATCTATAAAGAGGTTAAACTCCTAACTATCCTACTGTCTGTCGATACATTTATTTTTGGCATTGCACTAGTCATGTCTTCTTTGACTGTCCATGACGTTAAAATACTAAATCCCTGGGATGTGTTTTAGTTGATTTTAGTCTCTGATGCATGATTTTTATTATTAATTGTTTTGGCTTTTAACTAGCTGTCAGTAACTGCGAGTACTCTCAAATCGTACTTTCTTGTTTATTTGACCTGTTGATACTAATTGTAATGCTTTTTGTTATTTAATGTTATTCAGGGTTATATCTGGTCTATATACCAGCTTTGATAAGTGTTTGGTACTAATATAAATTTCCACTTCGTACTATGAACATCAAAATTATTTATTTTGTTAAAATATTTCCTTTCTCTATTGTAACTGTATTCGTATACCTAACAACAAAATTATTTTATTTACCTGTGTTTAAAGTTATTGCAAATGGCTGATATTTTGTTCGAGCATATTGTTTTTCTTAAATTGTTTAACATTTCATACCGATATAACATGTTACTTTTATTATTCTTCCTTAGTTTATTTATTTTGAATTTACATTGTATCATAGGTCAAATTTATTTGTTCAGTGTATGTTCAATGGTGTTACTATGTCCTTTGATTGAGTTAAGCTATTTCAGTTGATATTTTATAGTGTGTCTTTCTATGTTGTGATGTTACACTATTGTTTCAGAAAAAGGGTGAAGGTTTGGTACCATTAAAACGTTTAAACCCGCTGCATTTGTTTGCACCTGTCCTAAGTCAGGAATCTGATGTTCAGTAGTTGTCGTTTGTTGATGTGGTTCGTAAGTGTTTCTCGCTTCTCGCTTTTATATAGATTAGACCGTTGGTTTTCCGCTTGAATGGTTTTACACTAGTAATTTTGGGGCCCTTTATAGCTTACTGTTCGTGTGAGCCTAGGCTCCGTGTTGAAGACTGTACTTTGACCTATAATGGTTTACATTTATAAATTTTGACTTGGATGGAGAGTTGTCTCATTGGCACTCATACCACATCTTCTTATATCTATTAGATTCAGCATATCAAAGAACCCTAAGAATTAAATTTTGTTAAAATCAAACTAAGTTTAATTTTGGACCCTTTGGACCTTAATGTAGACCAACTTGAAAACGGAACCAAAAATTAAGAAGCTAAATACACGGTTAAATTCGGCATATCAAAGAACCCCAATAGTTCAATTTTTGATGAAATCAAATAAAGTTCAATTTTGTACCCTTTAAACCTCAATGTGGACCAATTTGATAACCGGCCCCAAATATCAATTTCTTGCTATTGCGCAATACTGTGCAATTGAAGATTTCTTGCTATTGCGCAATACTGTGCAATTGAAGATTTCTTGCTATTGCGCAATACTGTGCAATTGAAAATTTCTTGCTATTGCACAATACTTAATATATTAATTTACACATCCTGTTTTGTGTGTATCTCTTGCCTTATCATTATTATTTGCTTTTATATATAAATCAGAAATTTAATAATAAAGTTTTTGGCAAATTTCCAATACACATAATTTAAAAGCAGTTTAGGTGAGATAAACAAAAAGCTTCATCAGCAACATTTTATATTGGCAAATTTCAATGAAGTTCATTAAACTAAAGTTATTGGCAAATTTCAATGGAATTTATTAATAATAAAGTTTTGGCAAATTTAATATAAATAATTTAAAAGCAGTTTAGGTGAGATATTCAAATGAGTTTCAATTACCAACCTTACACTGCCTTTTAAATTATGTTTTGTACTTAAGTAATTGTCCATTAACCTGCAAACCCTTTTCCCCCCTTTTTTGCACCTTATTCCTTAACACTTTGAGCCATAACTCCCAAAGACAATTCTTACCATCCCTTTGTGGTATTCCAATATCCAAAATCTAAATACATGGTTAGATTCAGCATATCAAAGAACCCCAAGAATTCAATTTTTGATGAAATCAAATATAGTTCAATTTTGGACCCTCTAAACCTCAATGTGGACCAATTTGATAACCAGGCCCAAATATCAAAAATCTAAATACATGGTTAGATTCAGCATATCGAAGAGAGATCCATACACTTGAACACAAGTAATTGTCTGGAAACTTGAAAAATACTTATATCTTGCCCCTTTTTGGCCCCTTATTTCTAAACGTTTTGGGCAATTACCCCCAAACTCAATTCCAGCTTTTCCTTTGTGATATGGAACCTTGTAGTACAATTTCCGAAAGATCCATACACTTACACACAAGTTATTGTCATGAAACTAGAAAAATTGCTTGTTTTTGCCCCTTTTGGCCTCTAATTCCTAAAATTTTGAGGCAAATACCCAAAATCAATCCCAGTATTCCCTTTGTGATATGGAACCTTATGGTACAATGTCAGAGAGATCCATACACTAACACACAAGTTATGTCTGGAAGTTACAAAAATGCTTATTTTTGGCCCCTAATTCCTTAACTGTTGGTACCATAACCCCCAAAATCAATCCCAACCTTCCTTTTGTGGTATTGAACCTTATGGTAAAATTTCATAGAGATCCATTCACTTAAACTAAAGTTAGAGTGCGAAACCAATGTGTCTTCGGAGACGACGATGACAACGTCATACCAATATACGACCGCAAAATTTTTTGCGGTCGATAAAACTAAATCTTTAGAGCAAATGTGACGGGTAAAATTGTTTAATTGGTCCATAGAAAACATGGCCACCATAGCTGAAAATAGAACATAGGGGTCAAATGCAGTTTTTGGCTTATATCTCAAAAACTAAATCTTTTAGAGCAAATGTGACGGGGTAAAATTGTTTAATTGGTCAAGGCCCTGAAATTATCAGACGAATCAAACAACCTATTGTTGGGTTGCTGCCACCGAATTGGTAGTTTTAACAAAAGTTTGCAGTTTTTTGTTATTATTTTGAATATTATTATAGATAAATATAAACTGTAAGCAGCAATAATGTTCAGCAAAGTAAGATCTACAAAAAAGTTAATATGATCAAAATTGTCAATTGACCCCTTAAGGAGTTATTGCCCTTTAAAGACAATTTTACACAATTTGTTCATCAAGTTTGCTAACATTTAAAAATCTTCTCCTCTGAAATACAGGTGAGCGATTCAGGCTCTCTACAGCCTCTTGTTCAAAATCCTTGATCCGCATCTGAATCTGTTTTGTGTATTTAAAAATTGAGACAAATCAGTTTTCAGGGATAGTTGAACAAAAATTAATACATTAATATAAAACAATGTGATGTGCTATGATACCATATGAGACAGCTAGCAACAAAGACAAAAGAACAAGGATGTTATCAACTACAAGTCACCATACAGCCTTCATTAATGAGCAAAACCAATCCAGTACAGGAAGCTATAAAAGGCACCAAGATAAGGTGATTGTTTAAAGTAGTGATCAAATACTATGTAAACTACACCCTAGATTTTACCTGTTTGTGTGTGTCTTCATATAATGGGCTTTGAACATAAGTTTGGGGAAATTCTGTTCAAGAAAAGATGTATTATAAAAAACATAGCCAACACACATTGATTTCTCCTAATTAAAATTAAAACCTAGAAGGTATTTCAAAACTGAATATTTACTATTATTCAGATGATCTTTTCTTATATAATTTTATATCAGACTAAAGGATCCAAGGAGCCTGTATCTCTCTCCTGCATTTTTGCTTGTAATTGGAACAATGCAATACGAATACCTCTGATATCTCCAATGAAAACACAAAAAATGGGGGTCCATCCTTTAAGGGTTATAACTACTACACAGAATTGAGTGATGATTTCCATATTGTCTGGTTACCCCAAGAATGATTAGAAAGAGGTGATTCTTACCATATTGCCTTTGTTGTTATTTACACACATAGTTTCATAGATCAAGGGATGAATTTTAACAAATGTCCTTGTTTGCTATCTTTTAGCAACCTCCTCAAATTTGTATTTTCAAGATACTGATAAGCAAAGTTAGAAGATGAATAACAGTAGATGTAGGATATATATTCAAATGAGACAGAAATCCAACATTATTTATAACACTAGAGGCTCTCAAGAGCCTGTGTTGCTCACCTGTATTTACTGATGCTTTTGAAATCATGTAAAATAAGGTCAAAATCATAATTAATAGTATTAGATATTAGATATTATAATGATATCTAAGATAATAACAAAAACTGCAAAATTTCTGTAAAATTACTAACTCAGGGGCAGCAACCCAACAACGGGTTGTCGGATTCGCCTGAAAATTTCAGGGCATATAAATCTAAATCTGATGAACATTTTGCCACCTGTCAGATTTGCTCTAAATGCTTTAGTTTCAGAGATATAAACCAAAAACTGCATTTTATCCCTATGTTCTATTTTTAACCATGTCGGCCATGATGGTTGGAAGGCAGGGTCATCGGACAAATTTTTAAAACTAAATACCCTAATAATGATTAAGGACAAGTATGGTTAAATTTGTCTCAGTAGTTTCAGAGAAGAAAATTTTTGTAAAAGATTACAAAAATTTACAAAAAATATTTAAAAATTGACTATAAAGGGCAATAAATCCTAAAGGGGTCGACTGACCATTTTGGTCATGACGACTTATTTGTAGATCTTACTTTGTTGAACATTATTGCTGTTTACAGTTTATCTCTATCTATATTAATAATATTCAAGATAACAACCAAAAATGGCAAAATTTCCTTAAAATTACCAATTCAGGGGCAGCAACCCAATAACAAGTTGTCCCATTCATCATTCAGGGCAGATAGATCTTGACCTGATATACAATATTACCCCATGTCAGATTTGCTCTAAATGCTTTGGTTACAGAGATATAAGCCAAAATCTAATTTTCCCCTATGTTCTATTTTTAGCCATGGTGGCCATCTTGGTTGGTTGGCCAGGTCACCGGACACATTCTTTAAACTAGATACCCCAATGATGATTGTGGCCAAGTTTGATTAAATTTGGCCCTGTAGTAGTAGAGGAGAAGATTTTTGTAAAAGTTAACTGAGACGGACACCAAGTGATGAGAAAAGCTCACTTGGCCCTTTGGGCCAGGTGAGCTAAAAAAGGTAATTGAGAGGTCAACATACAGTCTTCAACAATAGACTGGTGTTCCCAATAACTGGATTTCGTAATTTCTTACGGAAAATCTAGTCATCAATTTTTCTGGAAGGAAGTAAAATGGGTGGGCAGTCAGGCAAGCTATAAAGTCTGTTCCCTCAATATTGAGAACCTTAAACCAATGCTTTTAAATGTTCATATGTTGTTTCTAATGATATTGCCGATTTTCAGTTTTCCCATTCATATATTATGGTCCTTGATTGATTGGGAAATAGCACTTCATATCAATTCTGTACTACAATTTGAGAACACTTGATCCAATCTGTTTAAAAATTTTAATATGTTGTTTCTCATGATAAAATGATGGTCAAGATTTGTTTTGACAGAGACATGTATAGTTGTATATATAACAAATTTTAGGAAGCTGTTATTCATAGCGTCTGAGAAAATATGAAGAAAATTTCACAGTAGGCTGTTAAGCGTACGAATATATAAGTATTCTGGAAGCTCTGATTTTTAGTTGCCAGAGAAAACGAGGAAGAAAAATTTCATCAGACAGACAGGTAAAACAGTATAAATATCCCCTCCTCCTTAGTAGATGGGGTATGATAATCAATTTTGCATTGCCATTTCTATTAATTTACACATGTTTAATATTAAAAACAAAAAAACACTTCAATTCACATTATTTTCTGTTTATTCTCTGGAATGGCAACAATTTTACAAGTCTTAGAAATACTGAATAATAAAACCTTCAATCAAAACTAAACAGATCATTCTGATTATGCCTAAGGTATTTAAATTATTAAATAAAACAATAATATGATAATAAAATGTATTTATTATAACAAATTCTACAGTAACTTGCAATTTTTAAATCAGTAACAATAGTTGAAAAAAGGATTTGTATAGTAATTTACTATATAAATCCTTGATTGAAAAAATGAAATATTTCACCTGCTTGAATAATTGATATTTTTAAAAGGAAACAATTTTCTCATTGGCAATCATACCTTCTTATTTTTTATCAACTCTCAAACTGAGGTGAATTCACTGGTCAAATCTGCCAAGTGCACAATATTTGTGAACGTTAATTTAACATATTTTTCAAATCAGTAACAAATTAAAGATAAAAAACAAAAATATATTCATTCTTATGTTAAAGAGATGCATAAATCCAATTATTTCAGTGAACTAATTATCTAATGAAAATTAGTTATATTCAGAATAACAACTACACTTTCAATGCATATAATTTTAACACAAAATGACATGATCATCAACATTGTTAATATAATAATTGAGTCTTCCATAGTTTACTTGTATTCTGTTTATATAGCATACAAAAAGTTATGAAATAATATTTCAATTACCGGTATATGTTTCTGTTTTAATACAAATTATGAGAAATCTGTCAAGTTCTATCTTAATTTTCCTAAGCGGGTGGTCTTTAAAAATCAGAAAATCACAAGTATCATAATTAAAATGCTATTATTAGGATAAAAATTATCACCCGTACTGGATTATCGTGTATATACATTTTTGGATTCAAGTGTCAATCCAACATATTTTGATTTGTCTGTTCTTTTAAATTTTAGGATGCAGGCCCATATATAAACCCATTGGTATTATGTTATTCTACCATTTTGTCCGTTTTCAAAATTTTATGAGAGCTTGCCCCTTTAAGACACTCCTTGCATTGTGTTATTCTATAATTTAGCTTGTTGGATGCCATATTTTTTATATAATGTAACAACTGCAGCTCCACCGATACCAAAGTTATGTTGTAACCCAATTTTAGCATCCTCGACTTGACGTTTACCAGCTTGCCCTCTCAACTGCCAGACTAATTCAGCACACTGGGCTAACCCTGCAAGAATAAGAAAAAAGATGCTTTGACTTTATTTCTTTTATTTATTTACTTTCCGAGTTGTTATAGTTTGTTGACATACATGTATACCTATTGACAGGGTTCTTGCTAAGGATTTCTGAAGCGAGTCCAGGGACTCGTCATTTTTAGCCATGATGAGTCCAACAGCAAGAAGAAAATATTTTATTGCAATATAATGTAATATTTTAGTCTCCATTTCCAAATAGAGCAATGAAATGACATTAAATTCAGATCACTTTTAAACTTTTGCTATAAAATGATGATATTTGTGTTTAACTGTGTTCAGTTTTATACAAAATATTTCAATCTTGATGCATCTGTGGACTCACCAGTTTTGAAAATGGTGAGTCCAGACAGATTTTGATGAGTCCAGGACTCATGGACTCGCCTTAGTGAGAACCCTGTATTGATATGATAGGCAAATACCTTTCATACTCAGTGTTCTCCCCAGGACCTTTTAGCATCATGATAATGTGATGCTATCTGAAATGATTTTCTTATAGATAGTGTTATGGTGTAACACCACTAATTCGGACCTGGCCAGAAAGCACATACCAGAAAGTAGTACATATTTAACACAAAATAGTTTCTACGCATGAGTGTAACTTTCAAAATATGTAGAATATTTAGATATTTTTGGTATCAAATGAAAGCTGAATGGCTGGTGATCATTGTAAACCACTTTTTGACTTATAATTTTGAATATTAAAAAAACTGCACCAAATTTTAAAAAGAGGGTAAATTTTGCCTGTTTGTCAGATCTGAAGTACCTGTTTGGGTACATCCGAAGTTCCTGGAACCAGTTCTTTCTTATATGCCATTAAAGGTATGTTGATTTTTTCAGTACAAGACACCATAAAGTGTTGCTTTGACATGCAATGATTGTCACTTTATTTGAACTTAAAACAAAAGAGCTGTGCCTGCTTGAAATTGAGGAATTTAACATAGAAAGCAATGGGGCCATGAATTAGTGGTGTACTTCCTATTATGGATGTGATGCTATAATTTCTAGAAACAAGATGGTATTTCATAATTTCCTGTTTACCAGGATGATATAAGAAATTTCTGAGGAGAACACTGAATTGCTGACTCAGTGTGCTCTGATTTCAATTATCTCTGTCTTGTGCTTTTGATACACGTTTCGGATTTCTTAAAAATCTGATGCTTCTGTTTTCTTGGTTTTGTAATAACCCTCTTGATTTGATATTTCTGATAATGTTCAGATTTGCTGCTTCATTAAACTTTCAGATATATATTTTCAAACAAAGACGACATTTAGCATTTTAAATCAATTCAATACTATAAAATTTCATGTTTGAAAATAGATTGTAAAGAAAATGTTATAACATGTATACATTGTTGGTTCATAATACATTAACTTGCTGATGAGATGCTAGTTTAATTAACATGATAAGACATGATTACATCAAAACCTTTTAGATCTTTTAATAAAGAGGACTTCTTAGGAAAATGTACTGTTCATAAAATTATATGTAGCACAGTGAAGTATCCACTGGATGCTCTTTTGAATGTGATTGTGTTCATGGTTGCTGTCTTACTCATATACTTGTATCTAATTTTATTCATACATGTACATGTCAAAAAATTAGTTCTATAATTACTGATATTGGTCCATTTCAATGTAATAAAATTGGATCTACTAAGAGTTTTGTTATGCTATCCTAAATACATGTATGAAAACTACTATACTATTTTGTTTTAAATATATACTACTTTCTAGTATGGTCTTTTTTGACCAGGCCTGATTTGGTGGTGTTACATCTTACAAAATCTATCTAAATTTATTTTTGCAAAGAAATTTGTCAAGCCAGTGCTAGGGGCCGTCTTAAACTTGCAGTGAGGTGAGAGTTTTTTGCTCCGTGTTGAAGGCCTCACTGTGACTTTGAGATGAAGAACAGCAATAAAAGTGCTGTTCCTTTGCTTTTGTTTTTTTTTTGCTGTGCATGTACTGATTTTGTGTCACGGATGGATACCCCATATCCTTTGTTTTTCTATAAGACTTCAATTTAGTATCTGTATTACGGGCGGAGGGGAATATGGAGGTAAAAAAATCATTACACATAAAAGTTGCTCTTTTCTTTTATGCTCCTTACCTGTAGCACCTATTGGATGACCTTTGGACTCTAGTCCTCCTGAAGGGTTGACAACCCATTTATTGTTCAAATAACACATTTCTCCACCTTGTTTATTTTTACGCCATTCACCGTTTCTAATCAACTGATACCCTGTCCCTTCTTTGGCAAGTCCTAAAGCCTCATACATTAACATTTCATTACAAGAGAAACAGTCATGAACTTCAACAACATTTACGTTGTCAGGAGTGAGACCAGACTCTTGAAAACATCTCCTTGCTGCTTCTTTTGCCATTTGGTACCCTGACAGATCAATGTAACTTTTTTCAAATGATGACGGCATGTCTGTAACTAAGTGCTGTGAGACGATTTCTACGGCTTTTCTTTGTAGAGCATGACGAATGACAAAATCTTCGCATACAAACAATAACACAGGCACCACCATCGGCAACAGGGCAGACATCCAAATGTGATTGGATGACACAACATTAGTTTATCTTTTATGTCGGAATGAGATATTTCTTTAGAAATACTGGCTTTTGGATTATTTACACTTTGTTTATGATTTTTATAAGAAATGTTTACTAAATCATCTATATTGGCTTCTGGATATTTTTCTAAGTATTCTCTTGCAGCATATGCATACAATTTGACAACGTCTGATGTCATTGCATTCATTCTTGGTTGTATTAGACCAGGTTCTGCTCCAATGGTAACCATGTGGTCCATGTGACGTTTGACAGGGGATTCCTTTTCTGGGTATCTTTCAGAAAGTCCTTTCTCCATTTTTTCAAAGCCTGAAATATAATTTATTACACATATTTATACTCATAAAATGATATACATTTTTTTCTTTTTTTTATATGTGTATTGTCAATCTGAATTTATTCTAAAATTACTTATGTACCTTGAGGTATATGTTATTTATTTAAAATACATTATTCTTGATATTTAAAAGTATTTCATTTAATTAAAGGTAGGGAACACAAAAATTTGTTTAGTATTCTAAGATAGAAAAACTTTTAAGTCCCCAAATTCCATTACAATTTGTTTGTTCATTACCTCCCTTTAACTGTTTTTATGAATTAGATTATTAAGTTTTATAGATCTATGCAAAAAAGAAAATGGGATAGTGTAAGAATTCTGTTTTCTAGTAAACTTGATGCGTCAGTACATAATAATTGTTACACAGGATCAGGATAATATGAAATGGAGTATAATAATTAAATTATAATAAAAGTGTTTAGTGCACAATGGATTAGTACCTAAAGCCATGACACAGTCCTCAATGCCACTTTGAACCATTCTCCTTGCCAACATCAGAGCGCTAGAACCTGAAGAGCAATTGTTATTTACATTGAACACTGGTACCCCACTCAGTCCAAGTTCATAAGCAGCTCTCTGTCCACATGTTGGTTCCCCATAACAATAACTTGCCACAACTGCTTGAATCTTAGAATATGGAATCTTGGCATCTTCTAATGCTGCTTTACCTGTATGTGGAAAAAAACATGTAATGAATTTATTTCAATACAGTTGTATGAAAAAAACAGAGGTATGAAAACTGATTTTCAATAGTTAGCCTTCAAAGTCAAGTGTAACATCATTAAAAAAAAACTAAATCAAAGGTACTTTCTAAAATCTATAAATATTGTCTCCTGCTTTGAAATCTTTTCTTTTTATGATACGGAAAATATATTTGGTCAAAATTATTGATTGATTGATTGTTGGTTGCTTAACGTCCAGTGGGAAATATTTCATGCATATTCAGGCCGAGAACAAGTTAACAACAAATACAAGAGGTAGGTTCTGTAATAGAGACGTCCGGGATTAAGGTCGGAGAAATTTAGACTGCCACAGAAAATGAGGGTATATTTGATAGGGACAGAAATTTAGCCATGCAACAGGTCACCTACCGACCCTCAACGAGTTGTTGCAAAGGTTCTTAACTTGCAAAGAGCATGGCACTCTCTTTACATGAGGCATCGGATTTAACAACCCCATTCTGATCGGACGTGGCTGCAAATTTGTACATTCCGCACAGCCAAACGGACGCCCAACTTTGGCAAGGATTTAACTGCCGGTCGAAGAAGACCAACAGTGACCATACTTCTATTCCCCAGTCACCCTTGGGGTTGGTCAAAATTATTGTATGCCTCTAAATGTACTTTGAATTCAAAAGTTTGACTCTAGTCCTCCTGAAGGGTTGACAACCCATTTATTGTTCAAATGACACATTTCTCCACCTTGTTTATTTTTCGCCATTCACTGTTTCTAATCAACTGATATCCTGTCCTTCTTTGGCAAGTCCTAAAGCCTCATACATTAACATTTCATTACAAGAGAAACAGTCATGAACTTCAACAACATTTACGTTGTCAGGAGTGAGACCAGACTCTTGAAAACATCTCCTTGCTGCTTCTTTTGCCATTTGGTACCCTGACAGATCAATGTAACTTTTTTCAAATGATGACGGCATGTCTGTAACTAAGTGCTGTGAGACGATTTCTACGGCTTTTCTTTGTAGAGCATGACGAATGACAAAATCTTCGCTACAAACAATAACACAGGCACCACCATCGGCAACAGGAGCAGACATCCAAAATGTGATTGGATGACACAACATTAGTTTATCTTTTATGTCGGAATGAGATATTTCTTTAGAAATACTGGCTTTTGGATTATTTACACTTTGTTTATGATTTTTATAAGAAATGTTTACTAAATCATCTATATTGGCTTCTGGATATTTTTCTAAGTATTCTCTTGCAGCATATGCATACAATTTGACAACGTCTGATGTCATTGCATTCATTCTTGGTTGTATTAGACCAGGTTCTGCTCCAATGGTAACCATGTGGTCCATGTGACGTTTGACAGGGATTCCTTTTCTGGGTATCTTTCAGAAAGTCCTTTCTCCATTTTTCAAAGCCTGAAATATAATTTATTACACATATTTATACTCATAAAATGATATACATTTTTTTTTTTTTATATATGTATTGTCAATCTGAATTTATTCTAAAATTACTTCTGTACCTTGAGGTATATGTTATTTATTTAAAATACATTATTCTTGATATTTAAAAGTATTTCATTTAATTAAAGGTAGGAACACAAAAATTTGTTTAGTATTCTAAGATAGAAAAACTTTTAAGTCTCCAAATTCCATTACAATTTGTTTGTTCATTACCTCCTTTAACTGTTTTATGAATTAGATTATTAAGTTTTATAGATCTATGCAAAAAGAAAATGGGATAGTGTAAAATTCTGTTTTCTAGTAAACTTGATGTGTCAGTACATAATAATTGTTACACAGGATCAGGATAATATGAAATGGAGTATAATAATTAAATTATAATAAAAGTGTTTAGTGCACAATGGATTAGTACCTAAAGCCATGACACAGTCCTCAATGCCACTTTGAACCATTCTCCTTGCCAACATCAAAGCGCTAGAACCTGAAGAGCAATTGTTATTTACATTGAACACTGGTACCCCACTCAGTCCAAGTTCATAAGCAGCTCTCTGTCCACATGTTGGTTCCCCATAACAATAACTTGCCACAACTGCTTGAATCTTAGAATATGGAATCTTGGCATCTTCTAATGCTGCTTTACCTGTATGTGGAAAAAAACATGTAATGAATTTATTTCAATACAGTTGTATGAAAAAAACAGAGGTATGAAAACTGATTTTCCATAGTTAGCCTTCAAAGTCAAGTGTAACATCATGAAAAAAAAACTAAATCAAAGGTACTTTCTAAAATCTATAAATATTGTCTCCTGCTTTAAATCTTTTCTTTTTATGATACGGGAAATATATTTGGTCAAAATTATTGATTGATTGATTGTTGGTTGCTTAACGTCCAGTGGGAAATATTTCATGCATATTCAGGCCGAGAACAAGTTAACAACAAATACAAGAGGTAGGTTCTGTAATAGAGACGTCCGAGATTAAGGTCGGAGAAATTTAGACTGCCACAGAAAATGAGGGTATATTTGATAGGGACAGAAATTTAGCCATGCAACAGGTCACCTACCGACCCCTCAACGAGTTGTTGCAAAGGTTCTTAACTTGCAAAGAGCATGGCACTCTCTTTACACGAGGCATTGGATTTAACAACCCCATTCTGATCGGACGTGGCTGCAAATTTGTACATTCCGCACAGCCAAACGAACGCCCAACTTTGGCAAGGGTTTAACTGCCGGTCGAAGGAAGACCAACAGTGACCATACTTCTATTCCCCAGTCACCCTTGGGGGTTGGTCAAAATTATTGTATGCCTCTAAATGTACTTTGAATTCAAAAGGAATTGATGGGGCAGATGTTATTATCATGTAGATATGATAGTAAAAAAAATTGTTTTCCATTTCTGAATTGTGTGATAGTTGTTTTTATAACAACAGACTCTTGAAAGAGAGCTTTGTATAACAGAACAATTATTATCAGTAATACTAGAATATAAACCTTTGAAATAAAAAAAAAGTTTTCTTAGGCGAGCTAGAGGCATAAATAGTAAATTAGTTTATAAATGTACATTAAGAAATCCTACTAAACCAGATCAATTTCCATGAAAAATCTTAGATTTTTAACTCTCTTCCATGTCTCTCTGTTAAACCTATAATAATCCATTTCATTACTTGTAAGATACTGACTTTGGAGCTTTTTGGGGTAAGTGTCTAAGTATCAAAAAGGACTTATTATTCTGTTTTTTCATGACAATACCTCCTGTTGACAGTATGAAAATAAACAATTTAATTGTGTGTTTTTTAATATTTCTTATCCTGCACAACATGTCTCTCTTTTAGTTGAGAAAAGTTGAAGTCTGCTCTTATACATACCAGCTTCTCTTCCCATGTCATGATAGTCCCAGTTTTTGGTCAGTGGCCGTTCAAATTTTGTGGTTCCAACACCAACAACAAATGTTCTTTTCCTTTTGTCCATTAGTAGAAGCTGGTGTAACGCAGATCAATCTTTTAATATCAAGTACTCAAAACTTTGCTAACAATATACCTGAAATGAAATAAAAATTATTCATAAAAGTATTTTGAAAAGCAGTTCATGAAAGTGTTTATGCAGTTACAAAATTCAAAACAAAACTGACCTTAAACATGTTAAAGGTTTCACATTCTTAAAAATAGATTTTGATCCTTCTGATTATCTTGTCTTTCGATACCTTGTCCAAATCAAGGACATTCTTAAATTTACTTAATTTATATGCAAGTGTATATATGCATTAAAATCCTAATTTTGATATAGGCCATGGTACTTACTTTTCGAAATCATTCTTTAGTGAATTTTAAAAAAAGATATAAAAAAAGTAAACCAAAATAATCAACCAATTGAAAGTCATGATTCTTTTTACATGGGGCAATTATTTTGTGAAACAAAGTACAAGTGGATGATTGGTAGACTACCGGTAGTAATATCCAATTATTATCCCCTCTCTTGGATGCCTTATTCAAGGGGAGATAATATTGGTAACTTAAAATTACTTCAACTAACTCAGAGGTGATAATAAACTGGATATTACTGCTTCTCTAATTCTATATGCATTTAAACTGTTTCTGAACAGTTTCGATAAATTTTGATAAACAATGATAAACCACACAATGATTTAATTTGTTTTGTGTAATTTCCAGTCATATCCACTCAGCATTTTCTATTTATTCAATATAAAGTAACAGATTTTATTACTTGACCCCATTTACTACACCATTTATCCACACTCCATAGTTAAATTATAAAAAAATCTAAATCTTGAAAATTTCTCTATCAACTGGTTAAATATTTCAACCAAAAGATGGTGTTGTAGAATCTCTTAAAATCAACCAATTTAGAGGGAGATCATAAACTGGATATTACTACAACTCAAATAATTCAGGGGTAGATAATAACTCAAAATTTCTGCAAATCAACCAATTAAGAATTTTACTATACTGGATGGCATTAATGCAAATAAACCAGTTCAGGGGGAAATAATAAACTGGATATAACTGCAAATCAACCAATTCTGAAGGAGATAAATAGCAGGGTATAAGAGCAAGTCAACAAAATCAGGGGGAGATAATAACTGGATCCTGTATTACTGCAAATCAACCAATTTAGGGAGAGATGGATAATAAGCTGAGTATAGTGAAAATCAACCAAATCAGGGGGAGACAATACATAGATATTCCTGCAAATCAACCATTTCAGGAGAAAATAATAAGCTGATTACCAAGTATACTGAAAATAAACCAAATCAGGGGAGACAATAAGCTGAGTTTACTGAAAATCAACCAAATTTAATCAGGGGGCGATAATAAATGGATATTCATGCAAATCAAGCAATTCAGGGGGAGATAATAAGCTGGGTATTAATGCAAATCAACAAAATCAGAGGGATATACTAACTGGATATTCCAACAAATCAACCAATTCAGAGTGAGTAAATAAACAACAGTTGTTGCATGCGAGGCATGAATTGTTTACCCTAACAGAGCACCTGCTAGTACATGTATTGCCAATGTTGATGGTAGTTTGAAAAACATAAATCTATTATTCTTTGTTAAATGTTTGTATATATTTATATAGGTATACATACTGGGGTACTTATTTTTTCGTGTATTGTTTTGTATGTAAATGAGGCCTTTAGTTTTCTCATTTGAATTGTTTTACATTTATCATTTCGGGGCCTATTATAGCTGCTATGCAGCATGGGTTTTGCTCCTTGTTAAGGCCAAATGGTGACCTATAGTGGCTAACCTTCTACATTATTTGGTATTGGGTGGAGAGTTTTCTCATTGATATTATCATACCACATCATCTTTTTTTTTTATGTACACCTAATTTTATGGATTTATAGATAACCAGTCCAACACTGGTTTCTGCTTTTGATTCATCCTTTATTCTTTAGACCATTTTTCTCTATTCTTTACTTGTTTTGCCTGTTATTCTCTATTCTTTATTTTGTTTGCATATTTTTCTGTATTCTTTATTACATGTCTGCTGTTTATTCTGCACTTTTTGCAAATTATTCTCCATTCTATAAACCCCATCCAAACCCTCTTTTAGCATTGTTGCTGTTTTATCATGTTATCTTTCATTTATAAAACTTCAGTTTCATCTTTACTTGTTCCAAAAAAAAAACAAGAAAAAAAAACAGATGTGGCCCTAGAACAGTCATCCCCCCTGCTTGCAGACTTATTGTGGAATGTCATCTGTAATTCCTTGAAAAGACGGTCACTGAAAATGAAACACACATATGATTTGTAAGGCATCATTATACACAAATGTACCAAAGGTCAGCTGCAGATCTGCTTGGGCCAAGACATAAACAAAAAGGTTTGTACAGGGGTACAATTTTCATTGAAATTTTATATTCCAATCAGAGCCTTAAAATAATCTGCCAAAGGTTGGTCAACAACTTAATTTGTAAGTCAATCATCATTTAAACACTATATATTGACAAATGGACCAAAGTTAAAGTTCAGCTTCAGCAGAAATTATCTTCTCTGCCTTTGTTTTGTGTAGTGCTGGTTTGACATCCTGTAGGTTTATGATAGGATGCGGGCCAGTAATTTCTATCGTTCTGTAAGTCTGTTCATTTAATGTAATGTTAACAAAATGAACAGTCTTACCTGAAGAAAGAAATACCAGACTTGGCATATGTTACTCTCTGATGGAATAGTTTTTTGCATCCTGTACTGAGCTGTTTTCTTAATATGAAAGGATGTCCGAATTGTCATTACCTCTTTTTCTTTTGTTTTTTCAAGGACCTCAGGAAATGCTAGGAAGGTGTCACAGCAAAAAATAAAAATGCTTTTAACAGGGAAAAAAATTAACGGTCGCCCAGTCGCCAATGGCGACCAGAAATTGACCTGGGCGATCTTTTTATTCAGTTGTGGTAGCCCAGGTGGCGAATTGAAAAAAGTACTCGACTAATGGAAATCCGTCGTTTACCGTGGCTCCAAGTGCCGGCTACTTCACTGACAAAAATATAAATTCAAAAAGAAAAAAAAATCTTTTTAAAACGTTTACAGACAAGAGTCGAGAGTCGTATTGTCGCAGTCGCGATAAACAAGGATGTAAAATCAGTTTTTACCTTTAACTAAATATAGTTCATGTGAATTCAGGTCACTGATGGGTGCTATTTAAAGTCGGAAAGTATCGTATGTTTGCGAGGATAACAAGAGAGACTTTCCGACGGTCATTAACAATATAAAGCGATCAAATACCCTGTTCGGTATTGGCTTCAAGAAAGCCAAGAAAATCAGAGAAGATGACAATAGCATGTTATGATATAATATTAGTCAAATAAAAGAAAGTATAATATATAATGTTGTTAAGAATCTGGAAAACAGTTCCTTTTGTAGTTCCCTTTTCAAAGCCCACATGGTGTCCAGAGAATAAAGGTCAAAAACTAAAGTAGAATATTGTGGACCACAAATAAATAACATTAGTTCAAAATGATTTTAGTTTCCTACTTACTGAACAGTTTACAAAAAAGAGAAAATCAGAGGATATATAAATTTTATGACAATGCTTTTGAAATACATGTACAAGTCTTTTGAGAAAAAAGGGGTCATTTGTTAACAAATGTACGTAGTTACGCAAAATAAATCGACCAAGACATTTAATAAAATAGATTATTATAGAAATAAAATTAAATATTTCATCTATCATCTACATGTATTCAAGGACAGAGAATTCTTTAGTTGTCTATTAAAAAAAGATATGTAAAAAAAACTGGTACATGTACAGGGCATGATTTAATTAAGATTCCCATTTTGTAAATGATTTTTTTTTATTCAATTTAATTGAAGTCAACAACAAGAATAAGACAAAATTACTTTTTCCCAAGCATCAAAATCACCTCCAGGTATGCTCAGAATGCAGGATTTTGAGTCTAAAATTTCAAAATTTTCTTGGGGGGGCATGGCCCCAAACCCCGCTAGCAAGTTCAGCCCGCTAGCGGGCTTCACCGGTGATAGTGAGGCAAAGTGGGCTACTAACTTTTTGTCTGGGCTAACTGATTTTCAAGTCTAGTAGCCCAGCTGGCTACTGGCCTTATAGAGTTAATTTTGACCCCTGTTTTAAGACGTCTCTTTACCCTCCTTCTGTCAACTTATATTTGTTCCACCTAATAGAAGTTCCACTGGAAACTTTGTTATAAACAATGTCATAATATCTGTTCCTGTTGGAACAAATATTCTATACCATCATGACCATTTATTACGTTAGGAACGTATACTGTAAATATTTATTCCAGTGGAAATAATATTCCAGAATATTTTTTCCATTTGGAACTTATATTATGAAGGAACTTCTATTTCGTGACATTTCCTCTTACTCTTTCTTACTTGGTTAGCAAACAAAAAGTTACAAATTTTTAGGCATCTGATGATTTCAATTTTGACATGTTTGATACCCAAATCTTGGGTGTCATTTTCTAATTTGAGTAGAAAACTTTTCTTTCGAATAAAGAATAGTCTAAAAAGATATGCCCATATCATTAAAATTATACCTTCACATAATAAATTATGTTTTTTGTAGACAAGAGTCAGATGTGGACTTTCAACTTTTGTTGTTAACGGTAAATAGAAATTCAGAATTAATTTATAATAAAAACGAACTTAAGGTTAAAACTATTCTTTAATAAAACCTTATTAAAAATGTTTGTTTCTTCATAATTTCATATTAATTTTTCGAATAGTTACCAAATATCTTAAATTTAATAAAATATATTTCATAGCAAATAATATTGTGGATTCTTTAAATTCTTTTTCTCTGTAATTCTGATCCATGAATTAATCGAAAAATCTTACCGGCTTCTGACAAGTCCAAAGTCTACACAAGTTTTGACAGTGGGCAAATAAGAGCAATGGCAGCAAATACCGGGTAGGGATAGTTGATATTTAGGCCGATATAAATGAAAACATAATAATATATTTGCAAAGATGCATTTGTAAATATTTAATTGAAGCATTTAGCAAGGAAAAAAGTAAGACGGTAACAGAGACTTATCATAAGTTATATAAGCTTAAGATATATACAGTTTATTTCATCCAGAATGCTAGTCCTAATGACGTCTTGCAAGGCTATTTTAATTTTTTTATGTGAGGAAGGCGTAACAGAAAAAAATTAAAATAGCCTGCAAGACGTCATAATTATTAGGACTAACAGAATAAGCCTGCATGTGAAGAAGAAACCATAGGCATAGAGGCAACCAACAGATAAAAAACCAAGAGTCTAAGATAGACAAATTAAAAAGAGATGTACATGATAAACATAAGTCAATTCAATTAAATTGAGAATGGAAATGGGGAATATGTCAAAGAGACAACAACCCGACCAAAGAGCAGATTACAGCCGAAGGCCACCAATGGGTCTTCAATGCAGCGAGAAAATCCAGCACCCGGAGGTGGTCCTCAGCTGGCCCCTAAACAAAATTGTGTACTGGTTCAGTGAAAATGGACGTCAAACAAACTCCAAAACATATAAAGGAACTAAAATTTAAAAAACATACAAGACTAACAAAGGCCGGAGCCTCCTGACTTGGGACAGGTGCAAAAATGAGGCGGGGTTAAACATGTTTTGTGAGATCTCAACCCTCCCCTATACCTCTAGCCAATGTAGAATAAAGAAACACATAGCAATGCGCACAGTAAAACTCAGTTTAAAAGAAGTCCAAGTCCGATGTCAGAATAGGTAACAAAAGAAACTAAGCAAAATGACAATGATATGTAAATTAACAAAGGACTACTAGCAGTTACTGACATGCTAGCTCCAGACCTCAATTAAACTGATTGAAAGATTATGTCTTCATCATATGAAAAATCGGGTACAATCCCTCCCGTTAGGGGTTTAGTATCATACCACCATAAAATATATGAGAAGAACATAACCAGTATCATGTCAACAACTGGTTTTAGAATAAATGTGTTTATTTACGATGCAAAGACCCTATGAGTGAATCAATATTAATACCAAAGTATGCAATCCTTAATGAGTCCTGACAAAAGTATCGTAACTATATCCCTTCCGAATAAGTCTGTTTAAAGGTTTGGTTAGCTTTTGAGGTGAATGCCGATATTTTTGTGCTTTGTAATGAATATTACCATAAAATATTGGATGTGAAATACCAGGAATTTGTCAAAGCTACATGTGACATCCTCATCCTGTGCTCCAAAATCCATCTTGGACTACCTTTACCATTTTATCAATATGGTTTTTGTCTCGCTTGTGACATTACACCCTATCACATTTTGTCCGCCATAACTGGACATCACAAAGGTTCCCGTAAAATTTTGACCTCACAATAGAAAATGTCTGTTGCCACAAACATGACAAAGGAAATTTAAGTGATTGTTGTATGATGTCAATAGTTCAAGTATCGCAGATTCCCAAATAGAGAAAAGGTCTTTAGTTAAGGAATGCCGTTTCCAGCTTTGGCAGCATCAACAATTCTTACATTTTGTGATGAGGGTTTGTAATTGTTGAGTTGCGTCAGTTTCAAAGGTCGAGTTGCGAGTATCAAAAGTCAAGTTGTTAGTTACAAAAGTCGAGTTGCGAGTATCAAAAGTCAAGTTGTTAGTTACAAAAGTCGAGTTGCGAGTATCAAAAGTCAAGTTGTTAGTTACAAAAGTCGAGTTGCGAGTATCAAAAGTCAAGTTGTTAGTTACAAAAGTTGTGTTGTGAATCATAAAAGTCGAGAATGAAATTTGAGTTGCAAGTTTCTAAAGTCCAGTTGCAAGTTACAAAGGCCAGTTGCTAGTTGCAAAAGTCCAGTTGTGAGTTACAAAAGTCCAGTTGCAAGTTATAAAAGTTGGGTTCTTGGTTAAAAAAGTCAAGTTGTGAGTTATGAAAGTCGAGTTGTGAAAGTGTAAAATATATAAAAATTAATGATTTATATCTCTAGTAAATAAGCAGACGGTAATTGTTACTGAATAGACAACTTTCGAGTTCGATGTATTTCCGTCAAAAACTTTGGTTTTAGTGAACATCATTCGTGCGTTTAGGGGCATCGTCACTTCCGTTCCCATGTTGAGCGAGTGGTTGGAAAACTATGATGCTATATTGCACGTATTATTTGGCAAATTGAATTCTCATAATTGACAATCAGCACTGCTGTCATTAGGGAATTTTGATTAAGTACCTACAGAATAAACATTATTTCTAGTTTATCCTGCACAATGACAATCACTAAGACGCTTGATGAACGTTAATAGTGCAGGGATACAGGCGATCCCCTCTATCTGGTAAATGACGTCATAAAGGCGCGCATAATTGACGAGTTTTTTTCCGGTGAAGGACAAACTCGAAAGTGGTCTATTGAGCATGTTGAGGGCTTGCAGTTTTCTTTTGAAAATTAAATTGATTGTTGGTATTTAACACCACTTTCAACTCTCTAGAATATAAAATTGTGGTTCAGACTGGAGTGGAATGCAATTCGATGTTTATAACTCTCAACTAGACTTATGTTACTAGCAACTTGTCTTTTGTTACTCGCAACTCGACTTTTGTAACTCACCACTCAACTTTTGTAACTCGCAACTCAACTTAATTAACTTGCAACTTTATACTCTACATAAAGTAAATCTCATTTGTGATAAGGATTGCTAACAAAGGGTGGAGCAGGCCAGATTGTTACCCTTGGCTAGCAAAGAATGTATTTTAATTTTAGTAAAAATACATTAACGTTTCATCATATAAATAAGAAGATGTGGTATGAGTGCCAATGAGACAACTATCCATCCAAGTCACAATGTGTAAAAAGTGAACTATAGGTCAAAGTATGGCCTTCAACACGGAATCTTGGCTCACACCGAACAGCAAGCTATAAAGGGCCCCAAAATGACTAGTGTAAAACAACTCAAACAGGAAAACCAACGGTCGAATCTATATAAAAAACGAGAAACACTTATGAACCACACCAACAAACGACAACCACTGAACAACAGGCTCCTGATTTAGGACAGGTGCATAAAAACGCAGCGGGTTTAAACATTTTAACAGGCGCCAACCTTCACCCTAACCGTGCTAGCCTGAAACAGTGGTGTAACATTACAACATAAAAAGACCAAAATATCAATTAAAATAGCTTAACTCGATCAAAAAGACATAATCACAAAAATAAGTAAATATACACTGAACGAATAAGTTTGATTTATGACACAATGTAAATACAATTTAAATAAAAAGATGTATCAATGTCAAAAGACAACTTTAACCTAGGACAAAATGGCATTAAATAATGTAACATACACAGGTAAATTAAAATATAATAATTTTGTTGTTAGTACAGAAACATATTTTACAAAATAAATTTGTTGTTCATATTATTTGTACAGAAGTGAAAATTTATCGTCATACTAAATACTTGTCAAAGATGGTACAAAAAAAATAGTAAGATGAGATATAACACAAAATAAGTAAACATTGAATAACAGAAATGCATTACAAATTGTGTCAACAGGTCAAATTAACATGAAAGTATGATTTGAGAGTACTCACAGTTACTGAAAGCTAGTTAAAAGCCAAAACCAATTAATAATAAAAAATCATGCATCAGAGACTAAAATCAATTAAAACACATCCCAGGCAGGGATTTAGTATTTTAACGCCATGGACAGTCAAGGAAGACATGACTTGTGCAATGCCAAAATAAAAGTAACGACAGGCAGTAGGATAGTTAGGATTTAACCTTATAATAAATATGTATGATGTTATATATAGATAAAACAATTTCTAAATAGAAAATAAACGTGGATGTGTATATATACATCCCAAAAAAACATTTGAAAAGAATACAAATTGAGTTATGTTTTAATTTGTTGATGACAAAATTGATGTTGGTGCCAATGAAAACAATATTCAAAGATCTTATTACAACATTAATAAGATAACCTTTACTAATAATTTTGTTTAAAGGTTTGATAAGTTTACACAGATCACATAGAGATATCCGCGCATTTAGTACAATATTACTGTAAAATTTAGGATGTGAAATACCGTTTTTGATAAGTTTTCTACAGGTACTAATCAAATCTTTGTATCTATGAAAGAATTTAGTAAATGTTTTAAGGAATTTATGGTAACGAAATCCCTGACTTAATAATTTACCAGTGATACATTGATTATGTTCGTTAAAATCTATGACATCACTACACACACGGGCATAACGAACGAGTTGGGATATATAAACACGAGTGCCCATAGGAATACCTACTACCTGTCGATACACTTTATTGCGAAACGTACATATATGTTGTCCAGGAGAAAATTTAAAGCTTCAATCATATCTTCACATTTCCAGTTAGTGTATTTAGCATACTTTCCTTTTTTCGTTACAGAAAAAGCTTTAAATAAATTTGCAATGAGATTTATCAAAAGACCATTTAATTAAATATGAAAACTTTTTCTTGATAAGATTGTGTGGAAGTGTAGTGTAGAGAGTAGAAAAATCATAACTGTCAACAGAATTAAAAGGACCATCAAAAGCACGTATTTTATCTAAAACCTCTAAAGAATTTTAAACACTCCAAAAATAATTAATACCATTATTTTCATAAACTTTATTACAAAAGTTAATAATAAGTTCTTTGATAGTAGTAAGGGAGGTAGTTAGAAGCACTGACAGATTAGTAGTAGAATTAATTTTAGTAAAAATACATTTACGTTTCATCATGCTCTTTATACATGTTATATCTGTTGTTATTCCACAGTTTATTCTTAGACTGCTTTTTTGCACATTTACGAAAAGGGGCTGGACATTTTACAAGTGTTTATAGCAATCTTGTTTAGTTTCTTTCATTTATTTTTGTAATTCATACATGAATAGGTGAAAGTATTGGGGTATTTCAGTAAGAACATAGTGAATGATGGCACTCTAGAAAAGCAAACTGGTTTCTGTATGAGACTTCTGAGTCAAATACCCAGTGCATTTTTTGTGTTATGCAAAAATTTACATGATATGTTACATCTGGGACTAATACATATCTATTTTTCTAAGATTATGTGAAAAGAGAGCAAGATATCCGGGACTCTGCAGATCTCTTTAAACATTATGTTTCAAATTATAAATGAGAGCATGTCAGAAACCAAAATGCTTCTGGTTTTTTAATATGTTCTTTGACTGTCAAAAGTTAAGTAATTGGGTTTAATCTCTAACTATTGTAGAAAACTTGCTGGAAAGACCATCTTCATAACTGGTGCTAGTCGTGGTATTGGTAAAGCTATAGCTTTAAAGGCAGCCAGAGATGGGGCAAATATTGTAATAGCTGCCAAAACAGCCCAAGCACACCCTAAACTTCCAGGAACCATTTACACAGCTGCTAAGGAAGGTATATATTTAATGTTGTTGAGAACTGTTAAGTTGAAAATAACTTAAACATAATCATACTAGTGTTCATTGCCATTCCTGTGTACACAAACTTTGTTGAAGAAATGATAAAGAATATCAATTAAGCTTACTAGCAGAAAATCTGCCTTTATTTCCTTAGAAGGACCCAAACCATACAGGGCTATATTAAATTAACCCTAAAATTAACTGGGCTCTAAAACCTAACTCTTCTTTAAAACAAACCCTCACCTGTTCATGACCATAAACTGAGCCCTAACCATATGGTACAGGGTCCTTTAAAGTAAAGAGTAAACGATGGCCAGAAAATCGGACACAGAATAAACATTTGACAATTCTAATGCAAAGAAAAGTTTCTGGGGAAAATGCCTAAATTGTTTAGCTTTAATACATGTAAAATGTTATCTTTGAATTTATTTCCCAGTTGAAGACCTTGGAGGTAAATGCCTTCCATGTATCGTTGATGTTAGAAGTGAAGAGGAGGTAAGAAAGGCTGTAGAAGATGCTGTACAGAAGTTTGGCGGTATAGATATACTTGTAAACAATGCAAGTGCGATCAGTCTGACTGGAACATTAGAAACTTCTATGAAGAAATATGACTTGATGAATCAAATAAATGGCAGAGGAACTTATCTGTGGTAAACTATGTATAAAGTGTGGGTTTATTTATTTTTGTGCACACCAATTTTCGTGGAATGTGGAAAAATCATTTTTTTGTGCATATTTCATTTCATGGATTTTACAAATTTGCAGACAAGTCTATAGAAAACTTGTATTTTGTTGAAGTTGAAGAAGTTGAACTCTCAAAATTAGGTTCAGCTATACCAATGAGAACCGTAAATAATAATGAATATATGTATAACTATGTTAAGGCTGAAACATATTCAATTAGTAAAACACATGTAAAACACACATTACATGTAACTGGAACTATACTTTATAGACAGTCAATTTATATTTTTTTTGATGAATGTTTGATTTTATATATAATTATCATCTAGTGGAAAATATTAAATGCATACTCAGGATGAGAACATGTTATTAAAAGTGGTAAGAAAATCAATCCTGCTTTTAATATATAAGACAGACATCCCGAGTCAGAATTTTAACATGCTAGTTCATAGGGTGACAGTATCATGAGTATTGTGTATGAGCACAGCTGACCACTTTTCAAGTCTTAGGCTTGAAACGGAGCAGATTTTCATCAGCCAAAAACACTCCTATGACATTGTACAACAAAAAGATAGTGTGAGGATGTGAAAAAAAATAATGTTTCTTGAATTTTCAGCTTTATTTCCATCTAAATGCATCATAATGAAAAAAATTAACTTAGCCAGTAATTTTATTAACCACAGCAGCAGCAAAAAAGAGGTTGAGCGAAGAGACATCATTGTTTCATGGAATTCCTTTTGAATTAAGAGGGTACCCAACACTTTGACTAAAACAGATTCAATATGTCTCCTTTAATTTTCATAAAATTTAGACAAAATATTCATTTTGACCTGTTGACAAAAACATGAAACTTTCAAGAAGTTTGAACCACACAGTTTACAGGAATAATTTCATTGGGTATATAGCAGTTTGACAAACATTAATTTTGATCATGAAAAGCTTGATTCCCTTTATTAATAATACAAAATGTAAGTGATTAAAACATTCAGCTGATTTTTATACGACCGCAAAAAATTTTTGTGGTTGTATATTGGTATGACGTTGGCGCCGTCGTCGTCGAAGACGCATTGGTTTTCGCACTCTAACTTTAGTTTAAGTGAATGGATCTCTATGAAATTTTACCATAAGGTTCAATATCACAAAAGGAAGGATGGGATTGATTTTGGGGTTATGGTACCAACAGTTAAGGAATTAGGGGCCAAAGGGCCAAAATAAGCATTTTGTAACTTCCAGACATAACTTGTGTGTTAGTGTATGGATCTCTCTGACATTGTACCACAAGGTTCCATATCACAAAGGGAATGCTGGGATTGATTTGGGGGTAATTGCCTCAACATTTTAGGAATTAGGGCCAAAAAGGGCAAAAACAAGCATTTTCTAGTTTCATGACAATAACTTGTGTAAGTGTATGGATCTTTCTGAAATTTTACTACAAGGTTCCATATCACAAAGGAAAGCTGGAATTGAGTTTGGGGTAATTGCCTGAAACGTTTAGGAATTAGGGGCCAAAATAAGCATTTTCTAGTTTCAGACAATAACTTGTGTTCAAGTGTATGGATCTCTGAAATTGTACTGCAAGGTACCATACCTCAAAGGGAAGGCTGGGATTGAGTTTGGGGTGATGAATCATAAGGGGTTCAAAAATTGGGGGTTTCTTTTTTCCTTTTTTTCTTTAAAATTTTCCATTTTAAGTTGGTTATTTCTGATTTATATTTAAAAGCAAATAATAATGATATGGCAGGAGATACAGGATGTGTAAATTATTATATAATAAGTATTGTGCAATAGCAAGAAATTTTCAATTGCACAGTATTGCAATAGCAAGAAATCTTCAATTGCATAGTATTGCACAATAGCAAGAAATATCCAATAGCACAATATTGCGCAATAGCAAGAAATTGTCAATTGTACAGTATTGCATAATAGCAAGAAATATTCAATTGCACAGTATTGCGCAATTGCAAGAAATATTCAATTGCACAGTATTGTGCAAAAGAAGATACTTTGTATAAATTGCTTATTTCTTGACCAATTTCATTGGGGTTTTATTCTTGAACTCTTGAGGTTCTTCAACAGCTGAATCTAACCGTGTATTAAGTTTTTGGATTTTGGGCCCCGTTTTAAATTGGTCCACATTGAGGTCCAAAGGTCCAAAATAAAAACTTTGTTTGATTTCATCAAAATTGAATTATTGGGGTTCTTTGATATGCGAATCTAACCGTGTATTTAGATTCTTAATTTTTGGTCCCGTTTTCAAATTGGTCTACATTAAGGTCCAAAGGGTCCAAAATTAAACTTAGTTTGATTTTAACAAAATTGAATTCTTAGGATTCTTTGATATGCTGAATCTAAACATGTATTTAGATTTTTATTATGGGCCCAGTTTTCAAGTTTGTCCAAATCGGGTCCAAAATTAAACTTTGTTTGATTTCAACAAAATTGAATATAAGGGTGGACTTTAATCCTGTTACTATACATTAAAAGTTATATCCTAATGAAATTCTGTTAAAACATACATTCAAATCTATTATTTTGTATTTTCAAAAAGTAAACAAACGCAGTTTTTCCCATCATCCTTTATTCTACAATAGACATACTCGCATACAACAGTGAAAATGAACTAACTGGATTCGCACTTTATATACACTGCTATCTGGTAAATGACGTCATAAAAAGGCGCATAATTGTGAGTTTTTTCGGTGAAGGACAAACTCGAAAGTGGTCTATTGAGCATGTTGAGGGCTTGCAGTTTTCTTTTGAAAATTAAATTGATTGTTGGTATTTAACACCACTTTCAACTCTCTAGAATATAAAATTGTGGTTCAGACTGGAGTGGAATGCAATTCGATGTTTATAACTCTCAACGAGACTTATGTTACTAGCAACTTGTCTTTTGTTACTGTAACTCGACTTTTGTAACTCACCACTCAACTTTTGTAACTGCAACTCAACTTAATTAACTTGCAACTTTATACTCTACATAAAGTAAATCTCATTTGTGATAAGGATTGCTAACAAAGGGTGGAGCAGGCCAGATTGTTACCCTTGGCTAGCAAAGAATGTATTTTAATTTTAGTAAAAATACATTAACGTTTCATCATATAAATAAGAAGATGTGGTATGAGTGCCAATGAGACAACTATCCATCCAAGTCACAATGTGTAAAAAGTGAACTATAGGTCAAAGTATGGCCTTCAACACGGAATCTTGGCACACCGAACAGCAAGCTATAAAGGGCCCCAAAATGACTAGTGTAAAACAACTCAAACAGGAAATCCAGCGGTCGGATCTATATATAAAAACGAAACACTTATGAACCACACCAACAAACGACAACCACTGAACAACAGGCTCCTGATTTAGGACAGGTGCATAAAAACGCAGCAGGTTTAAACATTTTAACAGGCGCCAACCTTCACCCTAACCGTGCTAGCCTGAAACAGTGGTGTAACATTACAACATAAAAAGACCAAAATATCAATTAAAATAGCTTAACTCGATCAAAAAGACATAATCACAAAAATAAGTAAATATACACTGAACGAATAAGTTTGATTTATGACACAATGTAAATACAATTTAAATAAAAAAAATGTATCAGTGTCAAAAGACAACTTTAACCTAGGACAAAATGGCATTAAATAATGTAACATACACAGGTAAATTAAAATATAATAATTTTGTTGTAAGGAGTACAGAAACATTTTTTACAAAATGAATTTGTTGTTCATAGTATTTGTACAGAAGTGAAAATTTATTGTCATACTAAATACTTGTCAAAGGTGGTACAAAAAAAATAGTAAGATGAGATATAACACAAAATAAGTAAACACTCAATAACAGAAATGCATTACAAATTGTGTCAACAGGTCAAATTAACATGAAAGTATGATTTGAGAGTACTCACAGTTACTGAAAGCTAGTTAAAAGCCAAAACCAGTTAATAATAAAAATCATCAAAGGTCCAAAATAAAAACTTTGTTTGATTTCATCAAAATTGAATTATTGGGGTTCTTTGATATGCGAATCTAACCGTGTATTTAGATTCTTAATTTTTGGTCCCGTTTTCAAATTGGTCTACATTAAGGTCCAAAGGGTCCAAAATTAAACTTAGTTTGATTTTAACAAAATTGAATTCTTAGGATTCTTTGATATGCTGAATCTAAACATGTATTTAGATTTTTATTATGGGCCCAGTTTTCAAGTTTGTCCAAATCGGGTCCAAAATTAAACTTTGTTTGATTTCAACAAAAATTGAATATAAGGGTTCTTTGATATGCTGAATCTAACCATGTATTTAGATTTTTGATTTTTGGGCCCGTTATCAATTTTTCTACATTGAGGTCAAAAGGGTCCAAAATTAAACTTTGTTTGATTTCATCAAAATTGAATTATTGGGGTTCTTTGATATGCGAATCTAACCGTGTATTTAGATTCTTAATTTTTGGTCCAGTTTTCAAATTGGTCTACATTAAGGTCCAAAGGGTCCAAAATTAAACTTAGTTTGATTTTAACAAAAATTGAATTCTTAGGGTTCTTTGATATGCTGAATCTAAACATGTATTTAGATTTTTGATTATGGGCCCAGTTTTCAAGTTTGTCCAAATCGGGGTCCAAAATTAAACTTTGTTTGATTTCAACAAAAATTGAATATATGGGGTTCTTTGATATGCTGAATCTAACCATGTATTTAGATTTTTGATTTTTGGGCCCCGTTATCAACTTTGTCCACATTGAGGTCAAAAGGGTCCAAAATTAAACTTTGTTTGATTTCATCAAAATTGAACTCTTGGGGTTCTTTGATATGCTGAATCTAACCATGTATTTAGATTTTGGATATTGGACCATAATAGGTGAATGTCCAATTAAAAATTTTAAGTTCTTAGACCACATTCATTCTGTGTCAGAAACCTATGCTGTGTCAAATATTTAATCACAATCCAAATTCAGAGCTGTATCAAGCTTGAATGTTGTGTCCATACTTGCCCCAACTATTCAGGGTTCGACCTCTGCGGTCGTATCAAGCTGCGCCCTGGAGCATTTTATTAAAGGTTAACTCCCTTATGTGTACTGTAACCCCTTAATTGATTTATGACTAAGTTTTAGACTTTTTTTTTTTGAAAGTTTCTTGTTAACACAAAGAACATTTCTTTTTACAGTTCACATGTATGTGTACCTTACTTGAAGAAGAGCAGTAATCCACATATTCTGAACATTAGCCCTCCACTGAATATGAATCCCAAGTGGTTCAAGGATCATGTAGGTAAGATTCAATGGTTGGGAAACATGACATTTAAACTTATTCTCACTTTTCATAATGAAAATATAGAAAATTTATTTCTCTAAGAAGGGCCTCGGTGGCCGTGTGGTCTTAAGTAGTTAATCAACTGTATCACTAGCCTGTCAACACTGAGGTTGTGAGTTTGAACCTGCATGTGCCAGGTGTGGTGATGTCTCGGTGGCCTATTGGTCTAAGTAGTATGACTTGCCTGTCAACACTGAGGTTGTGAGATAGAACCCTGCAGGTGCCAGGTGTGGTGATGCCTCGGTGGCCTATTGGTCTAAGTAGTATGCCTTGCCTGTCAACACTGAGGTTGTGAGATAGAACCCTGCAGGTGCCAGGTGTGGTGATGCCTCGGTGGCCTATTGGTCTAAGTAGTATGACTTGCCTGTCAACACTGAGGTTGTGAGTTTGAACCCTGCATGTGCCAGGTGTGGTGATGTCTCGGTGGCCTATTGGTCTAAGTAGTATGACTTGCCTGTGAACACTGAGGTTGTCAGATAGAACCCTGCAGGTGCCAGGTGTGTTCAACTCCAATCTTAATTAACAGTTTTCATGCCTTAACTTGTGGTTCTCTCTGAACATCCCAGCTTCCTTCACCAATAAAAACTGACCACCATGATATAGCCATTAGAGCTGAAAGTAGCATTAAACATCAACAATCAATCACATTTTTCTCAGAGCAACTGCTTTTTATACGACCGCAAAAGGTCGTATATTGGTATGACATTGGCGTCATTGTTGTCGTCCGAAGACACATTGGTTTTCGCACAATAACTTTGGTTTAAGTGAATGGATTTTAATAAAATTTTACCATAAGGTTCAATACAACAAAAGGAAGGTTTGGATTGATTTTGGGGGTTATGGTACCAACAGTTAAGGAATTAGGGGCCAAAAATAAGCATTTTGTAACTTCCAGACAAAACTTGTGTGTTAGTGTATGGATCTCTGACATTGTACCACAAGGTTCCATATCTCAAAGGAATGCTGGGATTGATTTTGGGGTAATAGCCTCAAAATTTTAGGAATTAGGGGCCAAAAAGTGGCAAAAACAAGCATTTTTCTAGTTTCATGACAATAGCTTGTATGTAAGTGTATAGATCTTTCTGAAATTGTACTACAGGGTTCCATATCACAAAGAGAAAGCTGCAATTGAGTTTGGGGTAATTGCCCAAAGCGTTTAGGAAAAAGGGCCAAAATAAGCATTTTCTAGTTTCAGACAATAACTTGTGCTCAAGTGTATGGATCTCTCTGAAATTGTACTGCAAGGTACCATACCACAAAGGAAGGCTGGGATTGATTTTGGGGTAATTGCCTCAAAATTTTAGGAATAAGGGCCAAAATGGGGCAAGAAACAAGCATTTTCTAGTTTCAGGACAGTAATTAGTGTGTAAGTGTATGGATCTCTCTAAAATTGTACTACAAGGTTCCATGAATTGGGTTTAATCTCTAACTATTGTAGAAAACTTGCTGGAAAGACCATCTTCATAACTGGTGCTAGTCGTGGTATTGGTAAAGCTATAGCTTTAAAGGCAGCCAGAGATGGGGCAAATATTGTAATAGCTGCCAAAACAGCCCAAGCACACCCTAAACTTCCAGGAACCATTTACACAGCTGCTAAGGAAGGTATATATTTAATGTTGTTTAGAACTGTTAAGTTGAAAATAACTTAAACATAATCATACTAGTGTTCATTGCCATTCCTGTGTACACAAACTTTGTTGAAGAAATGATAAAGAATATCAATTAAGCTTACTAGCAGAAAATCTGCCTTTATTTCCTTAGAAGGACCCAAACCATACAGGGCTATATTAAATTAACCCTAAAATTAACTGGGCTCTAAAGCCTAACTCTTCTTTAAAACAAACCGTCACCTATTCATAACCATAAACTGAGCCCTAACCATTTGGTACAGGGTCCTTTAAAGTAAAGAGTAAACGATGACCAGAAAATCGGACACAGAATAAACATTTGACAATTCTAATGCAAAGAAAAGTTTCTGGGGAAAATGCCTAAATTGTTTAGCTGTAATACATGTAAAATGTTATCTTTGAATTTATTTCCCAGTTGAAGACCTTGGAGGTAAATGCCTTCCATGTATCGTTGATGTTAGAAGTGAAGAGGAGGTAAGAAAGGCTGTAGAAGATGCTGTACAGAAGTTTGGCGGTATAGATATACTTGTAAACAATGCAAGTGCGATCAGTCTGACTGGAACATTAGAAACTTCTATGAAGAAATATGACTTGATGAATCAAATAAATGGCAGAGGAACTTATCTGTGGTAAACTATGTATAAAGTGTGGGTTTATTTATTTTTGTGCACACCAATTTTCGTGGAATGTGGAAAAATCATTTTTTTGTGCATATTTCATTTCATGGATTTTACAAATTTGCAGACAAGTCTATAGAAAACTTGTATTTTGTTGAAATTGAAGAAGTTAAACTCTCAAAATTAGGTTCAGCTATACCAATGAGAACCGTAAATAATAATGAATATATGTATAACTATGTTAAGGCTGAAACATATTCAATAAGTAAAACACATGTAAAACACACGTTACATGTAACTGGAACTTTACTTTATAGATACAGTCAATTTATATTTTTTGATGAATGTTTGATTTCATATATAATTATCATCTAGTGGAAAATATTAAATGCATACTCAGGATGAGAACATGTTATTAAAAGCGATAAGAAAATCAATCCTGCTTTTAATATATAAGACAGACATCCCGAGTCAGAATTTTAACATGCTAGTTCATAGGGTGACAGTATCATGAGTATTGTGTATGAGCACAGCTGACCACTTTTCAAGTCTTAGGCTTGAAACGGACTGGATTTTCATCAGCCAAAAACACTCCTATGACATCATACAACAAAAAGATAGTGTGAGGATGTGTAAAAAAAATAATGTTCCTGGAGTTTTCAGCTTTATTTTCGTCTAAATGCATCATAATAAAAAAAATTAACTTAGCC
Source organism: Mytilus coruscus (assembly GCA_017311375.1). Lineage (NCBI taxonomy): Eukaryota > Metazoa > Mollusca > Bivalvia > Mytilida > Mytilidae > Mytilus > Mytilus coruscus. Next base: position 79,771,004 of record CM029595.1, on the reverse strand, counting down.
AGGAATTTAATTAACCACAGCAGCAGCAAATAAGAGGCTGAGCTGAGAGACATTATTGTTTCATGGAATTCCTTTTGAATTAAGGGGTACCCAACACTTTGACTAAAACAGATTCAATATGTCTCCTTTAATTTTCATAAAATTTAGACAAAATATTCATTTTGACCTGTTGACAAAAACATGAAACTTTCAAGAAGTTTGAACCACACAGTTTACAGGAATAATTTCATTGGGTATATAGCAGTTTGACAAACATTAATTTTGATCATGAAAAGCTTGATTCCCTTTATTAATAATACAAAATGTAAGTGATTAAAACATTCAGCTGATTTTTAAAGGGTTAACTCCCTTATGTGTACTGTACCCCTTAATTGATTTATGACTAAGTTTTAGACTTTTTTTTTTTGAAAGTTTCTTGTTAACACAAAGAACATTTCTTTTTACAGTTCACATGTATGTGTACCTTACTTAAAGAAGAGCAGTAATCCACATATTCTGAACATTAGCCCTCCACTGAATATGAATCCCAAGTGGTTCAAGGATCATGTAGGTAAGATTCAATGTTTGGGTTACATGACATTTAAACTTATTCTCACTTTTCATAATAAAAATATAAAAATTTATTTCTCTAAGGCCACACCAATTTGATTAATAGTTCTTTGGATTTTCCCACTCCTGTTTTTGAGAAATTGACTTTTCAATAAAAAACATAATTACCGCTTCATAGAATTTTTGGATCGCATGCGCTCCAAATTTAGTTTCTCCTTGAAATTTTTTTGCACATAGAAGTTTTATGAGCATATATTGCTCCAATCGATTCAAACGCACGTGTGATAAATCAAATTGTAAATAAAAGGTCAAAATCGGGATGCCAACATGTAGTTGTGTCAGCTCATGCCGTGGACAAGTAGTTACTGAACACACAGTTATCCGAAATGCATCTCGTTTTATCTATGAAGACCTGTTCTAGGAGACAAATATTAAAATCTGTCTTCAGATGACCACGATCACATCAATGTTCGTTAGAACCTTCGTCATCCCGATCATTGTTTCAACATACATAGTCCTGAATCTGAATAAGTACGTTGCAGGGCCAGGATATGGCATCAATGGCAACGGAAGAGAGGCGCTGGAAAATTAGTCCAACGATATGAGAGCAACCAAGTTTTAAAGCTCTCAATTGTCTTGGCACACACGAGATTGTTTGGTAGTCTATTCAATAAAAATTGTTCTTACAAAGAATGACTGTTTATATTGTACAAAATTGCTAGGTGGAATTTTGAAACACCGCTGCTGTTTTGTACAAATTTATCTACAATGCTTGTTGTTTTATAGACCTATCTATCTTGGATGAAATTAATATTAAATTCCCATGAATTTTAAAAATCACAGATTCATCTTATTTTGATGAAACCCCATATCCCCTTGTTAGTCTATTGGTATGCAAGCAGAACTCTTTTGTAAGGAAAATTTAAGAGTTCCAACTTTCGAGACCAAAGTGGTGGTATTGTGATTGGCATGCTCATAATAATTAGGGATGTGTAATTGGTTCAACCACTTCTAGTCAAGATAAAGAGTTTAAAATGCATTGCAGCTTTTAGGACCAAAAGGAAAGAGTATTTTGCTGTCAGAACAATGCATGTGAATGTGGTGACAAATATTTTAAGGGAATATTTTAACACATTGAGATCTACATGCATAGCAATATAACTATCTTACTCATGATGCTGTTGAAATATTCACCTCACTCATTATGTTGATCCTTAGTATGGATAAATAGTTCCAAGTGGACATCAAGCAGCCAATAAACAATCATTACCATATATTGATATAATGAAAACAACTATATCAAAAATATTTAATATTTTCAGGGCATTTTTGGATACATACACATATTTAAATTTTATTCAACATATGTCATTTACCATGTTTACCTAACTAACATACTGTGGATTCATTTTTATTCGTGGTATACCAATTTTCGTGGGTTTCGTGGGTCACAGCGAACCACAATTTAAGAATTCAACGAAGAATAATCCCGAGAAATGTGTATGGAGTCGGATGTTTATTTCGGTTATGTTATGCAGTTCTAGTATAGTGTTGACTAGCGATAAACATTTTAACATAACACGTGTTTTATTGAAATAAGATACAAGTATTTTGATAAAATCAATAATAAATATATCGAATATCAGTGATAATTTACTTTTAAAATTGATTAAAACTGTTCATGAAAAATAACTGCAAGTTGTTTATCACCGTGTCATAGTTTGGTTTACTGGTGGTTAAAAATCAATAGGATTAAGTACGGGATATTGCCCGTAGGTAATATTGTTTATGACAGGAACATTTATTTTCACACCTTTAACTTATATGACTGTTAATTATATCGTGATTAGGAAATGAACTTAAAATCAAAGAGTTTTGAATGCCTCATAAAATTCTGACAAGAATTTATAAATTGTAAAACAAACAAATAATTTGTCTCTGCCCATTATTGTAATAGACGTTTCAATGAACACTTTAACCTAGAATGACCAAGCGAGGATTTTGACAATTCAAAACTTTTCAATGAATTCCTATTTTTGTTTTTTTTTATTGATCAAACCAAGGAGGTTATATGATTTTCTAAATCAAAAGAAATCCACGAATTACCTATCTGATTTTTTTGTAATCAGCGATCCACAATTTACGTATACCACGAAACGTCTTTTTTCTCTATCCATGAAAATTGATACCCACGAAAATAAATGAATCAACAGTAATTCCTCTGGTTAAACTGCACCTGCTATGCTTCCATAATATATACACATGTATGAATTTTAATGAAAATTTACGAGACAAAGCTTATTTGACGAAAATAATCAAAATTAACTTAACCACAGCGAGACAAGAAAGTTGGGTATGGTTCAGGCGCCAATCCATCAAATTATATGCATTAAAGCATGTTTCTTCTCCTTTTCTATGAAGTAACCCAGTTTTAACATGTACATAAATTCTAAATCGCACAATTTAAAAAATTATACCGCTCGCTTCACTTGTAGAGCACTCGCCTCATAAAACTCATTTTCAAGAAAAATACAATAAAAAATTTCGCTTGCTCGCCCATATTTTTGGAGCTTTTGTCCGAAGAACTACAAATCAAATTGGTGTGGCCTAAGAAGGGCCTCGGTGGACATGTGGTCTTAAGTAGTTAATCAACTGTATCACTAGCCTGTTAACACTGAGGTTGTGTTTGAACCTGCATGTGCCAGGTGTGGTGATGCCTCGGTGGCCTATTGGTCTAAGTAGTATGCCTTGCCTGTCAACACTGAGGTTGTCAGATAGAACCCTGCAGGTGCCAGGTGTGTTCAACTCCAATCTTAACAAGGATTGTCAGTTTTCATGCCTTAGCTTGTGGTTCTCTCTAAACACCCCAGCTTCCTTCACCAATAAAACTGACCACCATGATGTAGCCATTAGAGCTGAAAGTAGTGTTAAACACCAACAATCAATCACATTTTCTTAAAGCAACTGCTTTTCTATACATTGATTAAAACTTTTTATGCCCCACCAAGTGGAGGGGCATTTAGTTTTACCCTTGTCCGTCAGTACGTCCCAAAATTGGTTTCCGTTCTCTAACTTAAGTTTGCCTCAACCAAATGTTATCAAACTTATACACAGTGTTTATTACCACAAAACACAGATCAAGGTTGAATTTTGGTGGCGTCACTTTAACCGTTCTAGAGTTATGCCCTTTATAAATGGAAAAATTGCAAAATTTTTCATTTCCGTTCTCTAACTTAAGTTTGTTTTTAAATCATTCATTGTATGGTATTTGTTATTACTTGGAAATATAAATTCCTACAAACATATTATAAAATATTTTGGGAAATTATAAAAGTGGAATAGAACAATTAGAATACCTCTTACATGAGGAGATTTTGTCTAGAGTGCTTCATTAGTAAATGGGGAAAAGAACTTCTGATTTCTTAAGATGATAAAATCTTTTTCCCTTTGCAGCTTATACAATGGCCAAATATGGAATGTCAATGTGTGTGTTAGGAATGTCAGAAGAATTAAAAGGAGATGGTATAGCAGTCAATGCTCTATGGCCAAGAACAGGTATTGAGAAAATGAAAATTATGAAATATTTTCGTTTTATAGAAAACATTTAATAAAAAAATGACTAACAATAGACTGATTACTGTATCTTTCATTGATCTATTTTCCTGCAAAGTTTTGCAACTATTTTTTCATGAACATCAGGAAGATAAAACATATCTTTAAAAAGTTGTTTTAAAATCATTTCAGTTATAAGCTGTTGCATGCCACATATCATTCTTAAAATGTTTGTACAAAACAGTATGACATTTCATGTAGTTCAGGCTGTAAAACTGGTGACACAGGTTTGTTTATGTTGTGACTATTGGTATGATTTGAATGAAAACAAATTAGTTCCCTGACTTTCTGACCCATGAATAGAACTGCTGAAAAGTATTCATCTGATATTTGCCAATACAGAGGACCTCATCATTTTTCTTTCAGTCCTAGGACAGTACACACAATTATAGTTCTATTAAGATCACTATTACTTTGTTGTAGAGAGTGAATGAAAGTGAAAAAAGTTGATTAAGAGTGAAAGCAATCAGATTTGTGACCCTGTCATATAGTATTTACTGAATATACAGAAAGGTATTTCAGAGTGAATCAACCACATTCGCCAGCACTGATTACATGATTCATTTACTGCAAAAATCACCACCAAGAGTGATTATTAAATGAGTCAGCTTGTGTGTACTGTACAATGCTGAGACTATTCTTCCAGTTGATAGACATGATAAGATAACCACCTACATGGTCTCTTTGTAGTGTGCTTCCTAGAGAGCAGAAGTTTGTGGATTTTAAGCACACAGCATTAGGAGTAAAAGCACAGACTGATTAGTATCTTGGCCTAGTACCATATTTCATATTTATATCTCTTTAACACGTTTTTGTACTGATATACATGTACATGTAATATTTACCACGACATGAAACACCGATCCATTCATACATTCGTTAGTTCATAGATGAGATAACTTGCTTGAATGGGTTATTTAATACTTAATTGAGTTATTCATTGGATAAATCTGCATTAACACATTTTGCAACAAAAGCTTGATATGGCCATTGTTTGTAGCAAGATAAATAAAATGATATATGAAAATAATGCTCAAACTTCATTTTGTGTAAATAAAGCACATTACACACAAAGTGATTCAGTTAAAAATCATTCTTGCTGGTGTTAAGTGTATCTCTGGAGTGATAACACTCTAATGTAAAACCTACTGAGTACATCATGGTACATGACTACATGTAGATGTATTTTAGAGTGATTGATTATTGATTGCTGGTTGTATAATGTCCAGTGGCAAATATTTCGTGCATGTTCATGACGAGAACTATTTAATAATAAATCCAATATTTAGGTCTGTAATAGAGGCTGTCTGGGATGTAGCTAGGGGAAATTTTGACTACCACTGGGTATATTGGATAGGGACAGAAATGTTTCCATGTTTCATGTGCATTTTAAGCTCAGATGGCCTCTGGAGCTTGTTTGAGCAATACCATTCATTTGCTATCCATAGACATTTGTCCTCATCATGGTGTTCTTTTTTTTTTTATTTTATTGTATTCTAAATTAAAAGCATCTACTATTTCCAATCAGGATTGAATTATTAAAGATATATTTTTGTTAATTGCAGCAATTTTAACAGCAGCCATGGAAATGTTAGGAGGAAGTGATGCTATTGCCAAGCAATGTCGTAAACCAGAGATTATGTCTGATGCTGCTTATGTCATGTTTATCAAAGACAGCAAATCATACACAGGGAACTTTGCTATTGATGATGAAGTATTGAAGGCTGCTGGAGTTACAGATATGGAACAGTATGCCTGTGTTCCAGGTATTTATTATAATACAATTACTGGTAATAATTAATGGTGTATTGTAAACAAGTAGAGATTTGAACATTTTTGGAACTTTTGAGTGAATTCCTCTGTCTATATAAAATAAGTAGATGTCGTATGAATGCCAATGAGACAACTCCATCAGAGACACAGAAGTAAACAACTATAGGTCACTGTACAGCCTTCAACAATGAGCAAAACCCATACCACATTGTAAGCTATAAAAGGCCCTGAAATGACAAATCTGAAACAAATCAAACAAGAAAACTAACGGCCTGCTTTAAGTACAAAACAATAAGCGATATAAACAAATATGATATACAGCAACAAACGATAACCACTGAATTACAGGCTCCTGACTTGGGACACACATACAGAATGTGACAGGTTACACATGTTTGCTTGCGCCAAACACCCCCTAACCTGGGACAGTGGTGTAACAGTACCACATAAGAATAATTTTGCTCTAAAGAACCTGTGTCGCTAGACAATTTCATAACTGAAAAAAAAAAACTGTATGTCAGCACTGTAAAAATTGTGATCATTGTAGACGCATTATCATTTTCAAGAAGGTTTTCATGCCACCTTAGAAGAAAATCGTGGCTTATTGACAAATTCAATGATAGGGATATCACATATGCCTTTTGCAAAGTCTGCAATAGACTGTAACATTGACCATGGTAGACTTGAATGACCTTTCAAAGCATGCAAGAACTTAACTGGATCAGAAGTCCTTCATAGCTTAGAACACTACCAAGTCTGTCAGTAACTTCTTTGCACTACCAGATATTGAGCAACTCAAGACGGTCAAGCAAGCCTGTGCAGTAAATGCTAAAGAACTGTTCTTAAGACATTTCCATTGCTTGAGTTTAATCAGACTATCAAAATATGAATCAATTTTAATACAAGTCACTGTCAGTGAAGTGTGCTTAATAGTAGCTTAATATTGACATTACAAGTATTGCAACAGATTCTTACAGTTGAATCATGCAAATGAAAAGAAAAGAAGCGATATGACACTATTGCAAAATGAAAAAAAGTGCACTCAAAAAGGCTGCGAAAATTGTAAACCCATAAAAATGTTGTCAGACACTAAAAATATTCAATAGTTGGCATGTATGATGTTTTGTACAACTCCACTTGCATTCTTGTATTACATGGCCTTTTAATTCTGTCAGAGCATTTATTTTAATACATTTGCTTATTCTCAATAGGAAACAGGTTACTGCCTGATTTCTTCCTGGATGAAGACCCCTATATTTTGCGACAACAGATGGTTGAAGATGGTGCCAAACCAGCATTTGGTGGTTCATCTTCAGGGGGACCAGCTGCCACATTCCAGACACTTAAAACCCTGTTAAATGAAGATTTAGTCAACAGTACCAAAGGGGTTTTTCAGTTTAACTTATCAGGTAAAGATTTATTTATTTTCAATAGCAAACTTTACGAGTTTGAAAATTCATGATTCACAATGAATAGGGAGACAACTTTTGATAATGGGATTTTTCACTAAGTGTTTGAATATAATATGAAACCATTTAAAATAAAAATGAGATTCAAAAATAAGAAAGAAATGAATTTTATTTTTGTTGCATTCATTTTTTAGCTCACCTGACCCACAGGCGCAAGTGAGCTTTTCTCATCACTTGGGGTTCTTTATAGTCAGTCATAGTCTGTTAACTTATACAAAAATCTTATCCTCTGAAACTAATGGGCCAATGTAAACCATTCTTTGCTACAATCATCATTGGGGTATTTATTTTTTTTAAATGTGACTGATGATCCTGCCTGCCAAGCCAACATGGCTGACATGGCTTAAATAGATCATTGGGTTAAATGCTAGTATTTTCTCTTGAGACATAGGGATAACAATGCGGCAACAGCGTGAACTATTGGCTAAAGCCTTATATTTTAGAAGGTAGATCTGTATAAAATGTATATATTTAGCTATAATACTATGAAACTACAACAAGTCTTTACTATTCTTTGTAAAAATAAGCTTAAAAAATCATATTGCCCAGTATTTCCGTTTCTAGGAGTATTGCCCAGCCCAGAAAAACTTGGCCCAGGTAATACTTTGCCAACCCTGGTAGAATGATTGTAAGGTGTACATGTCAGACTGGAAGGTTTCATCTGACTTTGACCTCATTTTCATGGTTCATTTGTCAATGTTAAGTTTTGTGGTTTGATCTGTTTCTCAGATACTATAAGCAATATATAAGGTGGACTGTCTGGCACTGGCAGGTTTCATCTGACCTTGACCTTTTTTCATGGTTTATTGGTCATTGTTTAATTTTTCTGGGTTGGTCTATTTCTTTGATACTATAAGCAATAGGTCAACTATATTTGGTGTATGGAATGATTGTTAGGTGAACATGTCAGTCTGGCAGGGTTTATCTGACCTTGACCTCATTGACATGGTTCATTAGTCATTGTTAAGTTTTCATGGTTTTGTTTCTCAGATACTATAAGCTATACCGTTACCTAAGATACTATATAGGTCAGCTATTTTCTATGTATGGAATGTTTGCATGGTGTTCATGTTGTATGGCAGGGTTCATCTGTCCTTGACCTCATTTTTATGCTTCATTGGTCAATATTCAATTTTTTGTAATTAGGTCTTTTCTCAGATACTATACCAAGCAATAGTCTAACTATATTCAGTGTATAGTGTGAAATATAGGCGAGACATTTCAGTGTGTGCACTCTTGTGTCTATTTATCTTGAAAACCACTATAGATGGAGAAATCTGACATGGGCAGTAGATAGAGGAAATCTGACATGGGTCACACAATGCTTATTACCACAAAATACAGATCAAGTTCGAATTAGGGTGGTGTCACTTTTACCCTTCTCGAGTTATGCCCCTTTATAATGTTATATGCAGGGCATCATCTGTGTCCCATGGACACATTCTCCATTTATTTTTTCCATTTTGCTTATTATCTGTGAAAACTATAATAGATAGATAGAAAGTGTAAACTGAAAAAAATAGCAGCAAGACGACCCCTTACATGATTAATTGTCCCTAAAAAACTAATATTTATTTTTTTGCTTTTTTCCTTATTATCTTGAGAACTATCAAATATAAAGAGACACTAAAATTTGGAAAAATGATCAGCAGGTCAAAATCTAAAAGTTTGTCAATTTGTCTCAAATCGTTGGTTCTCATTTAATAGGGGTCGTTGCCCTAAATGACGATTTTTACCATTTGTAGTTCGCATTTTAACCAATTGTTAATTTAAAACTGTAAACATAAAAATTATCTGAAATTGTCGGTCCACTCCTTATAGGAGTTACTGCCCTCAAATGATGATTTATACCCATTTTTTTTTTTAATATTATGCAAAAACTGTAATGTAGATGAAGAAAAATGTAAACGGCGAAAATGATCAGCAACACAAGAGCAACAAACATTGACAAAAATGAGATCTTAGTCATGAATTATATTCTAGTCTTCAAAGTTGGAAATGTACATAAATCCAGATAAGCACACAGGCTCTTTAGAGCCTCTAGTTATTCTTCCAAACTTGTTTCTTTTAAAAATGTAAATTAAATATGTATCTGCTTCCTTCAGCATTTTGGAAACATACCTAGTTTACCTTGAAGAAAATAAAAAAACTTTAGGCAATTTTATTTTAAAATATTGTTCAAAGTATGACACATCCTGCGACATACAGAAATTTTTGTAGGAATCATGGATAAAGGATATGAATAAATATAGAATATGAATGTAAAAAAATATTCAACAAGACCTATAAACCATTATTTTGGAAATGGTTAGAGTTAATGGGTTAATTATCAATATTTTTCAGTAACAGTTTGAAAATTTTTCAATATTTTAATTTATGGATTAGATTTCTTTTTATTACATTGTTTTAAATGTTTATAAAGTAGAAAATGTAAGGAAACAAATCTTCAAAAAAGATTTGTAGGGTAAAATGTCGATGAAACAGAAAAAAAACCTACTAAAATTATTAGCATTGATTGTTTTTTAACAAAATGTTGTGAAATTATATATTTTTAATTTGAATTCTATTCTAGGTGCAGACCAGGGAGAATGGTACTTGGACTTGAAAAATGGAAGTGGAGGTGTAGGACAAGGACCAGCACCAGGTGGTGCTGATTGTGAAATGACCCTTGACAGTGCTGACTTTTCTAAAATGTTCAAAGGAGAATTAAAGGCAGTGTCTGCATTCATGAGTGGAAAGCTTAAGATCAAAGGGGACATGGCTTTGGCTATGAAATTAGAAAAATTGATGGTTCAGATGAATTCAAAGTTATGATGTATCTGCATTGAAAAATAAATCAGGGAACAAAAAAGTATCTGTTTAACATTGTTACAGATATATTGAATTGTATTTGATAAAAGAAAATACAAGTATTTATAGTGCTACGATTTGTATTGTATTCTAGTTCAATTTCTTTTATGCCCACACAAACAAAACAGCACATAATATATAAAGACAGAAATAAAGATTATAACTATAAACAGTTGGTAGATGTATGAAAACTCCTTTATATAAAAATAAGGAGATGTAGTACAATTGCCAATGAGATGACTATTGCACTAGATTCATAATGATGTGGATGTAAGTAACTTCACAGTATAGCCTTCAACAATGAGCATTACCCATACCTTATAGTCAGCTATAAATGCTCTGACATGACAAAATGTGAAACAATTCAAACCAGAATGTCAATTATTTTATGATTACAAATATCTATTTTATTCATTTTTATTCAACAGAAATGTGCCCAAGGGGGACTTAGTTTGATGTGTCCTGTCCCTATTCAACATACCCTCTTTTCCTAGTGACAATCTACACATTTTACCCTTTTCATTCTGGTCTACCCATTTTGCAGAACCTACTAACTGGATTTATTGTTGATTTGTTCTACTTCTAAATAATCTTCAAGGTTGACTGGGGTATAGAAATATGGTTATGCAACCATTGACTCATCCAGCAGTAAACCACATGTTTAAGAGGTAGACCAGTTTGACTCTGCAGAATGTATAAATATGCAACCACTGACTGTCGAATTAAAGACATTAAATCCTAGTCATTGGGTAGTGGGAGAGCAATGCTCTCTGCATGTTCAAGAACCCTTGAACAACTCTTTCAGTAGTCTGTAGGTGGCCTGTTGCAAAGCAAAATTTCTGGCTCTGTCTAACATGTCCTTTCCCAGAGAGGGGCCTCGGTGGCCAAGTGGTCTAAGTAGTTACTACTGTAATCACTAGCCAGTCAACACTGAGGTTGTGAGTTCGAATCCCGCTCGTGCGGGTGCACTTGACTCAATCTTAATTGACTAGGATTGTCAGTTTTCCTATCAAAGGTTGGTGGTTTTCTCCGGGCACTCCGGCTTCCTCCACCAACAGAAACTGGCCGCCACGAAATAGCCCAAAAGCGGTGCTTAAAAGTGGCGTTAAAACACCAAAATCAAATCAAATCCTTTCCCAGAGTTGAAATTTCTTAACTTCATCCTCTTGAACCCACTGCAAAGCCTAACTATTGGATTATTGGAGTTATTGCCCTGTAATGACAATTTTAAACAATTGGTTGCTTTTTTGTTTCATATCTTAAAAACTATAATAGATGGAAACTTTAAAAAGCCAAAATTATCAGCAAGACAAGATCTACAAATAAGCCTAAAAACTGAAATCACCAATTGACTCCATATCAGAGTTAATGTTCTTTAGAGACAATTTTTCCCAATTTTTAGTGTTGCTGCCTATTATCTATAATAGATAGACACCTTTATATAGAAAAAATGATCAGCAAGACAAGATCTACAAGTAAGTCAAATTTTGCTGAAATTGTTAGTAGATTCTTTATAGGAGTGGTTGCCCTTATATGACAATTTTTTTACCTATTTTTGTGTTTTGGGCAAAAATCTAAATAGAACTATTAACAGAAAAAAATGATCAGCTATTCTTGTCTACAATGTTGGAGAGTGTCCATTGTTGAAGATGCATATACACCTAGGTGAGCAATATAGGCTCTAAAGAGCTTCTAGTTTATCATATGCGAACATGAAATAAAGAATACAGGTTACAGTGCATATTTTTCAACAATGGACATTAACCCATGGCCAAAGTAACATACCTCTTGTTAAGCATTCATTTATTTATTTGCTCAAACAACTTAATAGTTATGATTCATTTTGATAATAAGTGAGAATTTTTTTTTTTTTTACCATCTTTATCAAAAGAGGTTTTTATACGACTGCAAAAATTTTTTTGGGTTCGTATAATGCTATGATGTTGTCGTCTGCATCGTCCGAAGACACATTTGGTTTCCGGACAATAACTTTAGTTTAAGTGAATGAATCTCTATGAATTTTTTGAAGAAGGTTCAATACCACAAAAGGAAAGTTGTGATTGATTTTGGGGATGATGGTCCCAACTGTTTAGGAATTAGGGGCCCAAAATAAGCATTTTTCTAGTTTCAGGATAATAACTTGTGTATAAGTATTTCGATTGCTCTGAAATTGTACCACAATGTTTAATACCACAAGTAGAAGGTAAGGATTCATTTTGGGGGTTATGGGGCCAACAGTTTAGGAATTAAGGGCCAAAAAGGGGCCAAAAACAAGCATTTTTGTAGTTTCCGAACAATAACTTGTGTGTAAGTGTATGGATCTCTCTGACATTGTAGGACAAGGTTCCATATCACAAAGGGAAGGCTGGGATTGAGTTTGGGAGTAATTGCCCCAAACATGCAGGAATTGGGGGCAGAAAAGGGCCAAAAACAAGCATTTAGCAATCTAGTTTCTAGACAATAACTTGTGTTTAAGTGTATGGATCTCTCTAAAATTGTACTACAAGGTTCCATACTACAAAGGAAAGACTGGGATTGAGTTTGATGGTTACTGATCCAAGGGAGGATCAAAAAGTTGTGGGGGTGGGGGTTCCAATTTTTTTAAGGGGTTCATATTTTTTTTTCAAAATTTTTCAAATTTCAAATTTTTGAAAAGTTTCAAGGAGAAATCTTCAATTGCACAGTATTGCGCATTAGATTTGTAAGATCTTTGACCACATTTATTTTGTGTCAGAAACCTATATGATGTCAAAAATTTGATCACAATCCAAATTTAGATAGTATCAAGCTTGAATATTGTGTCCAAATTTGCCCCAACTGTTCAGGGTTCGACCTCTGCGGTTGTATCAGGCTGCGCTCAGCGAAGCATTTTATTCATTATAATTACTAAAAAAATTATTGATGGATTATATACTTAAAATCCAGTGGCAAATATAAATATATTTTGCATATTCAGGACAAGACTGCCAAAGACCGCAAGGGATGATGCATTAAGAACTTGTCATTATGACAATAGACATTTATTCAAAAATATTTATTTGCACAAACACATTTACACTAAAACATTTTATCATGAATGAAATAAAAATGACAAATGGATAATCGTATGGGAGTAAAAATCACATTTCATTTGAAAAAACAACTTAAAGTACATTTGAACTGTTTTACCTTCTATAATAATACAGATTCAGGTGTGCAGCTCCTATTGCCTAACCTTAAATCATGGGAAAATTTCAATTTTTGTACAAAAATATAAGGGTTGCAGGATACAAATTAATGTGTCCAAAAGTAAAAATAAGTATGCGTAGCAATGACAGCAATAGATGAAAATTAATTTTCAATCCAGAAAAATCCTCCTGCCTTTATTGTTTTTGTCTATATGTTTAATTCTCTCAATAAGCATGATATATTCTTATAAATAAACAGTTTTATTCTAAATTTTTTGAACAAAATAGTTTCAGAAGGGCCATATGTAGTAAGAAAAATACTTTTAAAAACTTTTGAGGAGGGGAGGGGTATAGTTTTTTCTCTAAAAAATATAGTCTGATTCCAAATTTCAAAGAAAAGCAGAAGGAAAAAAATCGGATTGAGTGTGTTTGCCATTAAATTAAATGTTAAGGTAGCTGGGGTGTCTAAATGTTCAACAATAGATTTTTCTTAAACTTCTGTAAAAGACTTTTGGGTTTCAAATTTCAATATAAAAACTTGGGGTCATTATAAGACCTTGTTTTTTTTCATTAGAATACGTTAATAACAGTTTTTTTTACATGGGTTATGTAGGGGAAACTTAATTGTTCCTTATTTAGGAAACATTCAACTATAGAACTGGTTCAATGAGAGAATTGCTTTTTATAAATACTAAAAAAAAAATGGTGAAACAATTATATTTAGATGAATTTTATTTTTGGTAAGGGAATTATAATTTGATGAGGCATGGATATAAAAAAAGTTCAGAATGAAAAAAAAAATAACTCCCCCATACTGTCGGTTTTAAAAGCTCAAAAGAGCTTATGTTTAACTGTATGGCAAGCCAAAGTGGACAAAAAGAGCTATTTTTTAATATTAAAAATTTGATTTTTTAAATATATTAGAAAATGAATTTCTTATATATTAAAAAATGAATTCGTTAAAATATTAAAAAAAAAATTTTTAATATTAAGAAATAGCTTTTTTTGTCCACTTTGGCTTGCCATATTATAAAAATGTATTTTCAGACACTGATTCTCAGCAAATCGGGACCATTTGCCAAAATTATATTCGGAAAATAAATTTCTGTAAACCAACTTTTAATAGTGCTCAAATGATTTGTACATATATGATTTGAAAGTTTCCAAAGTGGTTGATCTTAGCTCTTACTGTGAAAATAATATCGTGGTTAGGACTATGGGTCACTGTTTTCCACATAACAGATATGTTACCGTCATGTTTTATTTTCTTAGCAAACAAATTTTCATACAAAGTGTCATTGCTTAGATTTTTTCCTCCAAAACTATTCTAGAGGTACCTAAGATCCTATGTATAGTCATAAATCTTAAGTAATAGACTCTGAAAAGTTAATGAATTGTTCTTGAATCCATATCTTGATAAAATATAACTTTGAAGACAAAAAACATAACAATTAGTTGTTCTTGATAAAATATGTATCAAGATATTACTCAAAATATGTTTAAATATCATTTATCAACAACTGCTCATATTAATTTCATATATTTTTCAAATGTTTATATATATTATCTTTTTTCAACTTGAAATGAACATATTACGTATCTGTTGAGAAGACAATTTTATTTTAAAACTCTTATTATATCGGTTCTGGAACTATCAATTATAAATTAACTTTAAATATATAATATTTGAAATCAAAGAAGTGAGCGTAACGCTTCAAACTCGAATGAAACAATAGGATATACGATGTAACGTATCTGTTCAAGGCATGCAACAAATACGTTACTATAGGAAACAGATACGTTACTTAATGTTTGCACCCTGAATTACAATACTTTAAAACTATTTTTATCCTGTAGGTACAAAATTAAGATGTCTAATTCGTATCTATGTGATAAAATATCTAAATTAATATATTAGCGAAAAATATATTAAAATTTCAAGTTAAAATCAGTACAATTACTAAAAATGACGTTGTTCTTTCATATGTCTTCGCAAGTTGCAGCTGATAACTTGTTGTACTGATGATATTATTCATTGATCATGAAACAAAACAAAAATGTATTAAGGCAGATATCTCATATGTCTGAATTCCGAAATAATATCGATATTTCATCGTTAACCGAAACATAGTAACGTATTTGTTGGTACCGTATATGTTTAAGAAATTGTTCGTGGTCCATTATTTCAAATATGTTTCTGATTCCAGGACATTTTTCACTGTTGAAAAGTAAGATCAAATATGTAAAAACATAATTATTCAGTTAAATAGATCCCATGCAAGTGGTTAATGTGTATTCAAATGATTCCATAGTAACGTATCTGTTAAAAATTAACGTACAAATGCCATTTCCTAGTTTTGGAGCTTATCAATTTTCTAAACCATTATAGATACACATCATATAATTTTGTTTTGGTTATAACTATGGACTAACACTTCAAAAGCAACATAATCATTCTTTCGATTGACCTTTAGATAAATATCTAGAGTCTGATTAAAGTTAGTAACGTATCTGGTCAAAGAAATAGTGACATATATTCTCAAAACTGTGTTGGTTTTATTTTATGACAAACTACTTAGAATGACATAAATTTGTATTGGCTAAATGGTGATAGATCAGAAAAGGCAACACAGGTTCATGTTTTACAAGCTTTTTAAGTTAAATACTCAACAGAAAAATATCTATACCATCAGGGACATTCGTTTTACTCAAAATAATACGTTTTAGTGTAAGGCTGGAGTAATTTTAATATTCTTCTGCGTAGTAATTGTGTTAATAGTTTTAGCTGGATATCTTCCTTGACTTTCAAAAACATATTTGTTTAGACATTTTAAAGCAGATAAGGCTTCAAATATCTACAGGGACAACAAATCACGTATTGGACCTGATTTCCTGAGAATGAGTGATTTAAGCTTTTTACCAATTGTGAATAAAGTTTATTTGATTTGATCCCCCTTTTCAAATGAAGTTTGCTAATTATAATCCATTGATTTTTTTCAAAATATTTTAGATTTCCTTTCTGGAATAAATTTTTTAACAAAAATTTTATGTATTTTGTATTTCCCCGCCAAAAACTAGTGTTTTCGAAAGGTTTACTTGTCTCCATGGTAACTGAATGCAACCTTCACCTTTACTGGTATAGATCAACCATAGTCATCCCTGCGCTTAAATTAAGGGTATTTCTCAACTAATAGACTGTTCTTAAATTACCTCGATAAAAGAAAACAGGCACATGCTAGTTTAGACGAAACTACAGCTAGAAACGATCTGAAATAAAAGTGATCAACAAAATGACAACTAAAGAGGAATTAAATGCTCCAGAAGAAATTAAAGGAGTCGACGATCTAAAAATAACTAGAACAGATAAACCAGATGAGCCGAAAATGGAAGTGGACTTTGATAAGATCCAAGATATGATCGTATTTGATGAAATGGGCAACAAAATACGTTTTGGAGATATTTACAAGAAACAAAAAACAATCATTGTTTTTACAAGGGTAAACTTATTTGGATGTATATTTTCCTCTTGAACAAGTGCTATTTAAAAATTCCGTAATCTTTTAAACAAATAGTCCAGAACATGCAGAAAAATGAGAAATAATCAAAGTAATTCTGTTATTTTAGAATCAGAATTTCATGTAAGCAATGTTCTGCATGTAGCTTAAATCTGTAAATCTTGGGACCAAATATTTTCCCTTTTTATTTATGAGTCCGTCAATATCTTCACTAGCCAAGGGTCACGATTCAGTCCGCCTCCTCTCCACCTTGGCAGATTTAGCCATCATTTGTGATTACAATGCTGCACCATCTACCTTCTAAGAGGCATGCCCGTTATGACTACATCATTCTTGACCAATGGCAGTACTTGAGTTGAACTCTCCAATTTGTAGGTGTAAAAATGGTTGTGTCCAGTGTTTACAAATTTCTTGAAACAGGAACCGAAAATATATATTGTCATTCCAACATTTGTGCGAGAAACATATCCAGGAGCTCCAACTTCTTAGTTGATTAAGAACTTTAAAATTGATTCTAAATATTGTCCTATGTTTTGTGGGTAAAGACTTGTTGCACAATCAGCATGATCAGCGCATAGCAATTGTTTATATACATTTTCTACATTTGCATTTGTACATGTGATCATCTTAAAGGCGCTTTTTGATTGGATGCACCCAGTCATGCCAGTTACAGTTTGGACCTCATTACCTGGTGGATATGAAATTCTATCTTAACAGTGATGCAAATAATCGTTGGACCTAGGGGGCAGAAATTTAGAGGGTCCAGCGAATGACGTCTTTGTGTCAGACCCAATGACCAGCAAATATTTTGACTGTTTGGGCCTTCAAAATTGAAATTTCTGTTGGTCCTTGTTACCTTGGCTTCCAAATCAATTATGAAGTTGAAAAGCATTGAAAACCAAAAGTTATAATGACACATTTATTGCCGGTAATAACATGAATAAGTAACCATGCTGATGTAAACAGATTTCGATCTTCTATGCATTTATCCAATTAGCGTAAGTCGTGTGATCATAATTATTTTCGTATTTCTCAGGATTTATCATTACACATAGCAATGAATGAAACAGAAAGTAAATTTCCGTATTGAATAGAAGCATGTTTTCAGTTTCTTTTTGATAGTCACGCACAGTTCATGCAATTGCACATCCAGACAGAAAACTATGCATTCAGGGCGCGAATACGTGCCTTAACAAGAACATTGTTAGTAAGACAAACACAGGTTTCGTCTCCATATGACAATTGTCAAATCGGTGGTGCATGAATTAAAACAGTTGGAACAATAGATGGCCAAATCAATTATGTAGTTGACGAGCATTGAAAACACACAGTTCTATTAAGGGACAACTAATGACCAGAACTCAGAGTCTGTACAGGACCAACCTCAGATACTTCAAGCTTTAGCTACTGTTACAAGTGTTAGTCAGGATGTTCAGGTTATAAGCATGAAGGACTTGTCTGATAGTGATTCTGGTAGTGATAATGATTCAGGCTACGAGTCAGATTTCGAAATTTGACCAAAATGAAGCAACCAATGATTATCTTGTGTCAAACATGTCAAAGTACTCCTGTGAGGAATAACTCTTGGATCATCATTTATGCATTAATATATTGAATAAACTACAATGTTTATGAATATGAATCACAGATTACAATAATATATAGCAAAATAAAAATTAATTATTCAAAAGCGTCTCATTTTATTTTTGAGGTATTGCAAAAATTTGATGGGTCTGGCAAAACTTGCTATCCTGTAGGCCCTAATGTCTGACAGGGAAAAAAAACTGTTTGCATCTCTGTCTTAATCTGCCAAGGGCTGAGAGAATGGGACTGGATCGTAATCCTTTACTTTTGAAGATGGACTGACAATTACATTTACTTATTTTGCAGAAAATCTTAATGAAAAAATCTATTATACACTATTTTTACATTATCAATTAAAAGCTCGCTATAGCACTATACAATTCTGAAACAGTTTTTGTTATGTTTAACATGGTGATACAATCAGAACAGCCATTAATGAAACCTATTTGACCTTCTGTTGTTGTCTGTTCTGTGGTCTTGTCTCTTTCATTATTTCCATTCTCAATTTCATTTGTTATAATGGTGATACAATAGCAGATTTATATCTCATAAGATATTATATAAACAATTAGTACATTAATTATACTAATATTGTAACATGACCAAATATGACAGTTGAAATGTCAAACTTTAAAATATGCTTAAGTTGCCCTACATGTACTATATGACATATGTCTTTTCTTTTCAGCATTTCCTGTGTTTTGTATGTAAAGATTATGTAGAAGGCAAGTAGTTTTGTACAACACTTTTATGCATCTATTTTGAAATCACTATTTAAAGAAAAACTGTTATACACACTTCTACATTCAAATTACTGCCTGTTTCTTTTTCAAATGTATGATACAATTTAGAAGAGGATAAACATTAGCATTTTAATTTGTATTTAAACTATGTCATGTATGACTACAGTCCACCACACAGCCCTCTATTTTTCGCTATTCTGGAGCGCTCTTTCATCTGGTATTAAATGTCAGATAAGCTAATATTATCTAAATACTTGTTGCTTTCAATTAGATCTATTATTGTTTCAATTTTTATCTGTAAAAAGTTACACTATGTACAAGATGGTGTAATATGACTCCAAACAATGTAAACACTACCTGACTACAGGTTTTGTCATAGATAGAAATTTCACTTTATGAAAAATTAAGAAAGAAAGTAGAAAAGTAATTATTTTCATGTTTATCAATTGTATTCTTTTACAAACAGATTGTTTATATGATCAAATGATCAGATTGTTTATATAACACTAAAATCTTAATCATGAAATTTAGAGTCTGGACGTTGTGATTCAAATAGGGTGGGATATGGCTGGTTCCTAAGTCAAGACAAAATAAGATTGGTATTTTCTGCTTCTCCTTTAAGCACAAAATATTAACGAGTAAGTGCAAATATAAAAATAAGAAGATGTGGTAGGATTGCCCTTCACAAGAGACCAAATGACACAAAAATTAAAATGTAAATTCAAACAAGAAAACTAACGGCCTAAAATATGTACAAAATAATGAACGAAAAAAATATGATACACAGAAACAAATTGCAACCACTGAATTACAGGCTCCTGACTTGGGACAGGCACATACCGAATGTGCCAGGGTTAAACATGTTAGCGGGCGCCCAACCCTCCTCCTAACCTGAGACAGTGGTGTAACAGTACAACATTAGAATAAACTATAAAAATCAGTTGATACAAATAGAAATACATCCAACAATAAAATGCCTCGCCGAGCGCAGTTTGATACGACCGCAGAGGTCGAACCCTGAACAGTTGGACGAAGTTTGGACACAATATTCAAGCTTGATACTGACTGAATTTGGATTGCAATCAAATTTTGACATAATATAGGTTCCTGACACAAAATAAATGTGGTCAAAGATCTTAAAAATTTGAAATAGGACATTTAATTTACATAATGGTCTGATATCCAAAATCTAACAACATAGTTAAGATTCAGCATATAAATAAACACCAAATATCTAATTTTAGTTGAAAGTTTAATTTTGGACCCTTCAAACCTTAATATGGACTAATTTGAAAACAGAGCCCAAAATAAAAAATCTAAATGCACAATAAGATTCAGCATATCATATAGCATATATGCATAGAGCCGCAATAATTCAGTTTTGATGAACCCTTTTGACCTCAATGTAGACCAATTCAAAAATGGGGCCAATATCCAAAATAGTAATACAAGGTTAGAACCCCCCAAAATTAAAGACTTTAAATTAATCCCATTGAAATTGGTTAAAACATTTGTATTTATTTTCAATTGAAGATTTCTTGCTATTGCGCAATATCACAGCGCAATACTGTACTATTGTGTAATACTGTGCTATTGCGCAATACTGTGCAATTGAAGATTTCTTGCTTTTGCACAATATCACAGCGCAATACTGTGCAATTGAAGATTTCTTGCTATTGCGTAATATCACAGCGCAATACTGTGCTATTGCGCAATCATGACTGTGCAATTGAAGATTTCTTGCTATTGCCCAATACTGTGCTATTGAAGATTTCTTGCTATTGCGCAATACTGTTCTATTGCGTAATACTGTGCTATTGCGCAATACTGTGTTGTTGCGCAATAATGTGCTGTTGCCCAATACCGTGTTGTTGCGCAATAATGTGCTGTTGCCCAATACTGTACTATTGCGCAATACTGTGCAATTAAAGATTTCTTCTTGAAGCTTTTAAAAAAATTTGAATTTTTTTTAAAGTAATTGTCCGGAAGCCAAATGTGTCTTCGGACGACGACGACATGATAGTATTATATGAACGCAAACATTTTTTTTCTGCGGTCGTATAAAAACACAGACTGGACGTGACAGCATACTTATACATCCCCACAACAAAAAGACACTTAGTATAGATCTCAGAGTATTCACAGTTACTGACAGCTAGTTCAAAGCCAATAACAACCAATAAAAAAAATCATTCATCATTGTCATCTAAGACTAAAATATCAATCAGTACACATTCAACATCCAATGGATTTATTGCAAAGACATCATAAACAGTCAGAGAAAAACATGACCTTGTGACTGGTCAGCTCAAAATTAGAATGTTGTTTCTAAAATAATAAATGATAAAATGACAATTACATTTGTCCTGCATCAGATGAGTGTGTGTGTGAGGCGGGGGAGGGGATTCTGCTCGAGCCTTAGTGATTTTTTTTAAAAGAATTAATTGTGAATCCTGATATTTATGGATGTTTTATTCATTTGTAAAATTTAAAGAAAAATTTTATTTAGTTTTTTCAATCTCCCCCTTTTTTTTAATTTTTTTTTATTTTTGTTAACTTGAGTTGTGTTATACATGTAAGCGCAAAATAACTGAAAAGATGAACTTTGAAAATGCAAATTGTCATACAGATGTGAAACATATGCATGTTCAATTTTAAAAATTCCATCTAGCTTTTAAAATGTTCTTATTTATTTGAACTAGTTGAAACGTTTATACCAAACGGTTACTTTCTGTTGATTTTTTTTTCATTCCTTACAAAAAGATGTGAAATTGTTTATTCTTTTATGTATATAATGTGCATTAAATATACACCTGAAATTATATTTCATGTTTTGCGCAAAAACAATGCCATCCACTATTTTTATCACAAAGGATGCAGAAATTATGACTGTAGCTAGTAAGATATCAGAATCAACCTGTGTAATGTTAATGTTACTGATAAAATTACAAATTTGACAAATTTCATTTAATGAATGTTGACAGCCACTTAAGTTTTATGTTGTTTTTATCTCAACAGTAGTTGTGTAAAAATTTTCAATTTGAGGGCTGTGTGTAGGACTGACTAACAGTGTTGAAATTTATTTGAAGGCAATGTCTGTCCTTGTGTAATATTTCATACATGTTCATGTGTTCTTTACCATGTATTTCGTTGCTGTCAAATGGACAAGATTTTCGTTTCACTGTTGCTACTTCAGCATAGCAAGGACCTGGAGACAATTGATTAAATCTTTCTGATGGTTTCTCAAATGAACAGCTAGCTATAAAACATGTATTTCTTAACTTGTTTATCCTCATCCTAAGCAATCCTTAAATGGCAAACAGGAAACAAAGTGTGGAATTTTGTACTCAATTCATAAATAGGATAAATTACAGTGGGACATCAACCTCACAACACATCTTATCTAAAAAAGAAAAGGTATCTTTATCACTGTAACTGCAATGTACAGGTTATTGAAACTTTACTTCCTGAATTAAATTTTTTACCTGTGATACAAGTCAAACAACATGAGTAGTTTTGACACAAGAAATTTTCAAAAAGTCATATAAATAATATTGAATACCGGTATTAATTTTTATGAATATTCTTTTTCAGATCTGGCATTAGTTCCTTTTGAGTACCTTCAGGTATGTCTAGTTATTATTTACATATTGAGCATATTTATTATTTGATTCAGTTAGTCAGTTCCATAAAAGGAGTTTGAATACATCCGTACGAAAGTTGAACAATATTGATGCAATTTACTGCGTTTTATAGTCTGCACCAAAATTAATGCTGTTGTCACACAAGCTTGATGAACCATTAAAAAAGAGTGTTTTGCCCACAGGGCAGGGAGGTTAACATTTTCTATTTGTTGCAATATAAGCTAGACTTTTGATAGCTTTAAATCAATTTTTCTGGGTCATATCTAGTAACAGACTAAATTAAATGTTATATTCAGAAGACTTATGATCAGTCTGACAGAAATTATCACAAAAATGCAAATGATTTCATTATTTGTCAACCAGATTGTCTCAAAGTTTATATTGTATATATAATGTATAACTTCTTTAACAAATTCAATGAATTAAATGTAACTACTTCTCTATTCTAGGAAGCAGATGTGCGACTTGTTGTGATTGGGCCTGCCCCTTTTAAATTTATAAAAGTAAGTGTAGTTATTAGTTCCCTACTTACGAAGTCGAAGGAGACTTTAGGTTTGCACTCTGTCCGTCTGTCCATCCGTCAGTCCGGCAAATCAGTTTTCCAGACTTTTTTTCTTCATGCTTGAAGATATTGATTTGATATTTGGTGTATTGTTTTATCATGATAAGTTACAGGTCAAGTTCGATTTTCACGATTTTAGCTTTTCTCCTTGTTCAGTTAAAGCCCTTTCCCTAGAACTAAATTTTTGATGAAATACTTATTAATTACTAGATTTCTGTTCAAAGGGAAATAACTCATTTTTTAACTTTCCCTAGAATTAAATTTTTGATGAAATACTTATCAATTACTAGATTTCTGTTCAAAGGGAAATAACTCATTTTTTAACTTTCCTAGAATTAAATTTTGATGAAATATTATTAATTACTAGATTTCTGTTCAAAGAGAAATAACTCATTTTAGCTCACCTGGCCGAAGGGCCAAGTGAGCTTTCTCATCACTTGGCGTCCGTCGTCGTTAACTTTTACAAAAATCTTCTCCTCTGAAACTACTGGGCCAAATTTAACCAAACTTGGCCACAATCATCATTAGGGTATCTAGTTTAAAAATTGTGTCCGGTGACCTGCCAAACCAACCAAGATGGCCGCCATGGCTAAAAATAGAACATAGGGGTAAAATGTATATTTTGGCTTATAACTCTGAAACCAAAGCATTTAGAGCAAATCTGACAAAGGGTAAAATTGTTGATCAAGTCAAGATCTATCTGCCCTGAAATTTTCAGATGAATCGGACAATGGGTTGTTGGGTTGCTGCCCTGAATTAGTAATTTTAAGGATTTTTCCGTTTCGGTTATTATCTTGAAAATTATTATAGATAGAGATAAATTGTAAACAGCAATAATGTTCAGCAAAGTAAGATCAACAAATAAGTCAACATGATCAAAAT
Organism: Mytilus coruscus; assembly: GCA_017311375.1. Classification (NCBI taxonomy): domain Eukaryota; kingdom Metazoa; phylum Mollusca; class Bivalvia; order Mytilida; family Mytilidae; genus Mytilus; species Mytilus coruscus. The sequence goes on along the minus strand of CM029595.1, from coordinate 79,746,654 downwards.
GGTCAGTTGACCCCTTAAGGAGTTATTGCCCTTTAAAGTAATTTTTACCAATTTTTGTAAATTTTGTAATCTTTACAAAATCTCCTCTGAAACTACTGGACCAAATTCAACCAAACTTAGCCACAATCATTATTAGGGTACTTAGTTTAAAAATGTGTGCGGTGACCCAGCCAACCAACCAAGATGGCTGCCATGGCTAAAAATAGAACATAATGGTAAAATGTAGATTTTGGCTTGTAACTCTGAAACCAAAGCATTTAAAGCAAATCTTACGGGATTAACTTGTTTATCAAGTAAATATCTATCTGCCCTCAAATTTTCAGATGAATTGGACAACTGGTTGTTGGGTTGCTGCCCTGAATTGGTAATTTTAAGGAAATTTTGCCGTTTTGGTTATTATCTTGAAAATTATTACAGATAGAGATAAACTGTAAACAGCAGTAATGTTCAGTAAAGTAAGATCTTCAAATAAGTCAACATGATCAAAATGGTCAGTTGACCCCTTAATGAGTTATTGCCCTTTAAAGTAATTTTTACCAGTTTTTGTAAATTTTGTAATCTTTACAAAATCTTCTCCTCTGAAACTACTGGACCAAATTCAACCAAACTTAGCCACAATCATTATTAGGGTACTTAGTTTAAAAATATGTGCGGTGACCCAGCCAACCAACCAAGATGGCTGCCATGGCTAAAAATAGAACATAGGGTAAAATGTAGATTTTGGTTTTAACTCTGAAACCAAAGCATTTTAAGCAAATCTTACAGGGATTAACTTGTTTATCAAGTAAATATCTATCTGCCCTCAAATTTTCAGATGAATTGGACAACTGGTTGTTGGGTTGCTGCCCTGAATTGGTAATTTTAAGGAAATTTTGCGTTTTGGTTATCTTGAAAATTATTACAGATAGAGATAAACTGTAAACAGCAATAATGTTCAGCAAAGTAAGATCTTCAAATAAGTCAACATGACCAAAATGGTCAGTTGACCCCTTAAGGAGTTATTGCCCTTTATAGTCAATTTTTAACAATTTTCATTAATTTGGTAAATTTTGGAAAGTTTTTACAAAATGTTTTCCTTTTGTAATTTTCTTTTCTGAAACTGCAGTAGAAAATCAATATAGAAAACAATCTACTAATGAACTGGCAATAAAAATAATTGATAATTCTATAACATGAAAAAAACACATTAATACCTGATGATGGTGTTTCTTTCTTTACATTGAAAATGATGTCACAACTATAATCCCGAACAATAGGTCGAATGTCAGATATGTTTCAGTACTTTGGCTTCATTTTCTACAGATTCTGAAGTGCAAATGATGCTTGAATTCCTACACTAATTTATACAGACTTCATCCCTTTCACAGGTAATGCCTGCCTCATATTATATTTAAAACTTTAATAGAATATCAGAAATTTTGAGAGAAAATTAATCAACCATGCAAGATCTAAAACTTAATTAATATTGTTCAAATTGTCAATTAACTATTAAAAAAAAATTCTCATTAAAAAATATAGTTCTTCATTTTATATTTTATCAGAAGTTTAGGGAAAAAATTGAATTTAATTGTGTCCCTTGTTCTCATTTCCTGGGATAAATCCAATACAAATTAAAGTATTGGTATTGAATTAATATTTAAGAAATATTTCAAACCTTACCATTTTCTTCACAAGAATGAAGACCATATTTTCAGTGTCATGAGTATCAGTCATCATATTTGTTGTACTTTGTTGTTTAAAAGTTGAATACAAAAAGATCAACAAAGCAATTCAAAACCACTTGAATTTTGCAACAACAAATGAGAGTTTTAACGACCTCAGCTGGCTATACAACCCTTGCACAATCAACTGAATTTTGCAGAAATCATTAATAGGAAAGATTGCCCTTAAATGATAATTTTTATTACCTTTTGTTTTTGGGGGGTGTTGCGCAACAACAAAACTTCACAACAAACTTTCTCATCACTTGCATTTCTCGTTAGATAAATTTTACAAAATTCTCCCTGAAACTACTGTCAAATTAAACCAAACTTGGTTTAATCACCACTAGGATATCCAGGGACCACTGTGTATGATGACCCTGCCTGCTAACATGGCACATATGGCTGAAATAAAACATAGGTTTCAAATGCACTTTTAGTCTTATATCTCTGAAACTAAACAACAGTACAACTGTTGCATTTATCATGCATCAATTGTAAATAAAAATATCAGGTGAGCGACACAGGGTCCTTGGAGCCTCTAGTTTAAAAGACATTGTATTAAGATAAATGACAATTTGGATTTTTTCCTTTTCTTTAGTAAATTGTTTGAAGAATTTAGTGGTAGGTTTGTTTGTTATTTTATGTAGTTTACACCATGACAAATTATAGATCAAGTTAGAATTTCGTTCCATTATAATGAATTTTTAACTGGTAGGGGACTATGTTTTGCCATGCAATACTCACAGAATGCTTGTTATTTCTGACTTTATATAACACCTCTGTTTCTATATCATCTTGATGTACTCTAAACAAGAGTGATGACTACATGTAAGTCACTATAAAACTTTATAGCTTTGGTAACACTTTATGTATTAAATTGAGATTATTTTGTATGTGTATACATTTTAGGTGGAGAATGTTTTTAAACCACTATACATACAGGTGTTGTTTTTTTTAAATTAAATTTTAATTGAGGAATTAGTATGGGTAATTTACTGCTAGTTTCTTGACTTGCTATTTAGTTGAAGTAACATGTTTGAATTTTATGTGAAGAAACTTAACAACATGAGATATTGCACCAGTTACACAGAACATGATAATCTTCCTGATCACATTTGCAATTCTGAAATTTTAAACAATGAACTTGATTGGTTTTAGAGTCCAATGGTACTTGTCACATTTAACTTCAGGGTCCAAAGGTGCATGTCATATTTAACACTGACAAAAATTGTAATGGATTTTTAAGCCTCATGAATTTCACTGATATAGGAGCAATTAAATATCCTGTTTGATTATAAATAGATTATATTTTGGATTGAAAAGATGATCGTGGGAGGGGTAAGGGAAAGTTAACAATATAAATAATCATGTAAATAGTGCTACTGATGATATTGTAAAGCTACATGTAAATTGGACCAAGCTAAGGAATATTTGCATGCATTCAGATTTCATGTTTATTTTATTTGCATTGCAATAAATGTTTTGTTTATTTTAGGATTTTAAGAAGTTGACTGGATTTCAGTCCACATTATATACAGACCCAGAAAGAGAGCTTTATAAAGCATTAGGCTTAAAAGAACACTTAGAACATGGAAGCTCAGGTGTGTAAATTTTTAAATACACTTTTATAGGTTATTGCTTCAATTTTCAAAGCAAGTCCTGTTACTTGGTATTACGTAAAACTACCTGTGAAACAAGCTCATTCAGTTCAAATTGGTAAAGTCAAACTACCATTGGACAATACATATCAACACGAGAATGATATTGGTCAAGTGGTCAACCTATTGCTGATTTTTGAACGGTAGTCTTATGATTTTACACATTTAGCCATACAAAATAAATCTTAGTTCTCAAAATTGTTTTAAAAAATTAAAAAAGATAAAGACCACCTTTTCCACTTTCCATACAATATTATGATACTTTGCTTTTGATACACAATAAAAAGTTAGATTCTCAGTTTCTTATTACAATACTGGTAATCTGTCATTCTAATTTTTATTTATTTTTAAATGTTAATGTATTTATATATTAGAAGTTATAACATTTTAAATTTTACTTACAGATAGTAGACATGTCAAACAGAATATGTTCATGGGAGTAATGAGAAGTATATGGAGATCAATGAAATATCAAGAATTCCAAGGAAATGTTCAGCAGCAGGGTGGTGCCTTAGTTGTTGGACCAGGTAATTAAAATTTACTTCTGTAGCAGTAGTTCAAATTTAGAAAGTTATAAATCATTATCCCATTGGATAAAAAAACTGAAAGGTACACCTTTTTTGTTGGAAAGTCATTCAAAGCACTTCACTTTGTCGTTTTTTTATATGCAAACTTCTTACTCATTTAACCACTTGAGTTTTATCCTTGTATCAATAGTGAACACATGATCAAATGAAGAGCATGGCAATCATACCACGTCTCCTTAAATTATATGCTGTTTTTGTTTTTTCACCTTTTGAAACTTATGGATTCTAATCCAGCAACAATGTAAACTATTTGTATAAATCCTGCATCGATTAGAAAGGGCCATAATGTTTTCTGGTATTTGCTATTCTGTTCGTACATCCTGAATCAGGCTAAGGTTTTTGGTCAAGGTAGTTTTCCATAAAGTTATAGTCACAAACTTGGTATAAATCTTTATTATGATGAGGACTTTTTAAATTATATGCTGCATAATGGTTATTAAACCTGATTTTACAGTTCATTGAACATGGAAGTATAGTGCAAACTATGCATGGTGTCTTATGGACACAGATTCTTTTTATATATTTTATTATTTGCATCACCATTTAAAGTTGAAAATTTATCTACTGTACTTTTGTTTAACTAATGTTTTTCTTCTTTTTCAGGGAATGAGTTGCATTATTCACATGTGGACAAAAATTCCACAAGTCATACACCCATCAACAAACTGTTAGAAGTAGCAGGAGTACAACCAGTCAGTTTTCCAAAAGATCCAAGAGTACAAAGCTTGTGATCAAAATCGTATTCTGTACATTTATTATCAAAATGATTATTGAACCTGCGACTGAACTATCCTGAGTACTGGCAGATTAAACAGAACTAACAATGAGTCAGTTTTCAGTGCTGTACATATCAATAATTTATTATCAGACAGAAATTTCATATTAAAAGGAAATTAATTTGATATAGGTTGAAAATTGTGTTTAATTAAAAGACCATAAGGTGTTGAAAAGTCAATAAAATTCATATCAAAAGGATAAGATTTTAGATTGATCATATTTTTGTTGTCTTTGATGAAATGATGTCTAAATAAGATTTGGAAGAATTTGCTGTTAAATTGTAATGCACACAAATAGATATGGAAATGTTTGGAACAATTTTAAGGATTTGAGATCAAAGTAAAGTTTTAATTGAAAAATGAAGATATATATGTATTCAATAAGATTGGATTATCTTCACATATGACATTTATGATGTTCCTTTTGATAAGTTAAAAAAAATTATGCGAGTGTTTAGATTCATTGTCAAATGTTTAACAAATTTAACAAAATATGATAATTACATTTTGATTGTGTATAAAAGGGATGATGTATGACAAAATCAATATGCGGGTGAAAAGGGAAATATTATTTTATGTTTGTTGTTTAGTTTTATATGATGAAGTATGAATGTGTTTAGTTCTGTTACATTTATTTTTCGAAAAGTTATCTCCCATTTAAATGCGACATAAGTTATCTCCCATATAAATGTGACATAAGTTATCTCCCATTGGAATGAGACATAAGTTATCTCCCTTTGAAAGCACACACATAGTACATGACCTTTAAATTTCCTAAAGTATTTATATATAATCATGTTTTTTTTTTTGTGAATATTTGTTTTATTTATTTTGTGTTCAGTTTCAATGTACAAACCTCTATTTAAAACATTATGAACCATTTCAATATGTGTTAACCAATTTTCTTACATGCAGTCATTTCTAAATATATTGTAACTGATGCTTTTTAAGAGAAGCCATTAGCTGTTGAATACTTTGTTTAAGTGAAACAACAGTTGCTATGGTAGCAATAAAAGTATGCAATATATTGTTCATTAGGATTAAACTTGTTCATGAAAAGAGAAATTTAAGTGTATGAACACTTTATAAATAGCATTGTTTTTGACAATGAGATATTTAAGTATTGAAATAATACACTTGTGAATGCTTTCACTGAAACCTTTATGTTTTTGTTTTCTTGAAATATTTATAATACTTTTTGAAATTATTACTTTACAATAAAGTTTATTTATACACATATTAGTTATTTACTTGAGTAGGGTAGTTAGCTTGGTAGTTTTATTTTCTACCAGGTAGATTCACTGCAGCATGTTGAGTGTGCAGTTGTCTAAATAGGGTCATGTACACTATCTGAACATGTTGGATCCCTATGCAATGTGCCGTCTGCTAATGTAGGTCAATTTTCTTTGTGTCCATGTAGGCACTCTTTTGCTTGTGAAGTGAGGTCTCTTTCCGAGTTAGTTTCACTTCTGCCTGTCCAGTGTGATGTTTTTCATGTAGGTTGACCAATGCCTGTGCTGTGGACTATAAGTCTTGAGTAAATTCGTTCAATCTTTGAAGTGCTGTTTGTTAGTTTCATTTCTTCATATACAGTGTCATGATTGTCTAAATGGTTATCCACTGCCTGTGTGTGCCCAGGTATATTTAACTCTGCCTATGCTGTGGGCTGAGTTCCGTGTAAATTAATTTTATATATGCAGTGTGCTTGTCTGTTGAGATAGGCTCTCTTCCACCTGTGCAATAAGCCATCCGCCTCTGTAGATGCACTTTGGTCTTGACAAAACTGCCCCGGAAAATTAATTTATGATTATGTTTGCATAAATTGTGAAGTATGTTCAGATAGGTTCACTTTTGAATTTGCAGTGTGGTATTTGATCCAAGGTGGTTCATGTCTGCTTGTGTAGTTTTATTTTCTCCACTATAAATACATTTTGCTGGAAATGCTCATCCATAAGTTCTATGCAAGACAACAATATCGATTGCAGACGGGTTTATCAAACATGTTCAGATCAGCATAACAGATGTGATATCACAATGCATCTTCACCACACAATACACCAAAGATATGAAAAGGATGGTATGACCGATTTTATAGTTCAGCGGTCATTGTTAAGTTCGTGTTCCCAAGTAACTTAATGTTAGGCAGATTTAATATTACATTAACTTACTAAAGAAAGCATCATATAAATTATCAAAAGGATGGTCTAAATCTAGATTTAAAGTGGTCTTTAAATATGGTTAGAAATGTTTCAGGTTTTTTTGTGCCGCTTGGGTGCTTGGCTTATTGACTTGTACCCAACTTTGTTTATTCAAATTAAGTTTTTGGTTCTCTCTCAATATAAATTGCTTTTTTGCATGATGAATAGCTATAACTTTAGTATAAATCGTTATCTTTCCATCAAAGTATTTGTTTTAGACGACCTTATATCCCGTCATTTTTACGTTTCGTTGGGTAACAGTCGATCGATGTCATCTTGATACGTTGAGCAAAGGGATGATGATTTTGATGATTATTTCCATATGTCTAAGATAAATGGGATACATGATGAAATCAATATATTTATGAATAAGGTACCTGGAAATACAGAAAGATGCTTGAAAAATGTCAAAAGGGAACAATGACCTTATTAGTTTAAGGATACAGGGAATCCAGTTTGACCATAAAACATTTAAATAACATAAACGAGTTTTTTTCAGGTCACGCAGATGGTATTAGATTTTGGTGGTGTATTTCAGATTTTAAAAAGTTATTAAGTTAACGTGTACAGAGCACATGACTCGTTCAAATGTTACATCAACGGGCGCAGTATTTTGTTAACTATTGAAATATATGTCGAAAATTAATGGCTGGTGTGACCTTTATTTCAAGGACTGAGACCTAATGGAACACTATAATGTTATATTGGGTCCAATTCATGGATGGACTTTTTAGATTGAAAGCAGTAAAACGTTGATAAAATGAATAACATGAAACGAAAAACATGAAAATGTAATCGTTAGTTTCATATCAATGAGATAGTATTTCCTAAATCTCATGGATGAATTTTCACAATTTAAGGATTGACAAATATTGTGGTTATCGAGTAATGTCATGATACTAAATTTTCATATATGTAAAATCGCCATATTAAAAACTTTCTCAGAGATGATGATAATATCAAATTAAAATTTGTAATGATTAATTTAATGGTCACGATTTTTAAATTGTAAGTGAAACAATTTTGTGACTTACTTTTCCGGTTAAGGTTATTTATAACGAATATATGTGATTTCATATGCAAATACATTAAAAGGTAATCTTCAGCAGAATAGGTTATCCACAATTCTTAGGTTGATTGATCACGATTTAAGAGTAGGTGGATTTAGATTATCGTTTTGGTTTACAATAGTTTATCGAGAAACGTGTGTTTTCAACATGCCGAAAAAAAAAAGTAAAATAACAAAAATACCGAACTCCAAGGAAAATTCAAAACGGAAAGTCCCTTATCAAATGCCAAAATTAAAATCTCAAACACATCAAACGAATGGAAAACAACTGCTATATTCCTGACTTGGTACAGGCACTTCCTTATGTAGAAAATGGTGGATTAAACCTGGTTTTATAGCTAGCTAGCTAAACCTCTCACTTGTATGACAGTCACATAAAATTCCATTATATTGACAACAATGTATGAACAAAACTAACTACATGTATACCAACGAATATATTAAAATATGAACTATTTACATATATGTATCATCGGTCAAAATGATGGTTTGATCTCAATTAAATAGTTGATTTGTCGTAGTTAAAGCACGTAGAAGGTTTGAAGTAATTTGAATACCAACAAGTTTGTTGCTGAAACGTACGACAAAATATGAATTTGGCTTTTATTTCATCGTGGACCAGATCACATTTACGTATTTTATTTCAAATAATGCATACATATATATATAATACATATATATAGTACATATATATGTATGCATTATTTGCCACTGGACGTTAATCAAACAAAAACCATCCAATCACGCATATATCGTTTCCCCAAAAATGTTTATTATTTTTGGCAATTGCTGCTGAAGCGTAGCTCTTATGTTCTATGTGATATTTTGACAATGCAAATATAAATAATCAACAAACGACCTATGAATTACGGTTCCATAACGGCACGTTCTTGGAAAGGGTAATTTTCATTTAATGATATTCTTGCAAGAACATAATAGACTCAGTTTTTATTTGGTAAATCATTGTTAACATTTATTTTGGTTTACCTTAGATCCTATGTGGGGTTCTTTGAATATATTTTAAATCGAGAAGCTTTGCTGTCTGTTGTAGATGTTTGACATGTTTGCATGTCATAGTAAAATTCTCTCGTGATATATGCAATAAAAAAAAATAATAATATGTTGAAAGTTGATATTTTATAAAAAAAAAAAACGATCAATATAATTTTTCTCATCAAAAATACTAGTCAGGCGGAAGATTCAATGCGAAATTTTTCCCACGCACGATTTAGACCATACTCGGAACTTATTCATGAAAGGCCGTTATAACGTTTTTAGAAAAGTACAAAATCCGGTTGAATTAAGTGCTTAAATCCGGAGATTGTTTTTGCTTTAATATACCAAACAAATTAATTAATTGTACCAAATTCAATATTTCCTTATTACTAAAAAATATGTTGTAATCAAAGGGGGACTTACATTTACGACGTAGATATAAGGTAGGGATAATTTTCTATATATCATTGATTACTAATTTGAAAATTTGAAGTAAGTTGACCAAAGGCAACTAAATAAAAAAAAATGGCTGTAACAGGTTCAACTTTCAATCAATGTCCATCATGACTTATTGCAAATTAATAATACAATAATCTTTATTGTCGAAAAGCACATATAAAGTAAAGCTTGTGACAAACAAAATACAAATTACAATATACATGTTTATCAACAAATCTCTTAACAATCAGTTAATCAAGAGTCCCTTGTCCTCAGTTCCATTGACCGTTTTAAAATGAAACCTAGACTTTATACTTTGAAAATTTGTTGGATTGAGTAAACAAAAAGTCATGTAGTCCTATAACATAAGCCTTCGTAGGTTCATATCGTTTGCTTTCGACGTTTTCGGCATTGATAGTAAAAAAAAAATATCCGATACAAAACGTCGAAAGCAAACGATATGAATCTACGAAGGCTTATGTTATAGGACTAAGTAAACATGTAGCTCTTTTGTAAGTGAAACTCATATGAGAAACAAATTCAGATTTTTCTTACATTTTTATTTCGTTCGTTCGCAATGGAAGAAGAAATGAAATTCATCATTTATATCATTAATGACATTAATTATATGGGGAATGTTGTTATTCTATGCAGGAAGTATTATATTAAGAAGACTTCCATGTTCAATTAAAAAAAGAGGAATGGCCAATTTTCTCTGTATTTGTTTCACTAACATACTCAATATCAGAAATATGATGATTTTTTTTATAAAAAGGATCTAAATGATATACTTTAAAGGTTTTCCTTTTTTTTTCCAATTTGTCTTATCGATTGATACATGTACTTCAGACATTTTGATATAATCTTACAAATATTAACATGTTTTAGTAAAATTTTGGATTGGAGGACACCTGGATTCAAACTTTTTTCCGAATTTTGAAAGACAATAAACAGAAACACTTTTAAAATACAATTTTGGTTTTGAATTGACATGTCCTTTTCATGTTAATTCTCTCAAACTTGTCTAAGTATCTAAGGAAAATGATTGGCCTCTTGGCGAGCGACATCAACGTCATAATTTATTTGTCTGAACAACTACAAAATGTTAACTTCCTCTAATTATAACAGTGATTCTTATCAAATAAATCGTGCACTTGATTTTCAAGAACAGGTAAAACATCACCCTTGCTTCGCTTAGGGGACGTTCATTTGATATTATGGGTGGGTGGGAGAGGGGGGATTTTCGCGGATTAACTATTCATTTTCATCTGTTGCTACGCATGATAATTATTTATATTCACTTTTTACACAATTGTTATTCATTTTCGCTTTTGTACACATTTGTTTCCTTTATTTAGTATTGCAAAATATTCATTTCCATCCTGTCTAATGCAAGGCTATTTACTTTCAGCTCGTATCATTCATTCCCCCCTCCAGAAAATCAAATGGTAGTCCCCTTACACGTAAAGCAATATTATTTTCAAAAGTTCATTGTTTTCTATGGCGTATAATTTACATCTTTAAACTCTTACTTAAACCAAAAACTAAATATGTACACATTTATTCATTTGAACTCGGAAGCCGATTTATTTTATTTAATATGTGGGATACATTTTGAATGCTAGATAGATTGTTGTAAATGATTTAATGTAATGCTATTTTTTCTCACTTTCCCAGATTTTGAAGATGGCTAGTACACCATTTTTATTTTGCGGACCATGCGAGACAAGGAAGGCTCATCGACAGGCCATGGTTTGGTGTTCCGTTTGCATGGAGGGGCTTTGTAAAGAATGCGAGGAACTCCACCAATCATCCAAGCTGTCAAAAGATCACAGTACTTTTAACGACGATATTTATCCTCTCCTCAGACCGTTTCTAAATGAGTTAAAAATCGAGTGTTACGATCACAAGAAGAAGTTTGACTTTTTCTGTCAATCACATTCTACTTTGTGTTGTGTCAATTGCGTTACCGACACTCATCGCCAATGTGAAGTCAAACCGGTCGATGACGAATCTCAAAGTCCGAGAGCATCGATTGCTTCTACAAAAATGGAAGACGATCTTGTCAGTGTCTTAGAAAGAATAGAAAAAATCAAATGCCATCGTACTGACAATATAAAATTTCTTAATGAACAGAAAAATGTTTTACAGTCGGAAATTAAAAATGTCCGAAAAGCGCTTAATGAGCATCTTGACAAGCTTGAAAAAGATATTTTAGACGAATTGATAGTAGGTGAACAGAAGCACAGTTTAGATATCGCAGAGTTTTTATTTGACATCGACACCAAGAAACAGAAACTAGTTGATATTCAGACAATATCTGGATGTATTAAGAGGATTGGCAATGGTGTCCAAACTTTCCTTGCATCCAACAAGTTGGAGAAGATGTTTGCGAAGGAGAAACGAATAATTGAAAAAACTCTTAAGGAAAATGAAGGCGAGAACTTACAACTGTACCTGCATTTAAACGAAAGAATCATATCACTTACTAACGATATAAAAAGTTTTGGATGTATTGACACACAAGAAAAACCTCCTCCTGTGGCAATCCCAGAATCTGTTACCAGGGCGGAGAATAGGAACTCTACTAAAAGTATTGCATCACGGGTAATCGAAACAACAGATCCTAACAGAGTTATGCTGAAAATTGTAAAGAAGATCAAGACATGTAAACGAAAGTCCAGAATACCGGTTGATCTAAGAGGTTGTGTAATTTTAGCCGATGAAAAACTTCTGTTTGCCGACTGGAGTGATAATAAGAAGCTTGTAATGTTTAATATTGATGGAACACACAACAGGGATATTGGCGTGACCGGAAAACCATATGATATAACCCGTCTAGATGGAGACCGAATCGCTGTCAGCTTTCCTGAGGACAACATTGTACAAATATTTGATGTTGTCAGCAATGGCTACCCTATATACCAAAACATCAAGATGACGGACCAGTGCTGGGCTATTTTCTACAACGACGACAAACTGTTCGTAGGCTGTAATGGCCATAAAATCCAGATAATGAACCTGAGTGGAAAAATTCTGCAGACAGTTCCAGCCAAAGTTAATACTGTCTACTGCGTCAATGCCAACAACGACTGCGTGTTTTATTCAGACGAGATTAACAACACAGTATACTGCTGCGATCTCGATGGAAACGAGATTTGGAAATTTCGCGACCCGTCTCTCAAATATCCTTGTGCCCTCGCCTATAATTGGGAGGGATACGTGTTCGTGGTCGGAAATCTCTCGCAAAATATCTTGGTAACATCTTCAGACGGACAACAAAGTAAATCTCTTTTGAGCAAACTTGATGGTGTGGATGGACCTGCTGGGATTTATTTTGATCCAAAGTCAAGTCGATTGCTTGTAGTTTCTGCCAGTTTCAAGGGAGTTGTAGCTTTGTACGACGTGATTACGAAGCCAAAATTTTCAAATGTTTACAGTTCTTAAATAATTATACTTAATGATTTTGAAATAGCTATCTTGTAGACGTTTGGTAAGCCTAAAAGCTGCCAATATGAACTTAAGTAAATTCAAATAGTCAATATATAGATATGCCAGTAACGTTTAATTGTAGTTATATTTTATGTCATCTCCAAGTAAAATCAGGTGAAGAAAAGTATTTTAAAAGTTTCTATATATTTTTGTAACAAAAATGAAAAAAGCTTAAAATTCCCGCCAAAAGTAAAAAACTACATGAATGTAAGTGAATAAGAACAAAAATAATAACTATATGACCGGACTATTTGTACTGTGGAATGTGAAATTAGTTTTCAAACAACATTTTATTATCTCAATTGTTTTAATGTATTTTCATATTTTGCATTTAAACAAATTTCACATTCCACAGTACAAATAGTCCGGTCATAGCAACCTCAATTGAACCACAGGCTGATTTGGACTCTTACTGTCGCAAAGATGATCTTACTTTCAAATACACTGCAGAAAAAATTCTCCACATAGGGACTATAGTGTATCAAATATAATCAGTACTACGACTTGATCACGATTTAACAGAGAACCAAAGTAAATGTATTATACCAAAATGAACACCAATGCAGTACCATTGAAGCAATTTTCCAGTCTCATTTAGTGTATACCATTAGTTTTCAGTTATACCCCCTTAGATTCGATTGTGAAAATTAGGTTTTTAGCTAGCAGCCATATTGGTCAGTCGCTCGGCATAGGTTCTACAGCATATTCATATAATTTCCGCAAATTGATTTTGTTTTCTATCGAAAATTATTTTAGCACTTGAAATTAGCAGTTCACTCGTAGGGAACAACCTACACATAATTTTTTTTCATATGTTCAAATATAAAGATGGCGTTCATGCCTTTAACCGATCAGATTCAACAGTACACTTATCACTGTCACATTCAAAGCCCATCCTTTCAATGCTCATCAAAAGCTTTACGGATCATCGCAAATTGGTCGACGGCTACCATTAAAAATACACATGATAAGCCTACCATTCCGACACCTTAATAATAATCCTGGTTTTGTTGGCGTTTGTATTGCCAAAAGGTCTAATGAGTTCTATATTCGTACATGTCTTTCGCCATTTGTATTGTTAATTTTGATTTGGTCCTGTGGGTTCTAATATAAGATTTCTCTGTTGAAAGAAGCTGAATTTGAGACATTTAACTCTGCTCTTCAACTTCGTACTTTATTTGGCCTTTTAACTACTTTGTTATCTTTGATAAGTTTCTGATTTTTACCTATACAATGAAGGGGCATTTGTGTAGTATTTTTTGTTTACTGTTTCAGCAGTTCTCAAGAAGTTTTTTTATTTCAATTATGTTGCAATTTACAACCAAGGTCTCTGTCAGTGGATTCAATATGAAGCAAAATATCTTCCTGTTCCACTGGTCTTTTTTAACTGATCGACATCTGATTTGTTGAGCAATACTTGCGGGCTTAAATCTGAAACGATGAAGCCAACCGGAAGCAATACTGGTAGGCGAGCAATACTTGTGGGCTTAAATCTAAAACGATGAAGCCAACTGGAAGTAATACTGGTAGGCGAGCAATACTTGTGGGCTTAAATTTCAAACGATAAAGCCAACTGGAAGTAATACTGGTAGGCGAGCAATACTTGTGGGCTTAAATCTAAAACGATGAAGCCAACTGGAAGTAATAGTGGTAGGCGACTTGGCATCAATTGGCATATCGCTATGAAATGGAAAGTATTTATCTTTTAATCTAAACTAGATGAAAATATATCTAATAATGTAAAAATAAAATGTGTTTCATAAAAACAACAAATATAGAAGATATTGGGATAAATACGTCAACTAGACAGATAACCACGACACAGGTAGCACATTTTCTCCAACGAGTGTCAAATGTTATGGCAGACACTCAAAGATAGCTCCGAGTCTATGCAATAGTTGTAAATACATTTTTCAAAACTTTAAAAGTTCTTTTACCAACAACACACTTTTCCTTAAATGGTCATAAAAAAACATTTATGATATTACTTTAGACAACCAATGTAAAGGTTCATGACTTGTGGCTGGCATGTGAACATTTTTGGGATGAAATCTTTTTTTTTTAAACGCAGGGGAGAAAAAGCCATCAGCGTGGAAGCAAGGCATGCGGATCGGATGGCCGTCCGCGGTCGAGCAAGCTAGGGCGAAAATGTTCATAATTCCTCCTCGATTAGATTGGTAGTTTGGGTGTTTATATAGCAGCAATCAAACAAGAAGTTGAAAAACATTATACTTATGTAACTATTCTACTGAACGAACGTTGATCATTTTGTTCTCTATTCCTTCTTATATATAACCTCCTTTATTGTGAATAAAAGGAAATGCGCTGTGCAATACACATTATTGGGAAAGCAAATCAGATTACATAAAAAGTCCATTTTGTTATGGTTATGGAACAAAATAATTTAGAATGAATGCTCTATAGTGTGGATATTCAAATGGATTGACATAGCGTGGAATCCGTAACTCGGCAGTACGTAGGGTGTCGCAGGGGCGGGTCCAGGATTTTTGAAAGGGGAGCGTAATTGCCTAAATTACTAATTTAAAATTTGGACTAGTTTCAGGTAAAACATGATATATATTTTCCAATAAAAAGGGGGTACTCTATCTACGCCCCCGAAATCAGCGACTGTGTCTTCTTTTTGGTACTGAAATGCATTGGAAACGTCAACAACTACCGCTCCTCTGGTGATTTTTTTGTGTAACATACAACGTAAAGTAAATTACTCATAAGAATATAATTGGGCGGCAATGAAACAAACTAATAATAACACGTAGTAAAACAATATAACATGCACTACCCTAAATTTTATTTTTTGTAGAAAAGATAAATGTAAAAAGCTGTACGAGAGCGACTTTTGACATCCATGAGTGCGTAAAAGGAATTTGGAAAGTGTCAAAAGTATAGAAAATATCAAATTCTTTTAAACGTTTTTACCATTCCATTCTGGAGATGCCAGAAAACCAAAATAATAAAATCAATTTGGTTTGGATTTGCTTTTTGAAAACATTTTTTTTTTAATAGAACTATTCTCTCACGAGCTAGGCACTGATATTTTTATTGCCATATTTATTTTTTGGATACTGGTTTTGTTATTTATGGGAATGCATACCCAAAATTGCCAGGTCAACAATTTTAACCTCAGCTGTCTATTTACTTGTGTTTATAAGATAATTATATAGCATAGATTAAAATACATATACACCATGTTCATTCTCTTTAGGTGTTTAACAAAAAAATAGCTGCCAGTCTGAGGAATAGACAATTAAGATGAGCAGGTTTTGTTTACACTAAAAGTTAGTCTTTTTCAAGTCTGGAAATAAGTAAAACTAGTTATTTTCTTATGCTACAATTAAAAAAATAAGGAGATGTGGTATGATTGCCAATGTAACAACTGTTCATAAAGACAGAAGAACAAGCATTGCAAACACCAATTACAAGCCACCGAACAGCCTTAAACAATGAATAAAGCCCATAATATACATATAGCAAGCATTGAAAGATCCCGCGAAAACACAAAATGTGCAACAATTCAAAAGAGAATAGAAATGGGGTGATTTAAGTGTATAACACTAAACAAAAATGGACAGACGGCAACCTGTGACTAAAGGCTATTTTTAAATGGTTTTCAAAAACATGTTGTATCTTTTTCATACATGTATTGTGACAGATATTTGACATACATTAGCGACAAAATCGGCAATACAATTATTGCTTATATTTAATGTTCTTCAGAAAGGTGAACATTTTGTTTGTCAATTTTTATACTTACTTCGAATATTTTCTCTGGACAGTTTGTTTAAGTATGACGATTGTCAAAGTGACCTCGGTTATACTTAAGACATTAACTTATACAACATTTTGACCCTATTTCGGACAGTTACCATATTTAGTCATTTCTAATTTTACGATGCTTAATAAGTATGAAATTCTAGCCTGAGCCGTTAGGTTTGAATTTAAAATTTGTAGGTAAGTCATGGTTTTAAATGATTAAATTATGAACGAAACATTCTTAATCAAGTTATACTAAAATAATAATATAAGATAATAATATTTTATTAAAGAAAAGTTTTATTGAAGTATATATTAAATTTGCTACTCAAAAATAATTGAAAATGTTTGTTTTACTTGTATTGCTTTTAATATGTATTGTATTCCATTTTTGAAAGTTTTTTTTATTAAAAGGCTTGAACCTGATATTCAGTGGTTGTCGTTTGTTGATGTGGTTCATAAGTTTTTCTAGTTTCTAGTTTTTTAAATAGATTACCTGTTTGAATAGTTTTACACTAGTCATGTTTGGGGCCCTTTATAGCTTGCTGTTCGGTGTGAGCCAAGGCTCCGTGTTGAAGGCCGTAATTTGACCTATAATGGTTTACTTTTACAAATTGTGACTTGGATGGAGAGTTGTCTCATTGGCACTCATACCACATCTTCTTATATCTATTGGATTTAAAATGTATAGGTGTCATTCGATCCCGGCATGTCTCTTCATCGGCAGCAATGTCATATAACAGCATAGGCATTGTAAACAGCTAGTTTTTCTGTTGAGAGTCTGGTCTAGAGTAAGAAGAAATATCAGCTTCAGCAGACCAACAGTTCTGTATAATATCTACTTAGATATCAACATCATCATATTTTTTTATTGCAATGCATGTGTTATACAATTTCTTTGTAAATCAATGATAAACACCAATACAATAAATATTCCATGAAAATATCTCAATAAATGGCAAATGAATAAACCAATAAAGTGTTGGGTTTGCAGCTGTCTGTAATTCGTCAGAATATGTCGATTACTACCTTGTTTACAAGGGGAGGTAACTGTTACATGTATTGTGACTTGTCATCTTTGAACTGTTTTGTATATGTTGAATTATCAAGGGCCATGCGGTTCCTTAATTGGAATAAAGATATTGTATCGAATTGAATTGTATTATGTAAAGATTGAATTGGACTGAATTTGTATCGTATTGTTCTGGAGTTGTTCCTCTTGTTTCATTCGTCTACCTAAAGTAAACAAGAAGCTTTCCTCTTCTTCCGTTTGTATTTCATTCCACCAGCTGGTGTATTTTCGAACTGAGCTTAAAATACAAGATCAATTAAAGTTGATAGGGTGGGCTACGTCAGCCAGTCATATGTTGAGTTAGCTGTCGTAAAATGATAAGTCCGAGGTGTAAGTGGAATTTGCTTTTGTTGTTTAAGCTTAGAATCGGAAAACTTAAGTGCAGTGTAAAAATAAGTCATATGTCAAGATGTGTAAATTTTAATTCGATATTCATTTGTGTTTGTGGATGTTTCAATCTTCCTCGACAAATAAAGAAACATTCCAACATTAAAAAAAAAACCCGATCACTTTTGATTAAATATTAGATAAAAAATCAACAACAACTTTTTTCTTTTATTTAAATATATCACAGTAAATAGAGAGTTCAAAACTCAACTACGCAGAACAACAAGATTTTTTGTCAAAATTGTGTAAATCCAAACATATAATGACAATGTCTTATGCAATAAAGATTTCAAATTATTGGGGACGACCATTTGATTTTCTGGGGGGAGGATATTGAAAATGAATAACTTAGCCTGGTAAGAACTGAAAATAAATAACTTTGAACATGACAGGATGGAAATGAATATTCTGCAACAAAGAATGCAGGAAACAAATGTGTACAACAGTGAAAATAAGCATGCGTAGCAATAGATGAAAATATATGATTAATCAGGACAAAAATCCTCCTGCACCCCCCTTTTCCCCTTTTGCCAAAATATCAAATGGTCGTCCCTTAATGATCATTTACTAAATAATAAACTTATATAATATTTTACTTAAACTATATAATCCGGTGATAAAAGAGTAAACAATGCCAGGATGGGGTTTACGGAATAAAAAAGAGGCAAAAAAATAAAGAATAGAGAAAAATGGGGTGTGACAATATATAAAAAATAGAGAAAAATGGGCTAAGTAAATAAAGAATAGAGAAAAAAGGGCCTAAAAATTAAAGGATAAAGAAATGAAGGACCCCATCGAGACCTTTCTATAGATACAATATGTAACACGGACCAAACTCTGCTGAATAAAAAATCCACTGTATTGCAATGGCAATCGGAACAACAGACAAAGTTCTGTTGTACACGATAGAAAAACAATAGTTTTTAATGGCAGTAGGGAACACAGATCTGGTTGTATCTTCTGTAGTGATAGCCGGTAGTATGGTGTGTTTATACATCAGTTGATTGGTCTGTAGTATTCCACCACGCCCACAATCGAATTGCTGAGATACTGTTCTTGTAGTACTAGATCACCATGACAACTGTTATATAATTCATAAGGAACACAGACACTGCATGTATTTGAGGAATTGTATATCTTTTTTTAACTATTTTTTTAACGATCCTTCACATTTCTGATATGTCTGTGTGTTACTTTTTTTATTGTCAAGATGCTTCATTTTTTATAGATAAAACTGTGTGGCTACTTGTTCTCTTTGGCTATTTTTAAAAGCAATTTCACTCTTTTAAAGGAGTATGTTTCTTCTGTTGTCAAGGAATTTGGTACATGTTTATTTTTCGTATTTTTTCTTTATATATATATATATTGTCTGTGCACATGCTGTTCTGTTATTAACTACAAGGTTTGTGTTTGTTGAGGGGAAGGTAGAAAACTGTTCCAGGTTTGCCATGGACAGTCCAGTTTAGGTATGTACGTTGAAGCTATATATGTCAATGCGTTTTGTGGTGTTGTACGCGTGGTTTTGTTTTGGTTTGTTTAGTTTCTCCTTTGCTGACTATATTGTACGTTGTCTAGTTTTCCTTGGGTCGATGTTGTGCATTGTACAGAGTTATATTCACTTAGACCGTTTCATGTTGTACAGTTCTGTGAATTTGTAGTCAAACTGTCATTCCACTGCATTATAGTATTTTCATTATTGTGAAGGTGATAGTTATGGGCTGTGATATTTGTTGTATATTAAAAATTGACTTTTTCTGTTCATTTCATCGTATTTTTGAAGTGGATAACCAGGTCGTTTTGTAGATGTTATTTGTTAAACTTTGCGCATGGAAATATACAATATCATAACATAGTATCAAATATTTTATATTGGATGTACATTTAAATAAATAAACCTAAAAAGTAGAGATTTTTCGATGAGTTTAAAATATTGCTTCTTGTCGCCAATATTGCATTATTATAGACTTTTTCTTTAAAGTTGTGTACGTAATAGAGAGGTTCCGAGTAAAACTATATTTTCACGCAAGCAAACGAGAAAAAAAAAAGATGGCTGAATTTTTGACATTGCATACTTATTGCATGCACCAGAGCTGCAGGAATTGGAAGAAGCATCATTAGTGTTGCTGACATATTTGGTACTATATCATAAAAGGGTTATTACACAAGTATTGATGAATGTTGTTCCTCACATTATATCATATTGCATTCGCAAGCTCGTGCAATATGATCTACTGATCAGGCAATATTCCTTTATATTAGTGCAATAACCCTTTAATATTCTATTCTTAGACTAGTTGAAATAAATATCAGAAGGGTTACCTTAAAGCCAACATGTCTTAGGTTTACCTGCTAAAAATTAGCAAAACTCGAAGCACTGTATGTGTGTATTAAATGTCATTTTTGTTGTACATCTAAATGAAATCCAATCTGATTGAAATGCAGATACTGTGTCCCGCTTCGCTAATAAGAATCTGACAACACTTTGTTCTACTTTATGTTATTAAAGACCTTTCGGGATTCTCTGGTTTTGTCGTTATGATACACACCTTAAAAAATTTGAAAGCTGAAATTTCATTGGCTGGTGTAATTATTACCAGAACAGAAAGTAAAACGGACTGTTGTCAGATCCATAATGAAATAAAACACGTAACTGTATATCACAATTTGTTTTAATACATAGCACTTATTGTAAACAGATAATTATATAAATTCCTGAGAACATAAACAATTAACAACAAATGGCATTTGGCATAATGGTTTGATAAACAAAATAGAAACAATTTACAGTCAACAATAACTACGTTTTCCTGAGAAACCATGGGTAGAGATACAAGTGAATGTCTTACTGCTTAGTATTGAAACAAAATAAAGACAAAAGCTCTTGACAGAACTGCGCAAAAACCAAATATTCTTGCAATGTATATCATGCTGCTTTAAATACATACATGTATAAATGTATATTCACAAACTGCATTATGGGACGACCATTTGATATTCTTTGGATAGGGATCGTGTTTTTACAAACGAAATATCCAGTTTAACATGTTGCTAGGCCAGCTTATTTATTTCGTGCTGCAAAACTGCGTGAAAATTTATTTTCAATTTTGTTTCAAAACTATTTTTTCCATTTTGTGGGACAGAGTATTCAGTTTCGTCCTGCCTTAGACAATCTTCTTTTTTTCTTCAGTTTTTACCTAGCTAGGATATTCTTTCCAAAATACCCTGCCTTCACAGATAATCAAATGGTCGTCTCCTTAGTTGACAACCAATTTTTCCAGACTAACATAGCCTATAAACATGCCTAAAATTGTTATTTGACCCAGTATTATGTAAAAATACCGTTGACGTTGCATTTACAAATACATTAGTACTACATACAAAAAAAGTCGTTATCTGATTCTGCCAACATACCAAATCATATTCCCTCGTATCACACACCGGGAATTCCGATCCGAAATTCGCGGAGGGATCCGAATCCCGAGAGGCAATTAATGATAAGTTTGTAACGGTGTGTAGGTACAATCTGGATCCGATTCCCACGGAGCATAATTTCTTCGTGGGAATTGAATCCAGATTTTACTTACCCAACGTTACAAACTGTTCAATTATTTTCCCTCGGGATTCGGACCCCTTCGTGGATTTCGGCCAGGATACCCGGATAAAATATCGAAATAACAAAAATGCATGGAAGTTACAACGCGTAGTTATCTGTAACTCTTGAAATTTGGTCGTTTTCGTATATTAATTTTTGAAATAAAACCTGTTAATACAAAAAGTTTTAAAAAGTTAGCTTACTGGTTGAAACTACTTATTTTCGTTCATAGATGTTGATACCGGGTTTCTCAGTACAAAGGTATAAATGTATATGCCATGTGACATTACAACAGTAGTGTCGATTATATGTTTGACATTCTAAGATAAAAGAAACAATAGGTTAAACCTTCATTATTTATGGTGATGTACAATCGTCAAATATTAATAAAAATATAAAACATTTTAAATTAAAACATGTCCAGTTTGTCGAATACAGAAAAAGGAATAACATGAAGAATGATATCAACATGTAATAAAATGTTTTCGAACATCTTCATAAAACCATCCAACTTTTTCTCGTTCAGTTCTCGGCATTACAATTATACAAAGAAATAAACTGAAATTAAGCTACACATTTTTATCATAAAATCACGATGAATGAAGAAAGACAATTGAACAGTTAATTAATGTCAATATGCATAGGAACGATCAAGGATAGGTAATGCACGTAAAAATTCACCCTGACGAAATTCAACTTTACACCAAAAACATGGAATTTTATAACCTTCGTAACCTATGACATCATCAAACTGACAACTATGACAATCTGTACCGCGACGAATATGTGGCTTTTTAATGGTGTGTAAAATTGTTCTGATCATGATATCTTCGTTGCGGAATCGTGGTTGAGGACCTGTGAGTGAATAAATGGGATCATACGGATTATTTGGTCCGTAAAAATATCGATCAAAAGTAGCTTTCAATTGTCGCATAAGGTTTGTTCGAAATCGGCGAACTGGTGTGACTTCTTGAAACGAGATTTCATTGAAATCACAATATCTGCGCATGAAATCATATGCATATCCTACAACCTCATTAAAACATCGAGCGTGTGCAGTTGATGGATCAACTTTAAGTCCTACGTAACAAACATCACTCATTGGTTGTGTGTTCATCAACAGAAATGACGGAATTTCGTGTTCATTAGCGTACTTTCTTTTCTTTTGGAAGTTTCTATCGTATTTCGAACTTTCATAATTTCTTTCATACTCTTTACTGCCAGATCTTTTAATGCTTGTACGATAATTGCAATCTCTATTCGTTTCAACATTGCGTTTGTAATAAATGCGTTCTGATTCATATTTTGAATTTTTCTTTCTTTCAGTAGTTCTTCTTTTATCAGGATCTTTCTGGTTTCGTATCTGTTTCGGACCGGTGTCATCAGTATGGTTTGCAATTTCGTTTTGTTTTGCTACAGTAACTTTTGATTTTATTTTTCTATCGTTTTGTTCAATTCGTCCACGTTTGCTTTCTTTAGAATCGCTTGCTGTTTCTAAATCTAGTTTTCTTTTATTGTTATTTGATTTTGTCGGACTTTCTTCGTCAGTTAGGTCAATTACTACACACTCTCTTTTCTTATCATCATTATTATCCTCCTGATAAGTCTTGCTTTGTTGAACATCGTTCTTTTCTTTTTCTTCGTTTTTAATGGTAACAGAAAAGTTATCACTAGCATCAGTAACTATATTTCGTTTTGCTCCACTCATTTTTGATTTAATTCTTTGTCTATTTTTTGTAGAGTGTATAATTTTCACACTTTTCGATAAGATACACGTGTTTGCCAAAAGTTTGATTTTTCTTTTGTTTTCATAGGGAGATGGTTTCGGAATTTGTTCAGCTAGGAGATCTACTACATCATAATCTCCCTTTTCATTATTTGCTGTATCTTCTTTATCACTTTTTCCATGTTTCACAACGTTTTCAGTTTTTGATGAGGTCATTAAAGTATCCGATTTGGTGCACACTTGATTCATTATGTCACTGCTACATGAAATATTACCGATAAATCTTTCCGACATCACATCATTGTTCGACGTTGCTTTCACAAGATCATTTACAGAAGTTGAGCTGCAATTTAATTCGGTTATATTTTTATTTAAAGTTGTGGATAAAAGATACATTGGTTTATCTGTAGAAATTACGATACTTGAGGGTTTCAGTATAGCATTCTCACAATTTACAGTACATTGTGTCTTTGATACTTCATTGTTAGTTGTTTTACAAGCATTTTCCTGTAAAACTGCGGTTTTGTTTACTTCTTGGTCGGGTGTTGCAGTATAAATACGTTTCGATACATCATTGTAACAAGTTGATGTTCCAACAGACTCCAGTACAGCGTTGTCAGTGGTTTTGTAACATACTGGTACCAGATCACCAATGTCACGCAAGGTAGCAGAGACTTTTGGTGTGCCGATTATTTCATCCTTTTTGTGTTTTTCAATGCACACAGAAGTTGATGTGTTCTTGTCTAATATTGCTATTTCAACAGTTTTTTTAACATCTTTATTAGTCGTCGTCACACAAACAGTTTTTTGTGCATCTTTGTCGATAGTCGCGTCATTATGGGATTTTTGTACATTCGTATAGGCCGTTGTGGGACAAACAATCTTCTGGAATTTTTTGTCAGATATTATAATACCAGTCTTCTTTGTATTACTGCCATTAATTTCGATATCAACAGGGTTTGTATTCTCCATTATGGTATTACCAACAAGTTTTTGTGCATTATCGTTGGGTGTTGTGGTATCAAGTAACCCCGGTATCAGATTCTCAGAATTTGCAACATTCACAACACTAATGTCAGAAATTTTGACAGGATGCTTCGGTGCTTCCTTTATCGGCGCTGTATCACTGTCTGGATTTGAAACAACTTCATCAGATATAGCAGTACAAATATCCTGTGCATCATCTGCGGAGGTGGAAATACAAATTGAATTTAATACATGAATTTCTTCCTCTGGTGATAAATCTTGAATTTCTTCCTTTGGTGATAAATCTTGAATTTTTTTCTTAGGTGATAAATCTTGAATTTCTTCCTTTGTCGATAGCGTAGGTTTTATCTTTTCCCAATTACTACTCGCATTCATTGGACGACTTGTAGTTGGTTTGTTGGCGTTATGTTGCAATTTAATGAATTTATTATTGTATTGTTCACTTTTGGTAGGCGTTGGTAGCAATGTTTTCTTTTGAATAGGGGTTTCCAATGAAGCTTTCTTTATCTTAAGAGTTTCAAGTAATGGCTGTTTAATAGATTTGCTGAAATGTGTTGTCGCTGTATCGTTGCAAGGTATACTGACATTTTTATGATTAATTTTGTTGGATAAAGCGTCTTTCTGCGTTTGGGTGCTCGTTGAAACAATGACCAAATTCTTTTTGAAGCTTTCCGTGACCTTATTGTCGGCTTCAGGAGTAATTTTACTATTTGTGATCAAAGGTACGTCTTGCAGTTGCTTCTTGCTTTTATGCAAAGAACTATTGTCAGAATAAACGGTTAACAGTTCGTTGTGTTCTCCGAAAAATTCGTTAGTATCAGATCTATCTGAAGTAAGTTCATGTGCATCGCTAATATCAAACATTATATCTTCCTCTTCTAAGGGATTACTTGATGCTTGGTCTGATTCATTTCTAGTAGCGACCAATGAGAAGGAATTTTCATTTGAAGCTAAATTTGTTACTGAATCTGCCTTTGCTACTTTTGTAGTTGCCTCGGTTTCGTTCGAAGCAGTGCTCAAAACAAGTACGCTTTCCACTGATGGGCGATTTTCATCAACAGAAAGGTTTGTATTACTACATTTTCCATCCTTTATTTGCAAATCCTTTTCTGAATCTTGCCATTCTTTTGATTCATCAGTAGATTTGTGACAAACTGTTTTTTTAGAATAATTTTCCGGAGTGTTCATATCTTCATTATTGTTCATTCGTATAAGAGAAGATATGTTTTCATTTCTATCACTTTGTTGTTGACCACGTTTCATTTCTGCATTACATGAGACTTTCTTTTCATCTCTTTCAGCAGACGGGCGAATCGGTTTTCCCGATTCATAAGGTTTATATTTGTCATATTTATCAAATGTACAACTTCCATACCTTCCAACAAGTTTAGTTGCATCATCAGCTCTAAGACGATCTCTTTTAGAATATCTACGATTTCCGTCGCATCTTCGCATTTTTCCTTCATCGTACCTCCAACTTTCATACTTTTCGTCGCATCTTCGACCATCGTATTTTACATCATGCTTTCGACTTCTTTCCTTTAAAACTCTATTATCACCGTTGTTATCACGTGATTTGATTACTTTATTATTAGAACTTACTTTTCTTTCTCCTTCTTTTCGCCCACTTATGTTTTCATTCGTTAATTGTATACTCGTCTTGTCAGTGCATTTAGACAGTTCTATCTCCTTCGTCTTGTGTCCATGAGTTGGTGTGTTTCTCTTGCATTCATCTATCAAAGTTGATATTTTCATTTTATTTTGGACGTCTGAAATAATTGATTGATTCTTTTTTCTAACTGCTATGTCAACTTCACTTTTCGACAAAGTTTTATCTGAGCACTCATCTCGCACGATTGCGGCTAATCTTATGGTCTCGGGATCCGTTTTAGTAGTTTCCGAGTATGACTTTTTAACTTTTTGAAACTCATTCGCCAGCATGAAAATATCAACTGCAACAGCCTTCATTTTACATTCTATTTCTTTTGACTCAATATTGTGTTTACTCTCCAAATGAACATCTGTATCGGGTGTAAAGGGTTTACTTTGCGGTTTAATGTCATCTTTCCCCACAACATCCTCTAAAGTCACCTGTGACTTGGTACTCGAATTTTTCTGTTTACTAGGCAAATTCCTTGCATTGTTATTTGTTGAATTGTGTCTGGTTTTTGTCGGATTATTTTTTTCAGAATGGTTTATTTTTTCGCTGGAATAATCTTTCAGTGTTAATTTTGTGCCTTCAGATTTACCACCTAAATTCGTCTTTGATGAGTCAAAGCTAAATGTCTTGTATGATTTTAATTTATCATCACTTCTACATTTTTCTTGGACTGCCTTTTTCGATAATG
This sequence comes from Mytilus coruscus, assembly GCA_017311375.1. Lineage (NCBI taxonomy): Eukaryota > Metazoa > Mollusca > Bivalvia > Mytilida > Mytilidae > Mytilus > Mytilus coruscus. The sequence continues at coordinate 79,719,854 of CM029595.1, read as the reverse complement.
ATGTACATTCTTTGGTTCTAATTCTATCATTTGAATCGTTGCGTCTAGTGATATCTGCTTTCTTCTTTTCCGTTTTTTTCAAACTATCTGAAATTGTCTTGGAATCTTTTGTTGCTGTAAATGTAGAGTTGTAGTTTTATTAATTCCTTAAACATAACTGTGAATGTAGAGTTTTAGTTTTATTAATTCCTTGAACATGACTATAACCTGTTGACTAAAGAAAGAAATGAATGCATGGCAATTAAATTGGAAATTAAGAAAAACTCTGAAATGTTCATTATATATTAAACGATTTGGCCCTGCAGTTTTAGGTTCATTGATCAATCAGAACTAGTAACTACTGTTTGCAGCAGTTTTGTTTTGAGTGAAATGCAATGGGGTATTTTTATAAGAGACTCTCCAATACATTACCAATATTTCTATTAAGTTTCGTTATGTTTAGCAATGTAGTTTTATTAAGGATGCCATAGGCGGATTTAGAGGGTTTTTCAGAGGTCCCCCCCCCCTTTTGAGGGAAAGATTTTGTTGATTATATAGGAATCACTGAAGCATGACTGGAGCGGGCCCCTTTTTATGAAAATTTCTGGATCCACCACTGGATGCAATTTCACAAAGTGTTTAATTGAAACTTTTGTGGCACGACCCTCCCCTAATCAGCACAATATAGAGCATAAGCCTATTATCTGTAAGAAGTCTCAAAGCTATCTTTCAATGAGTATAGATATTGTCTTAAAGTTTAAAATTATAATTTAGAAAACTGATCAACCAGAATCAAGGATTGCCTCCGGGCCGTGAAGCTTTTTGTTTGATAGGAACGAAGTTACGGGAAATATCATACGCGGGATCCTTAAATCATCTTTTCTTACATTTGGAGCAGAATGCTTCAATAGTTTAAAAATAGAGGAAGATGTGACTTTGCATCATTGCCCTCCATGTATAAAACGGAATAATCGCATAAAAGACTGTCAAATTCGGCATTCCTGTACAGTTAAAAAAGGTTTAAAGAACTCTTCGGGCCAAGATTAGTGTGTGAACAAAACAATCCTGTAAAAAAATCCTTGCGGTTAATTTATAAATGTTAGCAGGAATTGTAGTCAATCCACAGCCGTTATGTCCTGTGATTATTCTGCGACTAATGTATACTTTGACTACTAAAAGGATATTTGTGACATCAATCAAAGCGTCTTAAGGTAGACGGTGATCTAAAACAAAATCGATAGAATTCTTTTCGTACTTTGCCAAAATGTAGTGTATATCGTGCTATATTTTCAAACTTCTAACAAAAAATGTTGTCACCAAGCTTTTTTTTCAAGCAACAGGTTGTGCAAAATGGTCACATTTTGTAAGAACTATACATGGAAAAACACTTTTGCTTGAATAGAAAGAACACTAAATGATAAAACTTTCAAATACAATAGAATGTGCTTTTTGAAAATGATTTAAAAAAAAAAAAAAAAAATCTCGTACTAGTTTTCTTGCTACATAAAACTAGAGGCTCTTAAGAACCTGTGTCGCTCTCCATCATTGTAGACGAGAATAGAATTCATGACGAAAATTTCTGTTTTGTTGATCTTGTATTGCTGATCATTTAGTCTGTTTTGTTTCTCTCTATCTTTAGTTTTTGCTCAAAACGTAAAAGAGAGTAAAAAGAATCTCATTTAAGGGCAAGTGTGATTCTACTAACTATAATGGCAAAATTTGACTTGTTAGTAGATCTTGCCTTGCTGATCATTTTTGTGATTTAAAGTGTCTATTCATCTATTATAATTTTTATCATTTAAGGCAAAAAAGCAAAAAATATTGGTAAAAATCGTCATTAAAGGTCAATAACTTCAATAAGGAATCGTCTGACAATTTCCTCCATTTGTCTTAATTGTAGATCTTGTCTTGCTGATCATTTTGCTTATATAGTTTCTATCTTTTATAATTTTATCTTTTATAGTTTTAAAGATACAAGGCAAAAACGCCAACAAAAATGGTAATAATCGTCATCAAAGGGCAATAACTCTTAAAGGAGTCGACTGTCGACTTCGGCCATGAAACTTATTTGTAGAACTTGTCTTGCTGATCATTTTTGCAATTTAAAGTTTCCCTCTATCTATTATAGTTTTCGGGATAATAGGCAACAATGAACAAAAGGGTAAAATGTGTCATCTAAGGGCAATAACTCCTAAAAGAAGTCGTCTGACAGTTTTGACATATATGGACAATTGGTAGAGCTCAACATTCTGGAGATTTCTGCTCTTGTTTCTCTATTTATAACAGTTCACAAAATGATAGACAAAACTTGCATTTTATACCTATGTTCTATTTTTAGCCATATCGGCCATCTTGGTTGGCCGGCGGGATCATCGGACACATTTTTAAAACTAGATACCCTAATGATGATTGTAACAAAATTTGGCCACAATCATCAAAATTTTATTAAATTTGGCCCAATAGTTTCAGAGGAGAAGATTTTTGTAAAAGTTAACAGACGACGACGGACGACGGACGCCAAGTGATGAGAGAAGGGCCAGGTGAGCTAAAAATCGGTTAGTTTACTGTACAACCGTTTATAAAACTAAATCCCTTATATCCCTTTTATAAAGTTAAACAGTGATTCAATGAAGACATTTTGACAGATACTACCATAATATTAACTCTCTAAGAAAAGTCTCACAAATAAATTAAATTTCTGCACCAAATTTGCTGATTTCAGTATAAATCTAGATGGACTATTTTCAGCAATTTTCAATGAAAGATTAATTTAGACCCCTTATCTACCTTTCCAGCGATAACTTTGTATCCGACAGTCGTCTGGAAGACATATTTTATATTTGACTTTTTGGTGTTGTTTGGGGGATGACTTTACTCGGCTTGGATTAGTAAGAGATTGGATGAAGACTAAGGTGAACGCAGATACCAAGTGACCTTCTTACTTTGTGTTCTTGGGACTTTATATCATACCACTAGGGGTTTCTGAAATTGTCCTTTAAAATAAAAACACAAAGTTCTGTTCAGTTGGAATACAAAGATTGTATACCAACTGAACAAATGGTTAATATAGTACCCGGAGAAATTATCCTATTAATCAAATAAAGTAATAAACGCCGGTACTAAAATTTTGAATCTTTGAAGTGACCGCTTTATTACCCTTATTTAAACTCTTAACCTCCCCAATAACACTTAAAAGTAACATGTGTAATGGGGTTTGCGTAATATGGTCATTCAATATTCTGAATGGAGTGTTTACTTGCATCATAAACCCCACTCAGTGGCTAAATTTGTTCATGTTCTATCAAATTTTATACATGTCCATTTAACTCTGGACAAGTGCAACTAAACTATACTATACACTATACTTCAAACTTTAAGTTACTTTTAATGAAAAGTTGTCTATAATACATATCATGACTAAATGTCATGTACAGTCTATTACATTGGGTTTGATCAAAATAATATCAGCTCTTTTTCAGCTCTGTTATACAAACTCTCACAGCGTATGAAAACCGGTTTAACCATTTTGAAACATGTGCCACTATCGATACATGGTAAACAACATGTAAATCTTTAGTTAAATAAATATACAAGTAAATATTTATGTCTTCCTTTATTTTATAGCCATAATCTGTACTATATCTACTTAATACTAATATCAATTATTTTTACCAAAAATATAGTATTGTCTACGTATTAAGCGATATGAACACAAGTGACGTAGCCAGTGGCGGATTCAGGTGGCGAAAAGGTCCAGGAGTTAGGCCCCATCTCCTCTGATCGAAACATTTTTTTTTTTGGGGGGGGATAACATTGTAAACAAGAGGCTCTAAACAGCCTGTGTCGCTCACCTTGGTCTATATGCTGCAGTGCATATTAAACAAAGGACACTCTACAACATCAAAGACAAGAATAGAATTCATGACAAAATTCTCTGTTTTGGTGATGGTGACTTGTTTGTAGCTCTTACTATACTGAACATTCTTGCTGTTTACAGTTATCTCTATCTATAATGAACTTGGCTCAGTAGTTTCAGAGGATAAGATTTTTGTAAAAGATTACAAAAATTTCGGAAAAATTGTTAAAAATTCACTTTAAAGGGCAATTACTCTTTATGTGGTCAATTGATAATTTTGGTCATGTTTGACTTATTTGTAGATCTTACTTTGTTGAACAATTTTGCCGTTTACAGTTTATCTCTATCTATTATAATATTCAAAATAATAACCAAAAACTGCAAAATTTTCCTAAAATTACCCATTCAGGGGCAGCAACCCAACAACGGAGTTGTCTGATGCGTCTGAAAATTTCAGGGCAGATAGATCTTGACCTGATGAATAATTTTACTCTGTCAGATTTGCTCTAAATACTTTAGTTTCAGAGATATAAGCCAAAAAACTGCATTTTACTCCATGTTCTATTTTTAATAATGGCGGTCATCTTGGTTGATGGGCGGGGTCATCGGATATATATTTTAAAACTAGATACCCTAAGGATGATTTAGGCCAAGATAGGTTGAATTTGGCCCAGTAGTTTCAGAGGAGAAGATTTTGTAAAAGTTAACCGACGACGACGAAGTGATGAGAAAGGTGAGCTAACAAGTTCGCCTCGCCACGCGATCGGTGCTATTCAAACAATTACACGTAATTGCGCCCTTTTCCTCCAACTATGGATCCACCCTGGTAGCATATGTTACCAGGAAAGAAGCTAAATGTGATTCGTCACTTGCATTCGTGTCATTTCAAACATATACAATCTATGTTCAATTCTTAAATACATCTATACAAATTAAATTTAAAATATCATTGTTTGTGTTAAGTTTGTATTGAATAAAAGAATAAATACATTTTCTCATGTCGTATATTCACAGATGAAAAAATTCTTTGTCAATAACTTCAATAGAATCGTCTGACAATTACCTCCATTTGGCTTAACTCAAGATCTTGTCTTGCTGAACATTTTGCTTATATAGTTTTATCTTTTATAATTTTATCTTTTATAGCTTCTTAAAGATTTAATCAAGACATAAAGCCAAAAACTGCATTTAAGCCATTCTATTTTAAAGGAGTCGACTGTGGTCATGAAACTTATTTGTAGAACTTGTCTTGCTGATCATTTTAATTTAAAGTTTCCTATAGTATTTTGGCCAAGATAGGAATTTGGCCCAAATGGGAAATGTGTCATCTAAAGAATAACCCGACGAGAAGTCGTCTGACAGTTTTGACATATATGGACAATTGGTAGAGCGCAACATTCGAAATTTCTGCTCTAATTCCCCTTATAACCATTCCAATATGATAGACAAAACTTGCATTTTATCCAGGAAAAGCTAAATCATATCGCTCTTGGCCGGTGATCATTTCATACACATATTAAACTAGATCCTTAATACATGATTAAATAAATTTGGCCACAATCATCAAAATTTTATTAAATTTGGCCCAATAGTTTCAGAGGAGAAGATTTTGTAAAGTTAACACGACGATGAACGACGGACGCCAAGTGATGAGAAAGGTAGGTAGCTAAAATTTGCAAGTTTACTGTTCACATTTAAGGACTAAATGCAGATATCCGTTTTAAAGTTAAACAGTGATTCAATGAAGACATTTTGACAGAATACCATAATATTAATTTTCTAAAAAATCTCACAAATTGAAAAAATTAGCACCAAATTTCCTGTTCAGTAAAAGCTAGATGGACTATTTTCAGCAATTTTGATTGAAGATTAATTTAGGTCCCTTCGCTCCGTTTCCAGCGATAACTTTGTATTCAGTCAACTGGAAGACATATTTTGAATTAAACTTGATGTTTGGGGATGAAATTTACTCGGCTTGGATTAGTAAGAATTGGATGAAGACTAACGGTGAACGCAGAAAATGACCTTCGTTACTTTGTATTCTTCCGGACTTTATATCATACACTAGGTATTCTGAAATTGTACCTTTAAAATTATTAATGGATTTGTCAATGCAATTCTAATAAAGAATTGTATACCAACTGAACAAAGTATTATAGGTCCGGAGAAATTATCCTATTAATCGAAGCAATAATAAACGCCGGTAAAAATTTTGAATCCTAAGTGACCGCATCGTCCCTTAATAAACTCATCAGTTATTGCAGTACTGTTCCTTCTTTTATCGTGTCTGGATTTCTTGACCTTTAAATACTTTGTCCATCCGATAACGGAACCCGTTGCAAGATGCACTTATCTTTCCTTGGTTCTGTTATAAAATTATTTATGTCCAGTTTAACCAAACCACCATAAGTACTTTTCCACTTGGTAAGTTTTGCTAAAATGGGCTTTCTAAAATGCAGCCTGAGCGGATAAACTCGACGTTAGAAAAGACTATAACATTGGCGCTAAATTGTCCACTAGAAATATGAATATTTTCGCTAAAATGTTTTGTGCCAGACTGGTGATGTGATACTTTTATACAGTGGTGTGGGAAGCAATTTGCAAGTTCCCCAATTTGAAATGGCATTTTCATTATTTACTTTCAAATAAGTGATGCTCAATTTTCGTCGGAATTGGAACATTATATTTTTCTCCCGTATTGGGAGGGTATCATGCTCTTTCTACTTAAATAAAAACCCTTGCAAGAACCCTTGAAGGCGTCTGTATATAGGTGACCTAAAAATCAAAATGTTTCCGCCCGCCAAACATTTACCCTCTTTTACAGAGGTAATCAAAATGTCAATCCTTCATCCCATTTGACTAATTTTTTCAGTACTTATTTCTTTTGGTATTCAATTTTTTACCATCCGGAATGTGTATGAAATATTTGTCATTGGACGTTAAGCGGAAATCAATCAACTGAACCGTATTGGGAAATCTTATTGATGAGACAACGGAATCAATTAACCGAACACTTGAATTTCAATTATTAGATTCAAGAATATTGGTGCAGTAATCTTTGATAGAAAGAGATACATGTACTTGCTCTAAAAATTGTTCGTTCTGAAGATGCTTGAAATATTTGCTATTGGACGTTAAGGGCATACGGTACAGTTTTCATCCTACGGTGAATTTTTGACGAAAGTTTGCATACAAGCTATTTTTCACCTAGTAAATTTAAATATGTAATAAAAAATATACCTTCATGTGCCACTTTTAGAGATAAATGGGGTCGAAATTTTGGACATTTACTGGAAATTTCGGTTTCTGGACATTTCTATCCATTGGAAAGACATACCTAACTTTTTTGTTTTAAAAGATAAAAGCAAGCGGATTTTTGTAAAAACCTTTCGAATATCTTCTTTACGTAAGTTTGGTTTGAATTTGTGTAACAATTCTTTAGAAATAATTCATTTTTATCACATTTTCCTGATTTTAGTCAAAAACGGCATTTCTTTCTGTATATTTCTCTAATTCAAAAAAAAATCATCGGTGATTTGTTTATAAAAATTGGCACAAATAATCTTCATACATAATCAAGCCAAATGTCATTTTTAAAAAGAGGGTTCATGAACTCGTTTTCAAGTTAAATCAGTCTGAATGATAAAAATCAGTCAAAAATGCATCTTTTCCCGATATGTCACAGTTTGACGTCGTGAAAAATAACATTTTACGTTAGCGACGTCATTACCTCCCCTGTAACTGTATCGTATGCCCGCAGGCAACAATCAATCAAACATATCGTTCGACACTTCCCTTTTAATTTAACTTTCCATAACGGTCAGCTTCGATGAGTGTTTCTTCTCTCTTGTTGTTTGGATGCTGTCTCATAGACGTTATACTATACCCAACATCTCTTTTTGTTCATTTTCATTGTTGAACAGATTAGATTAAATGGTATCTTCGTAAATTAGAGCCGTCTATTTATAACACACTGTGACACACCACATCATTTATGTTGGTTTGGATAATTTTTTTTAATTTCTCTCATATTAACTGTGCTGAATTGTTAAAATTCACTTTAAAGGGCAATTACTCTTTATGTGGTCAATTGATAATTTTGGTCATGTTTGACTTATTTGTAGATCTTACTTTGTTGAACAATTTTGCCGTTTACAGTTTATCTCTATCTATTATAATATTCAAAATAATAACCAAAAACTGCAAAATTTTCCTAAAATTACCCATTCAGGGCAGCAACCCAACAACGGAGTTGTCTGATGCGTCTGAAAATTTCAGGGCAGATAGATCTTGACCTGATGAATAATTTTACTCTGTCAGATTTGCTCTAAATACTTTAGTTTCAGAGATATAAGCCAAAAAACTGCATTTTACTCCATGTTCTATTTTTAATAATGGCGGTCATCTTGGTTGATGGGCGGGGTCATCGGATATATATTTTTAAAACTAGATACCCTAAGGATGATTTAGGCCAAGATAGGTTGAATTTGGCCCAGTAGTTTCAGAGGAGAAGATTTTTGTAAAAGTTAACGGACGACGACGAAGTGATGAGAAAAGGTGAGCTAACAAGTTCGCCTCGCCACGCGATCGGTGCTATTCAAACAATTACACGTAATTGCGCCCCTTTTCCTCCAACTATGGATCCACCCCTGGTAGCATATGTTACCAGGAAAGAAGCTAAAATGTGATTCGTCACTTGCATTCGTGTCATTTCAAACATATACAATCTATGTTCAATTCTTAAATACATCTATACAAATTAAATTTAAAATATCATTGTTTGTGTTAAGTTTGTATTGAATAAAAGAATAAATACATTTTCTCATGTCGTATATTCACAGATGAAAAAAATTCTTTTACAATGAAAATACTTTTTACAGCTCTCTGTTAGTATATTTGCAAGTTACACTTGAGTTCACTGAATTTAGCAGGGAAAAATGACAGGATTCCGGTTTACTGTATTTATCCTGCAATCAGTAAACTATTGCACAAATAACAGATACACAAATTAATTTTTCCTTAATTTATATTTGAACAAATTAACTCTCATGTTATCCCGCTTCCATGCAGACCAAGCGGTACGGATATTTCTTGTTGATTGACAGTTCATTTAGGGGTCCTCTTCGCGGTCCGTGTTAAAACAATGTTGATTTCTTTGAACAATCAGAGACAACTATTTGAATATAAACAACTAAAGATTCGAGTGGCGGGTGTAAATTGCAGGATAAGAACAATTTATGTATTTGTACTCGCTACGAAACAGGAGAAAAGCTCGTACAAATAAATTTTATATTTCCGACAATGTACATATACTGTATATTGATGAGGTGTACAGTACATTATTAATGGATTTGTGCAATGCAATTCTACTGTTGAAAGGCGGGAATTAACTCAAACAACGATATTACTGGTGCAGAGGAGGAATTTAAGCGACTCGATAGCACATTTTAGCGGGGGAAAATAATACGTTTTAGCGCCAAAGTACAACCCATCGTGCGAAGACTGAAACTATCAGTTATTGCAGTACTGTTCCTTCTTTTTATCGTGTCTGGATTTCTTGACCTTTAAATACTTTGTCCATCCGATAACGGAACCCGTTGCAAGATGCACTTATCTTTCCTTGGTTCTGTTATAAAATTATTTATGTCCAGTTTAACCAAACCACCATAAGTACTTTTCCACTTGGTAAGTTTTGCTAAAATGGGCTTTCTAAAATGCAGCCTGAGCGGATAAACTCGACGTTAGAAAAGACTATAACATTGGCGCTAAATTGTCCACTAGAAATATGAATATTTTCGCTAAAATGTTTTGTGCCAGACTGGTGATGTGATACTTTTATACAGTGGTGTGGGAAGCAATTTGCAAGTTCCCAATTTGAAATGGCATTTTCATTATTTACTTTCAAATAAGTGATGCTCAATTTTCGTCGGAATTGGAACATTATATTTTTCTCCCGTATTGGGAGGGTATCATGCTCTTTCTACTTAAATAAAAACCCTTGCAAGAACCCTTGAAGGCGTCTGTATATAGGTGACCTAAAAATCAAAATGTTTCCGCCCGCCAAACATTTACCCTCTTTTACAGAGGTAATCAAAATGTCAATCCTTCATCCCATTTGACTAATTTTTTCAGTACTTATTTCTTTTGGTATTCAATTTTTTACCATCCGGAATGTGTATGAAATATTTGTCATTGGACGTTAAGCGGAAATCAATCAACTGAACCGTATTGGGAAATCTTATTGATGAGACAACGGAATCAATTAACCGAACACTTGAATTTCAATTATTAGATTCAAGAATATTGGTGCAGTAATCTTTGATAGAAAGAGATACACATGTACTTGCTCTAAAAAATTGTTCGTTCTGAAGATGCTTGAAATATTTGCTATTGGACGTTAAGGGCATACGGTACAGTTTTCATCCTACGGTGAATTTTTGACGAAAGTTTGCATACAAGCTATTTTTCACCTAGTAAATTTAAATATGTAATAAAAAATATACCTTCATGTGCCACTTTTAGAGATAAATGGGGTCGAAATTTTGGACATTTACTGGAAATTTCGGTTTCTGGACATTTCTATCCATTGGAAAGACATACCTAACTTTTTTGTTTTAAAAGATAAAAGCAAGCGGATTTTTGTAAAAACCTTTCGAATATCTTCTTTACGTAAGTTTGGTTTGAATTTGTGTAACAATTCTTTAGAAATAATTCATTTTTATCACATTTTCCTGATTTTAGTCAAAAACGGCATTTCTTTCTGTATATTTCTCTAATTCAAAAAAAAAATCATCGGTGATTTGTTTATAAAAATTGGCACAAATAATCTTCATACATAATCAAGCCAAATGTCATTTTTAAAAAGAGGGGTTCATGAACTCGTTTTCAAGTTAAATCAGTCTGAATGATAAAAATCAGTCAAAAAATGCACCTTTTCCCGATATGTCACAGTTTGACGTCGTGAAAAATAACATTTTACGTTAGCGACGTCATTACCTCCCCTGTAACTGTATCGTATGCCCGCAGGCAACAATCAATCAAACATATCGTTCGACACTTCCCTTTTAATTTAACTTTCCATAACGGTCAGCTTCGATGAGTGTTTCTTCTCTCTTGTTGTTTGGATGCTGTCTCATAGACGTTATACTATACCCAACATCTCTTTTTGTTCATTTTCATTGTTGAACAGATTAGATTAAATGGTATCTTCGTAAATTAGAGCCGTCTATTTATAACACACTGTGACACACCACATCATTTATGTTGGTTTGGATAATTTTTTTTTTAATTTCTCTCATATTAACTGTGCTGATTTGCTTCTCAAATAAGCATGAAGTTTGAATTTATACCATTGAATCTTTAAAAGTCTTATTTCAGAGCAAAAATAACTTGATACAAAAACTTGTAAACTGCAACTGCAAACAGTTTTAAAAGTGACACATGGTAAAATCTTATTCTACCGTAGTAAATTAACCAAAAAAAAACATATTGCACACATATAGCATATAATATCATACTTAATATCTTACAAGAATAATAACATGATACATATATATAAATTACAAATTAAATCATGAACTTCAAAGTAACTGTGTCATTTGTGTATGGTTTTGGTTACTACTAGTATGTCATGTGCATGTGTCATTTGTATGGTTTTGGTTACTAACAGTATGTCATGTGCATATTATTTGTATGGTTTTGGTTACTAACAGTATGTCATGTGCATGTGTCATTTGTATGGTTTTGGTTACAAACAGTATGTCATGTGCATGTGTCATTTGTATGGTTTTGGTTACTAACAGTATGTCATGTGCATGTGTCTTTTGCATGTATGGTTTTGGTTACTAACAGTATGTCATGTGCATGTGTCTTTTGCATGTATGGTTTTGGTTACTAACAGTATGTCATGTACATGTGTCATTTGAGTATGGTTTTGCTTACTAACAGTATGTCATGTGCATGTGTCATTTGTGTATGGTTTTGGTTACTATTACTATGTTGTGTCCATGCGTCTTTTGAGTATGGTTTTGGATACTAACAGTATGTCATGTGCATGTGTCATTTGTGTGTGGTTTTGGTTACTACTAGCATGTTGTGTCCAAGCGTCATTTGTGCAAGGTTTTGGTTACTACTAGTATGTTGTATGCAGGTGTCATTTGTGTACCAGGTTTTGGTTTCTACTAAAGTATGTTGTGTGTCATTTGTATATATGGTAATTATTACAATTGTATTTTCTGATTATTGTTGTGCTGTGTTTTATACTAATGAATGATGTAGTATTGTGAAATGTTTGTTTGTTTGTGTGGGTGACTGTGCGTGTTTGTCAGTTGGTAAAAGCTATTATTAGTAATAAAATTGTTGTCAATGTTTGTGTCGTCTTTTTTGAATTCGTACACTAAACGTGCGTTATAGATATGTCTACGTAGCACTGAACGATGGTTGGCTGAATGCTAGAGCAGAAGCGTGAAATGTTTTTTGTTGTAACACTGCTTCGTGTGATTTATTGTGGATTACATGGATTTTACTCGAGTATAGATAGCTTTCAAAGTATTTTTTTTAATTTCAAATCCTAGTGTGCGTGTGTGTGTGTGTGTGTATATTTGTTATGTAAGATTTTTGTTTCCTCAATTATGATGACAAATTCCATTTCTATGTAATCACTTATCACTATGTATCTAGTAGAATAGAAAACACATCTTAATTCTCGTAACAGTGGCGGATCTACTGAAATTTGTTTAATTTAAAAAAAATGGTTGAGGTTTTTAAATACCTAGAATACACGTATATAACCTAAAAGAACATGACAGTATTTTATAAAACTATCGTCGGGATACAGATTTATAATTTTATTGTTGTTCAAACATAGATCTGAAGAAAAGCAAAATACAGAACTTTTATCTGGAAATATCAGGGAATTTATGAACGTCTCCCTGTTATAGATCAGCCACTGCTAAATAAATTAAAAAAAGTTTCTAACTTGTACATTGAATACAGATTTTGTAATTTTTAAGCGATATGAAAGCAAGTGTCGCAGAGTAAATCTAGTCCACTTATATTAATTACCAAATATGACCACTGCCACAAATACATAAAGTTAAGTCCATGGACCTTCCTAAAATTTTTCCAAAAAAAAAAATATTGGTAATCAATAACATATTGATAAGTGATTCAGGAACTAATTTAAAACATAATTATTGTCGTGAAAGTATAAATGTTCTTTAATACGCGTGTCTGAGGAAATGTATGTCAAGTTTCATATTCGATGTTACTAAAAAATATTTTTTCTTGGAAAAAAACCCAAAACTGTTGTTCAGATAATAACTTTAGTTTCCTTCCTTTACAAATCAAACTTAAAAATATAGGAAAGAGAATTTCTGGTTAAATGTCAATGTCACAGCAGCTAAAAATAGACAGAAAATTAAGAAATATGACATGCCAGTCTTTATTTCTATGTGATTATCTGATGTATATATTTGTTTGATTTCGATGAAATTTATACAGGTGGTAGATGAACATTATGAATAGGTGCAATCGACAACAAAATAAATACTGCAGGGGTAGTTCTTCCAAAATCTGCTATTTAGTTATGTTTTCTCTAAATTTCAGTTATTTTCGTGTTTTTCTGTGTTTTTTTTTATCCACAGCGGTCATTTATGATATATTTACTGAGCTATACATAGGAATAATTCTAAAAATTAGAAAAAAAATATAGTTGGTTTAAGGGGAGACAGCTCTTGAATCATGGGTTTAGATTTATTTTTTTGTAATTAAATTGAAAATTAGTTTGTGTAAGTAGGCAATTACACTTTCAAAGAACTATTTCAAAACACAAAGTTACATATGACCTTTTTAATTCTCAGCAATATAATTGGGTATGTTAGGGACCACCAGTCAATGGGTCCGTGATCCGTAAAAAAGGGGGGTTTTCACTGTTAACCATAATATTTTATAATCATCGATATGCCCAAAAGTGACTACGAAATACTCAATTATTAAAAATTCAGTGGAATTGGATCGTTTTTTAACACTTTACATAAAAAACAAACAACTCCATGTTCAATGCATATTCTCAAGTGTATATTTATATACAATCTAGTCAAAACATTGAGTCAAATACAACATAAAATCAAAATAGTTGGATCCAATCTATAAATTTCGCTCATTTTTTGCAATCGCATTATTCATGATTTCTATCCATTTTTCAGACAGCCAATCGCCCGGATGTACCCCATCAACTAGCTTATTATAGAAGTACCTGAGTTTACCCTTACAGCATTTATGAACACAGGTATGAAGAAACGGCGTAATAACACGATTTCCACAATTAATCCTTGTTATGAACTTGTTAATTTCATGTAAACAACAGTTTAGTTTCTTTTGCATTTCAAAATAGCTATCACAAGATTTCAAATCTGATGTTTTCCCCTTGGCATATCTATGATTATTCCAAGAAAAGAAACTCATAGTGGTTATTGTTGCAAACACAACTTTACAGTCAATGCTTCTCATTACATTTTCTATCTCTAAAATAGAAGATTGAAACTTTTCTACATGGTCAATTTCGTTGCCATTGTTATCATTACTTTGCAAATATAGTTCTTCATGATTCGAGATTCTGTCTGTATCTAGTGAACAAATGTCTTGAATATCGGGGATGAAGTAAACAATCTTTTCCCCTTGCAAAAACTGAAGTTTAGAATGAGCAATATGACAAAGAGTTTTCAATTTTCCTCCTGGGACTTGCATAACTTGACAATGCAATCTCCCTTCCATATTTCTTCCTCTACTCGAAGTGAATACAAATGAATGTGGATTCTTTACTGTGAATAAAAAGGAAACAAATAAAAGTTTTTTTTTCGGTGTATGTATGTGGCGAACGCCGCTATACATAAAATAATACGAATAAAATTAAATCCGTTTAACTATATGCCCTGAAATCCTAAACTCGTGCCAGCGTCGGCATAACGTTTCTACTCGACCTATGGATAGGAATTACCATTTCTGGTTCGGGTATTTCACCGACAACAACGGAAGTTTCACTACCAAGAATTGTATGCCGTGAATTTTTTGTTAACTTACAGAATTTTAACTTAAACTTAAATCGTCGCCGAGTCAACATGGTCAAATTTACATATTGGACTAACTGATGACCTCGTATGACCATACGTCTAATTACGTCACTTGCTTTCCAATCGATTTAAACAAACACAATCTGCATTCAATACAATAAACATAAATACATATGATATATCTAAAAATAATAATTATGATAAATAAATATGATATATCTAAAATTAATAATTATGATAAATAAACATAAGTATTTATTTATTATACTATCATATATATAATAGACATGTTTGATCTAGCTTTAAAATGGTTACCGATTTTCACACGATATAAAAGATCGTACCAACACCACACCACGTGGTGTATGTTATACCCAATAGAAAAGCAAAGATTAATTCTTATATAAAATGCATACACACTGTAAATAGCAAACAGTAAATTTGTACACTCATTCTTATGACAATATTCAATATAAGTATTAACAATCGCTGTATACTTACAACTGTCTTTTGGGGGTTTCATTTGTGCAACCGTCGTCTTGTCTTCTAACTTCATCTTTTTCCTTTGCGGACTGATTAATATCGGAAGGTCTTCATCAAATTCTGGCTGTGTGTCAGTCTGCAAAGAACTGCATCTCACTGGCTCTAAAGCTTCTTCTTTAATATCTTCGTCTTCCGATGGGAGACCAGTCGAAGATCCTTCGTAATCAGAAGTAATATCATTTTCATTTTTCTCAGCAGTTTGGCGTAATGGATTAGATGATCCCACTGAGCAGTGTACCTGGGTTGTTTCGACACTGAGTTCGAAATGTGATTTATTAATATACGGACTTGTACATGAATTTAAATTGCCATACGAATTATCAATTGATTCAGTTTTAACTTTTATTTTTTCTGTCCATTTTTCTGATTTACTTGCAGACGACGGACTACATGTAGTCAATGAAGTCGAATTGTCATAAGAAGTATCGGTTGGTTCGGTTTTAAATCTATTGTTTTCTGTCAATTTATCTGCGAGTGCTTTTGCGCCTAACACTGCAAAAATATTTCGATCAGATTCAGTAAAAATTTCCTGAGATTTTAGTAAATTCCTTCCACAATTGATATTAGATTCCTGAGATTTCGGTAAATTCCTCCCACAATTGATATTAGATTCCAGAGGTTTCAGTAAATTCATTCCACAATTATTATTAGATTCCTGAGACTTTACATTACTATTCCCGGAGTAATTATGCACTTTGTGAGATTTCTTGGAAAAAAGTTCTGTATCTTTTAACTCGAGAGATTTTTTATGATTACTAATTGAATGGCTATCTAGTTTCGTAGATCTTCCAGATTTATTCAGATCTTTGCCTGTGTGTTCTACAGTCAAGCTTTTCGTTGTCAGTATATCCGAAGCGGAACTTTTTGATTGGTCTGTCCATTTTGTTTTCTGAGATAAAACTTTACTGTCAGTCTTTCGGTTTAAGAAATAATCATCAATGCTGCTAATACTGTCCCTAACATTGACTGTGTTGGCATCATGGCAGTAATTGCCTTTCAGTAAAATTGTTTTATCTATTTGTATATTGACCCGAATTTCCGTATACGGTTCTGAGCTTGCCTTCATAAGAATAGTTTTTGTACACATGTCCGCCAATGGAATAATCCCATATGACCTTTTCCGACAATTCTTAACACTTAATTTCAATTTATCTAAATCTCTTTGGTCTCTGTTTGTTTTGACTCTGTTACTCTCTGTTTTCTTGCATTCGGAATATTTTTTCATAGTAACACTGACTTCTTTTTCGGTTTTAGTTCTGATACCGTCTGCTATTTTCCTATGATGTTTGTCACACTTTCCCGCCACATTCAAACGTAGTGTGTCGTCCGTAATAATTTTCATACATTCAGAATTTTCTTGCTTTCTTTGATCTTTTGATCGATACATCTTTCGCTGTGTCTTCAACCAAAGCTGGAAATAAAAATAACCGTAAATAAAATGTCCCTGATGTCTATTTTTCATGAAATGGTCATCTTATGCCAAAGGCGGTAATAATATTACTCTAACACTATTAACGGACATCAAACTATGGAAGTAATGTCCATGTGAATGACAGAATAGAATCGTAAAAATGTTTACCCCCGCAGGTGTATATGTAAAAAATTACAATACACGTATAAATATAATTGTAAAATCAGAAATGCGTTTATTTATAATATTTCATTTTGTAAACGTTGATTATATTAAAAAAAAAAATTATAAAACATACCAGACTTATAACTTTCCACGCCTCACGCGCGTTTCGTCTAAATAAGGCTCAACAGTGGCGCTCCTATAACACGATAGTTGTCTTCAGATTAAAAAACTTATGATAACTTCTTCCTTTTAAATAAATTTTTCAAAGTGCGTTTCCTTTTGGAATATATTTTCTTCCTTGGTACAAGGGTTTCCTTCTTTAAAATGTTCCGTATGAGGGTTTACCATGCATTAAAACATTATATAGTATTAAAATTAAGATTTGCCGTGACATGACATACAAAATAAGGTTATAAATCTAAAGCAAATAGTACAAACCTGGTCAAATGTATTGTTCCTTGGTCAATATGTCAATGTGGACATATTTAAATACATTAAGACCTCACTTAAGTAAATTATGTAACAATACGTAATGAATCGGATTTTATTGGTTCTTTGTGATTAAATAAATTAATAATAAATTATTCTTTGTACATGAAAGAGAATGATAATCCCTTAGTACTCCTGAAGCAAGGGATTATCATTCTCTTACAAACTTAGAATATTGTAAACCGCACAGGTCCCGATAATATCTTGATTGGTTTTAATCAAGATTTGTTTGATTGTCAGTGCAATTGATTTGATTTTTGGTGTTTAACGCCACTTTTAAACACCGCTTTTGGGCTATTTCGTGGCGGCCAGTTTTTATTGGTGGAGGAAGCCGGAGTGCCCGGAGAAAACCACCGACCTTCGATAGGAAAACTGACAATCCTAGTCAATTAAGATTGGAGTTAAGTGCAGCCGCACGAGCGGGGTTCGAACTCACAACCTCAGTGTTGACTTGCTAGTGATTACAGTAGTAACTACTTAGACCACTCGGCCACCGAGGCCCCGCTTGTCAGTGCAATGTCAGGGCCGTAACTATCCTCTAATAAAGTGAGGCAAAATATATATTTGCCGAGCGTAGCGAGACGAAAAACATTTTCGGAGAGGGTTCTGGGGGCCGCTCAAGGCCCCCAGAAGATCTGGAAAAAAATGAAGCAAAATCGTGCATTCTGAGCGTTTCTCGAACACTTTCTTAATCTAAAACGCAAGTTTTTGTTTCAATTATTTTTTCGACAATATTCTAGTCTAAAAAAAATATATATATAGATTCAATGTAAGACTTTTTAGTTTTTAGGGACGACATCAAAAGACCGATATGTAGGATAAAGCAAAAATTGTAATTCATATAGTCAAGTGTGTGGCTACTGTTTTTTTTAATAAGTTTTGGCTTGCAGAAAAACGTATTATACCTGTTAATTATGTTTTTTTTCAAATTAAGTTAAAAAAGGGCTATTTATTATTGATAAAACTATGTGAATTCAGTTTTTATAACACATGTAGTTCCTAACTGAAATAAAAGGGTACACTCAGGGCAGACTCAGAAAAACTGTTCTTAGACCTCATTGCTACATTTTTGTGCTGTTTTTTTATATGTATACCGGCTGATTAATGTCGGATCTGCTGTCTGTTCTGGTCTTGTATTGTGTTTAGACTTTGATGTAATATTTTTGTGACTTTAAAATTCATTTACAGTACAATACTCTAAGTGCCGCTTAGGTCGACACTAGGGGCCGTCTTGACCTTGTTGTAGGGTAAGAATGATTCGTTCATTGTTAAAGATTCTCCAGCGATTGTCAAGATAGAGAACAGGAATAAAACCCCTGTTCATTGATAATTTGCATTTTTTGTATGTATTGTGTGCGACTTTGTCCCATGCAAATTTACTCCATATCCCTTTATTTTCTATTTTAGGGCCTGAACACTTAATGCAAGTTTAGCTCTCCATTGTAAAAGGTCATATGGCAATACATTATTTTCTTTTTAAATGATTTGATTCCGGGAGATTGGGTTGTCTCACTTTAATTTAACCCATGTCAGCTTTTTAGTTTTATTTACAGAAAAGAGAGCCAGTTTTGTATTCTTTAATATACAGTTTAATTTTTCATGAAAAAAACGACAAAATTTTCTATGTCCGGTAGCATCATATCTTCTCAACACATTTTCTCAAACAATATTATTAAATATCTGGACATCGGTGGGCATGTAAAATTGCCAAAACCACACATGACCGTTCACTAGTCATCGTAGATACTTCCCAAGTCTACGCAAAGCAGAGAATAAACGTTCACAACAAGGAATATTAAACAACTGAGCTATAGTCTTAAGATCGATCGATTGATTGATTGGTGTTCGCTTAACGCCGCCTCAGAACAAAAAGGCGAGATCTATTTGGATTTCAAATATATTCACAATTTAAAGTAGTTTTTAAAATTAGACAAAAGGTCCTTAAGTATAATAAAACTAAAGTTTAAAAAAAATTACTAATTTACAAATGAAATTCAACACTAGAGAAAAGGTCATAAAGAAGGACAAACAATGAACAAAAGACAACTCTGGGAACAGATAATAACACATAACCACAAACAATAGACTATCAACACTGAAAACTTAAAATAAACGAGAAACATCTATGGATCCCCAAAAAAAACCAGGGGCGACGTCAGAGGGTGAACAGAACTTGTTTCTTGCAAGACACTCGCCGTGAAAACAATTTGACATGAAGACAGGCTTTTGTTTCAACTTACTTTTTTTTTTAATTTCTATCTTATAATATGGGAAAGTTTATTCTTTTGTTTTCATGCATTAGATGACAAAACAGATACGCTGAAATGGTAGGAATTGTTTAAGTTTTCTAATTGTAAGTATGAATGTAAATCATGTAATCTATCAGTTAGGAATTATTTTTTCGTTTATTTACAGTTCAAATCAGTATATTCTAAATTTTACTTACAACTAAAGTTTTATTCCACAGCCAATATTTGATTCCGAAAAATTCAAATTGAAATGTGCAAATCAAATGTCTGTATATGAAATTCAAAGGTTGATTTAACCCCCTATATGTAAATACTATTCTTACCAACCGCTGATCCAGTAATCTGAAGTTTTGTAAGCGTATTGTTTTAAGATTTAAGTTATATTTAGTATAAAGGGTTTTTTTTTATCTTTCTTTCCTTCTGCATTGCAACCAGACTTAAAACTTTCCACGCCTAACGCGCGTTTCGTATGTATAAGGCTCAACATTGGCGCTCCTACTATAACACAATAGGTTTTTTTTAGATTAAAAACTTATTACTTCTTCCTTTTAAATAAATTTTTCAAACTTGTTTCGTTTTCAATATATATATTTACTTCTTTGGTACAATTAAGGATTTCCTTTTTAAAAATCTTCCGTATGAGGTTTTTACCATGCATTTAAACATGTATAACATTAAAATTAAGATTTGCCGTGACATGACATACAAAATAAGGTTATATATAAATTTAAAGAGGACATTTCGATAAGCAAACAGAACAAACCTGGTCAAATATATTTTCCTTGGTCAACAAGCCAATTTGGTCACATTTTAAATACCCTAAGACCTGACTTCTCTAAACATTGAGAAATTATGTAACAATACGTAATTAATCGGATTTTATTGGTCCTTTGTGGTAAAATAAATTAATAATAAATCATTCTTTTGTAACAAAGAAAGCTTGGATTTAAAGATATTTCATATTTCTACGTGTATCATATATCTCTGGTTATAGTGTTCTATTATAAATGATTCCCATGTCCCAATATATGAGATTTGGATTGAAAAGCATCCCCAAACGAGGTGCTAAAGGGACAAAAGACAAAATGTGTTAACAAATTCCTTTCCCGCACATAACGAAACGTCCCGTCATTGCTTATATTTCTAATCTATATTCTACAAATAGTAGTTATCACCAACTTTATGTCTTGACAATTAGATTTTACAGTATGACTTTAAGTTATCTTTTCTCTATATAAGAATATTTCTAAAGTGACAAAATACCAATGGCCCTTAATCTTATTTTGCCTCTGGACCAAGATGTTAAATCACAAGCTGACATTTAGTTCTAGTTTCTACCTTTAACCAATTACGACAACCTTACAGGTAATTTTCTAATTTCTATCGGTTCTGAATATATCATTTGCAGCTTTTTTTTTCTATTTTTTTGGTGTTTGAGTTTGTGTTTGTTTTTGTTTGTTTGTTTGTTTGTTTGTTTGTTTTTTTTTTTTTCTTTATTACTCTCAAAGGAACACACGATCAAGCTATAGGAATCAAGACACATAAAGATGGCATATCCTTGTTTACCGTGAGACTATTAACAGCTATACAAATTATGTCATGTATCAATATTATTATTCAACAAATCAAATATCTGTAAATCTGTAAATACAAAAGCCACATCTATCAATGGGGTGTAACAGGCACAAAATGGAATAAGTAAATATCTTGTAATATATTAATCACTAATCAGTGTTATCATCTCTTGAGATGCAAAGACAATATTTCTATAGTCCACTTGTAACCTTATCATTTGATCAGTGTTTTATTATAAATGATTCCCATGTCCCAATATATGAGATTTGGATTGAAAAGCATCTCCAAACCTCGTTACTTAGATAAAATATCAAAATACTGCAAGCGCCACCTTAACTAACAACAGACCTATGATTCTTATCGATACTCAATTAAATATCTACCCTCCTCCCTACCCTTAAAACAAATTAATTATTTTCTTTAATTCTTTTGAAAATAGCATTCTCGTTATTACCATATGGGTTATTTGTTTCAAAAATAACTTTGGAAGCCTAATATTTGGACTATGCATTTTAAGGATGTTCGCTTCTATTGTTTTTTGCCTTTTTGTTAGATATTCGGAATCCTCTAGTTTTATCCATGTTAGTGCCAATAAAAATTACATCCGCTAACCCTTACTTTTCTTTTCATAATTTTATTACATATTGTTTACAAAGCCTTTTTTAAAAAATCTTAAATAATCCTTGTTATTTTTTCATAGTTTTTGAAAGAAAAAAGGTACCAATGTTAAATATATGAAAAATCTAGAGAGAAACATTTCCCGCCAAATTTTCAATAGCTTATAGTCTAGAAAACAAGCATACGGACCCTTAATTTTTTTCTGCTCTTTTAGTTCCTTTATCTATACACTATCACTTTATAACAGTCTTTTAAAAAGCTTGTTTTTTTAAACAGAGTAGCGAATATCCTTAATGTATTGTTTGGGAAAAATCACTGAATAAAACCTTAGACCCCAAAAATAAAAGTGTTTCCGTTAAATATTAAATTTACTTTAAAATATATATCAATTTTAAATCATATTAACAAATTTCAACTACCACTTTAAATGATTATTGCCAAATTTCAATAGCACCCCTGAAAACTTTTTGTAATGTACATTATTTGTAAATATTGGGATAGCTAAGAAGCAAATGATACTGATGACTGATATAACACAACATCCAAATACCAGATAAATATACTTATTCTGGCAGTTGACACTCTGAAGTATCTTTACCATGATAACCAAAATTGTATCTTTACCAAACAATTATCAAACAACTCTTATTGATTATAGAAAATTAACAAATTCTATAATTTCTAACTAACTTTATTGTTGTAATTTGTATTTTCAATAACACAACAAATCATAACAGACCACCTAACTATTTCAATAACACGCATACTATATTTCAAACTATTAGTTCATCTTGTAGGTTCTGAACAAACATGTTTCTTCCTGTATCATTTAAATGTACACTATCTACAAGTCCTCTCTTTGAAATGTTCGAGTTATCAATAAGGAAAAAGTTAAACCTTCTACACAATTCTTTACTGTGTGTATTCAAATAATTAATTCTAGAGTTTACTACATCATTGCATGTTTTTATACATCCAGAGAAAACAAATGCTATATCATGCTTTGTTTGTAACTCACATATAGAACTGAAAACATACTGTAGATCATTTTTAATTGGATGTCTCCAGGTTTAAAATGTTTATTAACATCATTAGGTCCAGAATGAAAAATTACGACAAATACATCTAATATATCAATTAAGCGTATCAAACAATGAAAAGAGTACATCAATTTTGCACCCCATTTGAAACTACATGTACATTTTCATAAACATCTGTCAAAAATCGTATTATAGAATCTCCAATGAATAACACTGGAATGAATTTTTTGGCCTTGTAAAAATGGTTTTCGATTACTTATCTACACGAGTATTACTGTCTCCAATGAATGAAAATTTTGCAGCACATAAATTGCATTGAAGGCCTTTTTTATCTGGTAAAAAAACCTTTCTTTGAAGGATACAATGAAACTCCTTTGACCCCTTTATAACCAATAGAAACAATGTCTTTAGCAGAAGATAATATAACAGTAATCCATGACTTCACAGGTTTAAAGTCGGGGGAAAAATTAAACGGATAGTAGCTACGATTTTCATTAAAATTATTTTTCTAATCTATATGCCGGATTTTGTACAAAAGGTTTATTTAGAATGAATAAAACCATCACTGTTTACTTTCCAATTAGCATTTAGAAGCTTTTTAACGTTTTACACCTGAATTTAATTTTTGTCTACAGACAAAAATTCGATGTTAAGCCAACCCTTATTCATATGACCTATGTTGACCTTAACTCCGCAGTTCCCAATGCGTAATCGCAAGTTGTCCCTCGAAGGAAAAATGTCGAACAGAGGAATGTTATCGCGGAAATGGAACGTGTGTTTACAGTTTCTGCGAGAAAAAGAAACAGTAAAGAGGTGCAGACAACAGATTCACAGACACAACTGCTCAGGAGTATCCCTGATGCCAAATTAAAGCCATATATTCAACACTTCTAATTACTCAACAGAGCTCAATACTCTCTATTAACTCAACCTCTGCCTTCACATATAAAATGTAACTTCATATGGCAACTTGTAATGCATCAAACCATGGAGCTTGAAAATAAAATTACTTCATCAATAATAGCATAATTTTAACTTACTGTAGGTTCGCCTGATTTCTTTTTATTTGGTGAGCTATCATCACTCCCTGCTTTTCTCTTTTTTTCTTGCCTCTTACTCTCATCGGATTTGACATTTGCCAATTCTATGCCAATATGACAAAGACTTATTAGGTCACTTGCTTCGAGCTTCTTATTTGACATTTTTCAACTTTAACAGTTGAAACGGACAAACTTTTTTCCAAACGGTTCTTTAATTTTACAGCACTTAAAGTCCTTAAATCTTACTCCTCTTTAAAGCTTTTGGTTTCATCATAATGAACATCATTGTTAAACTTCATTATATTCATTATAAGTTCTAAATACATTTCAGCACTAAACTCTGAAATTTCTTTGTCCAGCAGCATAATTAGATATATGCCAAGTTCTATCTAAAGATAACGATGCTTACTGACCAAAGCCTGTGATCAAACTGACAACAGTCTTGGGAAATTCTTATCTACATAGGAACATGTGTTAATCATTTAGAATAGTTATGTATGGTATGCCTCTGATCAAGATAAGTTAAGCCCTGTTATAATTTTATGTGTGAAAGCCTTTATAATATATGTAATTAATACAAGTGAAATTAGCTACTAGTATTAAGTATTTAAACAAATAAAAACTAGATGTTCCCACGACTAGAAATCGTTATAAACTGGCAAAATTATCACAGGAACTTGTCACCGATTTTTTTACCATAATATAACACAAGGTACCCAACTCGCATTTTTGAAAAATGACAATTGGTCGCGAACTTTAGTTATATTTAGATTACAGTTTGCTAATGCCACTGAAACGTTACTACAAAATGCATGGTGTTTGACACGCCCAGATTCTGTTTTCGGAATCATTCGTAGCAACCTTCCAAGTATAGGTATGCAAAATTCAGAGACAAATTCCTGTGAAATTTTTGCCATTTTAGTCGTTGAAACGTCTAGTTTATTCTTGATAATACACTCATTTGATTAAATACTCATATTTATTTAGGTCAACTGTAAATTATTTCATCTTTAACCATCAGTGATAGTAAGCTATGATATTGTTTTAATCAACATATTAAACATAACCATTTCTGATTGAATAACTATATTTGTATGTTTATTTCGCAGATTGTGACAAAGCTTGTTCTAGATCTACGCGGAGAAGTTTTATCCAGATCTACTCGGAGGACTTTTATGCAGATCCAGATTCACGACCACTCGGATAAGTTTGATCCAAAACCACTCGGAGAAGTTTAATCCTGATCCATTCGAAGAACATTAAGAATAAATGGAGAAAGTGCCCATGGGACACAGATGATGCCCCCGCTTGCATATAACGTTATAAAGGGACACAACTAGAGAACTGAAAAAGTGACGCCACCCAAAATCGAACTTGATGTGTGTTATGTGGTACTTAGCATTGTGTATAAGTTTCATAACATTTGGTTGATGCAAACTAAAGTAAGAGAATGAAAACGAAAAAATCAGCATTTTTTTTCATTTATGAACGGGCGTAACTCCAGAACGGTAAAAGTGACGCCACCCAAATTCGTTCTTAATCTGAGTTTTGTTGTAATAAGCATTGTGTATAAGTTTCATAACATTTGATTGAGGCAAAGTAAAGTTTGAGAACGGAAACGAAAAGTTCAGCATTTTTTCCATTCACGAAGGTCATAACTCCAGAACGGTAAAAGTGACGCCACCCAAATTCGAACTTGAACTGAGTTTTGTGGTAATAAGCATTGTAGATAAGTTTCATAACATTTGGCTGAAACAAACTAAAGGTGGAGAGCGGAAACCCATTTTGGGACGTACGGACGGACAAGGGTAACACTTAATGCCCCCTCCAGTGACGGCGGGGGCATACAAATGTTCACTGAATGTCTTTAAAGGTCAACAGCCTCTTTAAGGAGATAATTCGGACGATTTCCTTCACTTTACTTTCTTGTACGTCTTGTCTCGTCTTGTTGAACATTTTTTGTTGTTTACAGTTTTTCTCTATATATCGAAAGTTTTAAAGATAATTGCACAAACAAAAAAACTGCAAAAAAAGGTTAACAAATCCCCATTTAAAGGCAGTAATTTCTAGCATAGGGTCTTGATAGGGTGGAGTCTTCCTTTCTGTGTTTTTTAATCTTTAGGCTATTCTTCTCTATTCTTTATTTTTAACCATTATTCTCTATATTCTATATTTTAGCGACCCACTCTACTTTATTCTTTTGGTCCATTTTTCTCTATTCTTTGTTTTTTACCTTTTATTCTATATCCCCCTCCCCTCGATTATTCTATATTTCCCCCTCGATCCTTTCTATATTTTTTTTTATTATCCTTCTTTCTGTAAACTTTATCCTGACCAGAACATTCGTCCTCGACATGTATGAAATACTCGCCACTGGACATTAAGCAAACATCAATCAATCAATCACCCAGACCCTCAAATATATGTATAATATAAGCAGTCTCCTGCAGTCATTTATCAGGGTCGACTTTATTTTATTTGGGAACCATATTTTTTTTTGCTGCTACAATTTCTCTCTATTTTAAAAATTTCTAGATAGTATGTAGTCAAAATTGCAAAAATAACTTAATTTTATTGCTGTTTGCAGTTTCTCTCTTTTATAGTTTCCAGCATTATTACAAAAAAAAAAACAAAAAAAAAACACACACACACACAATAATAATTAGTAATGGATAAAAATCGCCATTTAAGGTCAATAGTACCTATAAGCAGTCGATCGACAATTTCGATTCTGTTGAATTAATTGAAGATCTTGAGTTTTTACAATCCGTTCCTCCATTGAAGAATTATTTGGCGTCATGTTAGTATTTCCATATGGTCTTTCTAACTGTTTCTGATTTCAAATTAAGACTAAAGAGCCAAAAAATAGAAAAGGATAACAACAAAGCATCGTTATTTATGGACAGAACTCTAATAAGTAGTCAATCAACAGTATTGGTTATGTCCATTTATTTGTAGATCGTATCTTTTGAATCATTTTTGCTGGTGTAATTTCTCTCTATCATGCTATTTAAGGTTAAAGGAAATATCCATTTAGGGCCTCGCATGTTAAAAAAGAGCATGTCTGGTTGGTATTTCGCACAAACGTGTCACCCAATAGTGACTGATGCTCAGAATCCAAAAACGATTTGATCTTTATGAAACACAAAATGCACGTAAATTTTATATATATCTATAGTGGATGCCAGGCCTATAACTTTTCCAACTGCATAGGTTAGTCTGTACTTAAATATCTAATGTTCCGACAACTGCATATAATGTTACCACGACTGCATATAATTTTGTGACCACTACATATGTTCCGACAACTGCATATAATGTTGTCACGACTGCATATAATGTTGTCACGACTGCATATAATGTTGTCACGACTGAATATAATGTTGTGACCACTGTATATAATGTTGTGACCACTGCATATAATGTTTTGACCACTGCATATAATGCTTTCACGACTGCATATAATGATGATCATCAACATAAGGCAGTAAGGGCGTTCCATAGAAAACGGCTCGATTTCGAAATCGAGTACCGCATTTGTATATTATGGTGTGGGAAACAAAATAATGGGCAACGTGCAAAGTAAAATAATTTACCCTTTACTGTAATATTCAATTAACCAACCGATAATCGTAACGTCTGTTATACTTAGCAATATTACTGTAAATCTATCTTTCATTTGGTCCATTAATTTGTTGTTTCACAGTGTATGTCTTTCCCGTCTAAGTTTTCACGTGCAACGACGAAGGTCGACTCGACTCAATATTTACATGAAAGTGTAATATCATTTGAGGACATAAATTGATAGATTGCATCTGAATTTGATCGTAGACCAATTAGATAAAAAAAAAATCTACCAGCGTAAAAAAATTTTGAACAAAAATATTTATCTGC
Organism: Mytilus coruscus; assembly: GCA_017311375.1. NCBI lineage: Eukaryota > Metazoa > Mollusca > Bivalvia > Mytilida > Mytilidae > Mytilus > Mytilus coruscus. The sequence goes on along the minus strand of CM029595.1, from coordinate 79,691,926 downwards.
GTATTTAAATGGGTTTACGGAACATCTTCGCTTCGGCACCGACAATTCCTTTTTAGAGGGCGTGTGTGGACGGGCGGGGGGCTTGTGTTGTTTTTTTCATTAAAATTGTTTGATTTTAAATTTCTTTAAAATATATAATTTGTTTCAGTAGTCAGAAAGGATGTGGAATAAATAGTTGGTTTCATATGAAAATTATGGAAAAAATCAATTCAACATTTAACATGTTTTAAATACAAAATCTTGTTCCAGTATGCCTTGAAAGAAGTGTGTTTTGTTTAAAAAATGTTGTCCCGACATAGGAAAAAAACACGCCACCCCAACTGCTGAATGGTCGGTGGTCTAGTTCTTCGGACATTCCGATTTTATTTATATTTAATACCATTTTCTATACCTATGTACTCAGATAAAATCGAAGAAAATCCTATAAATAAATTTGATGAATAACAAACCGAAACACATGTTACATGTTTAGTTTTTCCAAATAAATGTTTTTTATTATAATCTTCCTTTCCGAATCAATATGTTACTTTTTTGTTGAAAAAAAAAGACAACTGAGTAATATTTTCACAACTTTAAATAAATATGTGTGTCGCTCTATTGCATCTTAGTAACAGCTGTAAATAAAGATAATCCAAAGGATACAAACAAAACCCTCCTATCTATTGAATTTGCATAAAATCCATACACGTAGCTACTAGGCGTTAGAGGTGTGTATTTCAATGAATCTTTATTGTCATATAAATGGAACACATGTAATGACAAAATGTGCTATTACACATGTTTTCATATAACAAACATAAATATCAGATAAATTTGTTTATAAACATGTTATTATTTTGTTAATTGTGTCTTCATTATGATGCTACAGCCAACTTTTTATTATATATATACATTCAGCATGATGTTGAAATGTTGTCATGTATATTAACTATCAAACTTCCTTCATGCATAATGAAGCTTATCTCAACTAACAGTTCTAATGAATTAAAGTATAGAACTTATTAGATTGATTGATTGTTGGTTGTTTAACGTCCAGTGGCAAATATGGCATGCATCTCCAGGACGATGAATTTATTAGAATACTGACTATAAAGGTCGAAAATATAAAAATAAATGTGTTACCATTAATGCATCAAATTAAATAACAAAGTTTAACAAATGCATTCGTGATTTTAATTGTTCAAAAACATATATTTTTACTGAAAACTACGACATTTTTTTTTATAACTTCATTAACCTATTAACCCACCCGTGTGTACATGATAAATATGTATATGATAATGTTTGCGCTTTAAATCATTAATTATCTAACTAAAATAACCTACCTCTATCTACTAGGACACCTCGATGATAAATAACATTCCCAACGCAGTTGCCATAGAAATGACCTCAGATTATTTACATAATAAAGCCTTGATTGCCATCAATTACTAGAAATCACTAATTGCATTTATGAAGTGTCAATGGTGACAACTTTAACGAAATTGGTGTAATTGCATTATTTCACTAGAGTAATTACACTGTACACACATACAGGTAATGTAATTTGCGATGTCAAAGAGTCACCACGTGAGAGTCGCAAACAACCACATTGTGTAACATAATAAGAGAGTGCATAAATCTGTTTGTAATGAGCATATCCAAGTAATTAATAAAATACTTTTCATCTGTTGAGATTTATCTCCGTTTAAGTGTTAACTTTCGTGCCTTTAGAATATATCGATGCATAACACATATTTAAACAACTAAAATATCCAACTGTTTTCTGACTTGTTCACATGCATAAATCACAAGATTAGCCACCATCAATCTTAAAATAACAGTCAATTCCTATTCGTTATTGTTTCTGTACTTACAATATTGCCATTGAAATCATAAAGTTTTCACTTTTGAAAGTCGAATGTTAACTTTTAAACTATTTTCCTCATGTACGTGTAGTAAATGGATGCCAGTTACTTATTAGATTGAATGGATCATGTTGGTATGATTGGCAATAAGACAACTATCCACCAGAGTTCAAATGAAGTGGATATAAGCAATTATTGGCCTCTGTTTGTATACGGCCTGCAACAATGAGAAAAACTCGCACAGTTTAGTCGGCTATGAAATTCACCGACATGAAAAATGTGAAACGAGAAATCTAAAGGCTTTATTTATAACAAAACAATTTACAAAAAACAAACATGACAAACATAAGACAAGGTCCTGACTTGGGACAGGAACATAGTTACAGAATGGAGTGGGATTAAGCATGTGTGTAAGCGCTCAACCCTCCCCTAACCTGGGACAGTGGTATACCAGTACAATATAAGAACAAAATGAAATCAAAGTACTGAAGTACTGAACATCGGATGACCGCAAGTTCTTGTGGATCGTCAAAAGCACTTGTCTCAGAAAAAAAAATCACATCTGTATACCTGAAAGTGAGGTTAATATACAGAGATATATTTTTTTCTGAGACAAGTTCGTGCGAGGATGATGAATAAATGACAGGGAATTCAACTTAACCGTAATAACTATTAATAATAATATTTGAACAGTTACATGTATATATAATTTTCATCCATTTGTATATCATTCTATTCTACTAATCTAATAATAGTGCAGTGCAAGTGCAAGTGCATGGTGGACACTCTTCTGTAATAATTCGATTTTTAGATTGGATTTGAGTAGGTATTGTGTTGGTATTTTCGATGTTTTTATAACCCGACAATTTTTAAGCTTTGTGGCACAATCTAGGGGGAGGCTCACGGTAGAAGACCGGAAACAACAACAGGAAAGAAAACCAAACTAGAATATCAAGAAACTCGCTATTAATTTAATAAAGAAATAATTACAATATAATTTCAAAGTACAAAGTTTGAATGTCAAAATAAATTGAAAACAATCATAAAATACTACAAACAATTCAAATTAAATATCAAATAATAACAATAATAATTACTGTTAAATTCAACCTTTGAATTAAAATATTAGTTACTTATAAACTTTATTTATTTTTTTTCCAAAATAAAATTAAAAGAAAAATAATTTAAAATCTAAATTGTTTTCAAAATCAAGACACTCACCTAGAATACCAAGAAACTCGCTATTAATATTATAGCGGCTTGATCAGTTTATATACTAATTTCTGAATGTCCTAGTAACCCTCAACTGACTGCAACACACAAAAGAATTTATGCTTTATGAGTTATAAATAAAGTTGCTGATGTAGGTTGACCGCTGTCTAAATTTCTAAGACCTTATGTTAAACTCTGCCAGACATACAACCGGAGGTCAGTCTGGCCTCAGCCAAAGTTTTATAGAACAAATAAGTTCAATAGTTTATTAGAGTACTTATCTGACACAGTTGAAACATCCTACACCTCTCAAAGTATAGAACAGTTAAACAATAATTTTACATAAAATATTTTACACATTAGATCTTACATACTTTAACTAATAAACTGCATGAAATAAAATAAATTGCATTTTTCTATTACAATAAGGCATTCATAATTTCCCGCAAAACGTTCTTGAGATATTCTTCCGCACGCGTTAGCACAATTTTTTTTAATGATTGTTTACTTATATATATATTTCTAAAGACAAAATATTTTCATATTATTAATTTACGTTCTAAAAAAAATATTTTTATGAGTATTCAGTGAAGAAATGAGTTTATAACAAGCGATAAGGAATGTTATTTTGCACTCGATAATGTCCGCGTATTTATAGATCGGTTACCAGTCAAAAACGAAAGTTACTTAAGTAGACATCTCTGTGGCAACAATACATCGGAATGCCCTCACGGTCATCGCGATGAAAAAATCAGTTGCAATTGGCTTAACTCAAAATATCGAATTGACACACAAAACCAGCTAGCATTAAAAACCATATACACCAAGCACCGATATAAGAGTACTCACAGTTACTGAAAGCTAGTTAAAAGTCAATTACAGCTAATAAATAAATCATGTTCACCCAGCCTAAAGTATCAATCAGCACACACCCAACGGATTTAGTGGAAAGACGTCATAAATAGTCAACCGCCTCAGTGGTGTCGTGTTCGCCTCGAGTGCAGGTAGTTCCTGGGTTGAACCCGACCTGGTCAAACCATAGACTTAAAAATTGATATTTGCTGACTTTCCGCTAAGCGCGCGGCATTAAGGAGTACGAGCAAAGACTGGTCGGATCGAAGTCAGAATAATTTGTCCAGGTAGGGTGACATGTTTTCCTGCGGACTGTTACCACGTGAACTAGTACATTAAAAATAGTGCCCAGCGTGTCGGTCAAATACAAAGCAGGGTTGATATTCATATATCATTAACATCTTCTCGTCCTGAATATTCATTTAATTTGCCGCTGGACTTGAAGCAGTCATCCATCACCATCATCATCAAAAACAGTCTGAGAAACGCATGATCTAGTGCAATGCTTAAATATAAATAAACAGTATCGACACGATGTAGAAGTAGTAATTAAGTAAATAAGTAAGTAATTTTTATTGAAATAAAAAGTCCAGACATTGGACTATCATCAAATACAACATGTACATTGCCTGCATAGCAATATTGCATATAGATAATTCGACTCTGTCAAGACATTGACACCAAGAACGAAAGATGTGACACATTTCCTCTCACAGATCATTTTGATAGTCAACTACACCAACCGAAAACTGCAATTAAAAAAGGTAAAAATTGAAAGATGTGAAGAGATAAGTGAAGACCACCTCCGATTTCCTGCATTTCAGAAGAGTCAATAGAACTAAGGACATTGGAGTTAGTGCTCTTTGTATAGAAAAAAAACAAATAGATGATAGGATGTTATTTCTGATAAAAAAAGAGCGAATGGCCTTTTATTCATGAAAACCTTGAGGTATTGAAAATTATTGCAATTTATATTAATACATGTTTTGAAATCAGAAAACTATCAATATAGTGCAAGTATTGTAATAGAAAAATGCAGTTTATTTTATTTCATTATAGATTATCGTTGATCATCTCAACGAGATTGATTTTCTCGCTTGAGCCGGGACGGCGAAAGCGAGAAAAGCAATCGAGTTGAGATGACCAATGATAATCTGTTTATCGCTATTTTACATATGACGACGTTGTCAATTTCATGTCAATTTCATTAGCAACGCCACGTGCCTCCTTAGTTTCTAGCGATAATTTTCCATCTCAAGCGAGTAGCATGATATGAAAAATTATCACAAAAAAAGATCAAAGGAAAAATGCACAAAATAGCGATAATATAGTTTATTAGTTAATGTATGTAAGTTCTACTCTGTAAACTATTTTATATAAAATTATTGTTTAACTGTTCTATACATTTTCAAAGCGTAGGATATTTCAAATATGTCAAATAAGTACTTTAGCAAACTATTGAACGTATCTGTGCAATAAAACTTCAGCTGTGGCCAAATGGACCTTCGATTATATGTCCAGCAAAGTTTAATAAAACATCTTAAAAGTTCGGACAACGGTCAACCCACGTCAGCAACTTTATTTGTGTTAAGCTATAAAGCACAAACTAGTTCCATAGTTACTTTTAATTTAGATCTAAATTAATATTTATAATGTTATTTTATACTATGTTATATGTATTTACGTTGTAATTGTTTGGCAATTTTAGAATAAGAAATTGAAGAGATGAAAGATAAACCAGTTTTATGTGACGTGTAATTTCGACCTGGTTTTAGACCATAACTATATTTGAGCATTCTAAATTTTATTGATAACTTATAAATCATAAATTCTTTTGTTTGTTATAGTCAGTTAAGGGTTACTAGGACATTCAAAACTTAGTATATAAACTGATCAAGCCGCTATAATATTAATAGCGAGTTTCTTGATATTCTAGGTGAGTCTCTTGGTTTTGAAAATAATTTAGATTTAAAATTATTTTTCTTTTAATTTTATTTTGAAAAATAAATAAAGTTTATAAGTAACTAATATTTTAATTCAGAGTATCATTGTTTTCAACTTATTTTGACTTCAAAATGTGTACTTTGAAATTATATTGTATTTATTTTGATGTTTTCTTTATTAAATTAATAGCGAGTTTCTTGATATTCTAGTTTGGTTTTCTTTCCCGTTGCTGTTTCCGGCCTCCTACCGTGAGCCTCCCCCTAGATTGTGCCACAGTGCTTTACAATTGTCGGGTTATAAAAACATCGAAAATACCAACACAATACAAGTATGTTTATATGTAACCCATTAAGAATATTTGCCTGTAACTGTTATTAAATTGAGAATTGAAACGGGGAATGTGTCAAAGAGACAACAACCTGACCAAAGAGCAGAAAACAACCCATGGCCACCAATGGGTCTTCAACACAGAGAGAATATCCGGCAACCGGATGCGGGCTTTAGGCCCTGAACAAAAATGTGTACTTGTTCAAAGAAAATGGATGTCACACTAAACTACCAAACATAGATGAACCAAAATAAAAAAAACATACAAGACTAACAAAGGCCAGAGGATCCTGACTTCGGACAGGCGCAAAAATGCGGCGGGGTGAAACATGCTTTGTGAGATCTCAATGTAGAATTTATAAACAAACCCCGCCACATTATGTATGTATGTGCCTGTCCCATGTCAGGAGCCTGTAGTTCAGTGGTTGTCGTTTGTTTATGTGTTACATATTTGTTTTCGTTCATTTTTGTACATAAATAAGGCCGTTAGTTTTCTCGTTTGAATTGTTTTACATTGTCATTTCAGGGCCTTTTATAGCTGACTATGCGGTATGGGCTTTGCTCATTGTTGAAGGCCGTACGGTGACCTATACCTGTAGTTCAGTGGTTGTCGTTTGTTTATGTGTTACATATTTGTTTTTCGTTCATTTTTGTACATAAATAAGGCCGTTAGTTTTCTCGTTTGAATTGTTTTACATTGTCATTTCGGGGCCTTTTATAGCTGACTATGCGGTATGGGCTTTGATCATTGTTGAAGGCCGTACGGTGACCTATAGTTGTTAATTTCTCTGTCATTTTGGTCTCTTGTGGACAGTTGTCTCATTGGCAATCATACCACATCTTCTTTTTATATATAGTTGTTAATTTTTGTGTCATTTTGGTCTCTTGTGGACAGTTGTCTCATTGGCAATCATACCACATCTTCTTTTTATATATACACATAACAATACGCACAGTAAAACTCAGTTTAAAATAAATCAGAGTCCGATGTCAGAATAGGTTACAGAAGAAACCAAGCAAAATGACATTGATCAACATAAATTAACAAAGGACTACTAGAAGTTACTGACATGCAAAATGTTATGCCTTTTTACTTAAAATTGAGAATGGAAATGGGGAATGTGCCATAGAGACAATAACCCGACCAAAGAGCAAAAACAACACAAGGCCACCTATGAGTCTTCAACACAGCGAGAAAATCCCGCAATCGGAGGCTGGCTTCTGCTGGCCCCTAGTCAAAAATGTGTACTAGTTTAGTGAAAAAGGACGTCACACTAAACTCCGAAACATATAAATGAACTAAAAAAAAAAAAAAAACATAAAAGACTAACAAAGGCCAGAGGCTCCTGACTTGGGACATGCGCAATAATGTGGCGGGGTTAAACATGCTTTGTGAGATCTCAACCCTCTCCCTATAACTCTAGCCAATGTAGAATAAACAAACACACAGCAATACGCACAGTAAAACTCAGTTTAACAGAAGTCCGAGTCCGATGTCAGAATAGGTACCAGAAGAAACTAAGCAAAATGACATTGATACATACATTAACAAAGGACTACTAGCAGTTACTGACATGCAGCTCCAGACCTCAATTAAACTGATTGAAAGATTATGTCTTCATCATATGAATATCAAGCACAATCCCTCCCGTATATATATGAGAAGAACATAACCCGTATCATGCCAACAACTGGTTTCAGAATAAATGTGTTTATTTCCGATGCAAAGACCCTATGAGTGAATCAATATTAATTCCAAAATATGCCATCTTTAATGACCTGACAACAGTATCGTAACTATATCCCTTCTGAATAAGTCTGTTTAAAGGTTTGGTTAGCTTTTGAGGTGAATGACGACATTTTTGTGCTTTGTATAGAATATTACCATAAAAGATTGGATGTGAAATACCTGAACGTATATAAGATGTCTGCATGTTGATTTATATTTACGAATGATGTCTTGTACCGATGATAAAATTTATTAAATGTTTTGACTAGTTTGTGATATCGAAAACCTTTGTGTAATAATTTTTCAGTAATACAGAGATTTCTTTCGTTAAAATCAAATACGTTGTTACATACACAAGCGAATCGAACAAGTTATATGCTAAAGCTCTGCAGGGGCGTGTTTTTTTTTTGTTCTTCGGTAGTGAGCCAAAAGAGGTCCATTTCTGGTTTTTTTTTTGCATTGGGAAGATCTTCTGGCTCTCTTCTATCTCTTCCTTTTAAAAAGGTAGTTTAGACGGCAGAGGCACATAACAAACATGGCGCCGTTTAGTCTAAATGATATTAATAAATTCATGAATGCAGATATAATAGAACGTGAGCTGTGTGATAAACGTTTCTATGGGACATCCTTAGTAGGACATCCCTGCACGGACAATAAGCTGGATAAATATAAGAACTACACGAACAATATCAGTAAGGGGACGACTATTTGATATTCTGGGGTGGGGGAGGAGACAGGAGGGATTCATTATTCATTTTAATCTGTCGCTAATCATGCCTATTTTTTCAGCTCTGACCAGGCCAAACTATTCATATTTAAAAGCATCCTGTCCCCCACCCCGCTCCCAAAAAAAAAATATCAAATGGTTTTCCCCTTATTTAACACTAGTTTAAATTGATTGTTTGTTGGTTGCTTAGTTTTAGCGTCCAGTGAAAATATTTCATGCATGTTCAGGAAAACACGAGTTTAAAAGTCAGGTATATAATATAAAAATAAGGAGATGTGGTATGATTGCCGATGAAGTAACTATCCATCGGAGTTCAAATGATTTGGATGTAAGCAATTATAGGCAAAAGTACAGCCTTCAACAATGACAAAACCCATACCGCATAGTCGGCTATAAAAGGCCCCGACATGAAGAATGTGAAACAATTCAAACGAAAAAACTAAAAGTCTATTTATATATAACAAAACAATTTACAAAAAATCCAATATGAGTCGACAGACATAAAACCAACGACAACCACTGAACTAAAGGCTCCTAACAGGCACATAAAGAATATGCAGGGTTAATCATGTTTGTGAGCGCTCAACCCTTCTCTAAACTGGGACAGTGGCGTAACAATACAACATAAGAACAAAATGTAAAAATCAGTTGCAATAAGATTAACTCAAAAGATCAGTACGAGACACAAAAAAGAACTAATATTAAGACAATAGACACAAACACCGAAATAACAGTATTTGCAGTCACTGAAAGTTTGTTCAAACTTAATTACAACTAACACTGAAATAAATCTTGTTCTCCCAGACTAAAGTATTGCTTTTTTTACAGAATATCTCCAGAAGAGGTCCAGATTCATTTTTTTGGACTCATCACCAGAAGACATTCTGGAGATGTACAGAATTGACCAATAAAACACGCCCCTGGTCTGGCTGCGGTTTAAGAAATTTAGTTGATTATATTCATATTCATATATGATTATCAAAATCATTGCGTCAATTATTAAACTCATTGTCGTAGATTACTTTGCTCTTCATGGGCCCTTTAATTGAAATAAAAAATATCTTTTATCTTTTAAAAAGTGTAGCTGTATCTATTAGAAAAAATAATCTCCAAACCGCGGCACACTCAGACGGGGGCTCATAGGGCGCGCGCGCCCCTAAAACAGAAAAAAAATTATTTATTGGTTAAATTACAGCTGATGTTTTGTCACAATATGGTTCTCTAACTCCTATTTCTCAGGAGCGCCACCCCCATCCCCCTTTTTAAATCAAATCCTGGATCCGCGTCTCATTCCTGTTTTATGTGTTTCAAAGTTTTTGTTTTACTTTTACTTTTTGTTTGTATAAAATATAGAACTATATAATGTACGTCCTATTATTTCATCGCCTCGAGTGGGGGAGGTCGTGGGTTCGAACCCCGGCCGGGTCAAACCAAAGACTTTAAAATTCGTATTTGTTGGTTCTCCATTTAAGCACGCGACATTAAGGAGTAAGAGCAGAGACTGGTCGGCTCGGAGTCAGAATAATGTGTCCGGGTAAGGGGACATGTCTTCCTGCGGACTCTTACTTTGTGAACTAGCACGTTAAAAATCCGGCTCAGCGTGTCGGTCTAGTACAAATAAGGGTTAATATTCTAATTAAATTGAAATGTTCTCGTCCCGAATATGCATATTAATTTGCCGCTGGACGTTTAGCAACCATCCATCATCATCATCCTATTATTTCTACTAGACGTTAACACAATAGGACTTTACATGTTCAATGCATATGAAAAATAAACCAACCTAGCAGTGTATATAAAGTGCGAATCCAGTTAGTTCATTTTCACTGTTGTATGCGAGTATGTCTATTGTAGAATAAAGGATGATGGGAAAAACTGCGTTTGATTACTTTTTGAAAATACAAAATAATAGATTTGAATGTATGTTTTAACAGAATTTCATTAGAATATAACTTTTAATGTATAATAACAGGATTAAAGTCCAAAAAAGTGTTATCTAAGCAGCAGAATCCATAATATTGATTACTGAATGCGATTCATTTTAACTATAGATGCGATGAATTATCACTGTAAGTGCAATAATTTCTGATGTGGAATTTTGGAAGTGCGATGAATTTTCATTGTCGTTTTATATGATTATTCGACATACAACAACTGAAAATAGTTTTAAATGACTTTAATATTGATGATATTTACAATTTGAAATGCAAGCTAGTTGTAGATGCTTACTTGAATATACACGGGTATAACCACGTTTATATGATGAATATTCAAATATTGTTGGTGAGTTTGCTATTACCTTGTCATGGATCCGAAAATTTACTGGAGCAGAACATTCATGAATATAACGTTTTCTACGACGAATTTTCATTTAAAAGTTTTATAACTCGCTTAAAAAGCCTTGAACATTTGTCACGCCGTGTCATACATATTTTACCGTAATACCGTAATGATAGGCTTTTGCACAACGAACAGTACAAGAATGTACAACGAACGGTACTACTGAAAGAAAACAAACTACAAAGAGAATGAATCGTACAGTGTCAAAATTCTGAGGTCAGTTTTCAAGTAAATGTCTTCAAATAAAATTAAAACAACGGGTTTCTCATTCGTATTATGTATTTTAACAACAACAAAGCACAAAATACACGGTCGCATTTAGTGAAAGAGCCAACAAACAATGCTCTATTTGTAGTTTAATCAAGTTTGAGTTACACATAGTGTTTGTTTCGCGATGTTTACAAGCAATTCACAGACCTGTCTGTCACATGGTGTTCATGTAATATAAATAATATATAATGCTGCCAGGAGCAGTAAACTTTGTTTTCATAAACATTGAATACTTAACTGACCAGTTAGTTAGTCAATTAGTGGTGTAAATATAAAAACGGTATATCTACCAACATTGATTCGCGATGTAGCGATTAACGTCCGGAATCAACTGTACGGCGTTTATACCCCGTTGTATAGAATCATTTAAACATGTAACAATAAACTGTTTTCAATATTTCTTTGTATTCTCACAATTGCGTATTGGCTTATTTGTAACACCGACTTATTAGAAATTCCAAGCGTACTTAAGGTGACTCGACTGTTGCTCGAACTTTCTTTACTGTATAAGATTTATACACAGTGGCATGATAAATATCAATTATCAAGTCATCTAAGCGTCAATTGTTTGTGCAAGATGAAAACGTTTCCACTCATTCCATCGTGAAATGAAGATCGTTTTGTGAATGCTCTTTGTTATCTCAAATGCATTCATTAGAGCTATTTTCCTAACGCTTGTAGTTTAAAGGTTTGGTTGGCTTGCTTGCTTTGTTTGTATAAACGTTTGCTCAATCTTAATTACAATGCTTAGGCAACATTTACACAATCAAGGCCAACCACACCTTTTAACTACAAGCATTAGGAAATTAGCTCTAATGACGTTTAATTTATTAGTATGCGATGTAGATTTAGACCGAAACAGAAACTTTGCTTTTCCGGTGACGTGGATTGGCTTAACTGTCCAAGATATATGTATTTAATGATGACGTGTCATAGGAAAGAATACATTTTATCCTACATATAGATCAGGACAAATTATTTGAGAAAATAGAATTGACTATATTAGCAATAAATACCATGTTTAAGGAATTTATTGATTATATTACCTCAGACTTTCACTCACTGAGTATGCATATATAATCAATCCATCTGACTTTTGTTAGAGAGTCGGCTGAATTAAGACTTTATATAATGAAAATTAATTAATTTCCTTCTGTGAAAATGCATCGCATATACAATAGAAATGAATCGCCCTACAGTGAAAATGAAAGTCTAGTATCATTATTCGACAGTAAAAATGAATCGCATAACGAAAACCGCATAGTGGAATTTGATTCTTTATCAACAAGCTGAATAACAAAACCTGTTTTAAGTTAAACAACATTAATAATTATGTTAACAGGTACATTTTCTGCAAATGAAACTTAACTGCTACGTTTAAATATCTTGCACGCTCTGTTCGTGAACTATTCTTAATATTTATCTATTTGTGTATCAATTTTGCATCTGGATGGCTGTAGGCGCGATGAAAACCCGTCCGCATCTCATACCTACATCATGAATTTATAAAACAGTACACATTATATATTATTTCTTAATTTATTCAAAAATCTTGAATTTGTCGTCTGTTTATTTATCATTCTACATCAGAAATTCATCACCGATACAGTAAAAATGACATTTTAGGATTCGCACATTACATACACTGCCTAGGATTTCATCGAAAAACAGTAACTGCTGTACTAGAGATATGGTATTTTACGTCACACACATATACACACTTTTTATTATATTTTAAGGGCCTCGGTGGCCGAGTGGTCTAAGTAGTTACTACTGTAATCACTAGCCAGTCAACACTGAGGTTGTGAGTTCGAACCGCTCGTGCGGGTGCACTCGACTCAATCTTAATTGACTAGGATTGTCAGTTTTCCAATCGAACATATACAGCCCACTTTTATATATATTTTAAAATTAAAATTTTGGCTCACTAATTTTAAGTACTTATTTAAGTTATGCATTATTAGAACTAACAATTTCATTTCAGCACTGCCTTATATATAGTACTTGATGGATTTATTAATTCGGATTTATTTATACTTGTAAACATTCCTTTATGATGTTTTGGCTTGGGGCATTTATGTATTACACATACTGTAGTTCTTCCATCCCTTAGGAAAGAGGAAGAACTACACAAATCATGTACAGTAACTAAATTGGTCTGCCATTCCATCTAAATCTCACACGTACAACAGGTGTCCAGTTTAGTACAGTAACCGAATCAACTTAATCGCTGTCTAGCAAATTGTCTGTTAATTGATTGAATAAGTACGTATAGTTTCTATGTACTACATGTAGTACTAGAGTATATATCTTTCATTTGACTTTATGTCCAAGAATATAATCATTTTTGATTATACCTTCTGTACATACAACTGAGATACTTTATTATGCCAATCACGGCGCCCATTACTGAGCAGAATAATCATTTTTACAAAATACAATATTCAATATTTTGAACTAAATAAATAAATGAAAAAAAAAAACAATTTGTTATTAATGATTAGTTTGATTGTTCTAAAATACATCAATCTAGAGGTTTTTTTCTGAATGGGTTACACCGGTTGACCCGGAGTCGATCGGCGTAAGCGGGGTCATCGAACAATCGGTTCTTATATATATATTACTGTTACGTAATAACATAAGCATTTGTGACATAGTAAATTTACGGGAAAGTGCACGAATTCGAAAGTCATCTATTCAGATTGAATGTAGAAAATAAAATCATAAACTTATGTAATGATCTACAAAATGTTGTAAAGAACATACTGTAACTTAGACCAGATCAGTCCTGAGTCTATGAATTATTATAATTATAATTATCAATATTATCTAGCAGTTCTTGTCGTGTTTGTAATAGTTCTGTACCTATTCTCATTCATCATTAACCAGATGAATTTGTTTTCATCATTCAACCTATTAAACATATATTCCTCAGATTCTCATGTGGTTATAAGGGGACGAAGTCCCCTATTGCAGTAGAAAAATCAATAAAAAAAAAAAAAAAAAATCGGGAAAATTTCCCGAAATTTTTCATTGTACTAATGAACTCAAAATCGTTAACTTTTTTTTTTGTCACTTTTTTTAATTCCCGCATTTGCGCAGAAATCTACTTCCTTCTTCCGGTCTCGTCATGAGACCTTGAGTAGTCTAGTAAAATATAGGAACTCAAGGAACACAATACCAATTTCATTTTTAATAGTTCTTTGTCTTTAATATGAATAAACGTTACCTGATGATCGCGTTTCTCTGTTTACATAGAACATGACGTCATAACTTAAATAACGTCTCAAGTAAAATCCCTAACAACAGAACCAAAATCGGAAACGTGACGGTATTTCCGTTTCTTTTTTAACAGATTTTGAAGTTACAAAAAAAATAATTCATACAAACTTCGTCCCCTTTCACAGGTAATGCCTGCCTCATATTATTTCAACTTTACTTGGCGTTGAATTTCCTCATTTGATTTATACAAAAACATTTCCTCATTTGATTTATACAAACACATTCCCTCATTTGATTTATACAAAAACATATTCCGTCGATCATATTCCCATTACCCGATAGCGACTTCTCTTCAAAACACCGCTGTTATAATTTCTAAGTGGTGTTCGCTGCTGTAAGTTCGGTGATATTCAGACTTTTCAAAAGCGGTACAAAAACTCAAAATGTAATCTATACTATTAAATGAGAAGACCTCATTTTGTGTGTCGCTTCTGTTCCTTCCACAATAAATTTATCATCATGCCTCTGTGTCCTATAAGTACCATGCATAGTCGCATTTGTCGTCCTCGCTTATGATTATTCAGTTTGGGTTATTTTGGAAGGAAAACGAAAATAAAGGCGTCCGGATATTTTTTCCGTCATCGGACAGACTTTTAAGTCATAGACAAGACTTCCGTTTAAGACTGTTTCTAAATTGCACATAATTTTCATAAGTACTAGGGGACAGGACAATTATTTATTATAATATATCAGTGACCGCCGTGGATAGTTAACTTGGAATTGATAGTTAATAGCAAATACACTTTATTTATAGTATATGTATGTTCATAGTATACAGAAAAACAGAAAACAAAAAATAACGGACTTTAAAAAAAAGGGGAGGGCTAAAAAAAATGTCCTGTCACCAAATTAGTACCTATGACTTTTGATACCTTTCCTGAAATTCTCCAGTCAAAAAATCTTTTACAAAAATTCATCCTACAACAGTTTACATCTTTCAACCATGCTCTAAATGCCCGCGATTTCGCGGGTGTGTTCTAGTAAAACTAATTGCCAGAAAAGTTACTGAACGTATCTGGTTCGTTCGTAAGCAAAATGACTGAACATTTCATTAATCAATTTTGTTTGTATTCATTAAGTATGAAATTTTATTGTAGGTATGTATTCGTTTGCACAAGGTAATTGCTATTTTTTCCAAATGCCACATATCTTTATGCTTTTATTAAACAGTGACATTGTCTCTTTGTGTGTTTGATTTGTCCATTTGATGTAGTAACAATTCCGTCATCTCTTTATCGTTTATAACTTATCAACATAATATGCGACTGGATTTTCGTATGAGCATTACGAAGCTTGCTAGGTAATGGGATAAACTCGAAAAAGAAGACGTAAATACTTCCGAATGGGTTAAGGCTGTGAGGTTTTTGATATACAAAGTAGAATTAAAACATGCTACATCGATCTTTAAAGACCCAAATGTTACCTCCATGACAAATATGTTATTCAATATTGTCCCCGCAGAACAGCACCGAACAACATTGTTTTTGTGTAAATCACATTATAATTACATAAAGTGTTTAATTAAGGAAGTTGGTATCAATATCCACTTAGAAACGAGGGTGTGGATAGGGGTTTACAGAATAGAGAATAATGGCCAAAAATAAAAAAAGAATAGAGAAAAATTGAACAAAAAAAATAAAGAATAGAGAATATTGAGGTGCTAAAATATAATGAATAGAAAATAATGGGCAAAAAATATAAAGAATAGAGAAAAATGGCCTAAAAAATTAAAGAATTCAAAATGAAGGACCCCATCCAGACCCTCAACAATCGTAGGTCTGTTTCAATGTTTCTTTGGAAGTGCTCAACGAAACCTCTTTCTAAACTATTGAATCAGAGCTTCAGATTTATTGTGAACCTACCTACTGTAGGTGCAGCGGTGTGAATAAGATGTGAACTAGACATGGTATTTTAAGTCACAGATTATACTTCGGCAAAAAATGAAAAAAATTGCAGTATAAAACATATGCCTATTCTATCCTTTTTATACAGGTATTCCCTTTTCCGAACTTAAACACATATTGAAAGAATTTGTCTTACTTTGTTTCATTAAAAGAATGGTCAACGTAGCTGCAAATATCTTGTTTTAAAGAGGGACACATTATATATTTAAAAAAAACATTCTGATTATAAAATCTGAAACTGACATCATTGATATGTTTAACTTCTCGATTGACAACATATTTCTTACGTTTGTGGGACGTGTTTTCCAACAAACAATCAGTATTCCCATGGGAACCACCTGTGCTCCTCTTCTTGCCGATTTGTTCATCTGTACACATGAGACAGACTTCATGTAGGAGACATTTTAGAAGAGAGGTGAAAGATACCAAATGGATATTCAAACTCATAAGTCGAAAACAAACTGACAATGCCATGGCAAAAAACGAAAAGCGACAAAAAGACGCTTTGTACACAAAACACAACAAGGAAAACTAAAAACTGAGCAAAATGAATCCAACAAAAACCGGGGGTGATCTCAGGTGCCCTGGAAGGGTAAGCAGACACAATTCCAACGAGAAAATTGACGGCCTAATTTATGTACAAAACAATGAACGAAAAACAAATATGATAGTTCCGTTATATTGACAAAACCATACAGTATAGTAAGCTATAGAAGGCCCCACAGGAAAACTGAGGTACATTTCTAACAAGAAAACCAACACACTGATTTATATACAAAACAACAAATGACAACCACTGAATTATAAGCTCCTGTAATGCCTTCTTGTGATAAATCTGGAAGTTTCAATCGGAACTAAACAATCCGGCCTTAATAGGGGGAGTTAGGCAATTTTTATTATCCCTTTAATCACACAAAAAACAATTTAAAAACAAGATACTTCATATTGGGCTTAAAGTCTACCAAAACATATGCACTAGATCGTAGAGTCAGCGGAAAGGGTTAAGTCTTTTTCTCAGAGATACGATACTAGGCGATAGGTGACTTAAACAGGTTCTTAGTAGACTCGAAGAGGTTAATATTAATATACTAGTAACCTCCTTGGTAGACTAGTTCTTTTGTTGTGTATTGATAAAACAATTGTAAATATAGCTGCAAATATTTCCCTGTTTTACATTTCAAAGGTCATTATAAATTAGATATATCTGAAAAAAAAGTTTTAAGTTGAAGTAGATATTTATTCATCTTTTTCTAGGGATAATTATATTTAAAGAATAGAAGACAGAAGGAATATCAGCAACTCTCAGAGGCGGATTTAGGGAGGAGGGGACAGAGGCCTGTGCCCCCTTATGTGATAAATGCATAGACTTTTTACAAGAATCAGTCCAAATATTGGCTATAACTAGGGCCCCTTTTAAAAAATCCTGATTCCACATCTGACTCTGCTCGTAAGTGTCATTTCTGTCTATTGATATGTCGGCATGCTTTCATATTTTATATTTATCTAATTTCCCTGAACATCTACAGTTTTCAAATATCTTAAAGAAGTGAAGGGGATATTGAATTTGAGCTGAAGTTGGTTTAGAAGTTTTAAATTTTGTCTTTACAAACTCACAAGTTAGATATTCAAAAGATAATTACCAAAGTAAATATTTGTTGGTTGGTTCAAGAAAAACACAAGTCCAGTAATTAGATAGTAAGTTTTTAAGTTGGATACTATTTATAGTCATTCACTGAAAAGACATTAATTGCAACTCTCATCCAAAGATTATACATTTCTGAATTTAGCATGTTAGTACATGAAATATAGGAATTTTCTATGGTAAAACCAGGAGGGTTGGGTATTTACAGAAATCACTTGGGATTTCTCAACTAAAGAAAATAATTTTAAATGGGGGGAAATATACGACTTTTTATTAGCGACACAGTATAAAAATTAGAAGATGTGGTATGATTGCCAATGAGACAACTCTCCACAAGAGGCTAAATGATACAAAACCTACACCTCGTAGCAAGCCTAGAGAGGCACCGACATGACAAATGTAAAATTAACGGCCTGAATTATGTACCAAAACAATAAACGCAAACAAATATGATATACATGTACACTTTACATTTGAATTTTAGACTCCAAATTAAGATATTAACCCTTGCTCGGGCCTCTCTAATAGAAATTACAGACAAGTTATCATTTTAACCTTTATACATCAAATATCATGTCAAAAATAAACTTGTAAGTAAACATTTAGCAAGACGTAACTATAAGACCAATAACTTAAAATTGCATCATATATAATTCATATAACTTATAACATTTCATTTTTGTTCGTTTATTTATAATTGATTAACTATAGTTCGTATAATTAGTATATAGTTCATTAAAGTAAATGGGAAACTACAGTTTGATTTTCAATAAATTAAATTAGCACTAAAACTAATCGATTACCGGTATATGAATAACAATGTCATCTAGTAAAAGTTATTGTTAAAATGTTTAATTGTCGTGTGTATTTCATAATACATGTACTTTAATATCACGTGATTTATAAGTCAGTGTTAAACAGAACAGGTACGTATTTGTTATTTACAAATAATAATTTTTCATTTATAGTTAGTTTGGTGTATCTACTAAGGGATTTCAATACTCCATTGCATCAATGTTCCTTACTAAACGTTCAGCGGCAATTATTTCACCCATTTTCAGGACTATTAATGATACAGCATACTTATGACAGTCTTTAAACCAGAGGCTTCGTGCGCAGGCGCTTGTATACAGGATTTGGATATTTTTCTTCTTCATTGTTTGCACTGAATAATAAATTTTCTATGTTTTACTTTATAATACATATATACTGAACACTTATATGCTTGTCTTGCCTTGTTTTGGGTGAAGATTTCAAAGCAGTTTAAAGTAACACAAAATGGTGTTAAATTTATGTGGAAATAACGGCCACAGTTAACTTCGAATGACGAGACCTGACATGATAGCAGAATGCCAACGTAATTGATTTAATTGACAAGTCTGTGCACCTTTGATGACGAAGGACTCTCAAGTTCCTCCAGGTTAAATACTAAAAAGAACGAGGGCCATGATCCCAAATACGTCGGCTCATATTTGCATCACCCCTGGTTGTCAGGGGAGTGAAGATTAACAATTTCTAGTTCACAAAACAGTTAAGCTCGAACTGGTACCAATTCAGAACCGGCCACTCATGGTATACATGAGATGATCTCAACAGAACTTCCTGCGGTAACGCAGGAAAGTAAAAAAGCTAATATGATCCGACGTACAATACAGGAAAGGATCATAACCCCTTAATGTTGCCACGTGAGTGGGTCTATACACACTCATTAAAAAGCCCCCACCCTTTCCCCCGTAAAAATCCCAAATTCCATTCCTAATTATACTTCGGGGAAACAGCGAATTTTGTACGATGATAGGAAAGTTTCAATTCCCCCTTGATTGTTGTTTATGTATATATCATACCGTATATCGGATAAGTGAGTTCCGTCATACCTATACAAGTTCATTTCTCGAGCTCGGATATTAGGATGATGAATATTACATAGTCCGACTTCCAAGACATAACTGTTTATAGCGGAGTTAACTCGTTTTCGATATAATGGGGCCTCGGTGGCCGAGTGGTCTAAGTAGTTACTACTGCAATCACTAGCCAGTCAACACTAAGGTTGTGAGTTCGAACCCGCTCGTGCGGGTGCACTCGACTCAATCTTAATTGACTAGGATTGTCAGTTTTCCTATCGAAGGTCGGTGGTTTCTCCGGGCACCCGGCTTCCTCCACCAATAAAAACTGACCGCCACGAAATAGCCCAAAAGCGGTGCTTAAAAGTGGCGTTAAAACACCAAAAATCAAAATCAAATCGTTTTCGATATCTTTCGATAGCTTTTCCATCTTTTGCACCATGCCAATACCTTCGCATTAACATTTCGCTCCACACGATGCGAGTGTTAGGTAATATAGTAGCTGCAGACGCAGAATATCCCTTTCAATATTTTGAATTAGTTCAATGGTTTTAACTTTTGTCAGATCGTTGGAACCAAGTTGAATAATTATCATGACGGGAGGAGAAAATTGTCAACAGAATGCGAGACTGTGGCATTAAGTTCATTCCACAACATACCCCTTTTTCCGAACCAGCGTATGTACGCCCCTCTGCTTTGAAGACCAATGTTTGGGCCCCCGTATCTTGGTTTTGCATTTTTCTGTGCCCAATATACAATTGAAGATCCGACGAACCAAATTGCTCTTGAACCTAAAAGGAGGAAATGTGTATTATAATGTAAAAGAAATTGTATGTGTGAGCTATAATTATAGATTATCGTTGGTTATCTCAACGAGATTGATTTTCTCGCTTGAGCCGGAACGGCAAAAGTGAGAAAAGGAATCGAGTTGAGATGACCAATGATAATCTGTTTATTGCTATTTTACCTATGAAGACGTTGTTAATTTCCTTGACAACAGCACGTGTTCCTTAGTTTCTAGCGATAATTTTCATATCACTCGACTCCGTTTTCATATCACTCGACTCCGCTGAGAAAGGAAATTATCAGTCAGCAAGATCAAAGGAAAAATTCGTAAAATAGCGATAATGAAAGTTTAGGAATTAAATACGAATATAGCATAAATATGCAAATGAAGACCATCGACCCCACTGTTTGATAATATCGTCTTTAACACCACTTTTTGCCATATCAGTAGCTCGTCCTATCAGAAAAGAGAGAGAACGAATGTGAAACATTAATTCACAAAAACCTAAACAATTTTGAAGGAGGGAACAAAATTGATATTTTGTTAAGGCCAAGCCATCAAAATGTGTATATAATTTATTTGAACCATTTATGCCGGAGAAACGAACCTGCGAGTAAGATTGTAATAGCCGAATTGGACAGATATTCGAGGCAGCATGTCTCTGAATTATCAGGGTAACAGAATTATGCTTGTGATTGGTTTTTGAACTTCATATTTTGACATGTAATTCGGTGCGACCATTACTCTTAGAAAAAGTGACATCTTCACATTTCAAGGCATACCCGCATTCGTTAGAACGACTGTTTTTAGCTATCTCGCTTTACCGTGACATAGCAAAGTACGCAAGAGAAAAAGCAGAAGAAAACAAGATAGTTTCATACTGAGAATTACAAACGCTGCGTAGACTGAGAATTAAACGTTTTAACAAATTTAACGATATCGGCATTCGAACATCTCGTTTTTGCGGATTTTTTCTGCGCATACCTTCAATCATTTTGCAAATAATGAATGATTTCGTGTTATCTGTTACGTTATGAATTTTGTGTGTGTGGGCCAGTCTGGAAATGTAAGTAGAAACAGTAGACGCAGACAACCCTTTGTATGACAGGTATGCTATAAATTAAGCGATTTCGTCGATAGGTGCCGGCCAGTTATCAAAATAATTATAGATAATGCGAAACTTTTGAAAACATTCTTCTGCTGTTTTCCAGGAGTTAGAAGCCATTGACCATTTAAGTTAAAGGTCTGCTTTGTCAATTAAACTTTCCAGAGGTGGGTCGGCTTGCATCTGATGTGGGGCATAGTTTCCGGAACTTCTGAAAATCACAACGAGACAGGGAATCAGCAAGAGAATTCAAATGACCTGGGATATGTTCGGCTTTAATTAATATGTTGAATTCCAAGCAAGCCAATACAATCTTTCTGACCAAGGACATAACGCTAGGCGACTTTGAAGACTTTTTATTGATTATAGAAACCACGCTCTGGTTATCTATGTAAAATAAAATCTTCTTGTTTTTTAACATGCCTCCTCAAATGTTCAAAGCTACGACTACAGGGAACAATTCTAGAAAGGTAATATCAATGATTGCAATTCCCGAAGGGTGATTTTGGATCTATCTAAACAAAATAAAATTCTCGTTTTCAACTCCACAAGTTTGTCTTCGGGTAGTCGCATTATCATGTTGATGGTGTCAAATTCTATACCAAGGAATATCAACACTGCCGTTGGCTCGACCGTTTTTTCCTCTGCTAATAGAACCCCCCCCCCTCCCCCCAAAGTTTACAAGAATCCTTGAAAACCTTCAATGTATCATGGCATTGTGAAGTTTGTGCTTCGCCACCAAACAAAAAGTCGTCCAAATAATGTATAATATTGTCGTTTTTGGACTGTTGTTGGACAAACCAATGCAAGGCGGTAGAAAAAGATTCAAAGAGCGCCGAACTAATGGCAGCACCCATTGGGAGGCATTTATCAAAGTAATATTGATATTCAAATTTGAACCCTATCAAATCAAAATCACCCGGTGAAAGTCTTAGCAAAAGAAATGCAGATTTTACGTCGCACTTGGACAAAAGAATGTTCTTTTTTAATCTGTGAACCATATTGACTGCGTCGTCTATGCTTGAGTATTTTACAGAACAGTACTGTTTGTCAATAAAGTCATTAACGGAGTGATGTATAGGAAAGGTCAAATTATGAATTAATCTGAATTCTGAACTAGATCTTTTAGGGATAACCGAGATCGGAGAAACCCGAAAGGTGGGGAACGGGAGTTTTGAAAAAGGACCAGCTACCCTACCCAATTTTATTTCTTTAAAAATGTTTTCCCTAGCGATGGTGGCTCTCTTCCCATCCATTTCTTTAGAATTTATATCCATAGGAAGTCGCGGACCGGAGTATTTAAGTTTAAAACCGACTTCGAGTCCTTGAATCAAGTCCCGTGGAACATCTTGATGCGGGTAATTGATGAGAGCTTTTTTTTACTTCATCGACATTGATTGGCGAATTACCTAATGAATATGAATACGTATAACCTGCAAATTAAAAAAAAAAAAAAACAACTAAATAATAAATTGTCAATGCAATGAACCGGGTGAAATAATTCAATATCATAATAAACACTCAGTTGTTTTCATACGGTTTATTTGTAAGAGGTCTACCATTTGATTTTTATGGGGGAGCTAGGATTAAAAATTTTGCCCTGCATTTTTTTTTTAGTTGTAATCTCTGTCCTGCCTTTTAATTTTTCACTCTATTCGGTCCTGCCTTTTTTTATTAGTTTATCCTGACTTTTTTTTTTACATAAATTGTCATCCTGCATTTTTTTTTTTTTTGCAAAGTGTCTCATCCTGCCTTTTTTTTTACTCAAAATTCCGGTCCTTCTTTTTTTTCAAATTTCATCAGAGCCCTCCCCATAAAAATCAAATGGTAGCTCCCTAAGTTGACAAACAATCGTTAATAATGTCATACAAAAAGAGGTCAACTATCCTACAATGCACACAGATAAAATATAGTAAATACTAGTACAAGGAGGGATAACTCAAACATGTCTATGAAACAGTTCAAATGCACTTAACGATCTATATATAACTTCTAGGGAAAACTAACAATTTACAAAACTAAGTAAACAAAAACATAGCGGAATTAAGATCGGCAAGCTGAAAAGGGGTGACTACCATTACATTTCGACCATTTTTAACAAACTTGCAATTCTTGCTAAATGTACAATTACCCTTATTATATAACCTGCATTGTCCTAAATTTTGGAGTTATAATATCCCCATTCTACCACGAAGAACCACTACTAGCACCACCGACTTAAATCAGTAAAATAAATACATTTGGGCAACTATGAGTTATTTTATGTATACGTAGAAATTAAGATACATCTAAATATTCATTAATATAAATGAAAAGTTAAAATAGAAATAATTTAAATTGAGAAAAAATCTTAATATGGACTACAGTAATTAAGCATCACCAAAACTAACTTAACACCACGGGACGTAATTTCCTCCCACTGGTCCAACAGACGGCTTTAGGGTCTAAAACTCTCTATGGGAGTCTTAATTGGTTTGAAAGGCTCATTGGTCCACAGGCACATGTGGTCTAATTTACAGGTCCATGGGTCTTTTATGGTATATTTAATTAAATACAGATATAAGCACCATCAAAAATGAACTTAGCAGCACAGGACGTCCAACAGTCGGGTATAGGGGTCTAAAATACTCTTTGGGAGTCTTAGTTGGTTTGTAAGGCTCATTGGTCCACAGGCACCTGTGGTCCAATCTACGAGTCCATGGGGTCCTTTAGGGTATATTTCATTAAAGAAAAATATAAGCACCACCGAAAACGGACTTAGCACCACGGGAGGTGGCTCCCCTCCCATTTGTCCAACAGACGAGTATAGGGGTCTATAACACTCTTTGGGAGTCTTAGTTGGTTTGTAAGGCTCATTGGTCCACTGGCACCTGTGTTCCAACTATCAGTCCATGGGTCTTTTAGAGTATATTTCATTAAATACATATATAAGCACCACCGAAAACGGACTTAGCACCACGGGAGGTAGTTTCCCCTCATTTGCCCAACAGACGAGTATATGGGTCTAAAACACGTTTTGGGAGTCTTTTGGGTTTTAAGGCTCATTGGTCCACAGGCACCATTGGTCCAACTTACAAGTCCATGGATATTTTAGGGTATATTTCATTATAAAATTATAATACAGATATATTAAGCACCACAAAATGAACTTAGCACCACGGGTGATAGCTTCCTCACATTGGCCCAGCAGTCGGGTGTAGGGGTATAAAATACTCTTTGGGAGTATTAGTTGGTTGGTAATGCTAATTGGTCCACAGGCACCTGTGGTCCAACTTACAAGTCCACGGGTCTTTTAGGATATATTTAATTAAATACAGATATAAGCACCACCAAAACGAACTTAGCACCACGGGAGGTGGCCTCCTCCTATTGGTTCAACAGACGGATAAAAGGGTTTAAAGCAGCCCTTGTGAGTCTAAGTTAGTTTGTAAGGCTCATTGGTCCACAGGCACCTGTGGTTCAACTTCAAGTACACGAGGTGCTTTAGGGTATATTTCATTAAATACAGATATTAGCACCATCAAAGAAAATATAAGCACCACCGGTATCTGTTAGCACCACGGGAGGTAGATTCCTCCCATTGATCCAACAGACGTTTATAGGGGTCTTAAATACTCTTTGGAGATTTAAGTTGGTTTGTAAGGCTCATTGGTCCACAGGCACCTGTGGTCAAACTTACAAGTCCATGGGTCTTTCAGAGTATATTTAATTAAATACAGATATAAGCACCACCAAAACGGACTTTGCACCACGGGAGGTAGCTTCTCTCATTTGTTCAACAGGCGAGTATAGGGTCTAAAACACTTATTTTGGAGTCTTTTGGGGTTTTAAGGCTCATTGGTCCACAGGCACCCTTGGTCCAACTTGCAAGTCTATGGATCTTTTAGGGTATATTTCATTTAATACAGATATAAGCACCACCAAAATGAACTTAGCACCACGGGCGATAGCTTCCTCCCATTGGTCCAACATACGGGTAAAGGGGTCTAAAATACTCTTTGGGATTAAGTTGGTTTGTAAGGCTCATTGGTCCACAGGCACCTGTGGTTCGATTCACAAGTCCAGGGTCTATTAGGGTATATTTCATTAAATACAGATATAAGCACCACCAAGAATGAACTTAGCACCACGGGAGATAGCTTCCTCCCATTGGTCCAGCAGTCGTGTATAGGGGTTTAAAATACTCTTTGGGGTCTTAGTTGGTTTGTAAGGCTCATTGGTCTACATGCACCTGTGGTCAAATCTACGAGTCCATGGGGACCTTTAGGTACATTTCATTAAAGAAAATATAAGCACCACTGAAAACGGACTTAGCACCACGGGAGGTGGCTCCTCCTATATGTCAAACAGACGAGTATAGGGGTCTATAACACTCTTTGGGAGTCTAAGTTGGTTTGTAAGGCTCATTGGTCCACAGGCACATGTGGTCCAACTCACAAGTCCATGGGTCTTTCAGAGTATATTTAATTAAAACAGATATAAGCACCACCAAAACGGACTTAGCACCACGGGAGGTAGCTTCCTCTCATTTGTTCAACAGACGAGTATAGGGGTCTAAAACACTTTTGGGAGTCTTTTGGGTTTTAAGGCTCATTGGTCCACAGGCACTCTTGGTTCAACTTGCAAGTCTATGGATCTTTTAGGGTATATTTCATTTAATACAGATATAAGCACCACCAAAATGAACTTAGCACCACGGGCGATAGCTTCCTCCCAATGGTCCAACATACGCGTAAAGGGGTCTAAAATACTCTTTGGGGTTTCAAGTTGGTTTGTAAGGCTCATTGGTCCACAGGCACCTGTGGTTCGATTCACAAGTCCAAGGGTCTATTAGGGTATATTTCATTAAAGAAATAAGCACCACCAAACACGAACGAAGCACCACGGAGGTAGCTTTCTCTCATTGGTCCATCAGACAGTTTCAGGGTCTTAAACACTGTTTTGGTTTCTAAGTTGGTTTGTAAGACTCATTGGTCCGCAGACACATGTGGTCCAATCTAGAATTCAGGGTCTCTTTGGGTATATTTCATTGAAGAAAAATAAAAGCACCACCAAAACGAATTTAGCACCACAGGTAGCAGTTATCCTTCAATTGATATAAGATTATAGGTCCAGGAGCTAAAGCACTCAAGCGGGGTCCACAGCTTTTCTAGAATAGTCTACAAGTTAAAGATGTCCACCCATTTCAACTATTTATAAGCACCACCAAAAGGAAATAAGCACCATGGCCAGCAGCTAGCCTCCAATAGGTCTAAGCTTCAAGGTCCAGGGTCTAAAGCGCTCAGTTGGGGTCTAATCTGATAAACACACCATATAGGTTAACCAGACTTGCTAAAATCGTCTGCAAGGTGACGATGTCCACCCGTCTAATATATTTATAAGGACCACCAAACAGAAATTAGCACCACGGACAGCAGCTAAGTTCCTTAATGTCCAAAAACTAGGTGTAGGGTCTTGAT
The DNA here is from genome assembly GCA_017311375.1 of Mytilus coruscus. Lineage (NCBI taxonomy): Eukaryota > Metazoa > Mollusca > Bivalvia > Mytilida > Mytilidae > Mytilus > Mytilus coruscus. The sequence continues at coordinate 79,664,658 of CM029595.1, read as the reverse complement.
CACTCTGTAGTCATATCTGGCTTCTATGGCCTATTGGTCCATCAGACTTAGTGGTTCGGTGTACTAGGCCAAGATGTCAAGTTCTTTAATATCTATTAGCACCACAACAAATGAACTAAGCATCACGGGCTGTAGCTATCATCCATTAGGTCCAACAGGCAATATACAGAGTCTAAGTTACACTATTAGGGTCTAATGTGGTTTCCATGGCCTATTGGTCCATAAGACTTAGTGGTCCGGCTACAAGGCAAAGATGTCCAGTCCTATAAAGGTGCATATCAGGAAACATATCTATAGGCACCACCAAAAATAAACTAAGCACCATGGGTTTCAGCTATTATCCAATAGACCCAACAGACAAGAGCCTCTATCACTCTATTAGGGTCTTATATTGTTTCTAGGGCCTATTGGTCCATCAGAATTAGTTGTCCAGTCTACAAGGCCAGGATGTCCCTTCATATAATTGTGCCTATCATGAAGTTTATTTATAAGAACCACCAAAAATGAACTTAGGTTAGGGGATTGGGATCCCGCTAACATGTTTAAACCCGCCACATTCTGTATGTATGTGCATTTCCCAAGTCAGGAGCCTGTAATTCAGTGGTTGTCGTTTTTACTGTGTTACATACTAGTATTTGGACATTGCTCATTGTTAAAAGCCGTACGGGACCTATAGCTGTTAATTTCTGTGTCTTTGGTCTCTTGTGGAGGGTGGTCTCATTGGCAATCATACCACATCTTCTTTTTTGTATTTAGCACCACGGGCTGCAGCTATCATCCATTATGTCTAATAAGCAAGGTCCAGAGTCTAAATCAATTCATCGGAGTGTTATCTAATACGATGGTCTTTTGTGATATATTCACACAAGTATTGCTCACTATCGATAATTGTTACTCGCACAGAAATTAAAGTAACCCTGTATATTTAAGACATTAAGAGTTAAGATTTAAGATTTCAAGTCTAGTGCTAAAAATGCATGGATTAGCGCTGAAAGTGTTTTGCAGTGCATGTTTTCTCACTACCAGCGCTGAAATACAAAATGCAGTGTTGAAATGTAAACTCTGGTGCTAATGAAAAATTCTTGCACTGGGTGTGCAAAGATTAGCACTGTAGATACATGTATAACCTCTAATGATTGACATTGACTGATGTAAAGTATGGCAATGTAGATGTACATGAACATATAAAATACAGAGTTGTATATATGATCATATAACTGCAGAGGGATGCTGAACATCTGTCAAAAAACCTTGTAAATGTCTGAAGACTGATTAAGTACTGTATAAATAAAATAAAAGTCCAGCGCTGAAGTTCTTGTACGCTAGACTTTACATCTGAAGCGATAAACTTAACATCTGATTACTGTAATACTTCATTAGTAGAGTATAGATCTGCATCGTTCAACATTTTACTTCTCAAGCGCTTAATCATAACTCATCATTAGTATGAGGCAGACATGACTCCGTGAAAGTTTATATATAAATAATCGTAGTCTTCTTGGCGCTGGTCCCACTGCATAAGTCCTTTACTGGATGTGTAAGGTCTTGTAGTAGCAAAGTCTAGTGCAATATATGTCTCAAGTCTTAAGATGAAGATGTAAAGTCTTCCGCTAGAAATTTGAAGTCGTACATCTATACGTTTAGTCTTGTTGCAATTCCGATGTTAAGTAAAACCAAAAGATTAGCCAAATTCATCTAAATCTTGCAATACAACTGCAAAGTTATCTTTGAAGAAGTACTGTCTTTGGGCTTGAGATGTAAAGAATAAAACCTTATGATACAAACAAATACTTAACCTCTGACAGTGATTGGATATTCAGTGCAAGACATATTTTCCTTTTATATTAACATTTCTATAATTATATGTTGCCTTTCTCGGTGTAAGATGTAACATATCATGTTCTTGACTTAATATCTGCTCTATTGCATTTTTTTCTCTGTCGCTAATATTCACGTCTACAGTGCTAAATGCGCAAGACATTATAAACAAGAACTTTTATTCTCTTCGAGACAAACCGGTGTCCTAAGCATTAGGCTCAAATGCTATGTGAATGGTATAGAGTTAAGGCCCTATTAGTCTCGTACAGATGAACAACATTCATTTTAGTCTAGCGCTGAAGATACAAAGTCCAGCGCTAAAGCCGTAAACTAAAACGCTGAAAATTTCAAGTCTACCGCAGAAAATATAAGGTCTAGTGTGGATCTGAAGATGTAGCCCTGTCACTGGACTTGACATATTGAGCGCCGGACTTTACATCCCGTGTGTTGATCTTTATATCTACAGCGCATAACTTTATGTCTACAGCGCTAAACTATACATTTTCAGTCACAGATTTTTCTTATTTATCTCGAATGTACCAGCATCGCTTGATTTTTATATCGCTGGCTTTTATATCTTCAACGCTGAAATTTCCATCTATGGCGCTCAGATTTAGACTTTATTACTCCCTTATATGTCTCGATTTTGGAAAAGCTTTTGCAAAAGTTTTCTGAAATTCCATTAAGGTTTGAAATAAGTTATTGATGTTTAAAAACTTTATCTCTACACTTTATTTAAATGCAAACATCAAAAGCCCTTTTACCAGTAAATACCAAATGCGTTTTAAGAAACCTTTGTAAATCTTGAGGAAGAATCTGTCCAAGTCAATGAACAAATTGCCATGCAGGTTAGAGTTACTGAATCTTAAACAGTAAAAAAAACATAGTTCATCTTAATGTTAGTTGCAAAACATTCCATTCATCCGTTTAAAACGGGAAAAAGTTTGGCATCAAACGAATATAACGAAAAGACTACCTATTATATAAACAATACTTTACAAAACACCGCATAGAAACATATGTCTTAGCAATAAAAGACCAGATAACGGTGGTTATATCAGGAGCTCTTGAAAGGTAAACATATCTTGGTCCACAAGAGGCACAAATCGTGAAGCTCATGGCAATTACAAATCTGGTGATAAGTCGATTTCACAGTCAAGGAAAAGAGAATAGGAATATCGCTTTGACAATTTGGAACATACCCGTGGTCATCTGTAACACAGATATTCTAAGCATGATAAATTGAAAATATACTTTTTAAGTTGGGGACATGTTTTCAACAGACAATTAACATTCTACGTTAATGAAACGTTATTACAATTATTAACGTAGTTGTAACATTCTACGTTAATGAAACGATGAAAACGGTCAACCAAATCATATCAGTTTCCGTAAACCTTTTTAAGGGCTAACTTTAAATTTACCAATTGAAATCTCTGATTCCAAATCTTCCGTGGAAGCAACAGCCTCTTGCAAAGTAATCATGTTAGTGTATGCAAACTATGAAATATCGTATCAACTGGAATAAGTCCATTTGATGGTGCTGCAAAGACATTGTTACATAGAAATGGAGAGTTCACAATAGGAAAGCTGAAATCATCTTCTTTGTCTTTATGTTTAGTGCAAAACCGCCCTAATTTTTAATTGCTAGATGAAAGTCAATATAGGATGTAGACTTGGCTGTACTGATGGTAATCTTTATTTCAAGTTGGGAAGGATGAATGGTATCAACATTGTCACCAAACGTAATTATATAATAGAACATCCTCTCCATTGGGAAAAGGGAAGTAAAAGGGTGAGTTTAGCTTTTAAAATATCTTCTTGAGAAGCTCCAATATTAGTATTATGAAGGTCTTATTTCAATTAAGAAACGATGGACTAAAAGAGGATCACAGTTGGCTCCCAAAAGAATGTTAATTGTCTGTTGAAAACATGTCCCCAACTTAAAAAGTATATTTTCAATTTATCATGCTAATAATGTCAGTTTCAGTGACCTTTCTGTTTAAATTAGGATTTATTTAGAAAGAATGATGAACTCCTTCCTACAAGATATTTACAACTACGTTAATGAAACAAAGCTGGACTGAACACGTGTACAAGTGTTACAGAACTAGAGGCTCTGAACAGCCTGTGTCGCTCACCTTGGCTTTACTTCTTATTCAACAAAGTACACTCTCAAACATTATAAATGTGAATAGAATTCCATTTAAATACCTCTGTTTTGTTAATCTTCAATTGCTGATCATTTAGTCGGTTTAGTTTCTTTCAATCTTCTTTTGTTTTGCGACAGTCTACTAACTATATACGCAAAATTTGATTTGTTAGTAGATCTTAGATATAGGAAGATGTGGTATGAGTTCCAATGAGACAACTCTCCATCCAAGCAGCGATCCAAGTAACAATTTATAGAAGTAAACCATTATAGGTCAAGGTACGGCCTTCAACACGGAGCTTTGGCTCACACCGAACAGCAAGCTGCCTTGTTGATCATTTTTTAGATTTTAATTGTCTATTTATTACAATTCTTATCATTTGAAGGCAAAATATATACGAACAAAAAGAAGGTAAAATCGTCGTTTAGGGCAATTACTCCAACAAGGAGTCGTTGGTTGATTTCTTCCATTTTGTCTTAATTGTAGATGTTGCATTGTTGATCATTTTATTAATTAAAGTTTCTATCTACCTATTATAGTTTTCAAGATAATAGCTACAATGTAAAAATAAATTGGGAATGTGTCCATGGGACACAGATGATGCCCTGCTTGCATAAAATGTTATAAAGGAACATACATCAAGAACAGTAAAGTGATGCTACCCAAATTTGTTCCTAATTTGAGTTCTGTGGTAATAAGCATTTTGTATAAGTTTCGTAACATTTAGTTGAAGCAAACTTAACAGGACAGTCACAGAAATGAAAAATTCAGCATTTTTCATTTTGTAAAGGGTCATAACTCTACAATGGTGATACCACCAAAATTTAAAATTCAAACTTGATCTGTGTTATGTGGTAATAAGCATTGTGTTTTAAGTTTCAGTACATTTGGTTAAGGCAAACTAAAGTTAGAAAACAGAAATGAAAAATTTAGCAATTTTTAATTTGTAAAGGACAAAACTCTAGAACAGTAAAATGGCACCACCAAAATTCAAACTTGATCTGTGTTATATGGTAATAAGTTACGTAACTTTTAGTTAAGGCAAACTATAGTTAGAGAACGAAACTAAAAATTCTGCAATTTTTCCATTCATAAAGGCATAACTCTAGAATGGTTAAAGTGACACCACCAAAATTCAAACTTGATCTGTGTTTTGTGGTGATAAGCATTGTGTATAAGTTTCATAACATTTGTTTCATTTTGGGGTTTTTTTTTGACAAGTTTACAGATATAAGGAACACTTTTAATAAGAATTGTTTAGTTGTAAAAAGTTTTATACTGTTAGTGTATCATGGCTGGATATTGATTGTTGTATGTGTAAATATTACAAATACTGTAGAGGTTTTATGACAATTAGTATGTGACACTTTAATAAAGAAATTCATTATTATTCTTTCATTATTATCATGAAATTGAAATAAAAGTCAGATGAGTCCTGCCAAGCAGACACATAGATCTTATCATCATTTCATACTCAACACATAATTACTATTGCTTATAGTATTTGACTAATCAATAATTAAAAGAAGTAACATCAGATGAACCCCTTCTTACAGAAATGTATACCTCTTGTGACTTAATACCAAATATAATTGTCCTTTTACTCATGATAACTGACAAAATCAGGTGATAAAACACTGAGATCAATGACACCAGACACAAGCCAGATATCTAAATATAATTTATCAAACTCTTCTACCTTCTGAAATGAAAAAATGAGATCAGCATCCCTATGTCTCGCATTCTGTGACACATGATTTATATTCTATTGATTTGATCAGTATCAAGAAAATGTTCATGCTTAGTTTAACAGGAGTAATTATTTAATGGACATGGAGAAACTTAAAACAGAAGACAAATGTTTTTATGTTATAAATTGTGGTAGCTCTGAATTGATTCAGAAAAATACAAAGACAGGTATTGCATTATATTTTTATTAAGTTTATTAATCAATGAATATTCAAAACATAAGTTTCTTCTATACAGATAAACTTCATTCAACATCCAGCACAATGTACAATCAAATAACAGTTTAAAATTTGTTTACAATTTCAAATTAAACATAAATTATGCACAGAAACCCCACTGTTTCTTTTAAAGTTTGACTTTCTATAAATTTATACCTATGAACATTTTATTTGCATACAGAATTCTTAGAAGTATCAGTAGGTAGGATATACATTAATTTAAAATGTAATAAGTTTTTCAATTTATTATCTTTTCAAATAAAAAAGGAGTGTTCATTTGTGTATGTTTGAAAATGTTACATGTCAACTTAAATAATGTTTCAAATTTAAATAACTTATTAATTACCACAGATCTAAAATGCAGAATTTCAGAATTCGTCAATTCTGAATAGTTTCACAATTTAGGTTGATATAAAAAAAATAAGCCATTACTATATAATAGAGGGCATGCAAAAGAAACAATTAATTTAATACATAATACAGATCATCTCTAAATTAAAAATACTATAACTACGGATTTCTTGACAACCTTGAATACAAATAAAGATCATGTAATCAGTATAAAATCCCACCTTGATTACATATATACCAAACATATTCTGATAAAAAAAATATTAAAGGGACACAACTCCTGAAACCAACATATATTTAATATAAAAGTAATACTCTAAAGCAAGGGACAATTTGCATCAGCAGATATAAGTTATCATCAATTGTTGGAAACGTTAATCTCTATTAAGTGACAAATCTATCAGTCAGTGATAATATTAAAATGAGCCACTTTAATTTACTATTTCAGATAAATAATTTAGAAGTAGAGTTATCTCCTTAGTCATTCAATCTTGAAATAAGAACTAATTTAAGTAAAAGAGTCATATTGTTTGGTTTTACAAAATGTATCTTGAATTTCTATAAACTACATTTCTCTAATACAGTGTTAAATTGTCTGTCTTCAAAAACTATCTTTACAATTCATAAAAAAAGAGAGGAAGACTTTTACAGTTAATTAAAACATCTGTGCACAATAGGTTTCTTTTATTTTGTTCTTGAGATAAAAGGTTGAACTCCAATTATAAAACAGTAAACAAAGAAAAAAAATTTGACACATGTTTTGACCTTTTAAAAATTTAGAATTCTAGGAGTTGGAAAATAAAGAGGCTTGCATAAGTAGTTTTTGGGAGATTAATAAGGGGAGATAATTCAAGCCTTGAAAAACTTTAAATCTGACAAATTTACTTTTACAATACATCTTCAAGTATATAAAAAGTATTTGCAAACTTTTAACTCCTACTGAAATGTACAACTGACATTTTAAGAAACAATCTTGAACAGTATTTCTTAAATGTACTTTTTGTTATGTGTGTTATTAGATCGAAAAATAACATTTTCACATCTATTGTTGTAATTGTAAAATCTTTTCTTTTAATTTCCTTCAGATGGAGTTGCCTTCCCTTTCTTGACAGTTGGTCAGCTTGATATCTCTTGATTCTTTAATTCACTGAAATAATAAAGCCTACATGTATTAAATTAATAATATGAAATTCAAATACTTGTGTGCTTGTGACAATTGTTAAGTGCTACAGAATCAATCAAGATAGAACGAAATAAATTGTCTGAATCAGCTAAAATCAGCCCCTTAACAGATTGTTCATGTATTTATGAAAAAAAAGATGTGGTATGATTGCCTATGAGACAACTCTTTACAAGAGACCAAATGATACAGAAATTAATAACTACAGGTCATTTGCCACTTTTGTAATATTATAGAATAATTGTCAACTTGAAACTTATCTTTGTCCAATTGGATATAAAATTATTGTTTACTTTAATATGTGATAATTTGTTTAGATTATGTTTAATGTAATTTATCAAAATATGTGTAAATGAATGAACAAATTATTAATTGATAAAAGGTGTGTATACATTGACTTAATTTACATTTGTATACACTATTAATACTTAAGACGTGCATATAGTCATACCATAAAAGCTGACTGTAGGCAAAAGCTGTGAAAGGACCACAATTACTTTCATTCTTTAGCTGTAATACATCTGATATCTGAACACTTTTGATGTCAATTTGGATAAGTCTGCGGAAAGAAAAGATTTAGACATTTACACAGCTTTAAGGATAAGGACCTGTCAGTAACATTTTGTGCATACATGTAGACCAGACCAAAGGGCCTTGTAAAACAAGATCAAATTTTCCTGTGGTGCTAAATTTGTGTTTGGTAGTGCTTAATTAATTTAAGATGTCCACCATTAAAGGACTATTGACTTATTAAACAAATCATTGGGGATTGTTGACCAATGGGCCTTAGGAATCTACTTAGATCCTTAAAGAGACCACAAGACCTCTATAATCATCAATGAGGTTGTATTACCACCTGTGTTACTAAATTCATTTTGGTGGTGCTTTATATACTTAATGAAGAATATCATAAGAGGTATCCAGACTTGTCAACATGACAATGATTGCTTGTGGACCAATAGGCTTTACAAATTAACTTAAACCTTAAAACAGTGTTTTAGACCCTTATACCTGTCTGTTGGACCAAGGGTGGAAGCTTCTTCCTGTGGTGCTAAGATCGTTTTTGGTGGTGCTTATATTTTCTTTGATGAAATATATCATTAAAAGATTCCTGGACTTGTAGATTGGACCACAGACAATGGGCCCTATAAATCAACATAGACCTCCCAAAGTTTTTTAGACCCCTATACCTGTTTATTGGATCAAGGGGTGGAAGCTACCTTCCATGCAGCTAAGTAAGTTTTGATGGTTCTTATATTTTAAAATAAAATATACCATAAGTGGCTCTGGACTAAATATTGGACCACAGGTGCTTGTGAACCAATGAGCCTTTTAAATCAACTTAGACCCCAAACAGTGTTTATACTCATGAACCTGTCTGTTTGGCCAATGGGTTGGAAGCTACATGTATCTTCTGTGGTGCTAAGTTCATTTTGGTGGTGTTTGTTATTTTATTAATAGAATATACCATAAAAGTTCTCTGAACTTAAGATTGGACCAAAGGTACATTTGGAACAATGGGCCTTACAAACCAACATAGACCCCAAAAGAGTTTTTAGACCTCTATACCTGTCTGTTAGGCCAAGAGGGTGGAAGCTACCTTCCAAGGAGTCAAGTAAATTTTGGTGGCACTTATGTTTTTTAATGAAATATACCCTAAATGGCCTCTGGACTTAAGATTAGACCACAGGTGCTTGTGGATCAATAGGCCTTACAAATCAACAAAGACCCCAAAGTGGGCTTTACACCCCTATACCTGTCTGTTGGACCAAGGGATGGAAGCAACCATTCGTGGTGCTAAGTTAATTTTGGTGGTGATCCGTGGTGCTAAGTTAATTTTGGTGGTGCTTATATTTCTTTAATGAAATATACAACAGACCTCTGGACTAGAAGATTGTACCACATCTGCTTTTCAAATCATCTTAGACCCCAAAAGAGTGTGTTAGACCCTAAACCTGTCTGATGGACCAACGACAGAAAGCTACCTCCATGGTGCTTAGTCTGTGTTTGCTGGTGCTTATATTTTCTTTAATGAAATATACCCTTATAGAACCCAGGACCTGTAAATTGGACCACAGGTGCCTGTGGACCAATGAGCCTTACAAAACAACTTAAAACCCCAAAGACTATTTGAGACCCCTATACCCGTCTGTAGGACCAATGGGAGGAAGCTACATTGCACCTCCCATTGTGCTAAGTTTGTTTTTCGTGGTGCTTATATTTTCCTTAATGAAATATACCCTAGGAGAACCCTGGACATGAAGACTATACCAGCGTTGCCTGTTGACCAATGAGCCTTACAAACCAACTTAGAACCCCAAAGAGTATTTAGACCCCTATACCCATCTGTTGGACCAAAGGGAGGAAGCTACCTCCTGTGGTGCTAAAGTTTGTTTTTGGTGGTGCTTATATTTTGTTTAGTGAAATATACCCTGAGACCCTGGACTAGTGTAGATTGGACCACAGTTGCCTTTAGACCAACAGGTCTTACAAACCTTAGAACCCCAAAGAGTATTTTAGACCCATTACCCATCCTATTGACTATTGGGAGGAAGCTACCTCCGTGATGCAAAGTTTGTTTTGGTAGTGCTTATATTTTATTAAATAAAATATAATATAAAAGACCCTTGACTTGTAGAGTGGATCAAAGTTGCCTGAAGACCAATGAGCCTAACAAACCAACTTAGAACACCAAAGAGAGTTTGAGACCCCTATACCCATCGGTTGGACTAATGGGAGGAAGCTATATCCTGACGTGTTGCTTAGTTCATTTTTGGTGGTGCTTGTTACTTTTTTTTAATGAAATATACATGTACCATAACCTCTATACTTAGGATTGGATCAAAAGTGTTTGTGGGTTAATGGGCCCTACAAATCAACATAGACCCCAAAAGTGAAAAGAATTTTGTAGACCCGTCTTCCTGCTTATTGGACATTGGGGTGGAAGCTATCATCTGTGTTGGTAAGTTTTTTCTGGTGGTGCTGCTATATAATTTTTTAATGAAATATACCATAAGTGGCCTCCGGAATGGACAACACAAGCTTGTGGACCAATGGCAATGCGTCTTAAAACTCAATTTGACCTCAAAAGCAGCTGCTCACATGTGATATAGATCCCTATATCTGTCTGTTAGACGAAAGACAGAAGTTCCTCCCTTAGTGCTTAGTTCATTTTTGGTGGTGCTTTAAATTCAATAAAATTTTCAATGAAAAACATTCCGATAGACTTTTAAATTGGACTAGATGTCCCGTCAGGAACTTTGTAATAAATATTTGAACCTAAACAGTTAATTAGACAACCATACATGCCTATAAAATGTGGAGCTCAATGTGGGCTAAACAAACCGGATGTTTCGATTTGATTGAGCATGCGCAGAAGTAACTACGAGTTTTCGTTCCATAATAAAGAAAAGCTAGAAATAAATCGAACAAAAATGATAGGTTCCTTGTCTCAACCATAAGACAAGGTTACCAGAAAACAATAATCCAATCAAACGGTGGTGCTTATAGTGGTTTTCATCACGTTTTGATATATATATTATTACTCTCAAATTTTGACTCGACGCCCCACTTATGGAAGAGTTCCCAGCATGGTTACTTCCATTTGAAAGTCCTGTATTAAAAGAAGGACTAACGTTCGGAGTAGATACACATAACAGCCACAGTTCCATATCGACAATTCCCCATGAAGAAAATGGGGAAAGCGCTTTCCACAATCGAAATTGCTCATCATATTGAACCAAGCCTCCGGAGTAATCCCTTGAGGCTGCCACTCTGACTGTTTGCATATATTTGAAAAACTCAAACCCTTTGTTAGGCCGTTTTTCTAACATTACACTTCCATAAATCATGAATGCGGAGGTCCAAACATAAATACTTTTGATGGGACTTCTCTTTTGATTAACTATGGACAAAACACCCCCTAGCTTTTACTGCCAGTTCAGCCTCTAAATTTTGCTCGTTTACAAGGTCCCGGTAGATTTTAAAAGAATATTCAGGTCAATGAACTCATCTTTCCATATTTTTTCTTTAAATTTGACCGGAATATGAGATGAAATAGGATCGAAAACACTTGCAATATGTGAAGGAGATTGGTCCACTTGTACATGTTGTAAACGAGTATCAAAAGAACTAGAAAAAGCTCCCGACCCTTGTGAATCAAATTGAGTAGAAACATTCAACATACCAAGGTTATTGTTTGATGAACGCTGCAAACCGCTTGGAACAGGGTGTGAAGTCATTGGATCCGAAATTCCCCTTGAACTTTCAAGTATGTTTTCCTCGTTCCGTCGTGGACTTTCTTGAGGTGTCTCTTCCTGGATCCTGAATGGCACGAATGGGGGTTCCTCATCATTTGCGTTAGTCCAAATAATAATGACGTCTTGAAAGGCTATTATATTTGTTTGCTTTGCAGCCTTACAGCGACGTCATAACACCGAACTCTTATTTACAGTTGGACTTTAAGAGAGAATTTACTGCTTTATTAAAACGTTTAGCTGATTTCTCCTTAAGAAGCTTCATTTTAGAAGTATAAAATAAATTTTTGCACGAAACTCGGTAAAATTTGACAGACCTGAATTTCCGGATAATATAAAACAAACGTTCCGCCTCAGATGGATTTGTAACTTATTTTATCATTACTTTAAGAAATTATTGGAAATATTTTGCACAAACAAACACATAAAAGGTAAGAATTTGTAATTATGCAAAAATTTCTAGGCTTCAATGAAAATTTTATGGCTAAATTGGGTCTCAAAGTTGAGAGCAAAATTCCCTCTCAAAATTCAACCAAAAAAGATGGCTTCAGCGTTATGACGTCGCTGTAAGGCGTCAAAGCAAAACAATATAATAGCCTCTCAAGACGTCATAATTATTTGAACGACATTTGCGTCTGCCACGATGTTACATAGGTCCATGAGCCACTGACAAATTAGAAGCTGTCACTTTTCTAGAAACTGGTACATTGTCTACAGTTCTTTGCTTGTTCTGTGATCTACGCACATCCATGTCTGATGAAGATGGAAGTGCTGCTCCTCGTGTTGATGGCACCGGACCAAGTGGTATCTGTTTGCCTTTTTTAAGTTTCTTGGCTGGACCCGGCTGATGTAAAACCTTTCTTGGAGCATTACGAGGCCTCTTCGGCGGTTTCATACCTAAATAATAGGATATGAAATGCGGATGTTGTAGATTTTTTACGATTGTTTTTTGAAACTTTCACTTATCTTCAAGAGCGGCTAATTCGATGTGAGGCTGAAAAGTTACGTTATGTTAATTAGCCGGAAACAAGATGCGGATCCGATGATACAATAGTTCTTTTATGGAAAATAAATAATCAAATCTCTTTCATTAAATTGGTGAATCTTATAAATGAGATTAACCGTATTGAATTGTTTAAATTGTGGTATAATAGGATCAATAGTGTATTGACTTGACATAATAACGATATAAGGATTTTGCACGTTAAGAACCATTGCAATAACTCTTTGAGGGGTCCGTAGGTGGCCTACTGCAAGGCACAATTTCTGTCCCTATCCAATATACCCTCGTTTTCCAGTTGCAGTTAAAATTTCCCCAACCTTCATGGCCTCTATTACAGGACCTACCTATTGTGTTTATTGTTAATTTGTTCTCGTCCTGAACATGCATGACATATTTGCCACTGGACGTAAGCAACAATCAATCAATCTATATCTGAGACTACTATATCACAGTTATATGTAGTACTGTGTTAAAATATAGTAGTCTCTGTCTGTATATAGATATAAGAAAACTAACACCTGTATCTTAAAAGTAATTGACTTAGTTGGTTGGTTGATTGGTGTTTAATACCACTTTCAGCACTATTGGCTATGATACATTTTTTAAAGTCGGGTTTGTTAAACATAGAAAACACAAGCTCACAATTACAAAAATGACAAAATGAACAAGCTATTAAAGGCCCCGGCCCACATGTATAAAACAATTCAAAGCGAGAAAAAAACTAACGACCTGATTTATGTACAAAACAATAAACGAAAAACAAATATAATTTACAGCAACAAACGACATCCAGAGAATTACAGGCTCCTGACATGGGACAGGCACATGCATAAATACATGAGATATATCTTATTTGTTGCATTTTTTCTCCCATCTGTAATTCGATTAAAAAAGTGAGAAAAAAACATACGGGTGAATCTTTTACTATTAATTAATATATTCAACTATAATATAACTACATCAGATAATGATGCAATTTATAGCACCCATTGCCTTGAATTTTAATATTGAATTTCTTTGTGTTATTTGAGGAAATATGAGATATTTTCAGTTTTTCAGATTGTTATGATATTGTAATTGTCATGTTTATTTATCTTGGCCTGGTTTGTTATAAGTGGCATTATAACATGTATGTTATGTTTGCATAATATTTATAGTGTTTACAAAATAATGGTATAATTGTGCAGTTTAGAAATCACTGGAACAATCATAGATACTGATGGAATGATTAGAGCTTTCTATTTGACTTACTTAATAATTCTGGAATGATCATAATCTACGATGTGTTATTTAAACGTCTACCGTATTTTAGAATTTTCAGTTCTACAGTTTCTAGGAGTTTCTCTTCTACAGTGTTCTAGAGATTTCTGTGACAACTATATATATATACAGACACTAAAGTTAGACTTTCAGATCAGACATTAACATTCTTGTATTCTCAGAAGTTGGATTGACACTTTTATTTACGTTTACTACATCATACTGGACTGTGACTTATTGGACATAATATTCTGTTTGGATTCCCCCAACAGTGAAGAGAAGAATTCCGGATAAAGAAAAGACAAAAGGATCGGACATATATTTTACCATTTTAGTTGACATTTCAATTTGTATAATAAATCTTGTTAAATTTTATTATTGATTTGTGTCTTTTGTTGGCTACAATTTAAAGGTGATTTCTGTCCGTAACAAGATATTCACTCTGACGTTATGTACAAGTTATGTACAAGAAATGATCTTGATCTATCAGTACTTTTCTTGTTTTATGACATTGATAAACAAAATTTTAATTTATAAGGTGTGCTGGTTGTACACATGTGATGGTCACTATTTTGTAGAAAAGTATTCCTTAACTTGTTGAAATATCACAGAATATGAAGAAACTTGATTAAAATTTCTGATATCATAACTGGTACATAATCGCAACTTCAAACCTATTAGTCAGCTTGTGGCGTATTTCACGACCACAAGAGTATTTTTTGGGGAAAACTGCAGCGGAATTGGTAGTTCCACATTAACTTTGAAGCCCGACTTTCAACATCTTTGGGAGACAGCTTATGATCGATATTTTACAGTTATTTGGATCACCTTTTTCTTCTGAATAATGTAATAAAATTTAATATGAATATTTCTAAATTAATGGATAAATACCTGTATTCAAAACTAGATTAAACAGCAGGTATATCAATTAAAATACGAATGAAAAATAACTAATTAAAGATACAATACCAGGCTTGTAATTGTGTACGCCAGACGCGCGTTTCGTCTACAAAAGGCTCATCAGTTACGCTCGAATAAAAAAAGTTAAAAGGCCAAATGAAGTACGAAGTTGAAGAGCATAAAGGGCAAATTTCGAAAGGTTTTACCAGATACAGCTAAGGTAATCCGTTCCCGGAGTAGAAAATCCCAAGTATTTTGAATATTTGAAAATTAGCCTAGAGTGGGTTATTAATTTGATCTTCTACGCAGATGTTATAAGGAAATTGGCTTGATATCAAGCGGCAAATTAGATGTTTATAAAATAGGATAATTCATAGAAGTTGTAGCTGTAACATAATAACGACAAACTCTTCGTAATAGCAAAATAAGGGAGTTAACTGTTATTGTTCAAAATTGACTATTATGCATTCCTTTTTTTATGCTCATTCATCTATCTCCATAAAATGTTTTAAATATTAGTTGCAGCTGATATTTTATATTTACATTTTGATATATTTTTCCTGCTCTTGATTGTTATATATTATTTATTTTACATATTTGATAAAGACTTAAATTTATCAAATACAACACGAACTATAGCCAAAACGGAAAGGAAAGTGATTTTTTCGCCTTTATAACAAAAAAAAAAGCATCGGTTGGATCTTAATTTTTTTAATTGTTTTGATTCATATATTTTGATATGTACAGTTGAATGGTTCATATAGGTTTAAGCTGTGTAAAGCAATATTTCCAAAATATAAAGTTCTTACGTACCTAGTAAGTAAGTTAGTGTTTCTATGTACATATTTGTAGTTTTCTTCAACAATTTACACAAAAAAACATACTTAAATGTAGCTTATTTAATACAGATAAGAAAACATCCTTATAGCTTATTAACCATCTATGTGTTCCACCTGCACACATTACCTTCCTAAATGACGATTTGTCAATGATGTCTCACATGACCTAACGCAAGAAAGATTATGGTAAGAAGTTGGTCATTTTATTATCTACCATTATTTTCCCCTAGCGGTACTTGACGTCTCTATAAATTTCTTTTGACAGATACATTTTTACTAAATTTTACTATTTCATTAATGATGTTATTGTATAATGTCTGTCATGGTTCATTTAACCTTGACCTCATTTTTCATGGTTCATTGATCAATGTTAAATTTTCATATTCAGGTCTGTTTCTCGGATACCATATAAGCAATAGATTAACTACATTTGGTGCATGTAATGATTGTAAAATAAACATGCCTGTCTAGCAGGGTTCATCTGACCTCCACCTCAATTACATTGGTCATTGACAATGATAATTTTATTTTAAACATTATAGTTCAACATAAATTCAGTCATGATAAGTAAAGCAGGCGAGACATTTCAGTGTGTGCAGTCTTGTTCAAATAATATTCTTTTCAATATTAGCAAGCTTTTTATTTCTTTCTTATTTTAATTTTATATTGACGAATTGACAAATAACAGTTTCCCTTGATTTTAAATGTGCTGTGTAATTAATTCTTCATCTTTCTTTACGATATCATTATTTTTATTCTTCAAACCTTTTACAATTTCCCAATAGTGCTTCTTAATAAACGTATCTGCTAATGAATTAAATATCATCTCTCTGTATAGCGTGTTTTTTCAATTTCACCAACTTTTAAAAAATTTTATTACTATTTCTGCTTAAGTTGATTATTTACACCTTTTAAAGTTTATTTCTCTCTTATTCTCATAAACCGTTGGTCTGACCCAAACCTGTGTATACGTTTTCTCTTTGTTTTTAAACGTTTTATTTTTTTTAAAGATATGTCTGAGATACATATAACTATAGTAACCATACAAGGCTGTCCCTAATAAATCTGCCATTTGATATACGTAGCCTTGAGACAAGAAACAATTCTAATAAAGATTAACCTTGTACACTAACAAGAGACAATTCAAATAAAGATTTACCTTGTACATTTACAACACAATCTTGAATTTTTCTATTAATTTCAGTGTCTACTTCTTAATTATCTAGTATTAAATGTTCAGCATCAGAATTATTTATTTGATGGGAATAATTTTTTTATAAAGTCAGGAAGTTGACCAGTCCTTGCATTCATGTTTCCTATTAAAAGTATTTTACCTTGTACTGCAAACGTACTGATCTCATTTTCTAACTAACTATAATCTTTTTCAGAGTAATTTGAATTTATGGGGGCCATAAAAACAAATTTTTCCTTGAAACCAAACTATCTTTGTTTTAACCGCAGTATGTATTGAGATTTTGTACCTTTATTTGTTTATACCCTGTGCTATTTCTTTTTTGTAGTATATAATTATTTCACCACAATTACGACCTTTTTTGTCTTGTTTTTACGTATTTTGTGAGAATTTAATCTCAAAATAATTCATCTGGTTCCACCCCCCACCCCCCGCACACACACACATTCCCCTATATCCGTATTTATCCCTTTTACTATATAGCCGATTTTTCGTCTGCCGTTTTTGTCTGCCGTTGAGACCGCTGTTGCAATAAATGAATTTTGCAACCGGTAATAGGGTGTGTAACTAAAGCTACATGATAATTTCTCTTTCAGTGTGACCAGTAAATGGAAACAAATCATCAGCGTGTATTACGGGCTAACCATCAATTACTTATTAACAGTATAGAATTATCAAACACAGATGTATTAGACATCCTTCAGGAAGACGAAATCATAAGCTCTGGGGAATGTGAGGAAATCCTATCCAATAAAACTAAACGAGAACAAAACGCAAAACTACTCTATATTTTAAAAAGAAGGAGTTGCAAAGACGGAGACCCTTATCCATCACTTTTGAGAGCACTTTCGAATGACTATGGCTTCATTTGTAAGGTATTAAAAAAAGAGGAAGAATCAATACAGCGGAGTGGTGTGGTGCAAGATGTTAGTGATAATTTCACCTGCTTTCACTGCAAATTATTAAAGAATCTAAGAGCTAAGGATATAACACATCAGTTGTTTGAAGATGAAGTTTTATCCGACGACGATTTGGATAAAATAAATTCAGACACTACTTGTCGCGAGCAAGGGGTAAAGCAACTATTTGAAGTTCTAGGTAAATCCAGATTACCTCAAAGTGAAGTTGTAACATGTTTTGTTGCAAGTTTGAGGAACAAATATAATTACATTGTCACACAACACACGGTAAATGAAAATACTTTATACTCTTGCCATTGCGAACATTATGTAAGACCTTCATTAGAAACCTCTTGCACTGATTGTTGTGCTAATCAAATCAGCAAATTAAAATATCACTCTGAGGATGACATTTCTGCAAAAACAGGGCTGATTGCCAATCAGAAAGATTTTGAGACTGACGATGACGATGATACTCATTGTAGAGGAATACGTGTACGCTCATCGACATCAAAGAGTCGTAAAGCAAAACCAGTTTCTTCAAACGAAATTGAAAACTTAGCCCTCGTGAAAGATGTACCGAAATCCCTTCCAAACAACAAGAAGATGATGCGTCTTTGCTCAAAGCTATGGGATAAGTTGTTCACTTTACGCGAAAAAGGAGACTGGGATCTATTTCACAGCGTAACCAAGGCAGCAAGACAAAAGTACATCGATAATACTGACATTCAAGTTCTTCTACATCGAAGCGATATGTGCATATCCACCTTCTATAATGACAATCGCAGAGATGCCATGGAAAGTTTTGATCAAGCTACCAATCTAATTTCTTTCACATCAATGCCAGATTGGCACCTAGCTAGACTTTTACCACTCAAAGTTGAACTATTCACACGTTCAAAGCAATTTGACAAGGCATCTTCACTATTGAAAGAAGCACACCAATCGATGAGTAACTTGGTCCCTTGTCTTTCTACCGGCGCCGTGTATTTCTTTGAGGCTAACTATCTTGGAGCGATTCTTCGGTGCACACAAAATGGAACAAGATCGCTTTCTATCAGAGAAAGAGCAAAACACTGCTTTTTGACAGCAATAAAACATTACGAACAAGAGAAAATCTTCAAGATAAAATCGTTCTTAAACCAAGTTTATCTTTTTCTTGCGTTATTTGTTCTGGGTGTTGATGTTAAACAAATCGAATACCTGTCTGTGTACAATGTTTCAAATGAAGATATCAGTTTGGCAGAGTTTTATTTAAACTTGTTTGAAAACAGTTGTTGGGATGAATCTACTAATTGGTCAAGAATGCTGTTTTACATCGCCAGGTCAGAACAGCATAAACAAAGACAAAATCTACAGAGGTCATTGGATTATCTTCACGATGCTCTAACGTGCGCAGTCAAAGGCGACTATCTGAAACAGAAAGAGTTCATACAATGTAATATCACTCTTGCTGAAAAGAGCATAGATGAGAAAAAAAGACTTCAAGCAATTTCACAACGCGAACAAACTGTGAATGAAATATTGGCGAATCTAGAGGAAAGTTCTAGCGATTCCTGTTAGTTTTGTTCCAATTTTCATTTTAACCGCTTAATAATTTTAATTTATTCTATAATCTATCCGACTTATATTACAACTTTTTCTATTTTTCTGTATACACGTAGTACTAGTGTGTTACTAATTCGTGTTTGAAATGTGGCTTACAACGAGGATTTAAATCAATACATTTAGTACGGACTGATGTTCAAACAATTAGTGTTGAACGTTTTGTTGGTTTATGTTGGACGCAGTCTAAAACCGGCTTAAAGTATGGTATGGTTTAGCTTCTTACCTGATCGATGCAACTTCACAGAAAGATTGAACGTATGTTGAAGTTGCGCACATGCAATTATGGAATTATTTGAGATTTTTTTCTCCTATTTTCTCATTTTCCCAGACTTTGGAACGTAGTAATTTTTCAGTAAATTTACAGAAGATGGTACCAGTTTGTTTTGTGTAATCAACTCCTACTGTGATTTTCAAACAAGAACCCTGAAATTTTACAGAAGAATTGCACACCTGTGGAAGTTGTGCACCTGCTATTATGTAATTGTATGAGAATTTTGTTCCCATTTTTTAAGACTTGAGAACTTGGTGATTTGTCAGCAAAATTTACAAAAGACAGTACCTACTTTGTGTAATCAATTCAAATATATATAGGCGGGATCGAGCAGAAAAAGTGGATACCTAATTTGTGTAATCAACTTCTTCAATTTTAAACGCAGAAGGGTTACACACTTGTTAAAATTGTGCACCTGCTATTACATGGAAATTTTTGAGGAGTTTTGTCCTATTTTTACCATACTTGGGAACTTCATCATCTTTCAACAAAATTTACAAAAACCCTGGTAGACAGACTTGTACACCATACAAGGATAAAATGCACAAAAATATAATTAGTTTATTGTTTATAGTATCTGATAAAGAAACATAATTAAGAAAAAAGAACATTGATCAATGACCAATAGAAATGAGGTCCAGGTGAACCCTGCCTGACAATATGTAGACCCTGCAATTATTCCAAACAACAAATATAGTTGACCTTTTGCTGATGTTAACTGACAAATAGACATGACCAAGAAAACTTAACATTGATAAATGAACCACGCAAAAAAGTCAAGGCCAGATAAAACCTGACGGACAGACATGTATATCTTGCAATCATTTCATACACCGAATATAGTGGTCATATTGCTTATAGTATCCGAGGAATATATCGGAAAAACACTGACCAATGAACAACGACTATAAAAGCGTATTCTTGAATTTTTGTCAATATCATATAATTTTCTGGTGATGAAAATTGATAGAAATCGTGTATATTTCATATTAACGTGATTCTCAAGATTCCCACCTAAATCTTCTTTGTCAAAAGATCACGTATATACACATATTCCTTACCTATCATACGATTGATTTGAGTTATATTTCATGGTCTTAATTATGTAATGTTTTTCAATATACCTTGCTGATGAACTTTCTATGAATGCGCACATTTAAAGAAACGTAAAGGATTCTTGTAGAAGAAAGAATGTATTTATCAGAAACCATTTAACAAAACCCGTAATGTAAAAAAAAAACATGAAGACCTTTTACTTCAAAATATAAAGTATCACAGCTCGCCGCCAAAGTAGCTGAACATCTCATTTTAAAAATGAATGAAATTAAATGATAATTGATTAAAAAAAATGTTTTGAAAAAGAAACGATAAGGCAAAAAAGAAAAACATTTACTACATCGCATTTGCACACCCTTTTAAGCAGATACGCGAAAGAGCAAAGCCCAGTACCCCCCCTTCCCCCAAGAAAAGAGACATCCGGGGGTCACTGTACGTCCCCAAAGGATAACAAATTGGCCCTGTTGTAAAAGTAAGCTATAAATTAAACGACAAGATATTAATAAATTCCACAAACAAATATGTCACCAAGTTTTAATTGAGAATCGGGACCTTTGACACCACCTTAGACGAAGTAGGAAAAGAAATTCACGAATAAAAATTCTAAGGAAAAAAGTCGCAAGAAAAAGGCCACAGGACATAAGTTCACTACAATTTAGAAAATAAATAAATATAGCATATTTAATTTCTGAATATAAATACCTTTCAATATATTTTTATTAAGATGTATGTAGAAACATATACATGTATTATACACGTATGTCTCTATCGTATGGAAAAGGTCACAGGAAAATTATTTGACCTGAATTTGTATGTAGTAAATTACATCAAATGAATATTTTTCCGAATATTTCAACATATTTTAATGTTAGAATACAGGGGTATGGTTTTGTTTATTGTAATTTAATAAATTTTCTAAGATTAAAACAAAATGTTGTCCATAACAATGTCAACTTCTAAAAACAATTCAATAGACGGTTATTAACTAATTAACTGACTTTAATTTGCTATTTTCCTATCAATCGTCTAATGTCTGGACAGATTAACAATTAAACCTTAATATATTGTTTTCTTTTAAATGTCATTAGTTTACCATTGAAAAATCTGTATAACTTTAAAAGAAGAGAAACTTAATGAAATACTATTGAACATTTTTACAAACATGGACATTATTTCCTATCAGATTTGTGACTTTTGTCCCTACATTTATAAAATTTGTGACTTTTTTCCTACCGAATTTGTGATGCTTTTTCTTTTACCGCTTAGACATCCATATCATCCGAGTTAAACTAGTATATGAGAACGCAAAAAGACAACCATACTGCGGCAAGGAATATACATGTCTTTAAAAAGTAAGACAAATAAAAAAAGTAATTTGCATTAATTTGTGACTTTACCCTTTGACATCCATATCACCCGAGTTAAACTAGTATATGAATAAAATTGAGAATGGAAACAGGGAATGCGTCAAAAAGATAACAACCCGACCGAAGAGCAGAAAACAGCCCAAGGCCACCAATGGGTCTTTAATACAGCGAGAAAATCCCACACCCGGAGGCGGGCTTCTGCTGGCCCCTAAACAATAATGAATACTAGTTCAGCGAAAATGGACGTCACACTAAACTCCGAAACATTTAAATGAACCAAAATTAAAAAAAAAACATACAAGAATAACAAAGGCCAGAGGTTCCTGACTTGGGACAGGCGCAAAAATGAGGTGGGGTTAAACATGTTTTGTGAGATCTCAACCTCCCTATACCTCTAGCCAATGTGGAATATTGAACAAACACACAGCAAAACGCACAGTAAAATTCACTTTAAAAGAAGTCCGAGTCCGATGTTAGAATAGGTAACAGAAGAAACTAAGCAAAATGACAATAATCAACATAAATTAACAAAGGACTACTAGCAGTTACTGACATGCCAGCTCCAGACCCCAATTTAAACTGATTGAAAGATTATGTCTGCATCATATGAAAATCAAGCACAATCGCTCCCGTCAGGAATTTAGTATCATACCATTATAAAATATACGATATAAGAACATAACCCGTATCATGCCAACAACTGGTTTTAGATAAATGTATTTATTTCCGATGCAAAGATCCTATGAGTGAATCAATATTAATTCCCAAAAATGCCATCTTTAATTACCTGACAACTGTATCGTAACTATATCCCTTCTGAATAAGTCTGTTTAAAGGTTTGGTTAGCTTTTGAGGTGAATGACGACATTGTTGTGCTTTGTGTAGAATATTACATTAAAAGATGGAATGTGAAATACCTGAAGGTATAAGATGTCTGCACGTTGATTTATATTTACGAATGATGTCCTTGTACCGATGATAAAATTTAGTAAATGTTTTGACAAGTTTGTGATATCGAAAACCACGATGTAATAATTTTTCAGTAATACAGAGATTTCTTTCGTTAAAATCAAACACGTTGTTACATACACGAACGAATAGAACAAGTTGAGATAAATAAACACCATATGATGGTGCCAAGGGAACGTCACCATCTAAAAATGGATAATTAACAATTATAGGAAATGAAAAATCATCTCTTTACCGTAAATTTTAGTATGAAACTTTCCGTTAAATATATAGATATCAAGATCCAGGAAAGGCTAGTGTTCATTGTTAGTATTAGCTTTATTTAAAGTCAGTTCAGCAGGATAAATCTCTTCAGTGTTCATAATGAAGTCACCATTATTGAGAGCCAATATATCATCCAAATATCTATAAGTATTATTAAATTTTCGTATCAGATGTTGTTTCGATGGGTCTTTGCTGGTTTTAGTCATAAATTGTATCTCGTAACAATACAGAAACATGTCCATAATAAGTGGTGCACAGTTAGTCCCCATTGGAATTGCGATAACTTGACGATATACGGAATCTCCATAGCGAACAAAAATGTTATCTAGTACAAATTCAAGTGCAGTTATCGTATCAAAGCAGGTCCAATTGACATAGTTCTTTTGTTTGTTGATACTAAAAAATGACATAAAAGAGTTTGAACATATATATTCGCATTTTGACTTTTTAAATGCCCATTTAATTAGGTATGTGAATTTTTATACCTACGATAGTAGAGGGGCATTATGATTTTCAGTCTGTGCGTCCGTTTGTTCGTCCGTCCGTCCGTCCGTCCGTCCGTCTGTCCCGCTTCAGGTTATAGTTTTTGGTCAAGGAAGTTTTTGATGAAGTTGATGTCCAATCAACTTGAAACTTAGTACACATGTTCCCTATGATATGATCTTTCTAATTTTAATGTCAATTTAGAGTTTTTACCCCAATTTCACGGTCCACTGAAAATAGAAAATGAAAGTGCGAGTGGGGCATCCGTTCTTGTTTCTGAATGAGTCATAATGATATTATTGGCAGCCTTATCAGCCGGGGCAAAAACAAATTCCTTGGCGAGTTCTTTTAGCTTATGTTTGATATGAGACATAGGGCTATTATGCTTGTTGTTAGGAGTAAAATGTTCTTTAAAATGTTTAATACGAGTATCAACTATGTTCATTACTGAATTAAAAAAGAATCTAAGGATTTTTTGTCAGCTTTTTCTCGTTTTAAATCCATTTCATACAGTAAGTACGGAGTGAGTGGTTGATGATGTTACGACACTCATTCCAATTGATAATTGACGGGGGACGATATTTAGATTCTTTACTAAGGAATGATTTCAACTCTCGGTCCTGGACAATGTTAAGGTCTCCTGTTATAACATGGGAACTGGGGCCATAAATGTAGTTTGAATTACTGCAATTTCATGACGTAGGTGTATTGTCACTGATATTAACATCTTTACACACCTCGCTATAATTACACACATATTTCCGGGTCGATTTTTTGTGAACATAACAAATAATAGGGAGCTTAGTATTATCAAAATAATCAGGAATTTGTTCTGTTACGGAATGATCATTAAGAATACCGGCAATATTTACAAAATCAATACCTTTATTGATATATTTGATTTTAATGAAATATTTTTTATGATCTTCAGGGCGATCAGTTTTGGGAAAAAGTTTAGAATAACAATATGCAATTATAATTTGGACGATTTCATACCCTAGACTGCAATATGGAATTGTGTTGCAATCCTCTAAAATTTGATGTTATTTATTAACAGGTAAAGAACAGAGCTTGATTAACAGATAATGTCTGCCGTTGTTTTTTGAAATAGTAATTAGGTCCGAAATATTTGTATTGTTAGTACGAAATTTATTCTACGTCCATGAGAACGGTTTTACGAACAGTTTTAGAAACTATATCCAAAATGTTAACAGAATCGGTTCTTGATATATTACCAATTCCCATGCTATTATCATTAAGACCGAGAGGATAGACTGTCTAATTTTTT
Source organism: Mytilus coruscus (assembly GCA_017311375.1). NCBI lineage: Eukaryota > Metazoa > Mollusca > Bivalvia > Mytilida > Mytilidae > Mytilus > Mytilus coruscus. Next base: position 79,639,534 of record CM029595.1, on the reverse strand, counting down.
AATCCAATTTAATTCAATTATTTTCCGTGATCGTACAAATTTTGAATGAGATTCACCAGGTTGCTTATTTACTACTTCTAAAGGTTGAACTGTTAAATATTTAATAGGCTGATTGTGCTTCTTAAGGTATTGATAAATGATACTTTTAAATGGGGTCTTCTAAAACGATAAATGTGTTCTTGCGTGAGTTTAGATAAATAGCGTCCGATTTCACCTACGTACTGAATATCGCATCGCGGTTTGTTTTATGTTAGTAAATAGATAATACTGTTAGTTTTTCAATTTGGACCAGTTTCAAAATTTAAGGTAAATGTACGACCATTAAAAGTGGACCTTACCGTATTGTTGGTAGAAAGACGGGGACATGTAAGTCATGTTTTGGCATGACACTTATCGATAGAAGGGTAACCACGATTTTTATTATTAAAAATGTTAGCGGTTGTAGTATTTTTAGATAAGCGATTTTGAGGATTGAGCCCATGTAGATACCGTTTGAACGAGTTTGGCATTAAGTATTTTTCATTAATGAGTTTCATTTTGTTATCCGTATTTCCAATTGAAAGGAGCAGAGACTGACGTCCAGAATATGAACGAGCACACATGAATTGAATCAAGAAAAAAGATAAAACTGTTCGGCTAAAGACGTTAAGCGCTATCCGTAATCAAGTACCCGACAAAATACGCAAACTACAAAACCAGAAGACAAAAACAAAAGACAGGGTATATCAGGGTAGCGCCTGACGTCTGACTTAATAGTATAATTACACCTTATATAAGAATGCTGGATTTTGATTGGTTGGTAGCCAGTGTATTTTTCGCATATTCTAGCCTTTTTTCTCATTTCAAACGAATTTGCATGTTTTTCACCACTGCCGATGAATTTGCCTCAAATTCCCCTCTATGCCGTGGTATTTGCCATTTTGGATATTCCTTTTTTACCCTCGCGATCCTCTTCCCGCCAAAATTATTGGGTTATGACGTTACATAAAGACAGCGATAACGCGTATAAGTACGTGTATAATTCCCGCGGTATTATGATAGTATCTACTTATCTTCAAAATAATGCATAAACATGTTTATGGATTACAACTTACTAGTAAAAAAATATTTCCTTTCGCCAGTACAGAGAGTTTCAATCGAAATCTATTCGGTGTAATTAAACAGATATATCATGTTATGGAGGGGTATTTGCGAAAAATACCAGTCTTGGGACCAAATTTCCCTTGCCTAGCGGCTCGGGAAATTTAACAGTCCCTCGACTGGTATTTTTCGCAAATACCCCTCCATAACATGATATATCTGTTCAAATGGGACTGAATAGTGAAATATGAGTTTAATATAAATATTTCTAAAGTAATGAACATAGACAAGTTCTCGCTCGGACGCACACTCCATTATCTTGTATATTATAAGAGCATAAACCTGAAGCACGGGGAAGCACTATTCTGTCTCCAAACGGCACTAAATACAAACTCTGTAAAAATAAAATTGAGAAAGGAAACGGGGAATGCGTTAAATAGACAACAACCCGATCAAAGAGCAGAAAACAGCTCAAGGCCACCAATGGGTCTTCAACACAGCGAGAAAATCGTGTATGTACTTGAAATGTAATAAAATTAATTTGTATTAACGATAAAATTTATAGATAAAAAAACAAATTCCTTATATAAAATGTATTTTTGAATCGATTAGGGATTGTACTGTGTTATTTTGTTAAACGGGAATGAGTTCAAATACATTAGATCGTGATTTCTAGACAATATCTTTTATATCCATTGAAGTATATAAACGTATTCATTTTATTGATATGCAATTCATAGGGGTCATCGAATTCGTTTAGACCGCGTTAATGATTTAAGTGCATGTTTGATAATTAAGAATCAAATTAACCGTACCAATTGTTCTGGTCCATATGCACATTTTGACGATTAATATCTCTTCAGTAATACTCGCGGCCAAAATATTTGTGAGCCCAAAACCTAATACAAATGATGAAGAGCTGATAAGAAACAAAAAATAAAACAATAAGATTTCGAGGCAGAAAACAAACACGACGACACGCTTATGTTTACCTTATATTTGGTGTTTTCTAATTCACTGCAGAAGAGAGGCGAAAGATACCAAAGGAACATTCAAACTCATAAGTCTAGAATAAACTGACCACGCTATGGATGATAAAGAAAAAGACCATAAGACAAACAACAGTACTCAAAACAAAATATAGAAAACTAAAGACTGAGTAACACGAACCCCACCAAGGTGCTCCGGAAGGGTAAGAAATCACGACAATGTGTAACGCTAAAATATAAGTATCGACAGCTTCCAAAAGTAGGATCATATGTGTTCATTACATATGTAGTTTAAATATGCATAATTTGCAACAAAATAATACATGATAATTTGTTTGTAGATAATTGGTAGATGATAAATATTGTAGACACTCATATATGGATATTTAACTCCCTTACAGTATTACATTTTCGTGTTCAGTAAGACATCTTATCCAGACCAAAATCTTATTTTAGGACGAACGGACGGACGTACAGACTAGAAAAAATAATATCTTCGTCTATCATAGGTTAGGCACAAAACTAAAAGGATCCTACTAAACAAACCTGCAATGAAATTTTCCATACGTGTCCGTTTATCAGACGTATTTATCTAAATTAAACGTCAAATATTTCATACACATCCGTTTATCAGACGTATTTGTCGAAGCTGAACGTCTAATATTTCATGAAATTGTGAGCAATGAAGTTAAAGTACAAATGAAGTCTCTACCTAGAAGCCTTACATCATTCTAACCAAAGACAAGAAATTAAATAACATCTGATTTTTGGTAAAGTGTAATTATTGTTATTTTTAACTTAGATACATTTGCCGAAATTAAATTTCATAATATTCCACAGAAAGAAGAAACAGTTCTGTAATGCAATAATGATCTGAATTTCTGCCTCAGACAAAAGTGTCTTGATATAAAATATAGAAATATGCTAACAAAAGTAAATTAGATGTTCCTTTTACATTCGGACGTTTTAGAACTCCCTTATTAAACTGACATATTATAAAAACAGATAAAAATAAGAATTTTACCTTCCATCAGAAATCATTATTTCTTTTTCTTCAGACTAAATTTTGATTGAATAAGTAGTTTTAAAAACTCACTCTTTAAAGGACTAAATATATGAGTCAAGTGAAATGACAAAGTAATAATCGGTGCATTTGATGATTAGCAACTGATGAATTACTGTTATTTCAAAAATTATTGAGAGATTTTTATTAATGCGAATAATGCGACTGGGTGAGTATTGCATTAATAAAGACTCGCATTCTTATATTTGATACAAAAATATGTATGCAGATTTTCCTGAAATCGCAATAATTAATCTTGCTTTTTTGTCCATTTTTTAAAAATCGCAATGCAATAATTTCTGAATTTACAGTATTTCCTTAAAGGGGCATAAGCAACGAGATATATATATATATAAAAAAAAAAAAAAAAAAAAAAATATGATTCTTTTTTGTTCAAACATTACTGAAAGGGAAAGAGTGCTATAATAATTCGCTTATAGCAGCCAGTTTGGTTCAATTTTGTCAAAATAAGCTAAGGAACATCGCTAATGAAGTATCAACTTGCAAGTGAAAAAAATCGACCTCATTGAATCCGTATTCATGTGACCTTCAATTTAACCCCTTAGCTAGAGATGGGTTACGCATAAAATAGCCGTGTTCAGCTATCAAAAGGAAAAGAATGTCAACATTGAAAGTGAAACAAGGGTAAACCATTTGGTTGACTTATTCGATCCACAAAAACTCATTCTTACATAGGTAACAACGATGATTAACATATTTTTAAACCTATAATATGAAATCAAACAGACCTAGAAAAATCCAATTGCACGTGTTCGCTATCTATTCATATCTATATTTATGTTTATATCCGGTTATATGATCGCCGGCAGCCTTCGGAGGCCACCTTGATGGTTAGTTAGATGGAGTCTAGACTAAAATACACACGAAATGATGATACATCGATTCCATGCATCGTAAATTGTTTATTTTAGACTTTTTATAATTTGCATATACGTTTTAGTATGTTATAAATCAAATATGGAAATTTGAGTAAAATCGGTGTGCATGAATTTGACAGCTAATGCCCCTTTAAAAGACTTGTGAAAGACACCATCTAACATTGAACATCAAAATATGTATAGATTTGAAATATCAGATCGGATTCATTTTAAAATATTTTTATATCAACAAAATGTGTGTATTGAACGGGTAAACAATCTATACAGTCTATGCTTCCTTTCGTTATGCCTCAATACATTTGATCAAGATACGTTTAGATATATCGGTTATGTTGAGTAATATCATTTTATTAGAAATTCCTAATAGAGTTTACTTTGCGCTTTGTATTTCAAATTATTGTTTATGGTCGTGCACTTCCCTATAGTTCTTAACATCCTCGTCTTTTAACCTCTGATGGATAGTTGTCTCATTGGCAATCATACCATATCTATATATATAATATATACATATCGAACTGAATTATCTTCGACTGAGTGTTTCTGTTTAAAAAAACAGAAATATCAGTCGAAGATAATTCATTGTGAATCTGTCATCAAGAGAAATAACTGCCTCTGAAGAAAAAATATTGATGAAGGCCTTAATTTCTGTCCAGTACCAGGTTATGTGAATAATTTACAATTGGAGACAGATGTAGAAGAATTTACCGGGCGTCTTCTCTTAAAAGAACATTGTAATAGACAACAGAATTTTTTTTTAAAAGAAGCCGGATTGAATGAATCTGAATATAAGAGAGAAGAAGGAGACATGTGCATCCCTAAAAAAGAAAAAGAAAAGAACATGAATCCGATTCAAAGTAAAATTTTAATTTGGATTCATTTATTACTTCAGTTAAAGCTGAAGTCGGATCTTCAATCAGTGGTTAATAAGTACTGCATATTTCAAAGTCACAAAGCCAAGCCATGATAAATTTAGAATACAGAGACGACATTGTTATCAAACTAGTAGATAAAGGAAGTGCAGTTGTTTGTGACGAACAAGGCAAACTACATCGAAGAAGGAATCGTCAGCTCTCTAATACAAATCTTTAAAAGCATTTAACATGTGATCCAACAAAAGAAACCAACAAAAGCAAACTAATAAATGAGGTCTTCTCAGAAATGAATAGAGATTAAAAAAAAGTTGATGACGACACGTACGATTACCTACGCCATGATGACACTTGCTCAGCCAGTCGATTTTATCTACTTCCAAAACTCCATAAAAAATTTCAGAACTCTTTGAATACAACCTTAGACCAAATGTTGGACAACTACCATCTCACATTCAAGATACAACGGATCATTTGAAGAAAATGGATTCCTTAAATCCCTTACCTAACAATACAATTTTGGTTCCGATGGATGTGTTTTTCTTTATACACTGATATTCAGAAAAATGAAGGAATAACCGCGTGTGAAAATATATGGAACACTACTCGTCAGGACAAACATCCCTCAACTGACTGTCTAGTTCAGTTACTTAAGCTAGTGCTAGAAAATAACAAGTTTGTTTTCAACAACAACCACTTTTTACAGTTTGACGGTACTAGTTTTAGAACAAAAATTGGCACCTTTTTTGCCAACATTTTTATGGGAGATCTTGAAAAAAAGTAAATATAGTATATTTAATTTTTAATATAAATACTTTTCAATATATTTTTATTAAGATGAACGCAGAAACATATATATGTTTTATATGTCTCTATCGTATGGAAAAGTCACAGGAATTTTTTTTACCTTAATTTGTATTTAATAAATTATATCAAGTGAATTTTGTTTCCGAATATTTCAACATATTTTTATGTTAGAATACAAGGGTATGGTTTTGTTTATTGTAATTTCATAAATTTTCTAAGATTAAAACAAAATGTTATTAATTACAATGTCAAGTTCTAAAAACAATTCAATAGACGGCTATTAACTAATTATATACCTATATGGAGTTATTTTCTTTCAGAAGGATAGGTCATTCTTTCGAAGAATCAACCCGGACGATACCATGTTTCAATGAAATATGCTCCAAGGCATAAAATAATTACCTGTGTGAGATTAAAAAATTCCCGAGGCACATAAGTATAACGGGAATTGATTGTCTTCTTGCGCATGTGTAATACATGTAAGTGTAGAAATTTTTGGCGCCAAAAAATTAGGTTGTTAAGCGATGGTTTTATATAGTTAATTCTAGCCTGTACTTCGTACTGTGAACATCATATTTTGTGAGTGCCGTTCACGCTATGGATGACTTAGAAAATAATGTTAAGCGTATCGTTAGCGAAGAAGTAAAGAGATCGCAGAATGAATTTTTAACAAAGTTGGTTAGTTTATTTACTTCTAAATTTCAAGTATATGATCAAAAACAGAAAGAACGTTCAAAAGCACAGTTCAACCGTATTCATAATGATCTTTTATCAACAGACAGTTATAAATTCCAAAGGAAGAGTTGTGAAGATCAGTATAAGTTTAACCAGAAAGTGTCCGTTGCTTTGAAGAAGCAGAAGCTGTTATAGAGCCAAAAGATCCATCTTGAATTATCGGCAAAAATTGGTAAAGATGGCAGATTCTTCAGAATGTGGGTGGAAATTGGTGTAGGAGTATACTGCAAATCCTTTGGCGGATGATTCCGAGGACGACAGAAAGATATTTCGGGCACAAAACAGAGCTGAAAGGAAGATCAAAGCAGACAGAGTAAAGAGAAGATCCCACGCTGACCCTTATGTAAAACCAGCGAGTTCCAGTGGAAGCAGAGATCGACAGACGGTATCAAGGAAGCCTGGTGTGTGTTACAATTGTTACAAGCCTGGTCATTGGCAGAATGAGTGTCCTGAAAAGAAACGACCAAAGTTAAGTAAAATTTTTGATAACTGTTGTAATTTAGCTTGGGATTTAAGCTACAAATCAAATTTTGATTTAGAAGGGGGGAGTCGTTTAATGAATTCTGTTCACAAAGAGGTAAACGAAACAATGGTCAATTGTGTTAACTGTTCAGTCAGGTATGACGAGGGTACTAATGACCAGACGTCTGGTCATTTAAATTTACAGGTGAATGTTTTGACACCAGTAGGTAAATTAAATAAAGCAATACACAAATGGAAGGAGTCGGGTACAAGTGAGTACATTTTAAAAGTAATCGAGGAAGGTTATGGTATACCATTTAAAACTCTTCCAGATAGCTGTGTTCTCAGAAATAATAAATCTTCTTTAGATAATTCTGTTTTTGTAAATGTTGAAATTTCTAAATTATTAGAAAAGAAGTGTATTTCAGAAGTACAAGAAATACCGTATGTAGTAAATCCACTAACGGTGGCATATAACAGATCAACAAAACCTAGATTGGTTTTTGATTGCAGACACATCAATGAGTGCATACATCAGTTTAAATTTAAGTTTGAGGATTGGTCAGTTGCAAAGCAACTATTTGATAAAGGAAATTATCTGTTTCGTTTTGATTCAAAAAGCGCCTATCATCATATAGAAATATTTCCAGACCACAGAAGTATTTAGGTTTTAGTTGGCAATTTGAAGGCACAACCAGATATTTTGTATTTAATGTTCTTCCTTTTGGAATTGCTAGTGCTGGTCATATATTCACTAAACTTACAAAAGAAGTTGTTAAGTATTGGAGGAGTCAAGGTTTGAGAATCATAATGTATTTAGATGATGGTTTGGGTGGAGACAGTAATTTTGATTGCGCACAACGTGTTAGCCCTTTTATAAGACAAAGTTTGACAGAGTTTGGTTTTTTAATAGAAGAAAGAGAAATGAATATGGTTGCCTGTACAGAATATTATTTGGATATGGTTATTTTGGGAAATGCAATTTGGAAAATTGAGTATTACCGAGGAGAGAGTCGAAAAACTTCTTTCGGTTATTGACAAAATATTGAAAAATATAGGTAAAGGCAAGCTTTTGTACAATGCTAGATTTGCGGCTGGTATTGTTGGACAAATAATATCAATGATGACTGTAATGGGAAACGTTTGTAGACTTAGAACTAGAGAACTTTACAATTGTCTTATAATGAGAGCAAGTTGGAACTCACTTGTAGTATTGAATTCTGTTGCTATTGAAGAGCTACTTACGAAAGTTCAATAGAAAGGGTTTAAATCTGCATGAGTCAGATTTTTGTGATTTTATGGCGTATACTGACGCTTCAGATGTCGGCTTTGGGGGATATGTAGTCCCAGCTGATACAGAGTCTGTCTGTGACTCTGATTGTATTATGAAAATGACTGATTGTGGTCTAGAAGTTCCCAATAACAGTTTGATAACTGTGAATAGTAACTGGTCGGTATCTGAAAGTGTTAAAAGCTCTACATGGAGAGAGCTTGAAGCAGTAAGTAGAGTAGTAAAAAGTTCTGTTAAGATGCTAAAAAATTACACAGTTCAACTGAATACTGATAATAAAAACGTTACAAGCATAATAAAGAACGATAGTAGAAAGTCTGAGCTGCAAGAGATTGCTTGCGATTTAAATGAAGTGTGCACAGGAAACAATATAAGTATTAAGACACAATGGGTTCCTCGGGAACAAAACAAAATAGCTGATAATTTAAGTAGATATTCAGATTGTGATGATTGGGGAATTCATTTTGAAGTGTTTGCCATGCTTGATGAGCTTTGAGGAAAATATTCTATAGATAGATTTGCTACTGATTATAACAGTAAATGTTTTAGGTTTAATTCAAAATGTTGGTGCAAAGGTACTGAAGCTATTGACGCTTTCACGCAAAATTGGCAAGGGGGAAATAACTGGCTGGTACCACCACCAAATTTGATATCCAAGGTCATTAGAAAAGTATGCGCAGATAGCGCTGACAGTACTCTTGTTGATCCATTTTGGAAATCAGCTCCATTCTGGGCATTATTACACAATTCGAATTGTACTTTTGTTGAGAGCAAGGTGCGTTTAACAAATGAACATTTAATTGTAAGAGGGAGAGGCAATAATGGTATTTTCGGAGTATATCCTTTGAATTTTGCACTGATTGCTTTTAAAATCAGATTTTGATTGTAGTATTTCTTTTGCACAGGAATAAAGCAAGAACAGTTTGTACGTGACGCCGTGGTACACAGTGGAATTGACGAAACTCATCCTTTATACAGTTTGGTTGCCAGCTTATCTACACATTTATTGGAATCAAGAAGTGACAGTACTGTGAAAAAATATTACTATGGTTTTTTAAAGTGGGAACAATTTGTTACTAAACATTGCTTAATTTCAATGCCTGCCTCGCCTATACATGTTGCTTTGTATTTTTCTAATTTGTTAGATTCCGGATCTACTTACAGTACAGTATCATCTGCTGTTTACTCAATTAAGTGGGCACATGAAATGTGTGGTCAAATTGACCCTACAAATAATTCCTTTGTTGAAGGTTTAGTTGAATCAGCTAAAAGAATTACTAAACCTGTTGTAAATAAGAAAGATCCAGTCACTACTGATATCTTAATTCGGTTATGTTCTATGCTTCAATTTTCTACAGATTTACTGGTGGTTAGGGATCTTTTGATGACTTTGCTGGGTTTCAGTGGTTTTTACGTTTTAACGAGTTAAGTCAGCTAAGATGTAACGATATTATTGTAAAAGATGATCATTTAGTTATTAAAATAAGGAGGAGTAAGACTGATCAGTACAGATCAGGTGACGAGATTTTAATTTGCAAAGGGCATACTTTGGCTTGTCCTTATGCTATGTTTTTTTTAGATATGTTAGTTTAGCTGAATTAGCTTTGGATAGTGATATGTTTTTATTTCGACCATTATACAGAAGTAAGAAAAAATGTGCTTTAATTAGTATTAACAAACCTATTAGTTACACTACTGCTAGGGAGTGCGTTATTAAGACATTAAAACTAGTTGCACCTGAATTGAATCTTGGGTTGCATTCGCTTAGGTCTGGTGGTGCCACTATGGCGGCAAATTCAGGTGTCAAAGAAAGGTGCTGGAAGCGCCATGGCAGATGGAAGAGCGACTCAAGCAAAGACGTAGAAAGTAGGTTAGCCGTATCAAAGACTTTGGGCTTGTAATTTATTTAATTTCATATTTTCTATCTTTGTTGCTCTATGCAGTACACGAGCTAGTCAACAAATCGTAATTCGATTTTGTACCAAATATTTTATAGCCGCCGAGTCCTAATGACTCGATTTCTTTTCTATTTTCAATATTTACAAACAAAATTATGTTTTCTTTTTCTCATTTGACAAGTGAGGTCCAACACTTAGAGTTTCGTTGGCATTGACAAAAGGACACAGGTTTCCCAAATGGGTTTTTCCTGATCGGCCACGGAACATTCAGTTATTCAGTTATTCAAATACAAAGGGTTAACATGAGTTTATTTTTCTTGAACAATTAAGATATTGTATTCACATTGTATAGTGTATAATATGTTTATATTGATCATTTGTCTTATTAAATCGGCAGCTCACAATTTGCAGTACACGAGCTAGTCAACAAACATAAGTTTGTGTTGTGTTTTTCTTTAAATAGTTGAGTTTAAATGTATTTAGTGGAAAGAAGACCATTATTTTCCCTGATAAAAATGCAAACTATAATTTACTTCAAAATTATATTCGTCTGATAGTTTTTTTGTTGCCGATTTGGGAATTTTTTTTTAGTTCAATCTATGATAGGTGTAAACAAATCGTCATTGCCCGCATTTTAATTTTAGAAACAAATAATGTGAAGTTTTGTTAATTTATCGCTACAATACAGAGACATTATCATATATCTGAGATAAATTTTAATGTAAAACTTTCATAACACTTTTTAAAAAAGCCAGGTTTAACATATTCGTGTGGAAGATTTTGAAAATCTTATTGATTCACACTGAATAGGAAATCATACTGTGACCTACATGTATTGATATTCATTTTCGTGTTATATGTACATGTATCACGATTTCGTGCTCCCTTCGTGTCAGTTCTTAACTTTTTTACATTTAAGTATACTTTTTACTTATCAAATGATCAACTAATATTGATTGATTGATTGTTGGTTGTTTAACGTCCAGTGGAAAATATTTCATGCATATTCAGGACGAGAACAAATTAACAATAAATACAATACGTAGGTTCTGTAATAGAGGCGTCTGGGATTGAGGTCGGACAAGTTTAGACTGTCACGGGAAATGAGGGTATATTGGATAGGGACAGAAATTAAGCCTTGCAACAGGTCACCTACGGACCCCTCAAAGAGTTGTTGCAAGGGTTCTTAACGTGCAAAGAGCGTGGCACTCTCTTTACACGAGGCATCGGATTTAACGTCCCCATTCTGACCGGACGTGGCTGCAAATTTGTACATCCCGCACAGCCAAACGGACGCCCCACTTTGACGAGGGTTTTACCGCCGGTCGGAGGAAGACCAATGGTGACCATACTTCTATTCCCCAGTCACCCTTGGGGTTGATCAACTAATAAAATATTCTTATATTCTATTGAATAACATCCACGTACCTCACACTGGGGTCGGGGGGGAGGGTATAGCATTATATCCTGATTATCTGTTATAAAAATATTGCTATTCAAAACAAAATCATTCTGAATATTTCATTCGATTCAATCAAAATTGTTGAATAATCACTTTTCCGCGATAGACATGTCATTACAAAATAGAAAAAAAAAAAACAAACAACATAGCACCTCCCCTTCCCCGTTTTCCATAATCTAAGTTGGTACAATAAATTACTTACAAAGTGTCTTGTATTTTTCATACACCGTTATCGGATGGTAACAATTCATTTGTGTCTTACTTCATGCAGTTACAGCAATATTTTTATTGTGTATGGATAATAATTTCTAAGGTTTATATCTAGATTAATTAGTGAGTTTTATTTCACGCCGTAGGGCGTATTAAAACCTGAACGCATTAGAAAGGAATATCCCACTTTAGTGTTGTCGGTAAAATAGGATGCTAAATTTTGCTAATCTTTTTAAAAAATAATATTTTTTGACGGTATATAAGTCAGATAATGCATATTTTAAGGTTTTTCTTGTCGTAGAACACACCTCGGAGTGTCAGGATTGTCCAAAGAAAGACCTCCCTACGCTCGGTCTTTCATTTGATCAATTCTGACACCCCTCGGTGTGTTGTACGACAAGAAAAACCTTAAAATATGCATTATCTATAACTTCACTGGCTTTAATTTGCTATTTACTTGTCAATCGTCTAATGTCTTGACAGATTAACAATTAAACCTTAAAATATTTTGTTTTCTTTAAAATGTCATTAATTTATCATTGAAAGATCTGTATAACTTTAAAAGAAGAGAAACTTAATGAATTAATATTAAACATTGGTACAAACGTGGACATTATTTCCTATCAGATTTGTGACTTTTTCCCTACATTTATCAAATGTGTGACTTTTTTCCTACCGAATTTGTGATGCTTTTTCTTTTACCGCTTAGACATCCATATCATCCGAGTTAAACTAGTATATGAGAACGCAAAAAGACAACCTTACTGCGGCAAGGAATATACATGTCTTTAAAAAGTAAGACAAATAAAAAAAAGTATTTGCATTAATGATAAATTTATGGATTAAAAAAACCCCAAATTTCTTATATAAATTGTATTTTTGAATCGATTAGGGATTGTACGGTGTGGTTTTATTTAACGGGAATGACAGTTTAAAATAATATACGATTCCAAATACATTAGATCGTGATGTCTAGACTACATCTTTTATATCAATTGAGGTATATAAACATAAGCCATAATATTCACTTTATTGATATGTAATTCATAGGGGTCATCGAATTTGTTTAGACCGCATAAATGATTTAAGTGCATTTTTGATAATTAAGAATCAAATTTATCTGCTCCACAAGCGCATGTTGACGATTAAGGTGGTACCTAACACTACAGGGAGATAACTCTGTAAAAATCAGCTAAACGTTTTAATCGCGTTGTTTTGTTAAGGAAATATTAAGCTTCTCAATGATCAAAGTTAGTGTTTGTCAAACTGCTATATAACCAACGAAATTTTTCTGATAAAGTTGTTGGTTCAAATTTTTGAAATTTTATATCTTTGTCAAAGGGTCAAAGTAAACATTTTGTCAAAATTTTATGAACATTAAACGAGCCAAATTAATATTAGTCAAGGTGTTGGGTACCACCTTAATATCTCTTCAGTAATGCGGAGGCCAAAATATTTGAGAGTCCAAAACCTAATACAAACGTTGAAGAAAAAAAGATAATAACACATACGATTTCGATGCACAAAACAAACACAACGACTTGCTTATGTTTGCCTTATATTCGGTGTTTTTCTTATTCAATGCAGAAGAGAGGCGAAAGATACCAAAGTGACATTCAAACTCATAAGTCGAAAATAAACTGACAACGCCATGGCCAAAAACGAAAAAGACCATAAGACAAACAACATACACAAAACAAAATAAAGAAAACTAATATTGAGCAACACGAACCCCACAAAAACTGGGGTGGTCCCAGGTGCTCGGAAGGATTAAAAGATCACGACAATGTGTAACGCTAAAATATAAGTATCGACAGAATCCATATGTATGACAATATGTGTTACATATGTAGTTTGAATATACATAATTTGCAACCAAATAATACATGATAAGTTGTTTGTCGGTAGATAATGAATATTGAAGATACTCATACATGGATATTTTAATACCAGAATATGTAATAATATGATACCGTGATCCTCACAGTATTACATTATCATGGTTAAGTAAGACAATTTATCCATGTCAAAAACTTAATTTGGGACGAATGGACCGACGTACAGACTAGAAAATATAATATCTCCGTCTATCATAGGTTAGGCACAAAACTAAAAGGATCCTACTAAACAAACCTGCAATGAAATGTTCCATACATGTCCGTTTATCAGACGTATTCATCAGATTAAACATCAAACATTTCATACACGTTCGTTTATCAGACGTATTTGTCGAAGCTGAACGTCTAATATTTCATACAGGTTCGTTTATCAGACGTTTTTGTCGATACATAGATATGTATGCAGATTTTCAAGAAATTGCAATAATAAATCTAAAATTTTCGGCCTTTTTCAAAAATCGCAATAATAAATGCACGAATTAATATTTGAATTTACAGTTTTCCCTTTAAATGAATAATACCATCCAACATTTTTCAACAGAACATGTATAGATTTAAAATATCAGATCGGATTCCGTTTAAAATTATATCTATAACAACAAAATAAATGTATTCAACCAGCAAACAATCAATATAGTCTTTGCTTCCCTCCGTTATGCTTCAATACATTTTACCAAGAAACGTTTGGATATGTTGGTTATGTCGAACAATGTCATTTTATTGGAAATCTCTAATAGAGCTTACTTTATGCTATGGGTTTTTATTTATTGTTGATGGTCGTGCAGTTCCCTATAGCTGTTAACATCGGTGTCCTTTAACCTCTGATGGATAGTTGTCTCATTGACAATCATTATATATATATATATATAGAAACACTCAGTCGAAGATATTTAGTTGTAAACCTGTCATCAATAAAATAAAACTGCCTCTGAAAAAATATTGAGTTAAGGCCTTAATTTCTGCCCAGTACCAGCGAACTTGCATAATTTACAATAGGTGACAGATGTAGAAAACAATTGACAGGCGTCTTTGCTGGAAAGAACATTTAACTGTACTTATCCAGAATGTTCTGGCCTATTACTATACCAATTGCTTATAAAAAAAATTCCCAATTGCAGTATGTATTCATCTCTACAGACTGATCAACTGGTAAAACAGTTTATCTAATTGCTTCAGTTAAAGGTTGTTAGTGTGAAGTTAGTGCAGTGAAATAAAAATTATGCTTGCCAACCAAGTCCAGTTATTTAATGTCTGTGTCATGAAAATGAAATAAAATAATCACCTACTATAATATAAGGCAATGGTTTATAAAGATCTGACTTGGGATATAAAAACTTCCATCCTAATGACATTTTATACATAATTAGTTCTAAACATTGTTTTGTTGGTCAATAATTTATTGCTTTGTTTTCTAAAAGGAAGCTATCGTGTAATTTTAATTTGGATATTTTTTTAAAACAATTACTGATCTGCTTACATCAAAGGGAAATAATTTAAATTCACTCATTGTATATAAAAAAAAACTAATCGAAGACACCAAACTTATGATTTTGTATGCCAGACAAATGTTTCGTCTACAAATGACTCATCGGTGACGCTCAAATAATAAAAGGTTGAAATGCCAAATAAAGTAGGCAGTTGAAGAGCATTGAGGAACCATAATTTTGAAAGGTTTTTCCAATTACAGCTGAGGTAATATATTCCTGGGGTAGAAAATCGTTAGTTTTCTTAACAATTCAAAATTTTTGTTGACAGATAATTTATAATTTTGACCATATCAATGATCACAATGATAATTCATGTCAATACAGAGGTGCTGACTACTGGGCTGATGATACCCTCGTAATAGACTATTTTCATATTACCGACTTTTGACTCCGGATTATATAATTTGTCGACTGGTTACCTTGGACATCATGGTACTCGGTCAAGTAAGAGCAACCAAAATAAGTAAAATCAAACATATAATCGGTGTAATTTGAGGGAAAGATTGCTGTTTTCCGATGATTTTGTAGTGAAAAAAAAATGTTAAGCAGGTAATTTTCCCCCCAAATTGTACCGATTGAAAGCTTGGTTTTACTTCTTTAGCTTGCTCTTACCTGACTTGGTACCATGATGTCCAAGGTAACCAGTCAACAAATTATATAATCCGGAGTCAAAAGTCGGTAATATGAAAATAGTCTATTTACAGAGGAATCTGTGTGATTTACACAACTTTCATTGTGTCCCTTGATATGTTTTGAACGGTTTTTTCAATATTTCACTCATCTTAAAAATAAATTTCAGTGTTCTTTTCAAAACACATGATTATTTTTGAATAAGCATGGAAATAATGTGTACAACACGTGAAAATATGAAGGAAGTTAATATTTGACAAAACAAAATTTAGCTTTTTATAATGTGAATTTTTTCCTTTTAATATTAGCAAATTAGTAATTTAACAGTTTTGATGACTGTATCATCGTTTTGGAAGTTGAGACAATTATCAATTAAATGTTAAAAATATCGAATGGTTATAGCAAACATATTATAGCCGTAAAAACCGTTTCTTCGTTTAAACAGTTTATTTATGAATGTTACAACTTTAAAATAGATGTAGCAGTCCGATTATTACTGTGACAACTATTTGGAGCGTTATTGCAGTCGATTTGTGATACAGACAAACACTTTTAAAGTTGAAACAGTTACAAAATAATTGCCACAGTGAAATTTAGCAACTGTTACAACTTTTACAACAATTAGCAGTCATTAATGACTTTTACTGGTATGGACAGTTACTGAACGTTGAAATAATATTTTTTTCGAAACATTGTAACTTTTATGCTTTAATCCATGGCGGAGTCCAAAGTTGGTTATAGTTTTATAGTATTTATAATCAACTCCGCCTACAATATTTAACCCAAATCCCTAAAACTGCACAGAAAGATAGCACAAATATTGAAGTTGTGCACATGCTATAATGGAATTATTTTTATAATTTTTGCCAATTTTTCCACCAAACATTTCAAAAAGATGGTAACAGTTTTGGTTTTTAATCTAGATCTTTTGGAACTTCACAGAGAGATAAATTACAATGCTCAATACTCTTCAACTTCGTACTTTATTTGGCCTTTTTAACTTTTATGATTAGGGCGTCAATGATGAGTCTTTTGAAGGCGAAACGCGCGTCTGGCGTAAAAACATTTTAATCCTGGTATCTATGATGAGTTTATTTACAGTTTAATTGAAGTATTATTCGAAAGAAGGGGGTTTATATTTTTGACTTTGAACAGAGACTTGTACAGTAAGGGTTGATTTGTCCGATACTAAAAAATCGTCAAATTTATTATAAAAAAGCGATGAGAATTTAGTCAATACCAATAACTAGTAATATCATATTTGCTGATTTCTAGGAAATTTGCAGACAAACAGGGATATTCTGTCTTTAATTATATTTTTGGGGTATTTTAAAGGATATCCAGGATTATATCAAATTTACGTTTTCCAGAGAATCTGTTGGATTAATAAGCTGAAAAAACTAGATAAACATAAATATTCTTAAACATCAATTCTCGTTGACCTTTATATGTATAAATATGTTCAACCAATGGAAAAACACCGCAAATCATATCAATTTACCCTGTCACTATCGGTCATATTGATCTGTAAAGCACGGGTCATATTAGAAGTATGTAGTGTTGAATTTCAATCGTCTCATTAGGTACCTAAATACGTCACCACGTGTAATTTGACTGCTGTGTAATATAACAGATAGCTTACTTTACGTTAAGGGTTTTTATTCATTGTTGAAGGATTACAGTGCCTTTACTTGTTAACATCCTCTTCTTTTGCTCCTTGGTGGATAGTTGCCTCATTGGCAATCATACCACACCTCCTTATTTATATATAAATAATGCAACTTCCGAATTAAAGATTATTCTCGCTTTTCAAATACTCAGATGGTACAATTAAGTCACAGAGAATACGTAAATAAAATTCAATCAAATTGATAAATTCAAGCCAAGATTGAACCCTTTAGATAGATGAGGGGAAATTGATTATACAAATATATTTTTGCAATAACCTATATGCTTTTGCGCGATGACGTCCCCTGTTTCTAATCGCTATTGTTATAACTATAAAGTAACGTTGTCGTTAACATCGTCAATCTTTTTTTCAGTCAGCCATGTTTATATCGCAAGAATTGAAACCGGTTGGAGAAACATTTCATTATTTGATATATAGTGAAAGTGACTTTTTGTGATGTATCGAGTTATATAAATACAATTTAAGAGCATTTTCATCTTAACCTTAATCAACCATTTTCTACATAAGGAAATGTCTATACCAAGTCAGGAATATGACAGTTGATTTCCATTCGTTTAATGTGTTTGAACTTTTAATTTTGTCATTTAATACGGGACTTTCCGTTTTGAATATTCCTTGGAGTTCGGTATTTTTATTGGTTTACTTTTACATATATCTTACTGTTATGTCATAAAGGATAACGGGCGAAAAACAACACAAGGTGTATAAATAGATACGATAACAAATGTAATCACGACCAGATTATATAAGACAACTCTTTATTGTAATATAACTAAATGACACTTTTATGGGTCTTTGTCATATAAACCACACTCTCAATTTAAATGTGTACTGGTGGTTGTCAAACGTACAGTGATTTACAGAGTACATGAGGTCTGGATTGGTGGTCCTCAATTTTGTATTCTTTAATGTTTCACCTATTATTCTCTTTTCTATATACTTTAGCACCACATTATTCTCTAGTATTTTTTGGTCCATTTTTCTCTATTAGTTATTTAAATTTTTTGGCCTATTTTTCTATCATCTCGGCACATTATTCTCTATTCTGTATTAAAACCCCATCCAGACCCTCATGCATACAAAGGACATATAAACAAAAATCATCTTCTTAAAAAGTAATTAAATAGGAGTAGTGCTAATAATTCAATGTTCGGTAGTCTTATGATAGTTTTCCCCTCAGTACCAACATCGACACATACATTTCAACTCTTCTCTCAAAGGACTTAAAGTTATAAAAGCAAATAATGCATCCATGATATAATGTACAAGTGTGGACAGTCTGAATATCCCAGAATACGCATTGTCTTTATGAGTATTTCTTTCTGTTGCCAAGGCCGTTGTCAACATAATAAGTTGTGGTGTGAAAGTTATACAATGAATAAAAACTAGTCCAAACAGAACTTTGAGGGCATTGATTTTCATCTTTACCGTTTTTTGAACTGTCGGAGGCGGGAAATCTTTTACTTGTATTTCAGCGTTATTTGCCCTAACCAGTACTCGAATGTCAACTGTCCTGATGATCTTCCGTATATTATAACATGTTAGCATACACATTGGTATTTCGACGATGAAAATAGACAAAAATGTAATGATACTAGCGACGAATGGTACTTCAGATGTTACAAATACTTTGCATTTGTTCACCTCAGTCGTACTGAGAATTTCCGTACGGAGAGCTGCCGTGTAAATAAACACGACAATCAGTACAAAAATGGCGACGGAGACAATACCCAGTTTTTGTCTCTTTTTTAGTATTAAAGACTTTACATGAGGGAAAGAAGCCTGATATCTGTCAATGGAGATGATGGCCGTTTGCATTACAGAGGACAGCATACATATTATACTATGCACCAAACATACAACACAAACATAATTATAATTAAAACCAATTGTTCAGAGAACAATCGAAGGTCTTTCCACCGAAACCATATCTTTTGATACGAAAATATCAAAATCCAGTTTATAATGTCATTTCCAGTGTCAAATGATAGCTTATTGTACAACATGTTGTATGCTGATTTCTAAAATATATGGTTTCTATACACTTTGTTTGAAAAAAGGATATAATTTGTTACTTCCTGTCTGACAAATGTCACTTCTAGTATTTTTGATAGTTTACCTGACACTGATTCCAAAAATATATGGTTCTATATACTTTTTACATTAAAAAGGTATAAAAAAATGCCTACTTCCGGTTTACACAAGGTCATTTCCGATGCAATTTTCAAGGTCATATGGCTTGCAAACTAATGCAAAAAGTCCCATGGCTTTATAATGTATAAATATGAAGTTAAAGCAAAGGTCAAAATCTAGAACGTCAAATTTACCTATGACCTTGACCTTACTTTCAAGGTCATTAAGCAAGGACTTCATATCAAAAGATTTTAGGTCTCTACTATATATTGTTAATAAGTTATATTACAATACATTTTACTTTGAACATTTAAGGGGAGAAAACTCCTAGTGAAAGTTACCGCTTTGCTTCCAATAAAATTTCCAATTGAGACAGATCACAACTAACAATTAAGTGAAAATCTTTTGTCGATATCTTTTAAAGTTTCTTAAGAGTAGCAAGAACAACCAAAAGCAAAAAATTAAAACATGACCTTGACCTTTGACCTTGACCTTTTTTTCATTTTGATGGACCCAGGACCTCAAATCAGAAGACCCTAGGTCTCTATCACTTAAGACTAATGAGTTTTTATTACATTTCTCTCATGGCAAATACATAAGGGAAATAGCTCTCATATGGAATGTTCAGATCCCTTCGATCCAAATGATTCTTGATAACCTGAGGATGTAACAAGTAATTTGGTGAAATAAATTTGTCGTAATCTTTTACTGTTGCGAAGGAGTAGTACGCACAGAAAAAAACAGTGTTCGGGGAGATAACTCTAACTTGAGAAAGTATTCGGTTAAGCGGTGTCAGTTTCAAAAGCGTACAAACCTTTCGATATCATATGCAAAATATCTAAGCGACATCTTAGGAAATAACAATACAGCGCATGAAAAAATTAGGCGGAAGAAAAAAAAAATAATAATCAGAACAAAGTAATAGGTCTTTCCACGGAAAAGTGGAAAGACCTAATAATACGAATCTTTATCTTGAAGTATAAAAATGTGATCTGCTGATGTAGATATTGCACCAATAGAATGAAGCAAATAAATAGGAAACAGAAGCCTGTAAAACAGATTACATCGCAAATTCTTCGTTTTGATGAAAAATATGAAAGCAGTGGCATTCAGAATTGCTGCCGCCAATCCAAGTCCAATATTCACACGATAAAAAGTTAAGGTTGTTTGGTTTTTTCATATGAATTATTAGACACATTCATTTTACTTTTTTTAACGGCGAGGCAAGAAGACTTGACTATTCCATAGATCTGCTCAACAATGCGTTGTATCTTAACTGCATGACTGAATATAACAAAACAGTAAGTCAGGTAACCAATATCACATGTAACATAGATAAAAGTAATATTTAAAAAAGTCGTTACTGTTTTTATTGACTCACAAATGTTATATCCTTGTTTTACACTTTTGGTCTTTAATTCATTGTATTGTTTTATTAACCTTGTGTTCCAGTGATATAGAAAAACATATTGATTTATAATTGAGCTTTTAAATTAACTTTCACTAACATAAGCCATGGTATATATGTCCACACTTCCTTCCGTTATTATACACGGTAAAAGGCTTAAATGATAAAATTATCCTACTTGCTTGCTTTCTTCTTCTGATTGGATCGATGTGCTCTTTATAAACATAAGCTTATACAATAGTAATGATCATACAATCTACATAAACATGTGAACATTTGATAAGTGTCTTATTTACCGGGATTATACATATTTATCCCCATAATGAACAGATAATTTCCGGGGGATTATTTTGTACTAACTTGGTTTGGACATAATCAAATACCCATTTGGTGACTATTTACATGATTTTCATTTTTTTCAAGACAACATTTTATTACTTTTATATGTCTCTGTTACTGTACTACTATTTTACAAAATTATACTTATTGGACTCTTGATTAGTCAATTCAAAAATCGAGATACACAAGAGGCGGAGCGAACGCAAGCCGTCCAATACACAAATAATGCACAATGCAAAATGAAGTTTCTTTACATGATTTTTCGGTGAACAAAATTTCATTTTATTTTGAATATACCTAAATTCAGAAGCAATGGTATTTTGTCATAGATTATTTTATTGAGTCCAATCGGGGCTGAGGAAAACATGTAAACATGTAACATAAACAACATAGAAAAACTATACTCTAAAGCACTCATTTTTTTTTATTCTGAAGGCCTTCCTTCCTCATTTCTAATAATAAAGACTCTGACTGCTTTGAAATCTGAGGGTGTATGACAAAACAAGTTGTTTCTAATATCAACAAATCCTCAGGTTTATATAGTTGGTTTTTTAATATATAACAATAAATTATGACAATAATAGGTTTTCTTCAAACGATGCTTGGATGGATTATCTTTCAAGAGGACATTACTTCACATGTTTTGACCAAGCTGGACAATTAATTGTTGTACAAATTGTATATGTCCCGGTGCATTACATTTGCCCACATTACCATTACATTTGTGCGTAAAAATCATTACGTTTGCGCGCAGCTTTTGATTACATTTGCGCGCATTCATTTTACAGGTAAATTCATAGTCATTTAAGGTCTATTTTCTGAAGATAATTCTGTCATTCTTTAAATATACCACAATAAGGATGGTTTTCTATTCATAGAAAAATTGTTAACATAACAACCGTGTTTCACACTTCCCAACAACGTGCACCATTTCTATATAGCTAAGCATTACGTATGCCTTATTAATTGTGCGAAATAGTATATCTCCATTACTTTGATTAATTATTGATATAAAGTGACGTCGTATATGACAGCTTCTACATGTACCTATGTTTAGTTTTAATCAACCATTGCTGTGACGTCAGCCTATTCATTTACCGTGGCGTCTTTTTCTAGAATCAACGCCTCTTAAATCTATCGCTGAAACGGACTCACCAAATTATGTTCAATATTTTTCTTCGTGTACTTAATTTCATAAGTTTGAAATGCCTAATTTACTGATTTTTGTTCAATAATGGAATTAACTAAAAAACTTACCTTTAACTTTTGTAATTTTTATTTGTCTCCACTGAAAATCTAACCCCTCCTAAAAAGAGAGGAGATGAAGAATACAGAAGGTGAATATAAGAGGCAAATGAACTTTTCTATATATAAGCATAAAAAAGCCATGAGGAAAAAGATGAATGTTTTAAAAAATAGTAATTCTAAAGAATTTTGGAAGATATTAAACTCATATAAAGAGAAAAAAAAGGACTAATAAAGAGCACCACCCAGATTTTCATGCCATTCTATGTAAAACTTGTCAATATTGTATTTGACACTGGAAAAGTGCCTGAACTTTGGCTTGTTGGTAATGTTATACCTTTATAAAAACAAAAGTGATCAGTCAGATCGTCAAAACTACAGACCAGTAACTATATTCAGCTGTATGGGTAAACTTTTCACGTCAATTTTTGAATTTAAGACTTAGAACTTTTTAAAAGAATATTTGTTGTTAAATGAAACAGTTTGGTTTCAGAAAGGGCTATTCCACTATAGACAGCATATTTACTCTGCATATTTTATCTGAACAACTGAGACCAAAAAGAAAAAACTTTTTTGTGCTTTTATTGATTTTGCTAAAGCATTCGATACAGTTTGGAGATCTGGTCTTTGGTCAAAACTCATTTTACATACAGTGAATGGGAAGATGTATAATACTATATTGCATATGTATAAAAATTTTCAGTGATGGTGAAAATTCAGATTACTTTCCTGTAATGTAGAGGTACGACAGGGAGAAAATTTATCTTCATACTTTTCTCCATTTCTCTAAATGACTTGGAAAGTTTTTTTCAGAACAAAAATATAAATGGTTTGAAATCCTTATCAGATCAAATAGAGAGCGAGCTAAATATGTATTTAAAACTGTTTGTTGTACTGTACGCAGACGACACTGTACTTATGTCAGAAACACAAGCAGATCTACAAAAACAATTAGACCCTTTGAATGAATATTGTGATAAATGGAAATTGAAAGTCAATGTCCCAAAAAGTAAAATAGTAATTTTTTCTAAAGGTAGACCACTACAAAATGTTATTTTAAATTTTCTGATTTTGTGTTAGATATTGTTGAAGAATTTACATATCTTGGTGTATTATTTCAAGAATAGGAAGTTTCACAAATGCAAAAAAGGCACAAGCTGAGAAAGCAACAAGGGCTATGTACGATATTCTAAAAAAGGGGATATTACATAATTTGAACATTAAATGTCAACTAGAATTATTTGACAAAGTTGTAAAGCCAATATTATTGTACGGGTGTGAAGTCTGGGGAATGGGTAACGCATCTGTACTAGAACGTGTTCACGTCTTAAATTTTGTAAACTACTGCTTAATCTAAAAAAATCCACTCCTGACTACATGATATATGGGGAACTTGGTCGATTCCCACTTGATATTTTTATCAAATTACGAACTATTAATTATTGGGTAAAGCTTGTAACCGGAGAAGAAAAGAAACGTCCTGTTTTTCTATACAATCTTGTTACTGGTAGTTACAATGGAGACATAGCTTGATGTAAGAATATAAAATCTGTGCTTGATAATTGTGGACTATCAAATATATGGAAAACTAAATATTTTATAAGTAAAAACTGGTTGTATGATACTGTTAAATTAAGATTAACTGACCAGTTCAGACAGACATGGTATGCTACTCTACAGAACTCTCAAAAAGCTCTAAATTATAAATTATCCAAAAACCGTCTAAATTTCGAAACCTACTTTGATATTCTAGATGACAAAAATATTGCTTCTGTTTGTAGATTTAGAACTTTGAACACAAAATTCTTATTGAAATTGGTAGATGGCAAAATATTCAGAGAGAAAATCGTATTTGTACTTTGTGTAATTCCGGTGATATTGGCGACGAGTTTCATTATGTTTTAGAATGTTCGGCAATAGACGAAAGTAGACAAACGGTACTGAAGCATCATTTTGTAAACAGACTAAATATTTTAAAATTTAAAGGTCTTATCAAAAGCTACAACCCGTCTGAGCTAAACAAGCTGTACGAATTTATACGAATAATTATTAAATGCCAAGAATCTCTTGGGCAACCACTTTATGTCTCTACTTTACATTTGTACTTAAATTTAAACAATGTATGTTAATTTATTTATAAGGTTTAGATGAATGAGTTGTACAGTCAAAGTTAGTAGAGATTTGTCGGGTCGGTTTCGGTTCGAATCTCTGCTTTTTTTTCTTTCGTTTTCCCGTTTTTCTTATATTTGTATGTTATTGTTGATATTTTTGCATTAAGAAGGGATTTTAACATTTATTCTTGGTTCATTATTGGCTGTTTCACGTATTTCAAAAGAAAATGATTACATTGATTTTGTCCATTTTTTTAATGAATATAGTGTGATTTCGTCTGTTTTAATACATATCTTTACAAATGCATATTCTCAAATATATATGAAAGTAAATCGTGATGTGCATAGAATTTAGTTTCTTGCTAGAATTTCGGTAACATACATTTTATATATATTTAGTTCGAATTTGCTTTATTTTGTGAATTACGGATAATGTTCAGTCAGATTCATAATAATGCAATGGAAATTTCAGTCAATAATGATGAAAGTGCATTCGATTTTGTTTTTGATATTATTTCATGATTTAAATCAACTACCTGTATACTTCTAATTATTGAATGTTTCTTATGACTCGTTCGAGATAATTAGGTGGTTATTTAAACTCACTAACAATAGGGCCTAATTAATGAAAGAACTGTTATTTTCAAAAAAGGCGTCTCAACAGTAGTTTAAATAATAGACACAATGAAAGCGTTGGAAAAAAACTCAGGTTCAATCCACCATTTTCTACATAAGAAAATGCCTGTACCAAGTCAGGAATATGACAGTTGTTATCCATTCGTTTGATGTGTTTGAACTTTTGATTTTGCCATTTGATTGAGGACTTTCCTTTTGAATTTTCCTCGGAGTTCAGTATTTTGTGATTTTATTTTTGATCGTTTAAAAGATACAACTCACCCTTTGGGTTTGTGGTATCTTTTAACGAACTAACGCTTATCCATTGTATCTTCTTTATCTATTCTTTACATTTGTACATGTATCTACATGTAATTTTAAATCCTAATAAAACTTTTGTATCTGTATCTTAACTATTATATATATATTGAAACCATCATATTGTCACATTCTTCCCTTTCTTAAGAAATAAAATGTTATATTTTAGTTTAAATCTGTGACAATAAGAATGCTTGTTAAAAGAAAAAAGCACAAAAAAGAATTTAACAGTTCAACAACATCCTTTCTAAAATGTCCAGAAACACATAGTTCATCATGTTTTGAGCGGAATAATGCAGCTGTAAAAGGTCAATCATTACACTCTTTGTAACATCAAAGTTATGAACTTTGGAATACAAGAAAAAAGCGCAACCATCAACCGCGGACCGTCTTTATCACTCCGACTTTGGTGGACTGCTCCTCCGAAAGCCGTTGTCAACTCTAACAATCCATCTAGTTGTCTGCAACGTCAATCTCCATCATTCAGAAGTACTGCAACTACTCCGACTATCGTTGATATTACTAAGACCTCCACGTGATCCACCAACTGTCATTGATATTATATTTCGACCTCCATGTGATCATCCAACTGTCATTGTTTATAATCCTAACTGACCTAGCTTACATACCGTGTTGATTCAGGGTCCCAATCACAAGGTGGCTATGTTATCACCGGCAGGAACAAATCAGGAAGCCCTTCATATGGTTAGTCTGGAGTCATGACCATCGCCCTCGACGTTTGTTGACACCACCTTTTCGCCACCAAGGTATCTAGTGACTCTTTAAACTTCATTATAACCTCTCGCTTGGCTGATTACCTACATTTTGTATACTTAAATTTTTAACTATATTTTCAAAATAAATATAACATAATGCCTATAAAGATAGCAACAAATACATATACTCACTTCGATGGTCCAAGGTCGTTCTCAATTAGTTCTTACGACTTAAATCTGGTAAATGAAATTCTCAAAATGCTATTCTAAATAAGAATATAAAACTTTAAAAATAAGTTATGAAATGGTTTCCATATTGCAAATTTGTTTAATTATATGATTCAAAACTTTTTTCTACTGTGTAGTAATTTACCCACAAAAACGCACATCAGATATACTTTGCCTTTGGAATGACTGAAAATGGTTTTGATAAGGTTTCACATTTAACCAACATGTTCCTTCCTTTTTCATAAACAAAGCTATGATTCAGAGATTACTGATTAATTTGATATATACTTACAGCACAATACGGTATTAAAGGGTGCGTATATAGTACTATTTGTTTTGGTAAAATGAAATGTATTTTGACCTTTCGGACAAATCACTCCAGATTATATCAGATGGAACTTCGCAACCATGTTAACATTTGTTTCATTTGGTTACATAGACACTGGTAAAAAGAATACTTTATCGACTTCAAATTCATTATTGTAGTCTAGGAGTGGAACAGAAATGACAACAAAAATGTTTCTCTCATAAATCAAAATGGTACAAGCTAAAAATTAGTAGAATGCCTAAAGATCTTTTTGAAGTTTAAGTGGTTTAGATTGTATTTCTAGCAAACTCCGAAACAGCGGTGACATTGTTTTGCTAAACGATAAGTCAACGTAGTGTAGCAAGGACGACGTTACCACTGTTTCGGTGTTTGTATTTCTAGAAGAAAATACCAAAAACAATGTCGGATTGACGGTGCTAGGCGACAGATGCCATAGAGATAACATGTTAAACTGAGAATTAAGGTGAACAAAATAAATTATTATATTTTATGCAAATTTCTTATATTATCCATTTATTTCATTGGACACGCGGCATTTGTTAATTTTCACTAACCTTTCATAAGCCCCGCCCACCCATAGCAACATGTGATAATATTAGCAATGGGTGTTAATACCTAAAATTAACATCCGCTTAGCCCGAAGTTTGCCGATCCGGAATAAATAACACCCGCTCCGGCCGGGTTTACCGATTCTTATTTATACATCATTTCCGTCGTTTTGTTGTTGTTATAAGTAAACTGTCTTAATTTATGACTTTATCTTCGGTGAAAAAATTATCACCCGCGACTTCGTCTTGGGTGAAAATTTTTTCCTCGCGTGTTAACCTAACATATGTTTATAATATTGCCCCTTGTATAATCAATTTCATTTCGCTGGTAATTAAATCTAATTTTGCGTATATATCAATAAAGGTCTCAAAATCAGCGATCTTTTTTTCTTCAAAGTTTGGTGATATTTCTCAGTTTTAAATTAATGTCTTGTAAGCCTACAGTTAAATTATTGACAGTCTTGCGATTTTGTGCAACTTCAGCCATAGTGATATTGACGATTGTGAGACTTTCACTTAAGACTTGAGAAATTTGGTTTTCGTTTTTGCCAAAACTCCTACATTGTTGACAATAGTACTCTACTCTTCTTTCGAAACTGTTCTTAAGAAAAAGCTCATCATACGAATGGAAGAACCAATCTCTTATTTCTGTGTTGCAATTCATCATATTCTTGAAGGCCACTTTGAATGATTTTATACATTCCAGTACGCCATCGATATTTTTCATTTATACTGTCCAATTAAAGTCCTAAAATATATCCATAACTTAGTTTGCTATAAATTTCGAAAACTCTTTGAGCTCATTGTGCAATGTCTTTCTTTACTAACCAATACAATGTTCGAAGGGGGAGAGTTCAATAAAAAAATAACCAACCAATTGGACCTTGTAATGGTAATTTTCAGTAACTTTATGAAAAACAACATTTTCTTGACTGGCGATCGATCTGAAGTGACAATAAGAATGAATATGATTAATTACTATTAAAATGAAACAAAATTTCATCGAAAGATGTATCCCGTTATTGTCTTCTACGATTAATGATACTAATTTCCAAATATTTAGTTCCAAAATTATTCATTTTGTTAATATTTGAATCTGTATTTATAAACCTTACACAGGCTTGCGAGAAAATTTTCAATTTAACTCTTTTTCATTTTATATCAATTATGCATTTGCTTTACACATTGTTTATTATACATAATGTTCAAAAATTCCTTTGGACATATTCATAAATGTATAATCCTATATTTCATCTATCGCGAAAATAAACAAAACCCTTAGTTAAAATAAAACATTTGAATCAATTCTTATTATTTATGTGCTCTTTTCTGAAGATAATTCTGTCATTCTTTAAATATACCACAATAAAGGTTGGTTTTCTTTCAAAGATAAATTGTTACCATAACAACCGCGCTTAACACTTCCCAACAACGTGAATGAGAACTGAATGAGATGTGTAAACTATTTAAGGAGATCAACAACAAATTGCACTTTTCTGGGTGAACAATTGTAAATGCCTTGTACGAACTAGTCCTGGTGTAATAAGCAGGAATCCGGTAGGAATTTTGGATAACTTTCCTACCAGGAATTTGAAAACCAATAGAAAAGAACAATATCAAATTTACATATTCCAACAGGACTTAGCAGGAATCCTCCTGGAATATAGCCTGAAAAATGCAAATTAGCAGGATTTTGTAGCAGGAATTTCTAAAATTCCTGGTAGGATTTTTTGGTAAAATCCTACCAGGAATATTAAAATATTCTACCAGGAATTTTAAAAATCCTGCCAGTCATTGACAAAAATTCTACCAGGAATTTTCAAAAATCCTGCCAGATATTGCCAAAAATTCTACCAGGAATTTGCAAAAATTCTGCCAGATATTTAAAATACTTCTACCAGGAATTTTCCAAAATCCTGCCACTGAAATTGACAAAAATCTTCCAGGAACTCACTGGTATACTGTTATTTTTTATGCAGATGAAAAAGAAAACATATTACATGTTGAAATAAATTGTATTTAAAAAATATTTTGTAACAAAACACACACATCCATGGGCATATAATTTCCAAAATTGAATTGATTATTATGCATTTATATACATTGATATAGTTATCTATAATACATGATGCTTTTTACTAGAATAATGTCCATAATTCATTGATAGTTTCACTAATAGAAAGACTTGGTTTTCAAATTAAGATCATTATTCATTTGACTTGGTTAGTGTTACGTCTCAACAATTATGAAAATAGTTCTTATTTTTTTCACTTGGTCACTTGGTTGGTGTTTCACTCTGCATCTGTTTCTTGATTTTCTTTCTGGAATAGGCAATTGCCTCTGTAACAGCATCATTCATGCCTGATTCCGTGGCTGGCTTTAGCTGATGTTTTTTACAGTAAACCTCAGAATATGCTGAAAAATAAAAACATATATATATAAAAATGTTTGAAGAAATAAGCTATCTTCTTATTTATATATATCTTATAAAATACACAGATTACTAATGTCCTTTAAAAGTTTTATTGGCAAACTGTATTCCTTCGTCCTTGATCTGACCTCAGCATTATCTTAATTTGGTAACATATTTACATAAATAATTTGTGCAACAAATACAAAAGTTATGTAATAATCTTAAATGCCTAAAAAATTGACAGAAAGACACTTGATTGGAATTAACTATAATGTACACATGTAACTGATAATATAAGCTTAAATCAATTCAAACAAATCATTCAAAAATTTGAGATGAATGATTATATCACATTTAAGCATTAATTTGTAATGGAACATATTAAAAATTGTATTTTGTAAAACTGAGTTCAGTAGTCATTGATAGTTTTTAGATATTGCTCAATAATTAGCATGTACCTTAATTCTTTAGGAGTTAAATCTAATGAGTTTTAATGTGTTTAGTTTTCAGAATGGTGAATGCTACTAGTTAAATGTGTGAACAAAATCTATTGCTTAAGTTGCTTAAAAAAATGATACAGAAAACACAAAAAAGCCAATTAGCCTGCTTGAGTTTAAATGGTTATACTGTATAATGATCCGTCGTAACAGAGTATGATTGGTTAGAAACATAAAGTTGAAGTTCTTCAAACATGTAAATTTAAACAGTAAAAACCTGTTATTAATTATTCTAAAATGTGGAAGCACTGTTTAATATGTACCTTTTATGGTCTGAATTTTATTGATATCAAGAGGTGGTCTGGTATCCCCTTGCTTGGCTGGTTTAATGCCCTGTCCTCTTGAGTTGGCCATTACTTCTGTGGTAAATAAAAGTGGTATTAACTTTATTACCACATAATAACCTGGATTTTTTCTTTTTTTGCCCTTGCCGTTATCCTTCTAAGCTCATCAGCCTTCACCCTTTGATCATGACTTTCCAGAAGTTTCACATACTACAAGAAAAATATTTTTGGTTATTGAGTGAACTAATTTGACTCCCCTCTCTTTTTCCCCATGTAAAATATTAATTACAGAATGTAAGAAACATCTTTATTAAATATTGTGTTTTTTTTTATAATTTAAACATTTTTCTATCTTTCTGCTAATAAAACTGAGTTTACAAAACAAAATTTACCCTGCTGTTCTAAAATGCAATGAATAATATCAATCTGTATGAAATATTTGTTTTATATTTGCAAAACTTAACTCACATTCTCAATTGAAATACCCTTATTTGTATTAGTTTTTCTCAATTAAAAAACATCAACAATTGCAAAATATTTGTATTTTTTTTTCATAATTTACAGAATATATCTATTAAGAAACTCAAATTAATTCAAATTTAATTAAGAACAAACCTTCACTGCTTCTGATGATTCCTTATTAAAGGGTGAACAATGTGGAGAAGATGGCTTCAAAGGTGTAACTGGCACCGGTGATTGTTTTACCAGTGGCGTTGTTGTCATCTAAAAAATCAAATAAAATTTTGTTCAGGTATGATTATCGTTGAATACAGATGTCTATCAAGATGTTTTGTATAGAACTGAATGCTGTTTTTTGAAAAAAATTGTGAAGCGGGCACCTATTTTTCTAATTATAATACTTAGTTGCATTCATATGAAATAAATGCAAGTAACTTAAGCAAATGATTCATTCTCAACCAATAAAAGATAAGCATCATATTAATTAACACCTACTGTAAATATATCATATTATTTTTTGTACTCTATATGTTTCAATTTTTAAGACATATTGATGAATTGATGTGGATGCTTTGCTGTTTCATCTCCTGGCCATCAGAAGCATACATGTATACATTTTGGCTTTATGTTTTTGATGCTTATAAACTTCATTAAAGAAATAATTTAATTATTACTTAAGATAATGTATTTGTTTTGTAAAGGTATCAAAACATTATATAAATGACAAATATTGAAGCTAATTAATAGTTACCATCTTTTTAGTAGGTGTTTTTCTTGGGGATGTCCTTCTCTTAGAGACAGAGTGACTAATTTGACTTGTCTTGCTGGTAGATATATTTACAGTTGAAACAATCTGATCAGACATCTGAAAAAAAAATCCTCATTTCATAAATACATTATAATTTGCTTTATGAAATTGAAATAAATATTATGTTGTAAAAGCCTTAATTGAATCCTCTAAATGTGTAAGCAAACTGACAAGATACATAGATATGCATTCAAATCTGACATTGAACTTCAGTTAACAATATCTATTGATTTGTAATATATATAACATTAATTTTCAGTATCTAAATCAAGACATTCCTAAAGTAACAAATAAATTTTCTTTTCTTTTAAAATTTTCAATTGTCTGCTAACAAAACACATTTTACTAACCGAATTAGAATGGGCGACAACAGCTTCAGGTGTCTCATTCACAAACTGAAATGGACTAAAGAGAGAGTACCTATTACTAATATAGTAATAATCATGCACACATTAATACATATAAATTTGTATAGTAAAAATTAAATTAAAAAAAATCTTGAGTTGACAGATGCGGAAAAAAAATATCCTACTATGTAATTCAAAAGGAACATTGATATTTGATGCACATACTAACAGCAAGACAAGAACTATTGTCATTACATTTTTTTTCATTGAGTTATAAAAAATGACATTCAATCTGCTTAAAACTTACATCTTCATTTTCTTCAAATCTCTCTGATGTATCACTAGTATTCATATCTAAATCCATTAGTTTACTGCTACCACTGTTACCATGGTTATTACTGGTCAAATCTTCATTTTTGTTGATGTCAGATGGCGCTTTCAACTCATGGTAGGTTAATGGTACATTCTTTAATAAATCAAAAAACAAATACCATTACCAGTTAAATGTATGTATATTATTACTTTTTACAATGAAGGTATTTTTTGGTGTGTTACAATTTTTGTGTATTTTGAATTGCAATTAAATTAGTGTGTTCCTACTTTTTTATTTCATGTTGTTTTTTTCCCAAAATATATATTATTCGCACGTATTTATTTTTCACAGGCAAAAACCTCCTGTGAAACTTTGAAAAAAATACACCAAGAAAAAAAGTACATGTACTTATTCGTTAATTACATATTATTCCAATTGAAAAATTACAGCAAATTCATAAGACGGTTCAACTTCTTTTTCTTTCAAGATATATCAGACATCAAAACATGATTTAACAAATTAGGCTCAAATTAATTATGCCAAAAATGAAAGTTTTTTAATAGGATCTTTTTCCTGTTGTAGTGGTACCCTGAATAAAAATTGGAAGTCAGAAAAATCAATATCTCACAGTGAGACTCAACTAAAAGACAAAAAATTTAGACCATTTTATTAGGGTCATTTAAAAGTTTGTGTTGACCATTTCTGCATCATACACCTTAAAAAAATATGTCAGCTACAATATGCTGAAATTTATTCAAGACTACATCTCAGTGTCCACTATATGCTGACACTAACAATTTCATAATGAATAAAATGCTCATACCCTGAAAACCTCAGTCGGGAAGGGGAAACAAAGATATTTTTACTGTTGACTCCATATTTTCAATTTTTGTTGAAATGAAACAAAGTTTAATTTTGGACCCCGATTTGGACCGACTTGAAAACTGGGCCCATAATCAAAAAACTAAATACATGTTTAGATTCAGCATATCAAAGAACCCCAAGAATTCAATTTTTGTTAAAATGAAACTAAGTTTAATTTTGGACCCTTTGGACCTTAATGCAGACCAATTTGAAAACGGGACCAAAAATTAAAAATCTAAATACACGGTTAGATTCGGCATATCAAAGAACCCCAATAATTCAATTTTTGATGAAATCAAACAAAGTTTAATTTTGGACCCTTTGGACCTCAATGTGGACCAATTTGAAAACAGGGCCCAAAATCCAAAAACTTAATACATGGTTAGATTCAGCATATTAAAGAACCCCAAGAATTCAATTTTTGTTAAAATCAAACTAAGTTTAATTTTGGACCCTTTGGACCTTAAAGTAGACCAATTTGAAAATGGGACCAAAAATTAAAATTCTAAATAAACAGTTAGATTTGGCATATCAAAGAACCCCAATAGTTCAATTTTTGATGAAATCAAACAAAGTTTAATTTTGGACCCTTAGGACCTCAATGTGGACCAATTTAGAAACGGGGCCAAAAATCCAAAAACGTAATACACGGTTAGATTAAGCATTTTAAAGAACCCCAAGAATTCAAGAATAAAACCCCATTGAAAGTGTTCAAGAAATAAGCAATTTATACAAAGTTTTCTATGTATTGTGTGCGATTTTGTCCCATGTACATTTACTCCATATCCTTTCATTTTCTAAAGTATTAGAAAAGTATTGTTTTTGGCCCCTTTTTGGCCCCTAATTTCTAAACAGTTAAGGCGATATCCCCCAAAATCAATCCCAACCTTCCTTTTTTGGTATAAAACCTTGTGTTACAACTTCAGAAAGATCCATACACTTACACACAAGTTATTGTCTGGAAACTAGAAAGATGCTTATTTTTGGCCCCTAATTCATAAACGTTCCGGGCAATTACCCCCAAACCCAATTCCAGCTTTCCCTTTGTGATATGGAACCTTGTAGTACAATTTCAGAAAGATCCTTACACTTTACACAAGTTATTGTCATGAAACTAGAAAAATGCTTGTTTTTTGCCCCTTTTTTGGCCCATAATTCCTAAAATTTTGAGGCAATTACCCCCAAAATCAATCCCAGCATTCCCTTTGTGATATGGAACCTTGTGGTACAATGTCAGAGAGATCCATACACTGACACACAAGTAATTGTCTGGAAGTTACAAAAATGCTTATTTTTGGCCCCTTTTTTGGCCCCTTACTCCTTAAATGTTGGTACCATAACCCCCAAAATTATCCAAACCTTTCGTTTGTGGTATTGAACCTTATTGTAAAATTTCATAGAGATCCATTCACTTTAACTAAAGTTATTGTGCGAAAACCAATGTGTCTTTGACGACGACGACGACGACGACGCCAACGTCATAAAAGTAAACCATTATATAGAAAGACACACTATAAAATATCAACTGAAATAGCTTAACTCAATCAAAGGACATATCAACACCATTGAACATACACTGAACAAATAAATTTGACCTATGATACAATGTAAATATAAAATAAATAAACTAAGGGAAGAATAATAAAAGTAACATGTTATATCGGTATGAAATGTTAAACAATTTAAGAAAAACAATATGCTCGAACAAAAATATCAGCCATTTGCAATAACTAAAAACACAGGTAAATGAAAATAATTTTGTTGTTAGGTATACGTGTACAGTTACAATAGAGGAAGGAAATATTTTTACAAAATAAATAATTTTGATGTTCATAGTACGAAGTGGAAATTTATATTAGTACCAAACACTTATCAAAGCTGGTATATAGACCAGATATAACCCTGAATAACATTAAATAACCAAAAAAGCATTACAATTAGTATCAACAGGTCATATAAACAAGAAAGTACGATTTGAGAGTACTCGCAGTTACTGACAGACTGCCAATATACGACCGCAAAAATTTTTTGCGGTCGTATAATAAGAGATTAAACATTTAATTGTTACCTCATAACACTGATGACGTTGATGGACTTCTGAGTCAGTAGTTCCTTCAAAGTGATTGCACAATCGAGTTATAAACCTTTTAACATCTGGCTTATTCAATGCCATAAAAATCCAACACTTCCTTTGGCGGTACTGAAAAAAAATCTTTTAATTTAGTTCTGTGTTGACATGTTAATAAACTTGATATTTTCAAGTTGGTTTCCTGCAATTCAACAACACATTAAAATGTCTTTTGATTGTTAATCCTTCTATTTCATATTCAGTGGCGGATCCAAAGGGGGGTGGGGGTCCAGGGTTGTTAGCCCCCTTTTTTTGGACGATCAATGCATTTGTATCTGGACATGTGCTTGAAAACCCCTTTAGCCTGGATTGGGACCACCCCCTTTTGAAAATGGATCCGCCCTGATATTTTCTTAATTATTGCAGTATTAGTTAATGAAAAGATGTAAAAAGTTAAAAAAAAAAACACTGACCTCAACTGTTTAAAATGCCCTTTAAGAATTAATTTATAATGCCACCAAAAATAAGTCTTATAAAGACATTTATTGAGGTGTATAATAGAAAATCTGTTATGTACACAACACAATAGCTACCACAATAATTTTACCTGGAATTCTATTTCGTCTTGACATAGAGATGTCCATTTCTATATCTTTGTTTTCAATAATGTTAGAAGCTTCCCGAACTTTTTGGCCTGTTGTTGACAAATCAATTTCGGATTCTTCTACTACTGTATCACCGTCTTCAAATTAGAAGCCCAGGTCTGATTTATGATACTGCAAGATCAAACTGTTTTCGCTCACTTTATTTTATCAGTGGCATTCGATTTACCATTTTTTCAGCTTTATTTACGTTTTTTTTTCTCCGTTTCTTTTTTCTCTGTTTTTTTCTCCATTTCTTTTTTCTTTTTTCTTGGAATTAGATTTTCTGTTTATTCGACAGATTCCTTCATTATGGCAGTAACTTTTCTTTCCCTTTTTGTAGCTGCTTTATTTGAATAGGTACTACCATAGTCCAACAGACATTGAATAATTTCTTCATAGCTTTTCTCTGGATTTTTTTAACAATTTCTTTTACAGCAGCATTACCAAAACCTGTTAGTTGTTCTTCATAGCCTATGAAAAAAACATATAATTTAAATCTTTATTTAAGAAATAATTCATGGGGGCTTGAATATATCGTGATTTTACCACGGGTTGGCCCTTTATGACAAATATTTTACCCTGACCGATAGCAAGGGGTAAAATATCGGCATAAAGGGACAACCCGTGGTAAAATCACGATATATTAAAGCCCCAATGAATTATTTCGATTCTAATAGGACAAATACGGCAATTGTTTTGGATCGAAGCGCTCTAGGTGAAGGCATTATTTGCCGTTCCCATAAATAGACGCACTATCAAATTGACGTAAAAGAACGGAGCAAACTGAATAAGTGACATGCTTAAACTATTTATAATAAAACATTTAGATTATGTTTGGATGAATCTAAATGACAATCGTACTTATATGTCTTATAAATATACAAAATGGCTTGTATAACACATTTGAGCATCGTTTGTGTACGTTTCCTTGTTTGTGATGATTTTCAGTTTCACAATCGTGTATTTTCCCGTAAAATGCTTATATTCTGACGTCATAGTTCTATGACGTCGGGTAGCTCATTCATAAAACAGCATATGACGTGGGAGTACGATCGGAACAGCCTAAACAATATATTCATATTTTACCACGGGTGTGTACTCAAAGCGTTTGAAGGACGTCATGTTAAAATTAAAGTTTGAATTCACTCAGACAAACACACCTTTTATAATTGCATGTAATGGTGTATTCATGTCAAAATTTTGCCAGAACGTTCATTCTATGCATCCCAACAAAAAAAAAATAATAAAAAAGGGGGTTGGATCACTTTTTCCTTATAAATTCTTATAATAAGTAAGTAAATTTTTATTAAGAGTCGGCATATATATATATTTACACAGGGACAGTTAATTGGGACAGTTAAATTGTTCCCGATTCAGAAAAAACGAGTCCGTCATTTATTTTGCAAATAAATCTATAACGTTAATCATTCTTTACTCTCCTGCATTTTCCCGATATATAAAAGAACAGAATATTCATTGAAACTCCCTTTGTTATAATCAAATGGTCGTCCCCTTTGTGGTATAAAACTAGTAAAAAAATGTGTGAACTCGTTAATAATCAGAAGTTTGTCAAATAAAGATTGTCGTATTTGTCAGATTATTCAATAGCTATTTTTGTCCTGTCCTTAACACAGTTCCTATTTACCATGCCCGAATAAGGAGAATATGAATTTCCCAAATTATCTACTTTTAATACCGATCCATTAACTTGTTACACTTCATACATGTATGTATTTGTGATCTGGCAACAATGTTTACAACTAGTTGTACCTTCGCTTTCGTTTTTAAGTCGCTCGGCAATTCTCGTCCAAATACGTCTTTGTCGGAAACGTACGAGAGTTATCGATATACCGGGATTTTCAAAATGTTAAGCGGGTAACATTTTACGTAATCTTACCAAAAACATTTAAGCAACCATTTTGTTTCTTCTTCTTCCAAACTTCATTTTGGTTAAATTATAAAACATCGTTTTATTTAAGTTTCATGACAGGCAGTCGATTTAAACTATGCAGTCCTGTATCAAATTTAATTAACTGATCAAAAGTAAAAATAAGGCAAATAATGATTTGATCTCTGATTATATTTTTCTTTTATGTCTATGTAAGAAGGAAAGAAAATTTATCTACTATTGAGTACTCACTGTTTGTTCTTATTATTGTTCCATGGTATGTTTTCTTTTCACGAGTTTCCCTGATCTTCCATTGCATCGTGCATTTACTTTTGGATTCAAATTCACCGTCCACTTTCAACTCTTTGTTCTCTCTCCCAACCACACTGATGGATTTGTCCTCAAAATATATGCATGCAAACATGATGATTACAAGTTCCAACGGCCCCGGCATTTTAGATTTGAATATACTGATAATGGCGTCGATATCTGAGCGTGTTTTTGAAATTGCGAGAGGATGAAAATTGATACTGAGGGACGCACATCCAGAAAATAAAGGTTCCAAAGGGTTAATTTGAAAAGCACTAATAAAATATAATAAGTGCCCAGTCTAAATCGATTAATCAATTAAACAGTTATAAAGAAGCTTTCAAATAAAAATGTAAATAGAGTAGTTTATGAAAGGTGTACACTTATTCTTTGTGACTTCTGTTTGAAACTTGAAAAAAATCAGTACAATCTGGAAATATAACAACATAAAGTTATAAAAAACGAACGTACAATTGTTATGTTTATTTTAATGGAGCCGGACAGTCAGGGTTTAGGTGACTGTAGATTTATAAAACATTTTGTCTGATAAATAATTTTAATAATATGAAGACGAATGAAATAAACAAAATGTAGGATTAAAAGTAAAATAATAATGTTACCCCAATGTGCCCAATATCAATTTCCATCACTATGTGTGCATTGGACATAGGGTCGTATTACATGTGAGATTACTCAACAGATAAACAGCTTGACATAAATAACATTTCAAACATCCGGTAACCGTTCATATTTATTATCTGAAAATGGACGTTTCTAACAGTAAACGAAGACGAAGAGGACCTTATAGAAAACCAGAAATCAGTTGTGATGAGCTAACGATGTCTTCAGAAAAACATGGAACAAAATGAAGAGGTATAATTTATATTTTTCTACATATATATATATCTTTAAATCATGTTGTTTTGTATACTAATTTGTACTGTATGGCAGTGACCGGCCTAGGTACCGGTATATTTCTGAGATGCATAGCCGGATTGAAAGAGGCATTCACATCTTTCTCGCTGTTTTTTCCATATATAAATTGGAAAAAGACCATTCTCTCTGTTAACTGCTCGTAAACAGCAAAACAGCAATTTGCATAACGGCCGGCGGGTTAAGTCCGGCGAAGTGCTGATTTGGACTGAAATTTAAATAAAGCACGTTTTTAGTTTGAATAAAGAGAGCCTTGTATAACGTATGAATCTGATAATTTAGACGAGTATTAAAATATTTCTCTGATATTCCAATACCGATGTTTTTCCTACACGGCTCACACTTAACAAATTCCTGATGTAATTGATTGACTCGGAGTCGTATGCCTTCCTGTGAATATTTGAATAAAAAAAATATGCATTATAAAGTGCATTATATTTTCGGAGTCGGTAAGGTCATTCTAAATGGAGTATACTTTTTTTGCTTCGATCTATGATTCCGTCGTTTCATTTTCTTAAATTGGGTTTTTGGCTATAGCTGAGATTTTGGTATCAAGCTATACACTTTTAAAATTACTTCCCTTCTTTTGTTTTGATGTCACTGTGCTCGTGTGCTGTTTCAATTCTTCAAGTTTTCGATAGGTAGATTTGATTATTATATATTATATATATGATAAAAACAACATTGAAACATTATAAGGGGGTTACCTAACAAACACTGGACATTACATGAAAATTGGACGTTCTCAGAGTGATTTTTATGGTGAAAAAAAACGGCCATATTTGTCAAAGGTTAATTTTGACGAACCTTAAGTGTTTTTCAGCCTTTAAATTTTATCACAAAATATCCCAAACATAATGTTTATTTTATTTTCCTTCTTCATGATCACAATTGGTTTTTCTTTTAAGTTCAGAAAAAGAAAATAAGTATTACTATTGGATAAAAACCATCAGCCCCTTTTCACAGTTAAATAGTTCTTCTTTTATACTCTGAGTTGCACATGAAGTTTACAAGTTTTAACACATATGTTCATCTTAAGTTTGACCCAACCTGAGTTCAAACACTTGACACCTGAGTGACTTGATAGATGCATTCAAGGTAAACATTCTCTTACAAAACATTGACCAGCAGCTAAGCTCAAGTTGAAATATTGATTCAATGTTGGTATCCGATACATTTGATGATGCTTTGTACATCCTGTCTGCTATTATTACTTTAAGTTATGAGTTGGGTCATGATTTGCACAACAATGAACATTTACCTGTTTATTATATACATGTATGAGGAACTAGGGGTAAAAGATTTTTAAATGATAAGATTTTCCTGTATTGTATTAATTAATGAATTTTATATAAGTTTGCCTGAACAAGTGGCAACTCTACGACAGATTTATC
The DNA here is from genome assembly GCA_017311375.1 of Mytilus coruscus. NCBI lineage: Eukaryota > Metazoa > Mollusca > Bivalvia > Mytilida > Mytilidae > Mytilus > Mytilus coruscus. Next base: position 79,598,854 of record CM029595.1, on the reverse strand, counting down.
CATCAGATCACCAATGAAAGTGAAGGTTGAAAACACATTTTATTTACATTACATGTATTTGCCTAAATAACAGCACAACACTGTTAGGTTCTTCCAACATTACAGGACTGAACAAAGAAATAACACAACGGGATTGACAAATAAAAATTGTTGTTGTTGTTGTTGTTGCATATGGTGCAGGAAATGCTTACCCTTCCGGAGCAACTTATTTCACTCCCGGTTTTTAGTGGAGTTTGTGTTGTTTCTTATCTATTTTTTGAAATTGTGGCACCAATCACCTGCACTGTGTCCGACGCACTAAACCACTCTACCACCTAGGTTCAACAAGCCTGTTATATATATAATTATAAATAAGAAGTATTTCTTCAGTAATGCACAGAATATTATTTCAAATATACACAGGGATCGAAATTGGCACTAGTCCAGGACCAGTAGAATTTGCGTCAGACCAGTAGATTTTGTCAGCTGGTGGTCCGGCGGACCAGTTGAAATTTTTCGATAAAAATCTCTAATTGCATCACAATCTCAGTTTGTTTACATTACAAATTACCTGAGTAACCATTTACGCGGTACTGGAGGTATTACAATTGATTAAATTAATTAATATCTCGGGTGGGCTTCCTTTTCACAATAAACAAAATGTGGAAATCAGTTCTTGGTCCTGATTTTAATAAATAATTTCATTAACTTTATCAGAATCAGGATATAATAACTTCTTTGATAAATGTATAATATATATGTAAACTAAAGCACGAAAAAAAGGTAATAACAGGAGATGAAGAACCTGAAAGTCATGGTTTTTCATCAGATAAAGCATCATTGGAAGAAAATAATTTTGACCATGATGTACATAATGGCTCAGATTCTGAAACAAATATTGATGGTGTTGATATCAAAACATTGGCTGAAAGCTGTTATATTGAAAGGGATTTTACCCTCAACCTGAATGATGATGAGGAAGACAATGATTTATATTTTGATTGTGAAGATTTCTTAGAAGAGGATTTTCAGTTGAATGAAGACTTACAAGATGAAAGTATTTCCACTGAAGAACAGGAAACAGAATTTGACAACAAGGAACTGTATTCAGGATCATCAATAACAGTTGGAGCATTCATGTTGTTACTTGCATTATTTACAAGTAAATTCAATTTAACTGGTGAAGCAATTGAAATGCTTCTCACTCTTATAGGTACCATTCTGCCTCATGGACACAATCTTTGCAGCACACTTTACGCATTTAAGAAGTACTTTACCCACCTGAAAAATACATTAGTGAAACATTATTATTGCTTCTTTTGCTGCGCTTATGTTGAAGATAAAACCAATCGTAAGTGTCCTATCAAGCACTGTGGAAAAGAATTACCAACGAATATGAACTATTTTTAGAAGTTCCAATCCTAAACCAAATACAGAATTTGTTTTCTCAAGAAGGATTTCATTCTAAACTTCAAGAACGGTTTCCTTATTTCCAATCGACAGGAGTTTATAGAGATATATATGACGGCAGCATTTATAGGTCATTTTATTACAACTCTGGGCCTCTATCTTCTCCAAATTATATATCCTTCACAATGAATACTGATGGTGCACCAGTCTTTAAAAGCAGTAAAATGTCTTTGTGGCCTATTTACCTTATGATAAATGAACTCCCATATAAGATGCGAATAAAAAATGAGAACATGATTATAGCTGGTTTGTGGTTTGACAGTAAAAGCCTGCTATGCATACTTTTTAAACCACTTTTACATTCAATGGAATTGTTTCATACAGAAGGAGTTGAGTGTTATTCTCCAGACATAGAAAATTTTAATTGTAAAGGATATTTACTAGCAGGTACTGCAGATTTACCGGCTCGATGTTTGCTGTGCAACTCCATTGTATATAATGGTTCTTATAGCTGCTGGAAATGTTTACAACCAGATGAAACTGCATCAGTTAGAAAAGGTCGTGCACATGTCTACCCTTTTCAAATGGAGTGCCCTAAAAGTCCTCCAAGATCAAATGATCAAACTTTAAAAGATGCACAAACAGCAACTACAAATCAACAGGAAAAAAGGAATCCAAAAGTAGTGAATGGTGTAAAAGGACCATGATGGCTAATTTGTTTCCCAAAATTTAACATTGTTAACGATATTGCTATTGACTACATGCATGGACTACTGCTTGGTGTTCAAAAATTAATGATTAGATTATGGTTTGATAAAGTTTTCAACGTTTCCATTCAATGTTCATTCAGCAGTTGAAAAAGTAGATGAAAGGTTATTATCACTTCTCCCAACACTGAGCATTACACGTCTACTAAGGACAATCCAGAATCATATAAAATATTGGAAAGCCTCAGAATTTAGATCCTTCTTATTGTATTATGGAGCTCCAGTCATGTTTGGAATTTTAGATAGAGACAGATTTAGTCATTATTTGAACCTTGTAAATGCATCACAGATATTGTTAATGAATGGTTCTACAGAAGAAAAACTGAAAATGTTGAAGATATGTTGTTCAGTTTCTGTGGAAAATTTTCAACATTATACAACAAAAAATATATGACCCTCAATATACATCAGCTTGTACATTTAGTAGATTGTGTGAAAGAGCTTGGTCCATTATATACACACAGCTATTTTCCATTTGAAGATAAAAACGGCTTTGTTTTAAAGTTGATACGAGGCACTCAAAACATTGATAGCCAGATAATTACAGGCATTTCTTTCACTCAGAAGTTACCTGAACTTAAACAAAAATGCATAATGAAAGGATCTGATGTTGAAAAAGTTTATAATGAAATAAAAACTCCCAAAATCTGAAAAGGTGTACAAAAATTGAAAATGATGTATATATTCTTGGTGCTATCCATTCTAAAAAAATTGATAAAGACCTGTTTGCTCTTGTATGTGATTTACTGCAGTGTTGTCCAACAACTGATACATTCAATTGCTTCAATATATTAGAGTTTCATGGGCATTTGATATATGGACTTGATTATGCTCGAATGAAGAAACGCAACAATTCTGCTATCATTTATAGTATTCAAGGTGTAATTTCATTTGGTCTGGTTAATTTTTTCATTTCACTAAATGAAACCTGAATAGCTGCTTGCATTCAAAATATTGATAGCAAAAATTATGATGGTAAATCTTTCATAGTATCCGTCAATTTGCAACAATCTTGCTCTTTAGTACCTTTAAAATACATTAAAGAAACTTGCATTTTTTCACTATAAAGGATACAGGCAAAAGTTACATCTGCTTATATCCAAATAATCTGGAAGGTGATTAGGTTTGTAAAACATTTTGTACATCGAAATTCATCTCGTCCTGTATTTATAAGATAAATGTAAGGTTGTTTATATACCATGTATACAGTAATTTGTGAATCTTTATTTTTCAGTCAGGGAATCAATGTAAGATTTTTCTACAATGTTCAAATACCATTATTTTTATAACTTTTATATGAATGAAATATGATATAAAAAGTATGATGTACTATTTAGCTTGTTATTATAATTTATAAGTACCTTTACAATGTACTAATACACCAATTTTATGTGAATTCAGTAATTAATTAACATAAATATGATTGCCAATGAGACATTACTATCCACAGAAGACCAATACAAAATGTATGTTTAGACAATCTAAAAGTCAGACATCATAATATGTCTGGATTATTTTTAAACATTCTGTTATTTCTCTTCATTTTGCTTTTACATTGTATTATCTGAAATAGAATATTAATTATAGTAAAAAATCCATTAGATCTTGTCTCATAAAAACAATTCTTATAGAAAAAACAGGTTTGTTTGAACAAAGAAAAGTTGTTAAGTTTTCAGACGTTTGAAGGTCTTTGTTTTCTCTGACAATGTATATAGTCCTAATGAGACAACTATATATCCATCCATGACATAATGTAGTTTAAAGTAGGCAATTATAGGTTTCAGTATGGCTTTCAACACAGAGCATTTGATCACACAGAACGTCAAGCTATAAAGCCATTAAAGGGCCCTAAAATGAATGACAATTCTAACAGGAAAACCAAAAAATCTAATTATCGGGTACACCTTTTGGAATTTTTGGTCCTCAATGCTCCAACTTTTAACTTAATTTAGCCTTTCAATTATTTCGATTGGAGTATCACTGATGAGTCTTTAATAGACAAAACGTGCATCTGGCGTAAGCCTGGTACCTTTGATATGTAATATGAACAAAACAAGAAATGAAAATCACCAATTTATTTAACAACAAATGACAACCAGGGAACAACTGTCTCCCGACTTAGGACATGTGCGTATAAAATGCTGTCTATTACTGAGCTCAAGATAAAAATAAGAAGATTTTGTATGATTGCCAGTTTGGATACAACTCTCAATCTAAAAAATATTGATGATGTTAACAATAAAGGTTACCGTATGGTCTTCAAAATGAGCAAAACCCAACATGGCACAGCAACATATTTATGGGCCTCAAATGACCCGTGTGAAATTTTAAAACAATTTAAGAGAGAAAACCAACACCCTTATATAACCGAAAACACTAAACACAACTACATGCATTTGACATGTATCATAATTATACATATAAATGTAGCAGCAAAAAACAATAAAATAAAAGGTTCTTGACTTTTTTATACCAAATTACAAAAAAAAAACACTTATAAAATTGATATAGTTTAATATTCCTGGGTGCAGAAAATTTTTAAGTTCATTATTCCTGGTATAAAATCCTGCCAGTAAATTTCCTGCTTGAAAAATTTCTAAGATTGGTTTTCCTTCTAGCAGAAATGTCTAAGATTGGTATTCCTGCTAGCAGAAAGTTTTCCTGCTAGAAGAAATTTTCTAAGACCATCATTCCTGTTACAAAAAAATCTAAGTTGAGGTTCCTACCAGGATTATAAAATTCCGTGTTACACCATCAAATTCCTACTAAGTAGCAGGAATATTTTGACAGGAAAATTGAATATTCCTAGTAGAAAATCTTCATATTCCTAGTACGCCTAAGTTGTAGCAGGAAAACGAATATTCCTACAGGATTCCTGCTACTTCTTGGTACATTCCTGGAGGAATCCTGCTATAAATTTCGTACGGGAGTCTCTATCTACTTTCGCACGTTATTCATGTTATTGTATTGAAATATGTATAATTATCTCTATATCTTTGTAATTTGAGAAAAAAGATATATGACCTTTGCATATGGCTTAGCATCACGTATGCCTTATCAATTGTGCGAAAAAATTGATTGTGTGTATATGTCCAGTACTTTGGTTAATTATTAATATAATTATTAATATAAAACGGATTTCATCATCATATTCTATACAAACTGGATATACTGTTTATCCTATCTTTTATTTATACAATTTTTATCTGCAGCTAACAAATATTTCTTACCAAATATAACTTCTATTACACCATTATGAAAGTAACATGGCCACTAAAGATACGAGAGACATTTTTTTAATAAAGAAAAATGTATGAACTTCATTAGAGCAAGGAGGTTGTATAACCTCATTAGTTAGAGATTGTTTATTGTCATATCTTATCTTTATTATTTGTGTTTGTCATTTTGTTGAACTTGGTGTTAATCTTTGATATTATCTACATTTGTGTACGTGTTATGATGGTAAATCTTTCATAGTATCCGTCAATTTGTAACAATCTTGCTCTTTAGTACCTTTAAAATACATTAAAGAAACTTGCATGTTTTTCACTATAAAGGATACAGGCAAAAGTTACATCTGCTTATATCCAAATAATCTGGAAGGTGATTAGGTTTGTAAACATTTTGTACATCGAAATTCATCTGTATTTATAAGATAAATGTAAGGTTGTTTATATACCATGTATACAGTAATTTGTGAATCTTTATTTTTCAGTCAGGGAATCAATGTAAGATTTTTCTACAATGTTCAAATACCATTATTTTATAACTTTTATATGAATGAAATATGATATAAAAAGTATGATGTACTATTTAGCTTGTTATTATAATTTATAAGTACCTTTACAATGTACTAATACACCAATTTTATGTGAATTCAGTAATTAATTAACATAAATATGATTGCCAATGAGACATTACTATCCACAGAAGACCAATACAAAATGTATGTTTAGACAATCTAAAAGTCAGACATCATAATATGTCTGGATTATTTTTAAACATTCTGTTATTTCTCTTCATTTTGCTTTTACATTGTATTATCTGAAATAGAATATCAATAGTAAAAAATCCATTAGATCTTGTCTCATAAAAAACAATTCTTATAGAAAAAACAGGTTTGTTTGAACAAAGAAAAGTTGTTAAGTTTTCAGACGTTTGAAGGTCTTTGTTTTCTCTGACAATGTATATAGTCCTAATGAGACAACTATATATCCATCCATGACATAATGTAGTTTAAAGTAGGCAATTATAGGTTTCAGTATGGCTTTCAACACAGAGCATTTGATCACACAGAATGTCAAGCTATAAAGCCATTAAAGGGCCCTAAAATGAATGACAATTCTAACAGGAAAACCAAAAAATCTAATTATCTGGTACACCTTTTGGAATTTTTGGTCCTCAATGCTCCAATTTTTAACTTTATTTAGCCTTTCAATTATTTCGATTGGAGTATCACTGATGAGTCTTTTATAGACAAAACGTGCATCTGGCGTAAGCCTGGTACCTTTGATATGTAATATGAATAAAACAAGAAATGAAAATCACCAATTTACTTAACAACAAATGACAACCAGGGAACAACTGTCTCCCGACTGAGGACATGTGCGTATAAAATGCTGTCTATTACTGAGCTCAAGATAAAAATAAGAAGATTTTGTATGATTGCCAGTTTGGAGACAACTCTCAATCTAAAAATATTGATGATGTTAACAATAAAGGTTACCGTATGGTCTTCAAAATGAGCAAAACCCAACATGGCACAGCAACATATTTATGGGCCTCAAATGACCCGTGTGAAATTTTAAAACAATTTAAGAGAGAAAACCAACGCCCTTATATAACCGAAAACACTAAACACAACTACATGCATTTGACATGTATGATAATTATACATATAAATGTAGCAGCAAAAAACAATAAAATAAAAGGTTCTTGACTTTTTTATACCAAATTACAAAAAAAAAACACTTATAAAATTGATATAGTTTAATATTCCTGGGTGCAGAAAATTTTTAAGTTCATTATTCCTGGTATAAAATCCTGCCAGTAAATTTCCTGCTTGAAAAAATTTCTAAGATTGGTTTTCCTTCTAGCAGAAATGTCTAAGATTGGTATTCCTGCTAGCAGAAAGTTTTCCTGCTAGAAGAAATTTTCTAAGACCATCATTCCTGTTACAAAAAAAATCTAAGTTGAGATTCCTACCAGGATTATAAAATTCCGTGTTACACCATCAAATTCCTACTAAGTAGCAGGAATATTTTGACAGGAAAATTGAATATTCCTAGTAGAAAAATCTTCATATTCCTAGTACGCCTAAGTTGTAGCAGGAAAACGAATATTCCTACAGGATTCCTGCTACTTCTTGGTACATTCCTGGAGGAATCCTGCTATAAATTTCGTACGGGAGTCTCTATCTACTTTCGCACGTTATTCATGTAATTGTATTGAAATATGTATAATTATCTCTATATCTTTGTAATTTGAGAAAAAAGATATATGACCTTTGCATATGGCTTAGCATCACGTACGCCTTATCAATTGTGTGAAAAAATTGATTGTGTGTAAATGTCCAGTACTTTGGTTAATTATTAATATAATTATTAATATAAAAACGGATTTCATCATCATATTCTATACAAACTGGATATACTGTTTATCCTATCTTTTATTTATACAATTTTTTATCTGCAGCTTACAAATATTTCTTACCAAATATAACTTCTATTACACCATTATGAAAGTAACATGGCCACTAAAGATACGAGAGACATTTTTTTTTTAATAAAGAAAAATTGTATGAACTTCATTAGAGCAAGGAGGTTGTATAACCTCATTAGTTAGAGATTGTTTATTGTCATATCTTATCTTTATTATTTGTGTTTGTCATTTTGTTGAACTTGGTGTTAATCTTTGATATTATCTACATTTGTGTACGTGGTTTTTCGGATTGCATAATTTTCGTTTTATTTTAATATAACTGAAATATACAAAACAAATGTTCCTAAGGTTGACGTATTTATTCACGGATTTGACCAGTTATAGGAATTTGCATTGGAGACTCCCTAGCGGAAGAAGAAAATTGTTCGTTTTCAGTTTTTTATGCTCCATTGGACAGGAGACCTTTCAAATTTTAGAATGCATGAATAGTATTCTTGAACTGATATCAATTTAAGTGTTTATCACATGTGAACTTTCGAAATATAATCAAATATTTGTGCTTTGTATTTTTACAGAGATAGAATAAAAATTCCCGCCATTACGGGACAGATTCTCTAATGATATGATTTACCCAAAAGAAGTAAAAAATATCCAGTAAATATTTTATTGAAATGTGATTATCGACCATCGATAAATCTTTTTATATGAAAACTTGCTATATTTCCTATAAATACAAAAGAGTATATTTGATATAAAAGCAAATCGATCTTTAACCATATTTAAAATTGCAAAACAGAAGCTGAAATCGTATCAGGTGACCTGAAAAGTTTTGCACACATTATGCAATATCATCCAGACCTTTAGAAATCTGACTCGTAATTATAGGCAAAGTAAAATTTAATCTTTAACATTCAATTTGTCTATTACCAGCAAAATCTCCCAGGAAAATATGTGAAAAAATAATCCATTTGTTTTAACATTTAATCTAACAACATGTAAAAATAACATAAACAATATGTATCACACAATTGACTATATTCTAAAGCACTCAAGGCCTTCCTTCCTCATTTTAATAATGAAGACTCTGACTGCTTTGAAATTATTAACCATAAATTATAACAAACAATAGGTTTTTTTTTTCAAACGATTCAAACGATGGATGGATCGTCTTTCAAGAGGACATACATTACTTCACATTTTTAACCAAGCTGGACAATTAAATGTTGTAAAACTTGTATATGCCCCGGTGCATTTCATTTGCCCCCTGTGGGTTCGTGGTATCTTTTCAACGAACCAAAGCTTATCCATTGTATCTACTTCATCTATTCTTTACCTTTGTACATGTACTTACATGTAATTTCAACTCTTAATAAAAACTTTTGTATTTGTATCTTAACTATAATATAAATATATTGAAGCTTATCATATTGTCACATTCTTCCCTTTATTACGAAATATAATGTGATATTTTAGCTTGCATCTGTGACAATAAGAATGCTTGTAAAAAGAAAAAAAGCACAAAAAAGAAGTTTAACAGTTCAACAACATCCTTTTTAAAATGTCCAGAAAACATAGATCATAATGTTTTGGGCGGAATAATGCAGCTGTAAAAGGTCTATCATTACACTCTTTGTAACATGAAAATTAGGAACTTTGTAATACAAGATATAGACGCAAACATCAACCACGGACCGACTTTAGTGGACTGCCCCTCCGAACGCCGTTGTCATCTGTAACAATCCATCTAGTTGTCTGCAACGTCAATCGCCATCATTTAGAAGTACTGCAACTACTCCGACTATCGTCGATATTACTCAGACCTCCACGTGATCCACCAACTGTCTGATATTACTCCGACCTCCATGTGATCCATCAACTTTCGTTGTTTATACTCCTAACTGACCTAGCTTACATACCGTGTTGATTCAGGGTCCCAATCACAAGGTTGCTAGTCATAGTCAATATCCTGTGTTCATGTCCAATCGCCCTTAATATGATTAGTTTACCCAATTATTACTTCTCTTTGGGTGACAAGTTGAGTACTGGATAATGGTTCTAAGTGACTCCTTCTAGCAGAAGCTATTTTGCAGTCTCTGGAGTCAGTACCATCGACATCAACGTTTTTTGACACCACCTTTTCGCAACCAAGGTATCTAGTGACTCTTTAAACTTATTTATTACCTATCGCTTGGCTGATTACCTGCATTTTGTACACTATATTTTCAAAATTAATATAAACATTATGCCTATAAAAGATAGCAAAAATACGTATACTCAATTTGATGGTCCAAAGTCGTTCTCAATTAGTTCTAACGGGTTAAATCTGGTAAATGAAATTATCAATATGTTATCTATTCTGAATTGAAATCTAAAACTTTAAAAATAAATTATGAAATGGTTTCCATATTGCAAAGTTGTTTAATTATAGGATTCAAAACTTGTTTTCTACTGTGTAGCAATTTACCCCCAAAAACCAAATAAGATATACTTTGCTTTTGGAAAGACTGAAAATGGTAAATTTATCACCACACAAATAGCCCTGTACTAAGTACTCCTTTCCGAAAAGAAGAGAAAATTTCTGGATAAGGGAATTAGGTACTGCAATGCAAATGGTTGCAATGATAAAGTCAAAGGAGTAGGAAATTTGTCAAGTCCAGCCTGCAGTGATGTTAATGTAATGAGTTTATTTAATAATACCTTACGACAACAACGTAGTCATGGGCAAAAACATTACCATCGGCCTAATGTAAAAAAGTATTCCAAATCTAGATCGCCCTCTGGGAGCTTTGATGACCTTCTTTCACATCTTCATCATCCGCTAATGTTACATTACATTAGAACTATTCTTCTTTCACTGCTTGTTAATTTTCTTAAATGTTTGAGAGATTATGCTCTTGACTAAGGATGCATCAATACATTTTCTCCAATATACAGACTTGTCAGTATATTTTATGATGTAACTCTTTTCCGTCTTTTCAAACCAGTAATATCTGAACCTTTACATGAGGAAAAGAGGAAATTCCTTCCTGTTCACTTTACTAATAGAAGAATTGATGCAATCAACATCTGCAACGTTCTACATCACAAGGAGGTAACATCTAAAATTCCTATTTATTTTCAAAACCAGTCTGTTCCTATTGTATCCTACAGTTACAACAAAACCATTGCACCCAAAGTATTTAACTATAAACAAGCATTGCAGGACCTTGATTCAGAACAATACCTAAAAACCCTCTGACAGGTGACTGTTCCCACTCGCCTTATAATTACAGCCCCTCTGGCCATGTTATTCCTGGGGATCTAAACATAATTCAACATGAAAATCTCCGAACGGTGATTTCTTATGGTCCTAAGTTTAGAGAACCCCAAAACAGCAATTGGAACCATAATTTCAAAATAATTATGGATTCCATTGAGGAATACGCCAGAGCATGGGCTAAACGAGAAGAAGTTGAAATGGACACTTTGTCAGAATGGGTCAAAACAATCAGGTCCCTGATAAAACGTCGCATTCATAAGTTAAAAAACTGTGTGAATGATCAACCAAAGTCCATTTTTAGAGACAAAGAGGCTGTGAAATGTCTATCATCTCTTCATGATAAGTATGTTGTTGTTCCTGCGGACAAAGCTTCAAATAATATTGTCTTTGTATGTAAATCGTATTACTACGAATGTCTTGTAAAAGAATTAGGAATAAATGAGCACTCAGGTAATCCCACATACAAAGACATATCATTTGACATGGATGAGATTTTGGCGAATCACAAGTCCTTCATGGCTTCAATGAACATTATATTGAACAACAAATCAGAGGACTTACATTGTTTGTATTGGATACCTTAGCTTCACAAAATTCCATACAAACAACGGTACATTGCCGGTTCATCTGCGTGTTCCACCAAAGAATTGTCCATTAGATTGACTAAAATACTGTCCGCAGTGAAATAGGGTCTTCTTAAATACTGTAAACAGGGAAATTTTCGCGGCAGTTTTATTTTCGCTATTTTCGCGGTAAGAATTGAAACGCGAAAATAAAACGATCGCGAAAATTTCAAGGATACTCTATTCATAAGATGAAGACCATCCATGTACGTATATGACAAGGATATACCAATTTTATAGACGACAGATCTATTCCTCAAATCATAACTGTATTTCTAAATGAAAAGCAATGTTAGAAATCATGACTTTAACTCAAGGTAATTTTCTTAACATGGAAGACATCTTAAGCAAGCGGACATTACGGATATTGTTATGTAAACAACGCTCGTTACAAATATGTAAATGACACCTGCCAGTCAGTTTTAAAAGTATTACCTCATTGAATCTGCTACACAGATTAATCAGATCAAAAGATCGGTTAATTAGCATTAATCCTTACAGCATTTCCTTCACTCTTAATTAGGTTTCTTTTCTGTTTATTGTGTATGTGTTTTTACAAGCAAACATGACACAACTTTTAATCTCCTTTAACACTAATGAACCGAAAACAAAAGATTTCAGATTGATTTTATTACTTGATTGACGGTACATGTGAGTCTGCTCACTTTATAAATCATTTATTAAAATATTAATATAGACCACTGGGAAATCGCGAATTCAAAACGGCGCGAATTTAGATTGTGTTAATAAATTGCGAAATAAAGACGGCGCGAAAATTTCCCGGTTTACTGTACTGTGAAACTGTTTACTCGCGTAGTGGTATTAATCATATGTGGATTCTTAAAAATTCTAAAGAACTTCTGGATAATTTTAAATCTCGGTCTTTTTCTGAAATTAGTTCTATCAAAACTTTATATTTTTCAACCCTGTATACCACCATTCCCCATGTGAAATTGAAAAATCGCCTAAAATAAATAATCGACAATGCCTTTCAACATAAAAATGGTAGTATACGCTATAAATTTATTACTTTGGGATACCATAAGGCATATTTTAATAGCGAACAAAAGGGTAAAACAGACTTCACAGAAGAACAAGTGATCAGTATGCTGGAGTTTCTTATCGACAACGTTTTTGTTCAATTTGGAGGTAGACTTTTTTCAACAAATTGTCGGCATTACTAATGGAACGAACTGTGCGCCTCTCCTTGCCGACCTCTTCTTATTTTCATATGAATCGGAGTTCCTTCAGACACTTGTCAAAAACAAGAAGATAAAAAAAGCCAGATTATCTAATTTCACTTTCAGATATATTGATGATGTTCTTTCCATTAACAATCCGAACTTTTCTGATTGGGTTCCATTAATATATTCCCCAGAACTAGAAATTAAAGAAACAACAGATACGGCTTCCTCCGCCTCATTTTTAGACTTATACATCGAATTTGACATACACAGTCATCTCAGTTCCAGAATCTATGACAAACGAGACGATTTTAATTTTAAAATTATCAATTTCCCCACCTTAGTAGCAATATACTTCACTGCAACTTCCCAACTTATTCGGCAAGAGCTTGCAGCTCCTACTCAGACTTTGTAAAACGTCACCAGTGTCTGAGCAGAAAGTTGATGAACCAGGGGTATGTCAAAGAACGTCTCGTCCTTTTTCTAAAAAAGTTCATCGGAAGGTACCAAGACCTTGTTGATAAATATTCCGTATCAACTTCACAAATAATACATGATGGTCTTGAAGTATAGATTCTGCGTACTTACGCTGTTTATCATCTTAATAAGGTGTTAAAGTGTTCTTTTATTTGTCTTTATTAATATTACTTTTACTGTTTGGTCTGTTTTGGGTGATATACATTTGACGTGGCTTTGTACTTATGCCTCCCGTCATTGTGTTGTTTGTATTATTTTTCATTTTTACTTGTGTGCTTTGTCCGTGTTTCTTTTTATGTTTCTTTGATACATATGACGTGTCTCTGTACGTTAAACATCCCGCCATTGTGTTATTGTTCTGTTATAATTTTTGCATACTTTGAACGACAAAATTATTTTATATCTCTACCTGTGTGACGTTTACATTCTGACGTCAAACACGCGATTCTACTACAGAGTTAATGTTAAAATTACGATTCGGTCCCAGTGCTTAAAATCCCTCGATCCTTTATGGGTTGATTTGGCATACATAAATAAAATACAAAAATAAGTAAGCAATAAACGAGGTTGTTAAATGTGATATATGCTTTTTTGTGCTTCTTTGTTAAATATGTTTGTTTTTGTTGTGATTAAGATTGTGACACGGTGTTGACTGCTGTACCCCTATTTTGACATTTTTACCTATTATGTCTGTTTATTTTATTCACGCATCGTTGTCAATAATGGAATTTGATGCGACTGTCATACAAGTGAGAGGTTTAGCGCTATAAAACCAGATTCAATCCACCATTTTCTACCTAAGAAAATGCCTGTACCAAGTCAGAAATATGACAGTTATCCATTCGTTTGATGTGTTTGAGCTTTTGATTTTTGCCATTTGATTAGGACTTATATCTAGATGTTGACTATAAGGATCGGTTGAAAACAAAACTTTACGACTAAAGAGATGATTTTGGCTTCCCAATTGTGAATTTTCAGTTTTAGACCAAGAATTCCAAATGGTGAAGTTGTAATCATCACTTTGTAAATTTTACGGACGCCATCACGGGTTGGTTGACCATTGTGGAATATCCGTTTCACAGATTATATCGGATATGTTCCTTACAATCCCGTTCCCTTTTCACGAATGTGACCTACCGAGTTAGACTATTTACCGGCTTTGTAATAACATGAGCAACGCGACGGGTGCCCCGAGTTGAGCAGGATCTGCTTACCCTTCCGGGGCACCAGAGATCACCCCCAGTTTTTGGTGGGGTTTGTGTTGCTGTTGTACCCCTATTTGTGACATTTTTACCTATTGTGTCTGTTATGTTCACACATCGTTGTCAATATAATGGAATTTGATGCGACTGTCATACAAGTGAGAGGTTTAGCGCTTTAAAACCAGGTTTAATCCACCATTTTCTACATAAGAAAATGCCTGTACCAAGTCAGGAATATGACAGTTGTTGTCCATTCGTTTGATATGTTTGTGCTTTTGATTTTGCCATTTGATTAGGGACTTTCCGTTTTGAATTTTCCTCGGAGTTCAGTATTTTTGTGATTTAACTTTTTCATAAGGTTTCACATTTAACCAACATGTTCCTTCCCTTTTCATAAACAAAGCTACGATTCAGAGATTACTGATTAATTTATATGTACTTACAGCACAATTTGGTATTAAAGGGTACGTACATAGTACTATTTCATTTTGGTCAAATAAAAGTATTTTGACCTTTCGGCATTAATGGCAAAATACTCTGATTCCAGATTGAACTTGTCGTTTGTTGCTGTGTAACATATTTGTTTTTCGTTCATTATTTTGTACATAAATTAGGCTGTTAGTTTTCGTGTTTGAATTGTTTTACATTTGTCATTTCGGGGCCTTTTATAGCTGACTATGCGGTATGGGCTTTGCTTATTGTTGAAGGCAGTACGGTGACCTATAGTTGTTAATTTCTGTGTCATTTGGTCTCTTGTGAAGAGTTGTCTCATTGGCAATCATACCACATCTTCTTTTTATATTAGCAACCATGTTAACATTTGTTTCATTTGATTGCATAGGGACTGGTAGATTGAATACTTTATCGACTCCAAATTCATTATTGTAGTCTAGGAGTGGAACAGAAATGACGACAAATGTCTTTCTCTCATAAATCAAAGTGGAACAAGTTAGAAATTGATAGAATGCCTAAAGATCTTTTGGAAGTTTAAGGTATGCAGGTGGTTTAAATTGTATTTCTAGAAGAAGATACCTAAACAATGTAAGATTGACGGTGATAGGCAACAGATGACATAAAGATAACATGTTAGGTGAACAAAATATAATATTGCCCTTTGTATAATTAATTTCATTTTGCTGGTTATTAAATCTAATTATGCGTATATATTAAAAAAAGGTCTCAAAGTCGGCGATTTCTTTTTTTCAAAGTTTGGTGATATTTCTCAGTTTTAAATTAATGTCATGCAATCCTATACAATCAAATTGTTGAGTCTTGCGATTTTGTGCAACTTCAGCCATAGTGTGCGACTTCCACTTAAGACATGAAAAATTAAGTTTTGGTTTTTGCCAAAACTCCTACATTGTTGATAATAGTACTTAACTCTTCTTTCGAAACTGTTTTTAAGAAAAAGCTCATCATACGAATGGAAAAACCAATCTCTTATTTCTGTGTTGCAATTCATCATATTCTTGAAGGCCACTTTGAATGATTTCATACATTCCAGTACGCCATCGATATTTTTCATTTATACAGTCCAATTAAAGTCCTAAAATATATCCATAACCTTGTTTGCTATAAATTTCGGATACTCTTTGAGCTCATTGTGCAATGTCTTTCTTTACTGACCAAGAAAATGTTCGAAGGGGTAGAGTTCAATAATAAAACATAACCAACCAATTGTGCCATGTAGTGGTCATTTTCATTAACTTTTTGAAAAACAATATTTTCTGGCGATCGATCTGAAGTGACAATAAGAATGAATATGATTAATTACTATTAAATTGAACCAAAATTTCATCGAAAGATGTATCTCGTTATTGTCTTTTACGATTAATGATACTCATTTCTATTTACCTATTATGTCTGTTTGTTTTGTTCACACATTGTTGTCAATATTATGGAATTTTATGCGACTGTCATACAATTGAGAGGTTTAGCTAGCTTTAAAACCAGGTTAAATCCACCATTTTCTTCATGGGGAAATGCCTGTACCAAGTCAGGAATATGACAGTTGTTTTCCATTCGTTTGATGTGTTTGAGCTTTTGATTTTGCCAATTGTTAAGGGACTTTCCGTTTTGAATTTTCCTTGGAGTTCGGTATTTTTGTTGTTTTACTTTTTCCAAATATTTAGTTCCAAAATTATTCATTTTGTTAATATTTGAATCTGTATTTATAAACCTTACACAGGATTGCGAGAACATTTTCAATTAAACTCGTTTTCATTTTATATCATTTATGCAATTGCTTTACACATTGTTTATTATACATGATGTTCAAAAATTCATTTGGACATATTCATTAATGTATACTCCTATATTTCATCTATTGCTAGAATACTTAAAACCCTTAGTTAAAACAAAACATTTGAATCAATTCTTAATATTTATGTGCTCTTTCCTGAAGATAATTCTGTCATTCTTTAAATATACCACAATAAAGGTTGGGTTTCTTTCAAAGATAAATTGTTACCATAACAACCGCGTTTAGCACTTCCCAACAACGTGAATGAAAACTGAATGAGATGTGTTAACAATTTACAACAACAAATTGCACTCTTCTGGGTGAACAATTGTAATTATTATACTTCATGTCAAAATGTCAGATTTTGACTGATTAATACGAGGAAGACAATTTTCTCTATCCTATGGTAAATGCTCTGTTATCCTTCACGGAGACGCTTGATCAAGTGTGTGCTTTATTAAATACGGATGGTTGTTATGTACAAGACGTCATAGTGTATTACTTTGAATATGAAATTTAATAGACAGTAATAACAGAACATTCAGTATAATAAATTAAATAACACATATCTGAGAGTGATAGAGCAGATTGTTACCCCTCGAAAAGACATTGTCAACCTTGGCTTCGCCTCAGTTGACAATGTTTTCTCGGGGTAACAATCTGCTCTATCACCCTCTCAGCTATGTGTTATTTATATAATGTCTACTTTCGCACGTTATTTATGTAATTGTATTGAAATAAGTACAATTATCTCTTTACTTTTGTAATTTGAGAATAAAACTGTATAACTTTTTCATATGACTTGGCATCACGTATGCCTTATCAATTGTGCGAAAAATTGATTGTTTGTATATGTCCAGTACTTTGATTAAGAATCAATATAATTATTAAATAAAAACGGATTTCATCATCCTATTTTATACAAACTAGACATACTGTTTATCCTGTATTTTATTTATACAATTTTGTATCTGCAGTTAACAAATATTTTTTACCAAATATAACTTCTATTACACCATTATGAAAGTAACATGGCCCCTAAAGATACGAGAGGCATTTTTTAGTAAAGAAAACAAATGTATGAACTTCATTAGAGCAAGGAGGTTGTATAACCTCAAGAAGGTTGTATAAGTTCGAGACTGTTTATTGTTATATCTTATATTTATTATTTTTGTTTGTCATTTTGTTGAACTTGGTGTTAATCTTTGATAGTCTGTTAAAATTTACTATTTTTTCTAATCTCTGGACGAATCAGAAACCTCCATGTTGTATGGACATTGAAAACAATATGTTTACTTTTTTGTGTTGTTGTGTTGCTGTCTCATTCACATCACATTTTATTCAAACAAACAGAATCAAACTTCGTTAAAAGGACATACATTTCACTCTGCTGGCTCAGTAACAGTTTCACAATATAGTATTTTAGTAACCACATTTTGAAATACTTATTTGTCCGCACATAACTATGATTTTTCTTCATCGATAACGTGCTTCTGATTACCATTCGCAGCTAACTGAATTATACAAACAAGTTCTGAAGCAATATCGTTAGTTCTCCGAACTTTCCCGGAGTCCTGCGTTTAATTGCCGAGATCTTGCTTGGAAGTTGCGTCTACAAAGTGGGTCGGCGTTGTTTAATACACCTTTCTATCGTCCAAAATCGTTCATTACAGTTACCATATCGAGAAACAGTTTCAAAATGCATCATCACTGATGTGACTCTCTTGAAACAGCTGAGAAACGAACTGTCAATCTATTGGTCAATAACTCTGTCTTCAAACATATGCACATCTATGATATTTCAAGCTAAACATTTCAATCATAGAGATTGTTGTATGGTCTATTTTAACAAATTGTATTAATTTGCTGGCATCACAAGAAATGTCATGGTCAGAAATTTAAAAGAGAATGACTATACCATGGACAAAAAATTACAAAAGGGCAAACTATGTACAACAAAACCTTCACACATCACAAAAGACTAAGCAACACGAATCCCATCACACACTGTGGGTGATCCTAGGTGCTCCGGAAGGTTAATCAGATCTTGCTCATGGTACCCATTGTGTGGCTCATGTAAAGGTTGAAATTTGGTGATTAGTCGCATTCGTTGATGTCATAATCCGAGAAAAGAGAACGGGATTGTGGCTACAATTCGAAATTATCCGAGGTCATCTGTTACAAATGTTCCATAACGGCCAATCAAATCATGATGGCGTCGGTAAAACTATCGAACAGATGACTTTAACTTTACCAATATGAACCCTTAGTAAAAATCGTTTTAATCAGCAACACCTAAATCAAGGAAGCGTTAACGCTATCTCTGGAATATCGAGAGATATGTACTCCATATTCAGGCGTTGCTGGAATGTTGCTATATCATGTATATAGAAATGGAAAATACAAAATTGGAAAACTGAAATCATCATGTTTGTCGTAAGGAAGACAGTATCATATTATAAATAAAAGAACAAGTCAATAAGAAGAGGCTAGTTCCGGAATGCCGATTGTCTGTTGAAAAACACGCCCTTCCTACTTAACAAATATGTTGTTAAAAAATCAAGACGATGATCTCTATTACAAGTAAATCAAGTTCAGAGAATTTTTGTTTTGTATCAGACCTTAATATTCCTAAAACAAGATATTTGTATCGACGTTGGTTATATCAAAAATACTTTCGAAATTTTTTTTTTTTATATCTGCTTACCCTAAATCTTCAAAAACCTACAAGCAAAACGGTCCCAAAACAAATATAAACATTACGTTTGGTCTCTCAAATTGAATTTGTCATCATATTTTGATATAGAGTAAAACATACTCATAAAGATATTGCCATCAACAGCAACCGCCACAATTAATGTTTTCATCAACTCCAGATTTGAGACGGTATTTTTTTCACTGAATACACAGACCAAATTTATACTAGAAGAACATTAAAGAATAATGATGCAATAGTTTAATCATGACAGCCTAAACAGTGTGAATGAGAGAAAATTATAAAAACCAACATGAGAGCTATTGTCCATATACAACCATGATTATCTTTTGATAAATTCACACACATAATGTAATAGTGCGGTACAAAAACCATCACCCCAAGCGTATCCATAATCCCTCCAGTATAAGAGACATCTCTGTGTGGTCGGGCCGTCTGGTGTTTTGCCAAAGTCACTGTATGTCATTTGTTGATCGTGATTACTGATCCACTTAAAATTTCCATCCATTTGGAAATTGTAGCCTCCTATCCAGTACCCTTTAACTGAAAACAAGAACCAAATAAGTAAGTATAGTAAAGGCACCGACCATAAATTTTTGGATGGGGGTGTGTTTTTGTTTCTTGGGACAAACAATTGTTTTCGACCTTATTCAAAAGCATTTTTTTATATACTTAAGTATGGTTTTGGCTATACTAAAAAAAATTAAGAATATTCTTAATCTTTAGTGAGAAAAAAATCTAATTTTTTTTTATGGCGGTGTATTTTGCTGAGAATAAAAACATTGAGAAAATTCTCAGACGGAGCAAAAAAAATTTACTCAGAAAGTTTTATGGCGCCTGGGCCAGGTCAAACTTATCAACGTCGGTTCATTCATTTTGATGTCGATGATATCTCCAGGTCAAAGTTATTAAGGCCAGCCAGATCAACGTATTTGACATTACAAAGCTGTGATATGCAATTTTGTGAAGAGCTGAGCAGAGTGATACAGACGTCAGTGGGAACACCGATAAGGAAAATTATCGTCAGAAACTAAGGGCGCACCTGCTGTACGTTGTTAATGTAAACATCAACGACGTCATAGGTAAAAATAGCGATTAACCGATTATCGATGGTCTTCAAACTTGCGGATGTTTCTCCGTGAAATCTCATCCCAGGGTTATTGCCCTTCAATAAGATTGTAGCTGAGACACACCCTCTCGTTTGAAAAATCATCGATAATCTATTAGTTACTGCTAGTCTCTTAAATCAGTGCCTTGTTTCTCTTGTCTTTTTGTTAGTTGCTTATGTGCTTCGTGTCATTCAGATGAAGAACGCCCATTTTTACAGTTTGTATAGCTGTTACACCACTGTCCTTGGTCCGGGAGAAAGTTATGAGCTAAGGAAAATGTGTAATCCCGCCACATTTTTATGTGCCCGTGTCCCAAGTCAGGAATGTATAACTTAGTGGTTGCTGCTTGCAATATATGATTTTGGGTTAGCAAAGGCCCGTTATCGATTTTGTCGTTTACATTGGTTCACAATTATTCATGCTTTTCTGTTTTCATTGTTGAAGGTTAAACGGACTGAAAAGCCCCCACTTGTGTCCATAGGACGGTCCAGTTGGTCTTCTGTGATATCGACCAAATAATAAAGTAGCTATTGTTTGTAGGACGGTCCGCGTTGTCTCTCTGATATACGATCCGACATGTCTGTACAGACTGTCTGACATAAATGTTTCTCCATATCTTTTTCATAATAGACGGTCCAAGTTGTCTTGTACCTTGGCCTGACTGGGTTTCGTTTTAAAGGTTGTGAAGAGTTCCAGTATGAAGGCTTGACTAGTGGTATGCTGCATAAATTTTGTTCCGGAATATTGCCTTAAAATTTTACGAAATATGATTCTTTTACTCGTTATTTCATGCGTTTGAGCGAATAATTCTTATATAATTTGAAAAAAATTGAAATTAAACGAATCTATTTTGATGATACAATTATTCGTGCCTTGCTTTTTTCATTGTTAAAGGTTGAACGGACTGAAAATCCCCATTTGTGTCTTGGAATACTTTGTTCAAACTTGAGCGGCGTATTTAACCAAATGTATAGGTTGGCAATAACCGTTTCCATTAGGTACGTACGTCGAGATAAGTACGTATGTCATTTTATTGGAAATCTCTAATAGAGCACACTGTTTCTTGAAGTTTATTAGTACAAGAACAGGTACTTCTGATCTGAGCAACAAGGCAAATATGTCCTCCTATTTTGAGTTCATATATTTTTTTTTTACATTTCAAAATAAAGATTTAACAAGGGTCCCACAATGATCCTAAGTCATTAATCTTTCAACTAATACCAAAATTACCCAAATATTTTACTTACTGACAAAGCTACAGCTATGCGTAGGACTATTTTGTTTAAAATATGTGCTACTTTTCTGTATGTTCTTTCTGACCGGGACCGAATTAGTGGTTCTATACCTTAAGGCCGTAGGGTAACCCATAGCTGGTCATTTGGTCTCGGGTGGAAAGTTGTCTCATTGGCAATCATACCACATCTTCTTATTTTTATATAGTAAACATGTATGTTGACCATACTTACCTCCTGTAGCCCTTGTCCGAAGTTCAGTTTTAATGAAATAGTTTTCCTCTGGCGTTTCAGCTTCAAGCAATTTACCTCCTAATAATACACAGCTAGTCTGTTGGCGGGAAAATATATAGGGATAATAGACAGATTTTAAATATAGCCTAATTTTCGTTTGATTTAGAATTATTGTATTTTGATCTATAAGGTTCATATGATATTTAGGAAAATGTTTTCATAAAAGAACCAGAAAATGGCATGTTGTTTGATTATAGCAAAAATTCTGAATGTTTATATTTGACCTTTGACCTTGATTTAACGGACATTGCACCGTGCGATTCTTTTAAGACCCGGCAAAACAGAAAGTACAGATAATTAGCTTCCCAATGATATATAATACAACAGTGTGTTGGGTGGGTGCATTAAAATTCTTAAAACTAAGAGGCTTTTTGTAAAAAGTCACTAGGATATATATTAACCAGTATTTAATTACTTAGGTGAGCGAACTTGTATGTAATACTTTTTGTGCTTTGTATCGATCTGATGAATTAAGCCCTTTTCAACTGGTTTTTATAGTGTATTCTTATGTTGTGCCGTTACACCACTGTCCCAGGTTAGGGGGAGGGTTTGGCTCAGCAAACATGTTTAACCCGCCGCATTCTGTATGGGCCTGTTCCAGGTCAGGAGCCTGTAGTTCAGTGGTTGTCGTTTGTTGCTGTATATTAAATTTGATTTTCGTTGGTTGTTTTGTTCATAAATCAGGCCGTTAGTTTTCACATTTGAATTGTTTTACATTTGTAATTTCTGAACCTTTTATAGCTTACTATGCGGTATGGGTTTTTCTCATCGTTGAAGACCGTAAGGTGATCTATAGCTGTTAAGTTCTGTGTCATTTGGTCTCTGGCGGAGAGTTGTTCCACTGGCAATCATACCACATCTTCTTATTTCTATATCATCACATACCGGTTGTATATGATATACTGAGTTAATACAAAGATCAATGATATTAAGTTTGATTGCGTTTTAAGTGGACCACATAACAAGTATTACCTAGCTATGTTTAAAGACTACTGTAATAATAGACAGTCAAATTATGAGACAGGTCACAACATCGAATAAAACGCATTTCTGTATTTACAATTAGCTAATAAAGAACTCAAACAAACTTTAATTGTTCACACATTTTTCTTTGGTCCTTCAGATGGATAGTTATAGCAAAGTTTGAATACCAATGAAGATGAATTCCATTTTGTATTACAATGCGAATAAGGTGACGTTTTATTAAACTTTATTATAATAGGCGTCCATCGTCGTTCAAACTAGTTCAACTTCTAAGCACTGAAAATATCAAAGATTTTCATTTAATGCATAATTATGAAGCTTACCTTAGCGTCATCCCATGGTTTATAATCCTCGATAATTTTGTAATACGACGATCCATTATAGCTTATACAACCATAGCTCACACAACCAGTGCATGGCGATTCTGTAATTTATAAATGAAAAGAATTAAAAAGAAAGAAAATATAAAAAGAAAGAAAGAAGAAAAAGGAAAAAAGTAGAAAAAAAAAAAAAAAAAGAAGAAAAAAGAAAGAAAGAAAGAAAGAAAGAAAGAAAGAAAGAAAGAAAAACTCACATGCTTAGTTCGGCATAAGTCAAAGTAGAGACATTAGGGTCGTTTTTAAAACATCTTTCACAAACTTTACTAAAATTTCAATTTTCGCTGTTTCATAAAGGTTCATTGATGACCCTAAAATTCCTTGAAATTGAAGTTCAGTAAGAGTAATAAACAGTTAAGGAATGTATGTGAAATATGTGACAAGGCTCAGATGCACTATGTGCGAGACGAGACTTTTTAAATATGTGTATATAAGCAAACACTTTAGTTTTTAAGTATATACATATATTTTTTAAAATATCGTCTATACCAGTGCATTAAGCAAGATATTAGAAACTTAATTTTGAGGTCAAATTAGGCCTTTCAGGTCCTACTCCAAGTGAACAATAAGTGTAGAGGGGCGTCACATATAAACTGATTCTAATGTTACGGAAGCGTATTAGGGACATAGTAAAAATAAAATTGGCATTGAACTCTTTTTTTCCAAAGTCGAAATTTTGACATTTCAAATCTTAAAATTTCGACTTTAACTTGAAATTTGAACTTTTAAAAACTGAAAATTTCGACTTTTCCTCAGTATTTTAAACAAAGCAAAGTCAGTGACTTACTTTATGGAAACCAAACAGGCCTTTAAAACCAACCATAAAACATGGGATGCAAAATGTCCTCAGATCTGACGATCCTATGACAGTGTCGTGGAAAGTAAAACATGGATTATGGGAAAACAACAATTTTTTTCTGTCAACATGCATGTTCTTTCCGAATGAAACTCTTCAATATTAAATGCTAATCCATATCATAATTTAAGAACAAAACCAATTTTTGAATATAAATTGCCAAAATGTGTGGATGACGCTTTAGTAATTTGCGTCCATGTCTCCTCTTTCTAAAATTGTAATAACTGTGTTTGAATACTGATATCAAAGTTGAGAAAGTTGAAAGTCGAAATTTCGAGGTTAGAAAAAATGAAAACAACACGTTATAAATTGTCTGCGTCCGAAGCGCTTTTCTGGAATTACAGTCATCAGGAACGCTCAAAGCCGAATATTTGAAAGCCAAGGATGTACAAGAACCGAAACAGTGGAAGAGCTAAGTAGAAATTTTGAGTTTAAAGTCGAAATTTGGACTTGTATAAAGTCGAAATTTGGACTTGTATAAAGTCGAAATTTCAAGTTTTCAAAAAGTAAGAATTTTGACGTTTTAAAAAGTCGAAATTTTAAGATTTTTAAAAGTCAAAATTTCAAGTTAAAGTCAAAATTTTGAGATTTGAAAAGTTAAAATTTCGAGTTTAAGTCGAAATTTTAAAATTTGAAATGTCAAAATTTCGACTTTGAACAAAAGTTCAATGCCAATTTTATTTTTACTATGTCCCTAATACGCTTCCGTATAATGTAACTTAAAGATTGTGTTAGTATTATTATAGCAAAAAGCCATTTAAGGCGTATTTGTTGGCTCTAAACTGCTTTCGGGTTCGGGTAGGTTTCATAATCATTCTTCCAAACCGATCCGAACTAGCTGGTCTCACATTTGTTTCTTGAAAATCAAAATCGGTTTATAAAACTTATCAAACTTCCTAGTGTGTTTTGAACACTGTCTGTTTGACAGAACTTTTTATTTGTTTCGAGACTGGTAAACCTTTAAACCATTCAAAAACCTACGAATTTCTTAAACATATGTCATCTTACAATAACTACCTCTTTTGAAAACTTCCCATCCGTCAACAACCTCGATATCAACACAACAGTGCTCAGACGTATCCAGACGACAAGTAGAAGTTGCGTAATTATAACTTGCCGTACAGCATTTCTCCTCTGAAATACACATCATTGCACACATTCCTTTCGTTGTAACACGCTGGTCTGTAGTGTAAGCACTAAATACGATCCGTTTGTCGTTGTCAATAGCGAATTTTGTCCCATTGATTTTATTTCCCTCTATCCTCACCGACATGAACAAGCTGGTTGTCAAAAGACTAAACTGAACGTTCATACTAGTAATCAAATGTCTTGAGCTAGCTATAACTGTCTAGTTAAGCATATATACATTTGCAACGTTTGACGAACAAAGAAACATTAACACTGAATATAGTGAATGGTTCTCTCATCTCTTTATATACGAGATCTGGATTGGGGTCGTTTACTTCTATATTCATCAATATTTTAGGCCATTTTTCTATTCTTTATCTTTTTGTCCATCATTCTCTGTTCTTTATTTTTTAGTACCGCATTATTCTTTATTCTTCATTTCTTTTCCTTATTTTCTCTGCTCTTTATATGTTTTGTCCTTCATTCTGCACTTTTTGCCCAGTATACTCTATTTTGTAAACCCCTATCCTGACCCTCATAGACCGGTATGCCTTTCATGTTTTTACTCTTTGTTCCATTTCATTATATCTTATATATATTCACAAATAATTTCATGCTTCGTTAAACCAGGGAAATACATTATTGATAGGAACTGACTGCGATGCTGTAAAATCTACCAGTATCTGTTTATTAACTCGGGCTGGTTTTTTTAGCCATACATGATAAGGATGTGTTCAAATTATAGATTTATCATAATGATATTAATGCCTATAATTATATAGTTCAAAGTATTCAAAGAAAGGGACTTTTTTTTTTAAAATTGACCACGCAACTGTTATACTTATTAGATTCTGTTCCTACGGACTTAGCTTTTGTAAACCATTTCCCTTTTAAGACAAGTCGAAGACCTCATAAGACCATATACTGGTAATTTTCCTTTAATCTCCCTATTAACACATGTTTAAAATTTGTCTAAAGCCTTATTTAACCTTACTTGTTATAATAAACAAATCTACGTATGGCAATATTTATTTGAGCTTGGTACCCCAAGCAAATAAACCCCCCAATAACATACATATCCCCATCATATAACAAGCAAGTACATGTAACAAAAAAGTCCCAAACCCCAAAAGGGGTAATTGGCGTGGTAAAAGGGAACTAAAGGTAGAAATGGCTCTTAGACGTTCATCCATATCAGTGTCTACAAACCGAGAAAAACAATCACTTGACCAGTATCCTAATAACTTGATTGCACTATCCGAGAGTCCTACTTTACTACCCCATGTAGCTGCCCCTCGACGAAAAGAATGACCGCCATAACTTAACTGATCCATTTTCATATGTTGCAAAATAAAACGGAAGTTATTTAGAAATACAATACAAGTCAGGCAAGATTGTTCTGATAAGCGAAAAAGGGGGTCCAATGGATCTCCTGCTAAGGCTAAGACATTAGACATGACTGTAGCGGGACATAAAGAATGATCATGCAAGTAAGGCAGTACAACCTCTATTGGCTTAGAACGAAACTGAAGGGTCTTGATGACTTTAAGGCGTAGCAACATGCCCCAACTATATGGCAAAACATCTATTCTACGCAAATTGATCTCTGGGTTAAACGTACCCTTAACTAAGAAATTATTATGTCGCAAAAAACCGAAAAACCTGGTTAAACAAGAGGCCCAAAAACAGCATTATTATGATTCGACATATCTAAACATTTTCTAACATTTAACAAAAGTTCGGGAGTAACTGGCGCTTTACAAGATTGGCTTGTACCTAATTCTCGCTTAACTCCCGTTAACAAATGCTTAATATTCCAAGAATCGGCAACAGGGTCCTTTAGGTCATGCATCTTATGCAAAATACTAATAATGTTTATGTAGGAACGAAAAGAGCTATAAGCAAAATGTTTCTTGTCAAATAAATAAGCAATGTAAATCTTCACAGTTTGTTGGTCACACGTCACTGGTTTAAGTTTGTAGTCTTCACAAAACTTAACGTACGTCTTCAAGTGCGTATGGTATGTCCCGTAGGTGGAATCAGCCCACCCCTTGCCTTTTAATTGTTCTACAGCTATCTGTAGGTCCGATAGAAGATCTGTGCCATCTGGAAAGATAAAAGTCAAACGACACATGTGTCAGTAGTTCATGCACAGTAAAGGGAATGTAACTTAGTATAGCTAGTCAATATTTCATATAGTTTAGAAAGTTGACCGCCCTCGTGAAGCCTCGAGGCAGCATCGGCTACACCGTCCACTCAAATATCTTACTTTAATGTCAAAGTTATACTTAGCGGATAACCAAAATAAACCCCTCATGCAGTAAGCACATTAACCACTTGTTTTTTGAGGTTCCCTTATTCAAAACGCATTTTGTCGTCATATTGTCTGTTAATAAAACGACGGACTTGTTGGTCCATAAGTGTCACAAATGAAGTACAGATATAATAACGGTGGCTGTCTCCTTAATATTAATATGTTTATTCTTGGCGGCCGGGAAGTCAATAGCCCAATTCACATAGTAGAAATCTGCGTTGTAATAGCTAGCACCTCCCAATAGAGACGCGTCAGTTTGTAAGGAAGTCACTTTCTTTGTGTCCATGAATTTAACAGTGCCGTTAAAAAATTGCATAAAACCTATCCACCACAATATGTCAGCATGAAATTCGGCAGACAATCACAGTATAACTTTGTCACTGCGATTAGGGTATATTTGAAATAGAGTCTATCATGCATCTCAAAAAGGTTCTCCCACCTTTCACCGTTTGGCAGGCCCAGTTCAATTTACCACAAAGAAACTGAATTTGTTTTACACTTGCCCGTTTGCGCTTCTGAAAAGTCAATGAAAAATTGTAAAATTCAGACTGTTTCTCTTTTGGCATGGATAATGTTAATTTGCGGGTATGTGATGTTACACTATTGTTTCAGAAAAAGGGTGAAGGTTTGGTACCATTAAAACGTTTAAACCCGCTGCATTTGTTTGCACCTGTCCTAAGTCAGGAATCTGATGTTCAGTAGTTGTCGTTTGTTGATGTGGTTCATAAGTGTTTCTCGTTTCTCGTTTTTTATATAGATTAGACCGTTGGTTTTCCCGTTTGAATGGTTTTACACTAATAATTTTTGGGGCCCTTTATAGCTTACTGTTCGGTGTGAGCCAAGGCTCCGTGTTGAAGACCGTACTTTGACCTGTAATGGTTTACTTTTATAAATTTTGACTTGGATGGAGAGTTGTCTCATTGGCACTCATACCACATCTTCTTATATCTATCTATAATTATACCTAAGAAAGTAATGTGTTGTGATGGTCCCTCTACATTGGAACAATTAATATTAAAACCTAATTCTCGTAAAGTACGTATCAACAATTGTAACTCTCTACTACAAGAACACATTGTATCTGCAATTATTAAAAAATCATCCAAATATGCAATACATAATACATTATATACCCTTTTCATAATAAAACACACAGATTCACTTAGCTTTTGAAAAATTTTGGACTGCGGGAATTGCCAAAAGGTAGCTTAGAATCATACATGAAAGTAGGACTATCATTGCCAGAAAGGTCTACTTTAAGCCTGTTAAAACATGATCAACACTGTGACAATGAACAGATCTATATGCACTTTTAAGATCAACTTTTGCTAGATAATTATTAGGTTTGATAAGTTTTAAAGTATGCCGCATATCCATGTAAGAACAATTAGTATCACTTGTATAGGAATTTAAAGAAATCCCAACTGGCTGACTAGCATCATGTTTTAAGCGAATATCACCATTTGGTTTAGGCACGGCCCCTAATGAACTCACAAGAGTTGGAATATTGTTAGTTACAACATAATTACCCAAGGCAATTTCTTTTCTTATTTGATTTTCTACTTGGGTGCGAAGATTAAAAGCGGAAGAATAACTTTCCCGATTCACAGGATGATGCAGACCTAATTTTGTACTCAATTTAAAACCATTTTTTAGTCCATCTAAAATGAATTCCCGATCTATAGTATCACTAGGTAAAAGGCGACACCAAGCCTCAAAATGCAAAGTATTAATTGCGGAAGTCGCCTTGTTCTCTACTACTAGATTTGAATTTGAGGCACATCCTGTTTTTTTGGTTTTGTCCATAGCCATTCAATGCGGAATGTGCGATAGAGAAACAAATGGCGTAGTTTGCATCATTTTGCAGTCATTACGGAAACAAGAATTATAGTTGAAACTACGACAAATTTCTCGCCCATCCGGAAGAAACGGGCCTTTGCGACGTTCCTCCGTCGTTGACCTCGAATTCCTTCCCCTGCCCTTTGATACCCCAACAGACGCTTCCGAAAACGCACGCATTGTTGGATTCTCATGTTTTGCGACTAACTGAAAATCGCGTAAATCCTGTCGATAAATAACCCATTCAAATATATAATTCATCCGTTTGTTTCTGACGATATTCCTTGTCATACAATTATACGGAATACCACATATTTCTTGCCGCTAGACGGTAAATATCGGCTGTATAATTAAGATACCCATCTATATTCAGACTATTTTGCTTAACTAATTCCTGCATGATTTTAATATTGGCGTATCCCCATTCTTCAATTGTTACTTTATCTAAAATTTTTTTTTGCCCACACGGAACTCGACTTCGGCCCCTAGAGTAAAAGTTTGAAATTATTCGACAGTTTCTGGCCATATGAAAGACAAAATTTGTAGCGCTTTACGTTCTGTGTTAGCTTGTTGAAAGTTTAATGTCTCACCTGCTACTACATTTGTCGAAAGTTGCTGTGGAGACGCGTGTGGGCCGGCGGGGATCTTGATCGCTGAGGCTAGCAAAGTCCGTAAACTTTCCTTTTCCTTTTCAATTTGCTGGCGTAGATGCGCCTTCTTCCTTTCAATCTGTAGCTCTTTTAAATGTTTTTCGAGTTCACATACTTCCTCTTCCGAGCTGACGGACGACGGTACAGTTTCTGTAGTGGGGTTGGCGGTACCCCCCTTTTCCTGCTGAAACTCGTCGAAAGAATCTTGAAATTCGTCATCAGATTAGTTCAATTCAGACTTTTTACTTTTTCGGCGTCTAAGTCCTTCAATAATGTCGCTTAATTGTTCACCTGGGTCGATTCCTTGTGCAATTTTAAAGCTAACAAAATTTTTTAGCGTGCAGCCAGGCTTGAAAAATTGGGGTTTGCAAAATGTACGAAAGAAAGCGCGGTATATTCAAACCTACGTGCTAAAAAACTATTTACGGATAAATACAATTTTCGTTTCGACTCGACGATGCCGAAGAACCGAGCCTGAGTCTTACTGTTGCCTTCGTCGTCGGCGTCGGCGTCAACAATTGTTAAAGTTTGTGATTAGTTTAGTTTAAGAGAAGCCACAATAAAATTTGGTAGGCTGTGAGTTTTATTACGTTGACACTTTACATTTCAAATGGTGATTGTTTTGCCCAGTCCTGGTCCATGGTATAACTTTTGCATGTTATAAATGTTACACCGGCGCGTCATACATTATCTCTGTGTCAAACTTTGAAGTTAATAATTTGTAATTTAAACATTATTTCTTTCTAGTTTACTACGGTTTTATTATATCCTATATTAAAGATATAGGCCTATTTAAGTTAAGAAGATAACATTATATAAATAACACATAGCTGAGAGGGTGATAGAGCAGATTGTTACCACGAGAAAACATTGTCAACTGAGGCGAAGCCAAGGTTGACAATACATGTCTTTTCGAGGGGTAACAATCTGCTCTATCACCCTCTCAGATATGTGTTATTTAATTTATTATACTGAATTTTCTGTTATTACTGTCGATTAAATTTCAAATTCAAAGTAATAAACTATGACGTCTTGTACATAACAACCATCCGTATTTAATAAAGCGCACACTTGATCAAGCGTCTCCATGAAGGGTAATAGAGTAAATTAACACCCTCGTATTAGCCAATCAAAATATGGCATTTTAACGTGAAGTATAATAAAATACATTAACTTTTTATACTGTCAAAATATAAAAGGAAACACGCTTATGCATCTTCCACCTATCACACACTCTACGAAAGAATATTTCTTTGTTTGGATGACCAGTGAGGACAAAGGATAATCTTATAAAGAAAAGTTTCTGTCTGTCGATCCATTTATTTAAAACGCCACTCAACTCGATATTTGATTCCCTGGTCGTCTTATGATCATTAAAGTAATTAAACGTCATGACATTTAACAACAAAATAGCTTCATTTATACGAATAAAATGTAAAGATCTAAATCGCCATGGGAATAGAAAATGTTGTAAACGTAAGAATAAAATCAAACATACATGAGGGTCTGGATGGGGTTTACAGAATAGAGAATAATGGACAAAAAGTGTAACCCGAATAATTCAGTCGTTATATTCCACTGATCTACGATGGCTACATTAACGCCTGAAGGCCTAGTCAATGAAAAAACGTCAAAAAATCATTCGGAATTAGCCCGGGATTTACCTATCTCGATAACATCTAGCTATTAGCTGATTGGCTCTCTCTCACAGAGAGCACCAATCAAAATCCTGGATTCGTGACGCGTTTTTATCGTATAAAGAGTTCAGGCCCTCGCGAGTGGGAGAGTCGATCACGGGGAGGGACTGAATTATTCGGGTTACAAAAAGTGCAGAAAAAGAGCAAAAAATATAAAGAATAGAGAAAATAGGCCAAAAAAATAAAGAATAGAGATAGAGAATAATGGGTGCTCAAATATAAAGAATAGAGAAAAATGACTTAAAAAATAATTATAAAATACAGAACCCCCGTCCAGACCCTCATACATACACTACCAAAAGATTTGAAATCAACACCAAATGTCATGAAAAACAAATCTCATATGTTGCTTTCATTAGGTATGCAATGATATGTGTTATCATTGTTTCCTCATCAACACTGTAATCTCTAGACATACAATGATTCATTATTGTTTCCTCTCCAACACTGTTATCTGTAGACATGCAATGATTTATAATTGTTTCCTCTCCAACGCTGTTATCTCTAGACATACAATGATTCATTATTGTTTCCTCTCCAATACTGTTATCTCTAGACATGCAATGATTTATTATTATTTCCTCTCCAATAATGTTATCTCTAGACATACAATGATTTTTTTATTGTTTCCTCTTCGATACTGTTTAAATCTGTGATATCTCTAGGTATGCAATGGTATTATTATGTTATGTCAACTTGACCTGCTTTGATACGATAACTGCACTTGAATTCTTACTAGATAACATTTTTGTTCGCTATGGAGATTCCGTATATCGTCAATTTATAGGAATTCCAATTGGGACTAACTGTGCACCACTTATTGCGGACCTGTTTCTGTATTGTTATGAGTTACAATTTATGACTAAAATCAGCAAAGACCCATCGAAACAACATCTGATACAAAAATTTAATAACACTTTTAGATATTTGGATGATATATTGGTTCTCAATAATGACGACTTCAGTATGTACACTAAAGAGATTTAACCTGTTGAACTGACTTTAAATAAAGCTAATACTAACAATGAACACTGCCCTTTCCTGGATCTTGATATCTATATCTTTAACGGGAAGCTTGATACCAAAATTTACGATAAAAGAGATGATTTTTCATTTCCTATTGTTAATTATCCATTTTAGATGGTGACGTTCCCTTATCACCATCTTATGGTGTTTATATATCTCAACTTGTTCGATTCGCTCGTGTATGTAACAACGTATTTGATTTTAACGAAAGAAATCTCTGTATTATTGAAAAATTATTACAGCAGGGTTTTCGAAATCACAAACTAGTCAAAACATTTACTAAATTTTATCATCGGTACAAGGGCATCATTCGTAAATATAAATCAACATGCAGACATCTTATACGTTCAGGTATTTCAAATCCAATCTTTTATGGTAATATTCTATACAAAGCACAAAAACGTAAACATTTATCTCATAAGTTAACCAAACCTTTAAACAGACTTATTCAGAAGGGATATAGTTACGATACTGTTGCCAGGTCATTAAAGATGGCATTTTTCGGAATTAATATTAATTCACTCATAGGGTCTTTGCATCGTAAATAAACACATTTATTCTAAAACCAGTTGCTGACATGATACGGGTTATGTTCTTCTCATATATTTTATGACGGTATGATACTAAACCCCTAATAGGAGGAATTGTGCTTGATTTTCATATGATGAAGACATAATCTTTCAATCAGTTTAATTTAGGTCTGGAACTGGCATGTCAGCAACTGCTAGTTAGTCCTTTGTTAATTTATGTATCATTGTCATTTTGCTTAGTTTCTTCTGTTACTTGTTCTGACATCGGAGTCGGACTTCTTTTAAACTGAGTTTTACTGTGCGTATTGCTGTGTGTTTGTTTATTTTACATTGACTAGAGGTATAGGGGTAGGGTTGAGATCTCACAAAACATGTTTAACCCCGAAGCATTTTGGCGCCTGTCCCAAGTCAGGAGCCTCTGGCCTTTGTTAGTCTTTTTTTTTTAATTTTAGTTCATTTATATGTTTCGGAGTTTAGTGTGACGTCCATTTTCACTGAACTAGTACACATTTTTGTTTAGGGGCCAGCTGAAGCCCGCCTCCGGGTGCGGGATTTTCTCGCTGTGTTGAAGACACATTGGTGGCCTTGGGCAGTTTTCTACTCTTTGGTCGGGTTGTTGTCTCTTTGACACATTCCCCATTTCCATTCTCAATTTTATCTCTGGGCATGTCGTGATATTGATATTATTATACTTTGTGTTAAAATACCAGATTTTGATTGGTTAATACGAGGGTGGTTATTTACTCTATCACATGGTTAACACCCTTTTACCCTTCATATAGCTTATGTTGCTATAGTAACTGGGAAACAGACCTAACCATAAAAAATTCACGTTAACCAATAAACGATGATAATGAGGTCAAGGTCAGTTGAACCCTCGTCCCTGCCAGACGGACATTTACATCTTACAACAATTCGATACACCAGAATATAGTTGGTCTACTTCTTGTGATGTTACTTGTTGTATTTGAGAAATAGATCCAAAAAACTGAAAACTTAACAGTGTCCAATGAACCATGACAATGAAGTTAAGATCAGATGAACCTTACCAGACGGACATGGGCACCTAAAATTCATTCCATACACCAAACATTGTGTATAGCTACTGCTCAAAGTATTTGAGAAACGGGCCTAACTCGAAAACTCTACCTTGATCACTAATCCATGAAATGAGGTCAAGATAAGGTGAACCTGTCTGGCGGTCATTTTCACCTGTCAAGGATCAAATATACCGAATATAGTCATCCTATAACTCATAATAAGTTACAAATTCACGTGACAAAAACTGTATTTTTTAAGCATTCGCTAAACCATAAAAATGAGGTCAATTAAGTAAAATTAGGCATATTTATACAAGGTATGAAGCATGTTGGGTTTTTTCTCTCTGAATTATAAAGCTCTTTACAAATAGTTAACGTTGTCCTTGTCATAGGATAAGCATCCCTATGACGGTCTTGTTTGTGCGACTTTTTCGGACAATTTTTGAGAATAAAATCGGATTTTAACAGGTTTCAAGATATTAGGACATAAACTATGTCTATAACAAAAGCAACGAAAAAGAAAAAGGACCACTATATTTTATGAATTGACTAATTTAAATAAATAATAAAATGCAAACACTTTACAATTAGATTTAATTTGCCTAAAAATGCTAAGTGCAAACAAATTCAACAAATGCTTCGTTATGAACAAAATAAAACAAATTTCCATTCTAAATAGAAAATTCCGTAGGGATTGCATAGTTCTGTAGCTTGCTCTGTTACCAATATATGACGGGTGCAAAGATTTACAATTATTTTCTGACATACTTGGATCACTTTCATCATTCATGCCATTCTTTGGCTTAAGTCTCATCTGAGGACCATTCGTCAATAACAATATAGTCATTATCACAGTCTAATTCAAACTCCATATCTTCTATCCGGTTATCTGTATATAAATTTGTACTTTCTGTACGATTAGCTGTATGTAGATTTATACTTTCTGTACAGTTAGCTGTCTTTAAATTTTTACTTTCTGTATGGTTCGCTGTATATTGATTTTTACTTTCTGCACGCTTAGTTGCATGTTGGTGCATACTTTCCATCAGTTTAGTAGAATTGTCGCTAACATATGTAGCCGCTTGTACTAAGTTTACAAATTTTTCTGAGTAAACATTTGATTCAAGAATTTTTCTATCATTTACAACAGGCTCTATCCTGTAAACTTCTGGACTTACTTTAAATACTCTGTATGTAGGATATCCACTTTTGCCGGTTGTCAACGTTTGTGTTGTTCTTTTTTCACAAATATCAGTTTTCCTGGAAACGGTTTCCACAATATCCGATCCTATTGCTTTTGTGTTTTGACTTATTTTACTTTCTTCGTTCAAATCAATTGAATTTTCTTGCTTCTGGTAACTTGATACCATTGAATGATTATAAGCTTGGTACTGCAAGTCTTCCTTTTCACATTTAATGTTCACAGTTTCATAAAAGTCAGATGGCTCACATTTAATATCAATAATGTCATAATTGTCAGACGACTCACACTTGATATCAACAGTATCATAATTGTTAGACAGCTCACACTTAATATCGACAGTATCGTAATTGTCAGACGGCTCACACTTGATATCAACAGTATCATAATTGTTAGGCGGCTCACACTTGATATCGACAGTATCATAATTGTCAGACGGCTCACACTTGATATCAATCATTGGTTCTTGTTTTATCATTTCAAAACTAGTACATACAGACGAAGAACTTTTTGCTTCTATTCTGTAATCGTCCTTTGGTTCAGTTTTAACTTTTCTGATGTCAAATTCTTGTTTTTCATCTTTACGTTGTCGTTTTGGCGTTATAGTGACGTTTTTGAAAAGTTTCTTCATCTTAGCTAACATATCGTCAGTTAAAAGCATTTGTTGTGCTTTAAGATTTTCTGGCGATTTTACCTCATCACATGAAATGTTTTTGTGTCCACTTTTGACACACTTGTTATGTTTAATTTTATCACAACAGACGGACAATCTAGCCTCTTTACAGTAATGTTCAGCTTCATTTAAACCTTCTCTTCCATATTTACTGTTGTCTTTTAAAAATTCCGAAAACACTCCATTTTTTCGGAATTGACTTTCTGAATCGCGTGTTTTCTGATTAATCGCTGGCTCATGGATTTTTTGTATTCCAAACGAGTTGTCACTGCAGTTTAAAAGTTTTCCATCACAACCGTACTTTATAGAATGGTAATTATTGTTTGTGTCCAGTGTTTTGTCTACGCTTATCGTGATGTCGGTACAATTAATCTTATCCAAAACTACTGAAATTTTCGCATCATTACAGTATCGCTTCATGTAAGAACCTCCTATCTTCTTCTTCGTGGGATCTTGTCTATTCAAAGGTCGGTCTTGAATATTACCTTTTATCTTAGAAGACACAAAATGCACTTCCTTTTTCTCTTTTAATAATTCCTTGTCTTTGAATTTATTCCCAAATTTATCATGCTTATGCGGTGGTCTTGTCTTAGTCGATCCTATCTGTTTGTTCGAAACCTTTGTATCTTATCATCCACAAGAAGCTTTTGCGCATTTCTAGTCGTGTCAAGTTTATCTGCAATGTGCGAAATCTTGGCATCTTCACAATACTTGTCCTTAAGTAGCTTTTTCTGGTCAATAATAATCAGGACACGAACTTCTGTAAACTCTTTTTTGAATGTTGACTTTTGTTCCATTTTCGTTGTTCATTCAACATAAATTCAGTTTTGGTAAAGTTGACCGTTAACACATCTTTTCAGTCGTCTTTTTTCTCGATTCTGTTGAGCGACTCAAATTTGTCAATTTTCAGAGAGTTATTTCTTCGAAAGTAAAATTTGGCACGTGTCATTTGAAATAAACATTTTGTTCACAGGTGTCACTAATTGATTATTGGTTATAATTACATGTAATACATTTGGACAGGTTGTCACTAATTAAATAATCTTGTATTTGTATAATTGTTCTCACCTTTTATATTATCATTTTATGAGCAAAAATATTTGATAATGTAAACGGAATCGTAATAATAATAATAATGATTTATTTCATTATAGTGTCACATATTTGATCAGACATATATATATACACACAATTACATAAACAACACAAAATAAAATGACCAAATATCCAAATAAGTCTATGTCTGAAGATGGAATATATACTTGGTACACTTTTGCAAAGCACATTCTTAAAGAATTTAATATTGATGAAGAAGAATATGTTGATTTTGATAAACCAACACTGGACACTTTTAATTTGCAAAACACTCATTTGCAAATCCGCGCCGCCTCAAATAAGAGCTACAGTGTCATGTATATAACCAAAATGTGCGGAATTACATGGGATTCAATAATTTCATTGGTTTTCTACTGTTACTATTATATTTATTTTGCTATTTGATTTATAAAAACATGGGATTTTCAATATCCCATGGGACAGGGCAAAATCCCATGGGATCGACCATTATCCCATGGGATTTTGGTTAAATCCATGGGATTTTTGGTCCCATGGGATAATTGTAGTCCCATGGGATATTTGTTGTCCCATGGGACAAAAAATCCCATGGGACTATAATTATCCCATGGGATTTTAATATCCCATGGGACAAAATAAAATCTATGGGATTCAAATTATAAATATATAGATATAAATATACAGTAATGTGTATGTTACAATGAATGCTGTTTGGTAGTAAAAGTTTTAAATGTATCTGAGTTTTTATATTTTTATATATATATATATATTTTTTTTTCATTTTGTCACAAACATGTTTTTATTTGTTTATATGACAATAAAGATTATTCTTATTTTGCAATTTGGAATGCATAATAATATTTATGGTCAAAGAGTAAAGTCCTTTCACTGAAACAAAATGATGACATGTCTAAATAAATGAAAAATATTGTTTTGAAATCTTTGTCTTGTTTATTTTATTATGAAAATAGAACTGAAAAAATATTTCATATTCTGACTGACAAGTTTACTCTTTTCATGAGGTAAGGTTTTCTTTGTTATAGTTTCATTGCAATACATGAATATGCAAACAATTTGAATTATATACCTTTGTGGTGTACATAATATTAAGCTTATATTTGCAAATTTATAATATAAACACTTTTTCTGTTAAAGTTTTAGTTTTCTTTTTTCATTGCTTGCTATGTACAATTATTCAGTCCACTATATAAGAGTCAAGTCAATAAATTATTTCATCCACTAGAATATTCCTGCAATTCTTAGACAACACATTTTTTTCAATCTGTTCTTCAAAGATCTTCCTCCGTACATCTTTATTGGTTGGAGCGATTCAAATGAGAAGACAAAGGAAGTTTATTTGGACAACAACACACTAATATTTTTCTCATTCGTTCCTTCTTTCAATTGATAATTACATTGTTGCATTTACATGATCAAGTTCTTGTGCATCTATGATTGTGATGATATGACTCCTTTTTGTTTAAAGTCATTATGTTGAAATTTCCTCTTTCTAATAAATGTAGGAAAAAACACGTTCCATTTCAAATTAATAAAAAGTCGCACTATGGAGAAAATATCAACTTTA
Source organism: Mytilus coruscus (assembly GCA_017311375.1). Classification (NCBI taxonomy): domain Eukaryota; kingdom Metazoa; phylum Mollusca; class Bivalvia; order Mytilida; family Mytilidae; genus Mytilus; species Mytilus coruscus. The sequence goes on along the minus strand of CM029595.1, from coordinate 79,559,725 downwards.
AGTTTTCTGTTCAGTATTGATCTGTTGAATGATGACCATGAAAACCGAGATGTCTGACCTACAAATACACAAAACTAAAAATTATCAGTGAAGAGAAATACAGCAATAAAATGGCTATTTTATCATGTTTATGAACATTTTGATAAACTTTCATTTGAATATTCATTGTAAGTACTCTAATTTCAGTGCTTTGTGTCTATGATTTACATATTACCGGTTGTTGTTTGGTTCCTTGTTGCAGTCTTTTGAGTTAAGCCCATTGCAACAAATGTTTACAATTTGTTCAAATGTTGTGCTGTTATTAAAACCACTGTCGGGTATAGGATTTGCTCATTGTCAAAGGCTGTACAGTGAACAATTTTGTTAAATTAAGGGGCTCGCAGGTCTAAATCAAATTTTTTCTTAATATAGGATTTTGCTATATTTTTCTATAAATGAACTTTATCTTATACTTAATAGAAAAATAAAATAAAAAAACGGGTCACCGTTCATTTACGCTCACAATCCGCCTTGAAAGAAGCATACATTTTGTAAAGGTACTTTTTCTGTTGAACTAATAGGAGAAATAGAGGTAATATCGAAATAAAAAGAACTAAATTACAGAAATCGCTTAAATTTTACAATAGTTTAGTTTAAGTACAGCTTATTTGAAAATGATAATAAAAAATATAGGTCACCGATGAGTTAAAAAAGATATTACAATTCTAATGTCAAAAAATGGCATTTTTGCACCAAAGGGAGATAATTTGGAGCTTTTTCAATGATATATACATTTTAAAAGTCATCTGGGGCCAAAACGAATAGATGGTTTTGAATGATTTTTGTTTTTGTACCATATGATAAAGTAACAACTAATAAATTTTTCTGAAATTTTTATACCCTCAAGCCTCCTTAAACACATGTTAAATGTCATTTGATCTCTATCCGAGAAAAGTCTCATTGAAATCAGACTGCTTCTTATTTTTATATCAACCCAGCCATATTATGCCTGTCCAATATCAGGAGCTTGTACATAGTTCAGTGGTTGATGTTGGTTCATATCCGTTATTTTTGTTTTTCATAATTTTTTGTTTTTATAAATTAGTCTGGTATATTTGAAGTTTGAATTGATGTTTTGTTTCAAATGTTGTTAGTGTTGTCTTTTATAGATTACTATATCATGTATAGGGTATGGGTTTTCTCATTACTTACAGGTCATCATTGGCCTCTAATAAGTAATTACAATGCTTACATCCACTTAATTGAACTCTGATGGATAGTTTTCTCATTTATCATACCACATCTTATTTTAATAAATATTTAATCATTATTCAAGGGCAAAACTTTTATAACAGTGGACTTACCATTTAGGCTTTATTGACCTCTGTAAATCTATTTTGTTGATAATTTCTTCTGTTTATAGTTTCCTTTATCTTTAATGTTCTTGCCCTACACATAAAAGGGTAAACATTATCATTTAATGACAAAATAACTACTATTACATAATTAGTAGGCAACTGAAAATTTTGCCTCATTTGTATATAATGTCGACTTGCTCATCATTCTTGCTGTTTAATATTATCATTATTCTATGAAAATGAGGTCACAGTAAAATTAACCTTGGCAGACAGACATCTTTTATTCTTATATGACACCTTGCAGTCATTCCATTACAACAACAAGTAGACCTATGCTTATAATATCTGATAAAATGACAAAACCAAGAAAACTTAGCATTGACCAAAGAACCATAAAATGCGGTCATAGTTATATGAATCTGCCAGACAGACATGCACACCTTACATGCCTTACAATTGTTACATATCCACCAAATATAATCTAGCTGTAACTTTAAGCATATGATAAACTGACAAAACAATGCAGTGTTTCATTGACCAATGAACCATGAAAATGAGGTCATGGTCATATAGAATATGGCAGACAGATATGTGCATCTTACAATCATTCCATTCACTAAATAAAGGGGCCTTATTGCTTACAGTATCCGGAAAATAGACCAAACCACAAAACTAAACATTTTCATAGTTCCTTATACCCTGCCACATTCGTTATGTATGTGCCTGTTCCAAGTCAGGAGCCTATAATTCAGTGATTGTCGTTTGTTTATGTGTAACATATCTGTTTTTCCATTTTTTGTACATAAATTAGGTCGTTAGTTTTCTCGTTTGAATTGTTTTACATTGTCATTTCTGGACCTTTTATAGCTGACTATGCAGCATAGCCTTGGTCATTGTTGAAGGCTTTACAGTGACCTTGAGTGGTTAATTTCTGTTTCAATTGGTCTCTTGTGGAGAGTTATCCAATCATATCTCATCTTCTTTTTTTATATTATCCAATGTACTATGAAAATAAAGTAAGATGAAACTTCTCAGTCAGACATATATACCTAGTTGACCTTTTGCTAATTTGAAAATAAGAAAATAGAAAACTGGCCAAAAAACAAAAGGTAACATCAAGCAATGAACCATAAAATGAGGTCAAGATTGAATAAAACATGTCAGACCAACATGTACATCCCTAAAATTTTCATACAACGAATATACTTGACATGTTGCATACAATATTAGAAAACCCGACCAAAACACAAAACTTAACAATAACCACTGAACCATGAAAATGAGGTCAAGGTCAGATGAAACTTGCCAGTTGGACATGCATACCTTACAATCATTCCATACAATAATTAAAAGTAAATATAGTAGACACATTGTATATGGTATCTGAGATATGGACGTGATCACAAAAGCTTAACTTGTTCACTGATCCATGAAATAAGGTCAAACCAAGTGAAAACTGTCTGGCGAACATGAAGACTTTGCAAGGTATGCACATATCAAATATAGTTATCCTTAAATTTTTAGTATTCTTGATTTCTCTTATAATGAGTAATAGGAATCCTATTACTCATTATAATCATGATAATAGAAATTAAGGATACTAAAACACCTATAACTTTTTTCAATGCAGTCACTTAGCCATGAAATGAGGTCACTCAAGGTCAATAAACATATGACAGACGAAAACTTCATAACATAAGGCATGTATATACAAAGTATGAATGGTCCAGGTCTTCTGTCTTCTTAATATTAGGCTTTAATTAAGAAGTAAGTTAACATTTTATCACTAGTATTTTGGGGTTCGTGAGGATAGAAAACCAGAAAAATTGACACAAATCCTGTGATGCGACAATATGTGCCATAATATTAGTCAAATGATAATGACGTCTTGCATGGCTATTTCAACTTTTTATGGGACGCCGTCATGGTAAAAAAAAAAAAGCCTTGCAAGACGTCTTAATTGTTTGTATTACAAAAAGAAGTAACCTAATTCTTACTTGTTAGTTGTTAGGGGCTAGCAAAAAAGACTTATTTAAAGTCGGTTATACATATAACAATACAACATAAGCTCTGTAGAGCTTTTATCCGACATACATATATGACAAGCACAATACATAAAACATAAAGCTCATCACTGAGATGGTAGTCTCAGATAGAGGAGACGGGTCAACCAAACCCCTATTCAATCTGAATGTAGGACAGAAAGTCACAGGACAAAAGTCACGGTCAAAAGTCACAGACAAAAGTCACAGGACAAAAAGTCACAATTAAGTTTTGAGATTATTTTCTTTGAACATGTTGAACAAGAAAACACTTTTTTGTATTTTTCTTGAAGTTTTATACATGAAGCAACTTTGTAATTGAAATGTATTCAATAAATATCAATAATGATCAAATAATTGTTATGAAAACAAAATGTCAAAGTGGCTTGGTACTTAAATGGCTTCAATTTGCCAATAAATATATCCTTTGCATGATTAAAAACTAATACATTTTCATTTATCAAGGTTTATGACATGTATGAGCAATTTCCTTAAATTAAAATGAATATATGTAATAAAAGAAAATATTTCAAGATCTTTTCATATATATTCAAACAATTGTCAACAATTTGTTTGTGACTTTTTGTCCTGTGACTTTTTGCAGTGGCGGATCCAGAGGGGTGGTTCCGGGGTTAGAACCCCCCCTTTTTTTTGGACGATCAATGCATTTGAATGGGGACATATAGTTGGAACCCCCCTTTACAATGGGTTGAGAACCCCCTTTTAAAATGGATGTTTTGTCCTATCAAATTTGTGACTTTATGTCCTTTGACTTTTGTCCTGTGACTTTCTGTCCTTTTACCTTCCATCTAAATCAGTGAACTGAATAATTGTTTTTGCAGTAGTCCGGGTAGCGAGTCGATATCTGTTATTAATCATGCATGAAAATTGAGAGTCAACACTTACACAATACCTTTTTAAAACAAAGAATCACTGATGATAGGGAGTGTAACCGATGAATTGATCCTGAATCAGATAAGATTTTCCAAGTAACGGAGAACCTCTTAATTGAGCACAGTCGCCTGAAGATTTAATAATAATGCTACTAAAATATTTTATTTCCCCCATTTGTCGCTATTTTTTCGCTATAATTTTCGCTATAATTATTAAATCTCCAGGCGACTGTGCTTTGAGTGAATATAAATAATGACGAGGGCCTCACGAATAAATATAAATCTGAAATACTGGAACATCGATTAGCAGAGCTCGAGCAGCAGAGTAAACTTACACATAAATCTCGAAGTTATTTACGATTAACAGACTGTGCTCCTGAATAAAGCTGTTAAATACATTAATTTGTGTTTTTTACTACTACAAGATATTTGAATCAAATGCTAATTACGCACCAGTTGCTGAGCAGAGAATCATTCTAAGTCAGGAACAGTCTATTACTAACTGTTAACAGTAAGAATAGAAAGTCCCTGTAAAAAGGCAGTCAAATCCTAACAGAACTATAACTTAATGATACATGTATATCAAGTTCCAGCACCTCACCCAGCACACTGAGTTAGCAAACTGGTGTGTGTCAGTCTTATAATATAAAACTGCGTAGGTTTGATTCAACATTTGTTTGGATATTTTCTTAGGATCGTAGTAAAATTATATCTTAATCCTTCTCACTATACAAATCCTTGATCTTTGTTAAAATACGATTTTAAATTGTTCAATTCTTTCTATTTCTATTTGTAAAGTTTTAAATTTTAAAGATAAAATGAATATTCCATTTTGATTTGAGGAAAATCTTTTTGAACTGTAATGACATGGCCAGTCAACTGATTTGTTGCAAAGCTGATTACAGGTAGTTATAACATACAGAAATTTTCCATTACGACAGTGCGTGTACCCTCAGGTGTGTATAACCAGAGACATATATACACATATATATGTCTCTGGTATAACGTATAGTTTTCTAGAGAACATCCTGTCTACGCGTAATACAGATTGATGACATTACACAAAAGTTTCTTTTGTTAAATGTGCTTAGGTTTTGATAAAATCAGAGACATATAATACATGTATTGAGACATATAATACATGTATTATATGTCTCTGATAAAATCAAATGATTGGTGTGCCTTATATTAAACGCTAAGGTAACATTGATGTTGATTTTTATTATTAAAAATCAGCGTATTATTAATATTACAAATTCATTTATTAATATTAAAAATCAGACTGAATATTTAATGTTAAAAATGATTTTTAATATTAATACATGATTTTTAATATTAATACATGATTTTTAATATTAAATATTCATTTATTAATATTAAAAATGACAGTATTTTAATATTAAAAATTCGATTTATTAATATTAAAAATGATTTTGTAATATTAAAAATCATTTTGATATTAATGAATAGGAATAAATTCCACAACGGCTTGCCATACAAACGATCTTATCTATCATTCTATCTATCTATCAGCATGCGCCGGTATTTGGGATACGCGACGGATGGCCGATGATCATATTCAATACCAATCATCATTTGAATTTGGTTAATTGATCTTTAATGATTAGGACTGATTGGTGATGGCAGAGAATATGTCTCTGGTGATGGTTATAAACACATAGAAGTAAACTTTTCCAAAAAAAGTTTCCTTGGAAAAATTATAAAATATATGAATATGCTAAATAATTTTTCTTTCGTATGTAATAATTGACGACGTTTAGAAATATAAAAACCTTCACATAGCTAAAAATTTTCAATTCAAGTTATTTCATTTAAAACGTTTAGAAATATAGATCTTATTCGATGTGGCCCGCTTGGAGATCAAAACCCTGTCTACTTTCGTCTATTTATATTGCCGAACATTCTATAATCAAGGATTTGTACAAGCCCTTGCTATCATATAATGAATCTCGTCGCCAAATATCACCATAATTACATAAAGTACAGATACAATCTTCTCCTAAATAGTTTGCCATCTAACAATTCCAAAAGAAATTTTGAGTCGAAACTGATCGAAGTACCAAATCTATAAAAATAATCACTATTTTTTGTAGCAGTAGACGTCGAAAATTAAACTGTATATATTCTTTTTCAAAACTCCTGAAATAATTTAACATTATCTATAGACAGCTTACATATGCAAATCTTTTAGAAGTATGTGAGCGTATAGTAAAATTTGTTTATTTACCCCCCTTTTCCTTCTATAAAATTTAACTGTAAACGATTTTGTTTCTTAATTTGTGTTTGCTAATTAACTGGGGTTCATGCTGTCAAAAGTCAAAATGTCTCCTTGTGTAATAAGTTATTGATAAAAAAAATTTGAAGCCGCCAGAAGAATAAATCATTTCCCGAACTAAAATACATTTATCTGTAAATAAAGACAATTCGCCTAAAACATTCTCTCATATATTTAAACAATTGTAAAATAATTAATTCAGCGACTTTCTGTCTGTTTACTAATACTTTTCTTGTTCAGTTTTTTTTTATACCCATTACTCTTCATATATTCGAATGATAATTACTGATCACAAATTTTCCGGATGCTTTTATCCTATTTTCGTATCGAACTAACATGTTAGCAGTTGAACGGAATAAAGTACTTTTTAGGAATTTACAACTTAAATTTTCAACAACAAAATTCTACACTTTTTACCTTGATTTTTTCTCTGTTTCGAAGCCGCCACCGGTGACCCCATAACATAGCCAACACCTCACATGGCGTATTCACGATGTTGTGGTATTGACAATATACAATCACGTTTATCAATATACAGCAAGTAAGTAATTTGGTGTTGAATGCCAGTAGATCAGAATTTGTTAATTGAATTTTACCTGTTAAGGGGCACTAGCTGTCAAATTCATGTTCATCGATTTTGATCAAATTCACATAACGTATAGTGTTGAATTGTTTATTAAAATTTCACGCACAATCTTGGCTGATATCAAGGAATTGTATGTTTAAATACAATTCCTTGCTGATATGCATAAAACCATTATTTCATGAAACTGCATGAAAAATTGACTTATCGCATAATACAGGGGCGGATCCAGAACCTCGATGTCTGGGGCACCATGAAACCAAAATTAAAGATTTTTTTTATATATGCATATATGCGAGTGTGGGTGGTGGTGGTGTCATGTATTGGGGATGATGGTGGTCGTATGAGGGAGGGGTAGGGGGTCGGGTCTTCATTTTTATACCTTTTCATTATTTTGGGGTCCGTTTCTTTCTACTCTTTTATTTATTGCCAGTTGTTCTCTATTCTTTACAGTTCATCACAGCTTTAATCTGTTTTCTATATTTTTTGGGCCCATTTTTTTCTAGCCTTACCTTTTTGACCATTATTCTCTAATCTGTAAAACCCGTTCATACCCTCATTCAGGGTAAACCATTCATACCCTAGTTCACGGTAACCTATTCATACCCTCATACATGGTAATTAAAACAAGAAAAAATATAGGCCTACACATATTACTGTACTATAATAGAAAACAAAGGATATGGGGTATCCATCCATGACACAAAATCAGCACATGCACAGCAAAAAAACACACAATAAGCTTTTATTGTTGTTCTTCATCTCAAATATAAGTAGGTTTTCTATGATACAATATAATTTTATTAATGGTTATATATAAGGCACAGACCATTCATGTTTTGCAGAGGGGGAAGGGTTTGTTTCCTAAAAAAATAAGAGGAAAAAAAACTTTTATATGTATGGAAACTTGTGGTATAATTTCAGAGAGATTCATTCACTTAAACACAAGTTATTGTCTGGAAACTGCAAAAATGCTTATTTGGGCCCCTTTTTTGGCCCCTAATTCTTAAACCTTTGGGACCATAACCCCCAAAATCAATCCCAACCTTCCTTTTGTAGTTATAAACCTTGTGTTTAAATTTTATTGATTTCTATTTACTTATACTAAAGTTTCTATCCGGAAACCATCTGTCTTCGGACGACGCTGACGACGACGACGTGATACCAATTTACAAGGATTTCTCACTATACAAATCCTGGCAATATACGACCAAAAAATTTTTAATTTTTGCGGTCGTATAAAAAAAATGCTGTATGCATTGAAAAAAATCGTTTGTTGTTTAATAAAATCCGAAAAAGACTGTTCTGAGACAGGCACATTCCCCAGAAACCGTATACAATGTGAGTGTTTGGTAAAAAAGACATATCTCATATCGATACTAACATTCCTGACACTAAACATCTATTTTTACATATTCTTTTAAGACCGATTTTATAGTTGGTAATTTCTTTCCTGATCAGAAGATTTCACTTGTTAATCGATCTTGATCCTGTAATATTGTATTAGAAACCAATAAATATGTTCGTATTAATTCCAATCAGCATGTACATGTACATGTAGTTTACATAAATGCTTTTGGATATAGACATTATATATACACAAAGTTGTCAAATTAACACCCATCGATAAGTTGTCATAAATCACATGTTGAAGCTGGGGTTAATTAACGACCAGTTTAAGAAGTCAAATCAAGCTGTGTCTTGATTTTCGATCTAGATACCTAAATAAGCAGATACAGTAGCAATAAAACTATGTTAGAAATTTTTGGTGACCTCGACTGGGGGCACGTACCCCCTGTGCCCCGGTAAATCCGCCACTGTAATACCAGAACTAAAAAACCCACCGAAAGTCCACTTAAGAGAGTAGGGATGTGAATTAACAGAATAGAGAATAACGGACAAAGAAAAAAAGGAATAAAGAATAGTGAAAGAAAGAGAATAATGGAAAAAAGTGTAAGTTATTAAAATTATAGCTAAAAAAAAGACCCCCACGATCCTTACTTCAACTGTTATTTGACGCTGCCGAGTTATTTTGAGACAAAGACATGTATTAGTAGTCGGCCGGTAGCACTCTTGCATCAATTTGAGGATTACCCAAGGTTAATTTTACGGCGGATCATCTTATTTTGGCTTAAATATAAACATAATTGACAAGTTTCCTTCCCCTGCATTATCGATCGCACATGTAAATAGCACGTTGGCCTCAAATAAGACATTGATGATCATTGATACATTACAACACTTGTCGTCAGTATTTGAAAATATTGATTAAGAAGGTACAGAAAATTAATGCACGCACACTAAAGGCCTAGCCTGGGATCCTGGCTCACTGCTCCACAGTCCTATCGACGAAGTATTAGATTGGGTCAGGATGCCAGGCTAACTAAAACCTAAATCGTTAGTCCGCAAACAACGAGGGTGATGAAAACCCAGTACTTTGAACACAGCCACCGCATGTTGTGAATTTGAAAGCTTCCCAAATTAGTAACTATCCATTTCTACCCATAGAAAACTTTTGCCCTTCTTTTATCAAAAATGAAATATGTTGATATTAATGAATGGTATAAAGGTTAAATCAATTTATTCATATATTTGACCGACTAGAATTATTGGAATTTAAACCATTCCTACTGTAAGTGATAAAATTAAATTTATATCAGGGTGATTGAAATGAGGAAAAGGGGGCTGATCAGGAGTTCTGGGCCCCCTTTTTTGGAAAAAATTGATTGATTATATAGAGAATTACTGAAGCATGACAGGAGCAGGCCCCCTCTTAGGCAGTCAGTAGGCCCCCACTTATGAAAATTTCTGGATCCACCACTGTGGGCTTCAGTTGTATTATCTTGAAAACTTTATACCTGTATTCTAAAGTGTAAATCAAGGGAAAATAATGTAAATTAGCTGTGCATTGGTGTCTATTAAGGGTATTTTGGGGAAGAAAGAAGGGAAGGGTTTACTATAGAACCCTATGGGATTTTATTTTCTACAATTTTCAAATGAATATAACTTGTAAACTGTAAGTGATAGACACACGCAGTCTTCAGAAATGATGATAGGACAATAAAACAAATCACATGAAATATAGGGTGAGTCCCTGGGGGTAATACCCATCCCTTCAATTTGAGAATATGCTATTATCTTGTAAACAGTCCAGATCCCACCCTAAACCATACATATTCTTGAATGGGACAATAAAACAAATCAATTAAAATTAAAGGGAAGTCCTGGGGTCACCCCACCCGTTCAATTTGAGAATGTGCTATTATCATGTTAACAGTCCAGATCTCCACCCCTATACCATATATATTCTTGTATGGGACAATAAAACTAATCAAATGAAATTAAAGGAAGTCCCTGGGGTCAACCCACCCGTTCAATTTGAGAATGTGCTATTATCTTGAGAATGATCCAGATCCCACCCCTAAACCATATATATTCTTGTAGGGGACAATAAAATAAATGAAATGAAATAAAAGGAAGTCCCTAGGGGTCACCCACCCCTCTTGTTTGAAAACTTGTAAACGGTCAAGATCCCCACTCCTAAACCATATATATTCTTGTATGGAACAATAAAACACATCAAATGAAATATAGGAGAGTCCATGGGGTCACCCCACCCCACATGTTTGAAAAACTTTTAAATGGTTGAGATCCCCAGTGGTTAGGTGAAAAATTTCGGATCCCTGATCCCCACCCTAAACCATATATATTCTTGTATGAGACAATAAAACAAATCAAATGAATATGGGACAATAGGAATGGCGAATTATGTGAGCTTTGTTTGGGAGACTTCGTTACAGCATCCTGTTACAATTACTTCTTGTTTGAACATAATTTTGGTTTTTATTATGCATGTCTTTCTTCTACATTTTGGATAAATAGACCCATAATCCGGCAAATTGCAAGTTGAACCTTCTTCAGTAGGCCTATCCCCATCAGAGACCAAATGATGTACAAGTAAGGTATAGGTAACGATATGAATGCAACTATGAGCAAAAGCCTTACCAATGGCGGATCCAGGGGGAGGATTCCAGGGGTTGGAAGTTCAACTTGGAACCCCCCTTTTTTTTCAAATGCATTTTAATGGGAACATATAGTTGGAACACCCCCTTTGTCTTGGGTTTGGAACCCCCCTTTTTAAAATGGCTGGATACGCCCCGGCATACCATCTAGCTAACTATAAAGGCTTTAAAAATATGAAATAAATCAAACAAGGAAATTAACGGTGTAGGCAACTGTTTTGAATTTTAAAAACCTTTAATAACAATGTTAAATTTTGTGTGCATTTATTTTTGCTTATTTTCAATAATGGATGAAATTGCGTGATTGATTATTGTAATTTAAGAAAAATCTGCATATATGTTATGAAATGGGAATTTGTCAAAGAGACAGCAACCCAACCAAAGAGGAGACAACGGCTGAAGGTCACCTATGGGTCTTCAATGCAGTGAGAAAATTTCGCACTCGTCTTCAGCTCATAAATATGTATCAGAAATGAGAATGAGATACAGCTCTCAGTTGCATTAATAAAAACCTCACAATAAGTTCTGAATATCAGAATATACAGTATTGCAAGATTCTCTCAAAATGTACACATGGAGCTGAGAAACTGTAAAATTAATCATGCTAATTTAACATTAAAGTCCTCGGAATCAATCTTAATATGCATACTCTTGTACAAAGGAATATAAGTATGCAATAGACATATATGGTCTTCAAAAATAAGAGTATCGATGCTATTAATTTATGACAAGATCTTAATCAAGTTATAATTTTGGTTTGGTTAAAAATTTGGAGGTTAGTATGACCTCCTTTTTTGTGATGATGTTTTCGTTTTAAGTTGGGAAAAATTTTTTGTACCAACAAAATAAAAACACAAAGTTAATCTAAATTATGTTTTATCATTTTTTATGTTTAGGTTGTCAGCAAGATGAAAAGAACAAATATGCAGTTCAAAAATCAAAATGTGGATAAGCTGAGGTTCAAGGTCCTACCTTTGCAGATTTCCATATTTTGCATGAATAAATTTAAAGTTTATATCATGGACGGCAGAGAAAGAAAAAAACTTTTCAATTTTCCTGCATCTGAAGGATAAATGTAAAACATCTTGTTTTCGGTAAGTTTTATGCTCTGTTTTAATAGTGTTTGTGCATTCATCTGTCCAGTCCTTCCTCTAAATTGAATCCTCTTTAAGTTTTTGGTGAGTGTTCACCATGAATTTCAGTAAGTATTTTGTGGATTTACATGTATATACATAAAATTTAGTACTAATATTAATAGGATTTTAGCAAGACATCCTGTCAAATGCTTGTTAATCATGTTTATGTTCCAGAACATATGAGTATCTGGTCTGTACGTGTACAGTCTGCGCAATTTTAAGAAGTTGGTCAAGTTTATTAGAAACAAATGTACATTACAGATCAACATAACTGAAATCTTTAATAGATTAATACAAAAGTTTAATTGCAGTTGAAATAAAACACATGTTTGGTCGAGCTGGTACTAGACAGTACAAGTATACACAAATGGTCTGACTATATGCATATGGTTGGACTATAAGAGTATACTTATATGTTAACGTCACGGTCCAAATACTGATATGGTCTGGAACATTTATACATGTCTTTAAAATAAATATAAAACACATTGGTGTTTGTGAACTTGGTAATAAGTTATTCGATAGAACTATAATGTTTTGGGATATCAAAATAAATAAATATCCTTTTTAGCTCACCTGGCCCACAGGGCCAAGTGAGCTTTCTCATCACTTGGCGTCCGGCGTCCGGCCGTCGTCGTCCGTCGTCGTTAACTTTCACAAAATCTTCTCCTCTGAAACCACTGGGCCAAATTTAACCAAACTTGGCCACAATCATCATTGGGGTATCTAGTTTAACAATTGTGCCCGGTGACCAAGCCAACCAACCAAGATGGCGCCATGGCTAAAAATAGAACATAGAGGTAAAATGTAGATTTTGGCTTATATCTCTAAAACCAAAGCATTTAGAGCAAATCTGACAAGGGTAGAATTGTTTATCAGGTCAAGATCAATCTACCCTGAAATTTTCAGATGAATCGGACAACCCGTTGCTGGGTTGCTGCCCTGCATTGGTAGTTTTAAGGAAATTTTGCGTTTTGGTTATTATCTTGAATATTATTATAGATAGAGATAAACTGTAAACAGCAATAATGTTCAGCAGAGTAAGATCTACAAAAAGTTGACATGACCAAAATGGTCAATTGACCCTTAAGGAGTTATTGCCCTTTAAAGTCAATTTTAACAATTTTTGTAAATTTTGTTATCTTTACAAAATCTTCTCCTCTGAAACTAGAAAGACAAATTAAACCAAACTTGATCACAATCATCATTGGGGTATCTAGTTTAACAATTGTGCCGGTGACCAAGCCAACCAACCAAGATGGCCGCCATGGCTAAAATAGAACATAGAAGTAAAATGTAGATTTTGGCTTATATCTCTAAAACCAAAGCATTTAGAGCAAATCTGACAAGGGTAGAATTGTTTATCAGGTCAAGATCAGTCTACCCTGAAATTTTCAGATGAATCGGACAACCCGTTGCTGGGTTGCTGCCCTGCATTGGTAGTTTTAAGGAAATTTTGCCGTTTTGGTTATTATCTTGAATATTATTATAGATAGAGATAAACTGTAAACAGCAATAATGTTCAGCAGAGTAAGATCTACAAAAAGTTGACATGACCAAAATGGTCAATTGACCCTTTAAGGAGTTATTGCCCTTTAAAGTCAATTTTAACAATTTTTGTAAATTTTGTTATCTTTACAAAATCTTCTCCTCTGAAACTAGTAAGACAAATTAAACCAAACTTGATCACAATCATCATTAGGGTATCTAGTTTAAAAATGTGTCCGATGACCCGCCTGCCAACCAACATGGCTAAAAATAGAACATAGGGTAAAATGCAGTTTTGGCTTATATCTCTGAAACTAAAGCATTAACAGCGAAATTGACATTTGTAAAAATGTTTATCAGGTTAAGATCTATCTGTCCTGAAATTTTCAGACGAATCAGACAACCTGTTGTTGGGTTGCGGCCCTGAATTGGCAATTTTAAGGAAATTTTGCAGTTTTGGTTATTATCTTGAATATTATTATAGATAGAGATAAACTGTAAACAGCAATAATGTTCAGCAGAGAAAGATCTACAAAAAAGTTGACATGACCAAAATGGTCAATTGACCCCTTAAGGAGTTATTGCCCTTTAAAGTCAATTTTAACAATTTTGGTAAATTTTGTAATCTTTACAAAATCTTCTCCTCTGAAACAACTGAGACACTTAACCATTTAACCAAACTTGGTCACAATCGTTATTAGGGTATTTAGTTTAAAAAATGTGTCCGATGACCCTGCCTGCCAACCAACATGGCAGACATGGCTAAAAATAGAACATAGGTGTAAAATGCAGTTTTTGGCTTATATCTCTGAAACTAAAGCAAAAGTATAACGGTTGCATTGATTTATGCATCAATTGTAAATAAAAATATCAGGTGAGCGACACAGGTTCCTTGGAGCCTCTAGTTACTTTAATAAAGAAGATTATTGATGTATGTATAACTGTATATAAAATGAGACAGCAAGCCAACAACACAAAAATAAGGATAAAACAATATAATTTTTGTATCAATGTTATAATTTCAATATGTCCAAAGAGTTCAAGGTATTTTTCATTGAAATAAAACACAAATTGAACTCTGTCAGAACTTCAAAAGCTTAAGGAAATATTGTTTCTGTTGTCTGCGTTTTGTATAATATATTGCAAATTCTTGTGAATAATGGAATGTTATTATAATTGCCTAAAGTTTTAACATTGATCTTTATATATATATTATATATATATTATATATAACCTGGGAAAATACCCAAATGTTATAAAGAAGAATAAATTAATTGATTGTTATATAGTATTAGAATAGGAAGATGCGGTATATTGCTAATTTGACAAATCTCCATCATCCATCAGAGACAAAAGGATGTAGCAGGTTAGCAACTGATGACACTGGACAACTTTTAAAAATCAGTAAAATCCATACCGCATAGCTATTTTTATTGAAAATCATATTATTGCTACATGTATGCAAACAATTTTGTATAATACATAACTTCAGATTTTATTGGTTATTTTCAGAAGGATTGAAATTCATCACCTAAAATAAATGGAGAAAACATAGAAACAAGACCAGAATAAATTCAAAGACAAAAGTTGGATCAGTTATTATTTTCATCACTCAGTCAATGAATCGAAGTTCCATTAAAACCAAAAGATATTGAAACCACAATAATGTCAATGTTGTGTGTTGAATGACTAAAAGTGGACTATACAATCACACAATGCTGGATGATAAGAAACTATTAATGTTTTGTGTGGAGGATATTGTGAAAAAATAGATTTACTTAAATAGCTACTAGTATGTTAAGCCTAATGATAGAGTTTTCATTGGTTTCAAATGGTAAATAATTGTGTTTCAAGAAAGTATTCTATAATTCATAAATAAACATATATTGATACTTACATTATCTGCTTTGTTGTTTAAAAGTTTAGTTTTGAACAGTTATAGAACAATATGTTGAATTAAAATTTCCAAAGAAAAAGATATTCAATTAAAAGATCCATCTTATAACAATTTACTACCAAATAGAATACATATTGTAACATACACATTAATATATATTTATATCTATATAATTATAATTGGAATCCCATAGGATTTTAATGTGTCCCATGGGATATTAAAATCCCATGGGATAATTATAGTCCCATGGGATTTTTTGTCCCATGGGACAACAAATATCCCATGGGACTACAATTATCCCATGGGACCAAAAATCCCATGGGATAATGGTCGATCCCATGGGATTTTGCCCTGTCCCATGGGATATTGAAAATCCCATGTTTTATAAATCAAATAGCAAAATAAATATAATAGTAACAGTAGAAAACAAATGGAATTATTGAATCCCATGTAATTCCGCACATTTTGGTTATATACATGACATTGTAGCTCTTATTTGAGGCGGCGGATTTGCAAATGAGTGTTTTGCAAATTAAAAGTGTCCAGTGTTAACCTTTTAAACTTATAAAAATTAACTTTAAAAACTTTAATACATATTGTTAAAGGGAAGTATGATAAAATCACTCTTGAAAAACTTTCAAATATCGATAACAGTTCAAAACTTTACCTTTATAGTAAACTTAAAAATGAAATTAAACTGGAAGACTACTCGCACAATCTAAACAATTTTATAGTCGTCAACTTTTAACAAAATTCCGTGTAAGTGACCATAACTTGGAAATTGAAATAGGTCAATATAAAAAAATTCAAAGAGAACACAGAGTGTGTAAAGTTTGTGTAATTTTAGATGATGAGGAACACTTTTTTCTTCATTGCCAAAATAAGGTCCACATTGGTCAATTATCTTTATACTCATATATATATTATTAGTATTAACTTAACTTGTTTACCACTTTTTTCATGTATTGTATGTTTCTTGTGTATACTATGTTTGCATTTTAACCCGTCAGTATATATCTTTATCTTTATATAGATATAAGAAGATGTGGTATGAGTGCCAATGAGACAACTCTCCATCCAAGTCAAAATTTATAAATGTAAACCACTATAGGTCAAAGTACGGTCTTCAACACGGAGCCTAGGCTCACACCGAACAGTAAGCTATAAAGGGCCCCAAAAATTACTAGTGTAAAACCATTCAAACGGGAAAACCAACGGTCTAATCTATATAAAAACGAGAAACGAGAAACACTTATGAACCACATCAACAAACGACAACTACTGAACATCAGATTCCTGACTTAGGACAGGTGCAAACAATATATATATCTTTAATATACAAGTCTAAATTGAAAACAACGTTCAAACCTAGTATGATTTCGTTGGATAAAAACCGCAATTTTTATACGTGTGCATGCAAAACAAATTTCTTGGTAGAGTGGTCTAAATACAGCACAAACAACATTTTCCAAAAGACCAAAAAGTGAAAAAGAATATTTCAACAAAACGCATTTGACTAGCAGGTCGAACAACGGATGTTCTTAAACCCTACTGGCTGCCATGGCGATTGCCAAATAAACGGATCACCAGATGTAACAAATGGATCATAATTATTAATTAAATACCAAACAGAAAACAATAAACTTGCGGAAAAGATGGTATACCGCAAACATGAGGTGCAAAAATTTGTACACCATATCCGGATTTCGACAATTAATGTCTCTTCAGTGATGTTAGGAATCGAAACGGTATTTGGAATGCCATATGATTTACCTCAATTAAGGGTTGACTCTTAAATATATATATGGATAGCTAACCATTATAAAGTGAAAGGATTTTTTTAATAGAAGTTACTATCAAATTCCTTGCATAGTACAAAAGAATCCTTCTGTAAACGTTTTTCTAAATTCAAAACAAATATAAATAAATTTTTAGGCATGTAATTTGGACTTTTCATTTATCATCAAAATAATAACGTTGAAGCCGAATGACTTGAAGAATTTTACTATTTTTTTTTTAATTCAGCCAAATAATCATGGTTTTTATCATACATTCCTCCTTTGTACCCGAGACTCGCGCTATATAGTAGACTTGTACCCAATATCTTGTTCGACAAATAAGTAAACTTTTCAATCTTGAATCTTTTTTTATTATAATTAATGACACACGTTACAAAGTAATAGTTATAAACCTCTCAATTTGCACAATTTAGATGTATTAATATATAATTAAAGTTAGAAATGCACTAAAAGTCTTTAAGTTTGATAAATTACAATTTTCTCCAGCCAATTTCACAACTATGTGATAATCATGAATAACAAGGTAAATATATATATAGAATTTAATCATGTAAATGACATTTTTTTCAGTACATATATAATAATATTTTAAAGAAAATGCATCAGCAATTCCACAATTTTGGCAATGGAAAAGGCGGATATGATGAATTCATTCTGACTAGACTTTCATTTAAGCCCCGCTGCTGTTCTTTACCTCAGAGTCAAAGAGAGAGCCTCAAGACAGAATAAATACTCACATCTCTTTGCAAGCTCAAAGTACCGGTTTGGTTGGAATTCTTCACCGGATGTCGACAACAAATGAGGTGTAATATCAAGAAATAAAAGACTGCAGTAACGGGTTTATAAACCTAACAAATAGTGCCATAATTAGCCCGACGATCTCGTTTAGTTTATTTACTTATAGACATATAATATGCATTGTCAAAATTTGATTCATTTTCCACCAGAAGTTTTCACATATCTATCATATTTCTCAATAGCAATAACCCATGAACATAAATTACATGCAGCCGATGATACTTTCTTTACGAATGCAGGAGTAAAATCCGGATTACTTATGTAGTCATTCCGTAGTTTTGTTATAACCTCAGGCTGAAATGAAAATAAAAATGTTGATTAGAAAAATTCTATTTATAGAAAATGATCGACCTGGTATGTGTTCTCGCTGAGACTACTATAGTCTCAGGTTCTCGTAAAAAGTATATCCAATAAAAGATCATACTATCCATCAATAAATGAAGGAAAACTTTATTATTGTGAACCTTCGTCTTGACGTAAACACTGTCGAAAAGGTCTTCCAGACAGAACTACTAATACTCTCACACCTCTGACATACTCAAATACTAAGTACTAATAGTACTCAAATACTCAAATATATGGTTTCCTATGCGGCGACTTGAGAGTATTTGCAAAGTAACAAATATGATTAAGATAGAAAATTTCAAAATGAACAAACATGAACAACCGTTCATCAGCACGATGGCCTCCAGATGTGCAGAACTTCATTTTTTTCGGTAGCTGTCTCTTGAAGTCTACCAAACAGTTATCAAATAACTGCTGATATCTTCTTACAAGTATTTCATTCGTTGTCACAAATGATACAACCATAGAAAATAATCACACAATCCAACATTTCCGATGAATAGGTATGGATAAAAATTAAGGAGATGTGGTGTTATTGTCAATGAGACAACTATCTATCAGAGATCAAACACCAGGAGTCGGTTTCACAAAAAAAAAAAACTTAAGACTAAGATTGATCGTAAGTATGCTGAATTGTTCATAACTTACGAGCAATCTTAGTCGTAAGTATTTTTGTAAAACCGACTCCAGGATGTTAACAACTAGCTATAGGTCACCGCAAGGCCTTAAACAATAAACAAAACACATACCGTATAGTAATAGAAGTCCCCAGAATGACAAAATGTATAATATGATAATTCAATACAAACGAAAAACCATCGTTCTGGCCTATGGTCAAACATCATTTAAGATTTGAATGCTTCTTTTTGTAATATTATTGGGGTGTAAAAGCATTGACCGAAACGCATTTTGTATGAACCGCGGAGCCCTATAAAATAATTAAGACGAAAATGAAGATTACAATGAAAATATCATTTTATAAATGGCGTGAGTCCGAAACGCTTTTTTGGATTTATCTTCATCAGATACATTTTTAAGGCCACCTTGTATCGTTTGACATTCATGTTTTTTTCTACTCTGTACACATGAACTACTCTACAAAATAATCTTATCGTCGAACAGAAATCTTCCAATTTAATAGAATTGTTCTTTCGATAAATGTTAGTGTAACTTTATTTATTGAAGTCGTGACTATATTTGTTGTTTAAGTTCGTATGCTGACCTCCAGATTTTTGTTGTAATGTAGGGTTTCTGCCTCATTGACGTATACTCAAGTTGGATTCTGTTGGCTCATCGGCGTATACCCAACATCATTTATTCACGTACTTTTCGATCAATACAGTTAGACAAACCAATGATTTTACAACTGTATAGGCCGGAGCCTTTGTCGTTGATTTTTATACTTACTGATATATTATCCTTGTTGAATGTCTGAAGATTCTTCAATAAGTTTGGATCACCAAGTAATTTTTTGACTCTTTCCATGATGGGGTTCTACCCATTAATAAACATACTGCATTCATGACCATTTTAACCATATTAGAGGGCGCTACAATTGATTTCAGTTCTACAATTGATTTTTTTTCTATCTGAGAATAAATTAAAAAAGATGTTAAGATCTAAATGTTTATTCTACTTATAACATCGTAGCGTCAATTCCATACAGATTAATAAATGGCCTTTTCCATATCGGCCCGGGTATCATCCCGAGACCCCCATTACAGTTTGAGATGTTTGTGCTGATATGGGTCGAGGGATGATACAAGGGCCGATATGGAAAGGGACATGTATTAATCTTTTTATCATAAACCACCGGTGTACGAACGCACCCATGCTGATAACCGCATACTAGACCGACCACGTGACGTCACATAGGGCTGATATGGGTTTTCAACATGGGTGTGAATTTATGGCTAGTTTACTTCCGCTCGTTACTCATATGCAAAACTATCATATTAATGCTAAGAATATAGTAAACGTTATCATACTCGTCCCGCGCCTATATCACATGCTAGGTCGCTCTGTTAATCTCGAATCACGGGTTGGAATATGGAACGTAATTGATCAAGAGAGACCTTATGTTGATTGATTGATTGATTGATTGATTGATTGATTGATTGATTGGTGTTTAACGCCACTTTCAGCACTATTGTGCTATTTTTAGTGGTCAGTTTTTATTGATGGAGGAAGTCGGAGTGCCCGGAGAGAATCACCGACCTTCGGTAGGAAAAATGACAATCCTAGTCAATTAAGATATGAGTCGAGCGCACCTACCACGAAATCAAAACCTCAGTGTTGACAGGCTAGTGATACAGTAGTTCGACTACTTAGACAACTCGGCCACCGAGGCCAATTGAGAGACCTTATAAGGGATGTCTCAATGTGAGAGCAGAACTTATCATTGATCAACCTGTTAAGTCGCTCTGTAATTTTGATTTTACTTTATATGTGACAAATCGTGCAAAATAGCAACCTTTCCGCTCAATAAAGAGCCTTTTAGTTCCGGTTCAGGGGCGGATTCAGGCGGTGGCGTGGCGGGCGTGCGCCCCCCCCCCCCTAAAATTTGCAAAGCATGGGTTGTCCTCAGCTTAATAAAGAATATTTCGATAATTTTACCTCAAAAATTAAAGTGTACGCCCTCCTAATCTAAAATCCGAGATCCGCCCTGCTACTGATAGTTTAAAACGAAGACAAGCCGATAATTCTATACATATGCCACCAGAACATATTGCAGATGTTGAGTTTCATTTCTTTCATAAGAGATTGTCATTGTGTTTACAAGTCATATACGAATTGGTTTATCAACAAGAAGCAAAATTGCATTTATCTATTATTATCTTATTCTTAAAATCTTTCAGAAATATTGCCATCTCTAACCACCACATTTGATTTGTTTATTTGCTTTGTTGCTCGGACCAAACAAAAGTTCAATACTAATATTTGTATACTCAGCTAAAATCCTATTAATATTACTGATCATATGTGATTAAAGAAACTTTTATTTACACGTCAAATGAATAATGTTGAGACCTAGTAGAAAGTAGGTTCTTAATATTGAAGACTTGATCACTTTGATAGGCCACTAGTCTAAATGCCACATGTCAAGATAGTCGTCAAGATAAATTCGTTACACAGTGTGCTCGTGACCGAATACGATATATATGGAATTTACTGACCCCATATATATCGTATTAGGTCACTAGCACACTGTGTAACTAATAATGTGTGTGTTTGTGTGTATGTGTAAGTATTATGATAATTCTACACTAATATTTATATTTACAATGGGAAACCTATTTTATTAATCACTCAATATAAAAATAAGGAGATGTGGAAAAATTGTCAATGAGACAACAATCCCCCAAAGACAAAACAGGGACTTTCTATACTAAGTATAGACTGTCCCTGGACAAAAGGACAAGGATGTGATGATAATGAACAAATATTTTTGAAATGGATTTATGTCGACATATTTGAAGACTGAGTTGTTCTTGCTGATCACTTTTACAAATAGTGAATTTTCATTATAGATAGCACTGTTAATTCATCTTAATTCAATCGAAACAATCATAATAAAATCGAACACAGTAACTTCACCCACACTAATGTTAATAGTTACCAGTTATTATTCTCTTGTGTTCTCAGAGATCGAAATTTGGAAAGTAGATGAACAGCGTAAACAAGCATGGGTAAAACGGAATGGACACATTTAATAGCATACTTCAACAAAAGACACAACAGATATGCCAAAGAAAAGGAAAAAAAAAAACAGAAATAAAATTTAACTTAAGTGTAACTTCATGCAAAACTTTACCTTCTGTATATCTTTGAGAATAGCATTGATATCAATCGAATCAGTGTCTTTTTCTGCCATTTTAACTTATTTCAAGTTATTTGTAGAAATGAATAAGTTCAATTATTATTTTCTAAATTCGTGTATTCCATTTTATACTTATTCATTGTAAGTAATATTAGTCAGTTCTGAAAAACTCATTTCAAGTCTTCAAATGCGTCAATCTTCAGGTTATGATATGAAAGGGGATTTCCAAAATTTGTTGATATGACACAATCTAAATCATATAAGTTTAATATTGATTGTTAATACCTAAAAGGTTGAAATATAGAACAAAATGTTTTAATCATGAGACGAAGCTTACAAATTAATTCAACAGGAACTTAAAAGCTGTTCATTGAGAGAAGACATTTGGTTTTCCGAAACGGACCATTTCGGACAATTTAATACATTTTTCAAAGCGCTATACATAACAAGTACTATCTTTAAAAAAGATATCCGACGTCTTCAGATGGTAGCATATTTTTAAAACTTAAATGTCCTTAATTTGACGTATAAAATCTGAAAATTCTGGAAATTGAGTACACGCACATAATTGTCTCTCTAACAAATATGCATAAATACTGTTAATTAACTTGTAAAGGTATAAAGAATATTTTCTCAGAGACACATGCCTGTGAAATTATGATAAAATTTATACAAAGTAACACATAACAACTTGAACAAAGATTTTAGAACAGGGAAAAATGTCAATGATAACTATACAAGCATAAATTTAACAATTACAGACGCAAACCCTTTCAGTGTCTATAACGGACGGACGCCGAAGGGAGAATGATGATCCCTAACTGTTACACATCTTTTGACAGGTAATTAAATTTGCTATATATATTTTGACACTCTTTGGTTTAAGTCAGTGGCGGATTTACCGGGGAGGGGCATAGGAGGCACACCCCCGTCCAGGACATCAAAAAATGTCTTAACATACTTTTATTGCTTCTGAATCTGCTTATCTAGAGCGGAAATTAAGTCACATCTTGATTTGACTTCCTAAACTGGGCAACTTATATGTGTGCGACATAAACTTTTTATAACTCCTCATTCCGGAAGTTATTCCAGTGAGAAAGTGTTCCATAATTGGAAGTTCATACATATAGAAGAAGAAGAAGACTGGCCGTTATTAACCCCAGCTTCAACATGCCCGATTTATGACAACATATATTGAAGTTTTTAACGACCTTGACTGGCTATACAACCCTTGCACGGTCGGCCCTGACTTGCGCCTTTTTTGGGTATTTAAATAATTTAGTTTTTACCATATGGTAATTGATATAATTTAGAATGACAAAAAAAAAGGGTAAATAACAGTAAAATGAGTAAAATTTGAATAATTAAATAAATAAATGAATTGATGAATAATTCAATAAATAAATAAATAAATTGATGAATAAAATAAATAAAATAAAAGAATATAAAAAGAAAATTTTATAGTAAACCAAAGATAAATAAAATAAAAATATATATGTAAAATAAACAATTAATAAAAACGGAGCCACAAAAGTAGGAACAGGAGGAAAGCTAGGCCAAGCAAACAGCAGTGAGCGGCAGCAACGTAGTCCTGGTACACCAGCAGCCAAGTAAAGAGCGGATAATTTGGATATGCCAAATTGTGTATGTGAATTTAGTTGCCAGATATTTTGTGTAAACCGAAATAAGCCTAAATATGTGTATGTGAATTTTTCAAAAATAATTAGTAAAAGGTTTTGTATGTTCAAAAAAAAAAAAAAGAAAAGTAAATGAAATAAAATAAAATGATAAAAAACCAAAGGGTGTGTATAATTTTGACTGCTTTGTGCTAGTGCTACTTATATTGAGACTTTATAGTGCTATTACACTGGAACGCTATCCGTAGGAAGACAACGCCCCACGCTAATTAAAACTGGGTTAGCGCAAACTAGATCTTGCGAAGTACCATTTTTTAAGTCTTAGATTTCACCTGGGACTATTATACTAATAGTATAATAGTCCCAGATTCACTGCGGCTTAATGATAGGAAAAATTTATATAAGGACCAAAAGTGTAGACACAAAAATAATTTGGGTGCCGCGAATTTGGAAAAAAAAAGCCAAAGGTTATCGCGAGTTACTGTTTAGTTAGCATAGTTTCAATAGTTTAATTGATTTAATATTTTGTATTTGAACCTTATCCAAGTTTAATTGTAAATTTTGTCTGGCTTGTGAGTGATTGATACAGGTAACTAGTGTGGCAATATGATGGGCTTCAAAATATAGATATATATTTATATATTCTTAATATGTTTAAGAAAATTCATTGAATAAAATAACACAGGAAATATCTATCAAGGAAATTAATTATACAAATAAGTTTTAGACTGATTGTTTAATCCAAGGTTAAAAGTACATGTAAATATAAGTACATATGCACATGTAGGCCATATGCTGACATGTTATAATAACAATTAGTTAATGAACTGGACATACACAAGATTCACAACTATAAATTGTCCAGATTGATAAAAACATGTCAATTAAAGTCAGCTTGATAGATATTCATCTGTGTATCTTTAGAATAGAAAACTATTATTGTCAAAGTAATAGAAATTTTGATAAACTGTTATATTCAAATGCAATGTATATAAACTATTGTTTGTACTGGAGACAGTCCGTTATGGACACTGGTCCAGACCGGCTTGAATAAATTGTTGTTCCAAATAATCTTGTGTTGTGTTACACTAGTACGTGTTCTATGTCCTCTTTAATGCCGCATGTATTGCATATTTGAGATACATTGCGGACGTACTGTCCTAGTTGACCAGATAGTAAAGTAGTATCCAACCTAAGTCTAGTTATTGTTTTTGCATGATATCGATTACCTTGATAAAAAGTGGGTTTTTTATTTACTGTATTATTTATCGAACGACTCCATAGTGAGCATGTGTTATGCCATCTAGCTTGCCACTTTTTCTTATATAATGCTGTTGTTATTGCAATGAATTCGTTTGCACTAAGACTCATGTTAAGATCAATTTTATCGTTACTTAGCGCTAATTTAGCTAGTTTGTCAACTTGTTCATTACCTAGGATACGAACATGCGCTGGTATCCATTCTATGGTGACTTCTATATTTTTCTGTTTGAGACGGCAAGCTAGTATTTGAAATGGTTCTAGGATATCGGGTCTACTTGATACATCATTTTGTATAGATTAGATTGCACTATATGAATCAGTGAGAATAACAACTTTTTGCCCTGGCTGTTGATTGGAAAATAACCACTTTAATGATTGATAAATGGCCGTCATCTCTGTGATGTAAACGGAGAGATTGTCCGCCGTTTGTTTATAGCTTGTAATCAACTTTGATGGTATAAGAAAGGCGTATCCAGTTTTACCCGAAGCTGGGTCTTTTGAGCCATCGGTGTAAATTTTTAAAATATTTTTATAGGCACTGTCAATGTACTCTAACGCTTTAGTCAAAAATGATATGCGGATTTTCATTTTTACTGATGCTCTCTTTTATGTTACTGGATGCTATTGCTTGACCTACAATCCATGGTGGCGGATCTTGAATCTTTTTAGTTACCAATTTTATTTTTGCTAGGTCTTTATCTTTAATTAGATTTTGGACTCGGAATCCATAGGGTATATTATGGTCATTCCATTTATGATTATAAATTTGATATTCAATACAGTCATCTACTAATTGATTGGCTGGATTTGTTGGATTTTGTTTAGTACGAGCATAATATTTAAGCGAAAGGTGGTCTCTTCTTAATTGTAATGGCATTTCGCCTAACTCGGCTAGTATTGTTTCTACGGCGGGGTCGATTTGTGGGCCCCTAGTACTATGCGAAGATCTTTAGCTTGTATTACATCTAGTTTAGATTTTACAGTTATTGATGCTGAATTTTAAACGCTTGACATCCGTAGTCCAGTATCGAGCTAAGTAATGATTTATATAGCACGAGTAGAGAATCAGTACCCATGCCAAAATTGTTTGCTTGAACATACCTGAGTACGTTTAACATTGCTTTAGATCTTTCTTGTAAATAGTTTGCGTGTTTATTCCATGTTAACTGAGACCAAGAAATTTGACATGTTTCTGAAATTTGTTTGATTGGTTATCTAGCATTAGGTTAACTGAATAAACTTTACGATCTCCAAATATAACTCCTATTGTTTTGGTTTTAGATATTTTAAAACCCTATTTTTTAGACCATGCACTTATGTTATTAAGTGTTTCTTGCATTTGTTTTGTAAGATATTTAATATTTCCACCTCGGTACCACATAGCACTGTCGTCGGCAAATTGTGACATTACTGCGGTTTTTTTTTTGCTAGACCTACTAAATCATTAATCATGATATTAAATAATGTGGGGCTGATGACACTACCTTGCGGGATACCATTGTTAAGATCATATTGGTCTGAGGTTTCTTGATTTACTTTTACTTGTATTTTTCTACCTTGCAGGAAGTCTTTTATGAAGTTAAATAACCTACCATTTATACCGTAATCCTTACACTTTTTTAGCAAGCCAAAACGCCATACTAGGTCAAATGCTTTTTCAATATCAAGAAATATAGCTAGTAGGAATTGTTTACATACTTTAGCTTTATTAATGTCTGTTTCGAGTCGCAGTCAGTGGTCTAATGTGGAGCGACCTTCACGAAACCCACTTTGTATTTCATTTATTATTTTTTTTTCCGTTAGTAGATATTTAAGTCTAACATTAGCCATGCTTTCCATTAGTTTGCAAAAATTTGATGTAAGAGAAATAGGTCTGTAGGATTTAGGGTCCGATTTATTTTTATTAGGTTTTAGTATAAGGATTACATTTGCATGTTTCCAGCTGTGTGCTAGTTGACCAGTTACCCACACTTAATTTGTTAATTGCAACATAATATCGATCATACTTTCAGGCATATGTTTGAACATTTCATATGTTATACGGTCATCACCGGGCGCAGTTGTCTTTTTGGTCTTAAGCACCTTATAAAGTTCGTTTTTGTTAAATGGTATATTAATCTTTGACCTATTATGTTGCTCATCATCGTCCCTATTATTTGGATTTTTTATTTCGGTTTTTATTTTATGAGTTCTGAATGTGGGATCTAAATTATTGTCACTGGATGCTTCGGCAAAAGTTCCGGCGAGCATGTTGGCTTTATCTACATTTGATACCGCTTGTTTGGTGTCAGTAATAAGTGTAGGTAGGGTGGATGATTTAGCCCCTTTGAGACCTTTAACTGTGTTCCAGACTGTTTTTACGTTAGTTTTATAATTTAGTTTGTCACAGAAATTTTGCCAGTACTCAGTTTTTGCTTTATCAGTGATACGTTTGCGATACGTTTGCGGTTTTATATAATTCATGATTTTCTTCTGATTTTGATTTATCATATACTCTATGTTTATGACGCTTATTTTTTTTTTTTTTTTTTTTTTTTTTTTTGCATTTGTACAATCATCGTTCCACCAGGGACAGTTTTTTCTTGTATGTTCTGTACCAATAGTTTTTGGAATTGTTTCGTCTGCGATTTTAGTCACAACTTCGCATAGATTTTGATTGAAAATTTCAATATCGTCATGTTGTATATTATCTTTATTTATTTCGTTACAAAGAGTATTGAACCTGTGCCAATCGGCTTTATCGTAAATCCATCTTTGTGGAGTGCAGACTTGATTTTTTTTACCGGTTTTGAATTTAATACGGTGAGTACTGGTAAGTGATCAGAACCTAGTTTAATATCATCTAAAA
Source organism: Mytilus coruscus (assembly GCA_017311375.1). NCBI lineage: Eukaryota > Metazoa > Mollusca > Bivalvia > Mytilida > Mytilidae > Mytilus > Mytilus coruscus. The sequence goes on along the minus strand of CM029595.1, from coordinate 79,531,521 downwards.
CTGACCATTGACTGTCATTGGCTAGCGAGGCGGAGACTAACGTTAGGTCTATTTGTGTTCGGTTGCCTGTTACAGTTTGAAATGTTCCTGTACCGTCATTTAAAATTATCATGTTATTTTGGTCTATGACCTTTTCAATAATGTTACCATTGCTACCTGTTGTGCTAGACCCCCATATCGAGGATTTACTATTAAAATCTCCAAGTAGCACTATATTATCTGATTAATTATGCAGAACTTTATCAAGGGGTGTGTAAATATTGATACCTGTGTGTAATGTCTCTTTGCAAAAGCTTTTATGTGAACTACATGTACATGCTGATTGGAATAGTACGAATATTTTTATTGGTTTTTAAATACAATAGTACAGGATAAAGATCGATTAACAGGGGTAATGTTATGATCAGGAAAGAAATTGCCAAATAAAATGTCTTTAAATATTAATACAAATAAATGTTTATAGTGTCAAGAATGTTGGTACCGATATGGGATATGTCTTCATAACAAAATACTCACATTACGATTCCTTTAAAATGTGTTTTTCTCTCGGAAAAATTTTCTTTTTCTGACTTTATTCAACAACAAACTAGTATTTTTTACTTAACATAAAAGAACAATTCTTTTTTAATGAAGGTCGTATTTCTTTTTTCCGCTTATTTTCAATGGAAAAAAAACCTTGCCCCCTCCACAAAAAATGAATTGTCATTGCCTAATATATAATCATTATTGACTCAGAATGCAATTGTATATTAATGCTATAAGACCTACTTTTTATCATAATACAGTAATATATGTATATTGTTCTTATTTCAATTACCATGTACGAGGCTATAAATGGGTCACCATATATGAGGGTATGAATGGGGTTTACAGGTCAGAGAATAATGGGAAAACAAGTCGCTTTCTTAAAAAAAAAGAAATGCAATCGTGAACCTAAATGCCTGTTTGGTATATAAGATCAGATAAATGTTATATAAAGATGCATGATATTACCTCATTTATATAAGACGCAGAAAAGCTGACATGGATTCTTAATGAAACTGCTGTTCTATGTGGGCCATAATTTTCTTGTTAAAGAAATAATTTCTTTCTCTCCCGATAGCTAACATTACAACATGCTAAATAGGAGGCAACCACTGTATGTTCCATCCTGAGGTTATCATTTTGGAAATTAGAGGTAGCTTCCTGGCTGAAGTCGAAATGTAATTGTGCAAACAGTCTTTGTTTTGAAGAAGTTTAATGAAATGAATCATGATTATTTGTTTTTGTAGCCAATTTGAAAATAGTTCAAAACCTTAAGTTATATATTCATTAGATCAATTAATTACCTATTACGCAGGTTGCCACATCTTCGCTAGCCAAGGGTTACGATCCACTTCCCTCCTCTCCACCCTTGGCGGATTGAGATAGAATTTCGGAGACACAAGGTAATGATTTTCATTGGTTGCAGTCGAAACTCACTGCATCCAATCAAAAAGCGCCTATAACATGATCACGTGTAAATGTAGAAAGTGTATGTAAACAATTGCCACGTGCTTATTGTGCAACAAGTCTTTACATCCCTAAACATACGACTATATTTAGTGACAATTTGAATGTTTTTAATCAACTAATAGAAGTTCCTGTGTATGTTTCTTGCACAAATGCATTAATGTCAACGTATATTTTCGTTTCCTGCTTTACCAAGTGTGTAGAATCTAGACGCTACCGTGTTTTTACCTCCAAATTGAAGAGTTCAAGTGCTACCATTGGTCAAGAATAATGTATTAGGAATGGGCGTGACTTTAATCTACCGATAGATGGCGCAACATTGTTATCACAAATGTTGGCTTAATCTGCCAAGAGTGGAGAGGAGGAAAGTGGATCGTAACCCTTGGCTAGCGAAGATGAGGTTGCCATAGAAAAGTTTAGATGTATTCCGAAAAGACACAGTATTTCCGGTATTCCGAAAGACTACAAAAACAAACAATATATATATGTGTGTGAACCCGAAGGGGTTCACGCAAAAAGTAATGATCAGGAGAAAAATAGGGACAAAAAAATATAGAAAACAGAATAAAGGGTGATGAAATATAAAGAACAGAGAACAATTGTCAGAAGTGAAATGGTCCCAATCAAATTTAAAGACATGTATTACAGAAACGATGATCTTAATGCCTAAAATGTAAATGAAAGTAAATACAAAGACATTTATTGAAAGTTAAAATACATTGCTTACCCTTCCGGAGCACGTGAGACCACCCCTGTTTTTGGTTGGGTTTGTGTTGCTCAGTCTTTAGTTTTCTATGTTGTGTTTTGTGTACTGTTTTGTCGAGCCTGCGATTTTTGTCGCAAAAGCGTGACATAGCGATCCTACATTCCGTCATCGGCGTCGTCGTCGTCGTCGTCGGCGGCGGCGGCGTCTACAAATATTCACTCTGTGGTTAAAGTTTTTGAAATTTTAATAACTTTCTTAAACTATCCTGGATTTCTACCAAACTTGGACAGAAGCTTGCTCATGATCATAAGATAGTATCCAGAAGTAAATTTTGTAAAAGAAAATCCTGTTTTTCCATATTTTACTTCTAAATGGACTTAGTTTTTCTGCCAGTTCACATTACATTCACTCTGTGGTTAAAGTTTTTAAAATTTTAATAACTTTCTTACTATCTTGAATTTGTATCAAACTTGAGCAGAAGCTTGTCTATGATCAAACGCTAGTATCTAGAAGGAAATTTTTTTTAAATTTATTTCCTGTTTTTCCGTATATAACTTATAAATGGACCTTCCAGTTAACATTATATACAGTCTGCAGTTAAAGTTTTTAAAACATCTATTATGTGCATTCCCCTATCACACTGAAAACATAGACAACAGTAAAAGTAGGCGAGACACTGGGTTCCGCGGAACCCTTACGAATTTTTTTATCTTTTCGTCGTTTTTCGTGTTTTGCCATGGCATTGTCAGTTTGTTTTCGACTTATGAGTTTGAGTTTCCCTTTGGCATCTTTCGCCTCTCTTTTTGGTACAGAACATAAGAACTGAAGTTTAAAATGTCAACTCCCTGAAAAAAAATCATTACTGAAATATTTTACTGACATTAAAACTCATTGAATAATATTCTTAAAAATATGTAAAACTTGATAAAAAATATGTTAGAATTTTGTTACCACAGGGTGCGGTACTGTGGCACCGAATTGCACAGTTTCTTGTTTTTTCATGTTTTAACTCCTGTTATTCAAGCATTTGGATTTGAATGCACACTAAAAGAATCCTTATACGCCGTACAATGACTGATGGGTTTTGCAGCCTCGCGAACTCTTTAAGTCGTTCCACAGCTAATTAATTAAATTCTATATACAGATGCTCATCTCATTTGATCAAAATGTGTCATCGTGTCGGACAACAGCAGCTGCACTCACCTTATACGAATATATAATAACATGGTCATTCTGTTAAAAAACCTTCATTAATTAGTCCTGCACAAGACAATATCGTGACATCAATTACATATATATACAGACTATCAAAGAGCATAATTATTTTTATGACGAATATTGCATGAAACCTTGACATATATTAAAATAAGGAGATGTGGTATTATTGCCAATGAGACAACCATGCACCAAAGTTCAAATGAAGTGGATGTAAGCAATTATAGGCAACGTACGGCCTTCAAGAATGAGAAAAACCCATACCGTATAGTCGGCTATAAAAGACCCCGACATGAAAAATTGAGAAAACTAACGGCCTTATTTATAACAAGACAATTTGCGAGAAACAAATATGACAGACATGAACCAACAACAAGAACTGAACTACAGGCTCCTGGCTTGGGAAATGCACATAAAGAATGTGGCGGTGTTAAACATGTTTGTGAGCGCTCAACCCTCCCCTAACCTGGGACAGTGGTGTAACAGCACAACATAAGAACAAACAATAAAAATCAGTTAAAAAAGCCTTAACTCATCTGATCGATACAAAGCAGAAAAACATCAAACAAAAACACAGACCGGACGTGGCAGGGTATTTATCCATCCCTCATCCCTAACAACAAAAAAGACACAGATCTAAGAGTACTCATAGTTACTGACAGCTAGTTCAAAGCCAATAACAACTAATAAAAAAAATCATGTATCTAAAGGAACGACCATTTAACTTCAAAAGGGAAACGGGGAGGGGGTGGGTATGGTTTTCCTAAAAAAAATATTCTGATCCCCAATTTGATGAAAAAAAAAATATTGTGGTCAAGCAGATGACAAAAAAAATATTCAAATCCAGATTTTTCCCATACCTAATAGTGTTAAATTTTGAAAAAAAAATAATTTGATTGATAGCGTCGAAAAACAAAAACAAAAATTTCTGACTCTCAGACAATAACCATAACTCCCCCGCACCCTGGAAGTTAAATGGTTGCTCCCTAAGACTAAAATATCAATCAGTACACATCCAACATCCAATGGATTTAGTGTAAAGACGTCATTAACAGTCAGAGAAAAACATGACCTTGTGGAATGCCAAAATATAGGTATCGACAGATTGTAGTACCGTGGATACATATGTAGGGCTCTGAACTGCAATAGTCACGCTGAAGTGCGATGGTTGGACGCTGAAGTGCGTTTTTGATCACACTGAAGTGCGATGGTGGCATTGAGACGCTGTCTTGTTGATACCTACGCTGAAGTGCGTTGGTGGTTACGCTGAAGTGCGATGGATTACATAAACCTTATTTTCAATGATTTTTTTTTGCTCGCATGTCGATGTAGAAGTCGACTTGTTTGTTAGAAGCAGCTTTATTTTTAAAATTTTAAATAAACAGTCAAAAGTTTGCAGCAAAGTTAAATAGGACGATCTCTCATTTAGTATGATACTATAAGTAAGGACACACATAATATGAAATATTTATCAATTATGGACTTTTGACGAGGTCTATACGTTATCTATGGACCTGTTCAGATTATATTGACCGAGGACGAAGTCCGAGGTTCAATATTATCTAACAGGCCCATATTTAACGTATTGACTGAGTGAAAGTCCTTAATTTATATTTTACATATGTAAATAGTGTAAGTTTGAAAATGATATTGACTCGACGTTACTGTTTTTGGAAATGATATTGACTCGATGTTACTATTTTTAGTAATTTGTAGTCAATATCATTTTTAAAAATAGTAACGTCGAGTCAATATGTCAAAATAGTGAAAAAATACTAAATATTAATTGGGACCAAATAAACCAATGAGAAACAAGAAACATCAAACCATATGTAATATATTCTTGTGTTTCAAATATTGCAAACGCTGTTTATAGAGAAGTACATTAAAGGTATAGATGAAACTATAATATTACCGAGGTAAATTACAGTTGATATTCAAACAGTATACGATAATCACATAATCCTTATTTGTATGGTAAACAGGTTTATTGGGGGATGGTTATTATTTTACCGATTGTATCTTATTTCAACCATACACATACATATCATTGATATCGAAATGCCATAAATGTGTTATAGGTAATAATAAATGCAAATTGATGTACTGACTTACTACAAAATCCGCATCATAATATTTGCATATATTAGACTAGCTTTCATGCGTCATATATATACTAGTATAGACCATCGCACATCAGCGAAAGGACCATCGCACTTCGGCGAAGACCATCGCACTTTAGCGTGACCATCGTACTTCAGCGTCCCCATCGCACATCCGAGTCTTACACGTATGTGTAAAACAATAATATTTAGTATGGTTTTAATTAACTGATAACAAAATCAATATTTATACCAATAAAAACAATATTCAAATATTTGATTACAGTCAACAGTTGAATTGGTAACCTTTTAGAATAAGTCATTCTATATGGTCCGTATTGCATATATAATTTATGATAATAAAAATGAGGAGATTTTTATGATTGCCAATGAGACAAATACATGGATCCCCGAAGACAACATGACGTGGATGTTAGCAACTGCAAGTCACTGTACGGCCTTCAACAATGAGCACATTAAACCAAAACAGTATACTAGTAGTAAGCTTTAAAAGGCCCCGACATGAAAAATGTGAAGTAATTCAAACGTGAAAACCAAAGGCCTGATCTATGACAAAACACTGAATAAACGAGAAACTGATGACCACTGAATTTCAAGCTCCTGCAGTGGCGTAGCTTCGCTTTTATTTCCAGTACGGCAAATAATTTACATCGATTGAAAATCATTGGGCAAATTCACACTACCACTACAAAACACACGTGACAAAACACTGGTAAATAATACAAACGAAGCGTGACATAAATGACATTGGCTTTATTTATGAAAAGAATACCTCTTAAACTAAATATAAAGAAAATTACGGAAGCGTATTAGCGCCACACATTTTTTTTTTTTTTTTCCTATCTTTGCGTTATAACGCAAACCTTTGTTTGCGTTATAACGCAAACATTTGCGTTGTAACGCAAACCTTTGCGATATAACGCAAACCTTTGCGTTAAACGCAAACCTTTGCGTTATAACGCAAACCTTTGCGTTACAACGCAAACATTTGCGTTATAACGCAAACCTTTGCGATATAACGCAAACCTTTGCGTTACAACGCAAACCTTTTGCGTTATAACGCAAACCTTTGCGAAATAACGCAAACATTTGTTTTATCTTATTTCTTATTTAAGATTCAAAGGAAGCAGCAGTTATTAATGGAGGCTGCATATATTAAAATTTATCTTCTTTGTACTCATTGCAAAGTAAAATGCTTTACTATTTAACTAATAATGAGCAGGATAATAGATATGAGAATATGTGGTATGAGTGCCGATGAAAACTCTCCATCTAAGTCATAATTTGTAAAGTAAACCATTATAGTTCAAAGTGCGGTCTTCAACACGGAGCATTGGCTCACACCGAACATTAAGCTATAAAATGCCCCAAAATGATATACATGATAATATATATACATATATTACAATGAAAATTGAGTAAATTAAAGTTATACCGAAGAAAGAAAAAAAACAACTCTGCTAATATAGCTATAGCCGAATATAAATATACTTCCAAAGTAAGCTCTCCTTTGAGGATTGTGTAAGGTTGGTTAACTACCCTTTTGTAATAAATGAATAAAATGAAGATGTTTTATTAATAAAATTATGTTCTCTCAATTTAAATTGCTACCAAGTTACCACTCTAGATTGAAAATTTCATGACTTTTATCAAAGAATCTTTATCATATTCTGAGATTTAAAAAAAAAGATTTCTTACATCAAAATTAAAAATAAAAAATCTTTCTTAATTATTCATTTTACAGCAGAAAGATCATTTTGTCTATTTGCCTTGACAGTTTTACAATTGTATGACATTATTTTGCTCTTATCTACTTCATCAAAATTTTAAAATGTTGGCCTTTCAAATAAAATATGTCTATAACATATCTATTTTCTTGTTAAATTATATACTTTTCTGATTCCTATGCATATTTATTATAATGACTTTTCCTTGTATTTATGGTTCTTTTCTTAACTAAATCACAACAGAAGTTTAATGACAGACGGGCATATACAAAACTTAATGAATAATTGAAATCAAAATGTTTGCGTTATAACGCAAAGGTTTGCGTTATAACGCAAAGGTTTGCGTTATAACGCAAAAGGTTTGCGTTACAACGCAAAGGTTTGCGTTATATCGCAAAGGTTTGCGTTATAACGCAAAGGTTTGCGTTATAACGCAAAGGTTTGCGTTATAACGCAAATGTTTGCGTTATATCGCAAAGGTTTGCGTTATAACGCAAAGGTTTGCGTTAAACGCAAAGGTTTGCGTTATAACGCAAAGGTTTGCGTTGTAACGCAAAGGTTTGCGTTATAACGCAAAGGTTTGCGTTATAACGCAAAGGTTTGCGTTATATCGCAAGGTTTGCGTTATAACGCAAATGTTTGCGTTTAACGCAAAGATAGGAAAAAAAAAATGTGGCGCTAATATACGGAAGCGTATTGGCGCCACACATTTTTTTTCCTATCTTTGCGTTATAACGTAAACATTTGCGTTATAACGCAAACCTTTGCGTTTAACGCAAACCTTTGCGTTTAACGCAAACCTTTGCGTTATAACGCAAACATTTGCGTTTAACGCAAACATTTGCGTTATAACGCAAACCTTTGCGATATAACGCAAACCTTTGCGTTATAACGCAAACTTTTGCGTTACAACGCAAACCTTTGCGTTGTAACGCAAACCTTTGCGTTTAACGCAAACATTTGCGTTATAACGCAAACATTTGCGTTATAACGCAAACCTTTTGCGTTATAACGCAAACCTTTGCGTTATAACGCAAACATTTGCGATATAACGCAAACCTTTGCGTTATAACGCAAACCTTTGCGTTATAACGCAAACCTTTGCGTTATAACGCAAACCTTTGCGATATAACGCAAACCTTTGCGTTGTAACGCAAACCTTTGCGTTATAACGCAAACATTTTGATTTCAATTATTCATTAAGTTTTGTATATGCCCGTCTGTCATTAAACTTCTGTTGTGATTTAGTTAAGAAAAGAACCATAAATACAAGGAAAAGTCATTATAATAAATATGCATAGGAATCAGAAAAGTATATAATTTAACAAGAAAATAGATATGTTATAGACATATTTTATTTGAAAGGCCAACATTTTAAAATTTTGATGAAGTAGATAAGAGCAAAATAATGTCATACAATTGTAAAACTGTCAAGGCAAATAGACAAAATGATCTTTCTGCTGTAAAATGAATAATTAAGAAAGATTTTTTATTTTAATTTTGATGTAAGAAATCTTTTTTTTAAATCTCAGAATATGATAAAGATTCTTTGATAAAAAGTCATGAAATTTTTAATCTAGAGTGGTAACTTGGTAGCAATTTAAATGGAGAGAACATAATTTTATTAATAAAACATCTTCATTTTATTCATTTATTACAAAGGGTAGTTAACCAACCTCAAAGGAGAGCTTACTTTGGAAGTATATTTATATTCGGCTATAGCTATATTAGCAGAGTTGTTTTTTTTTTTTCTTTCTTCGGTATAACTTTAATTTACTCAATTTTCATTGTAATATATGTATATATATTATCATGTATATCATTTTGGGGCATTTTATAGCTTAATGTTCGGTGTGAGCCAATGCTCCGTGTTGAAGACCGCACTTTGAACTATAATGGTTTACTTTACAAATTATGACTTAGATGGAGAGTTTCTCATCGGCACTCATACCACATATTCTCATATCTATTATCCTGCTCATTATTAGTTAAATAGTAAAGCATTTTACTTTGCAATGAGTACAAAGAAGATAAATTTTAATATATGCAGCCTCCTCCATTAATAACTGCTGCTTCCTTTGAATCTTAAATAAGAAATAAGATAAAACAAATGTTTGCGTTATTTCGCAAAGGTTTGCGTTATAACGCAAATGTTTTCGTTATAACGCAAAGGTTTGCGTTATAACGCAAAGGTTTGCGTTATAACGCAAAGGTTTGCGTTATATCGCAAAGGTTTGCGTTATAACGCAAAGGTTTGCGTTATAACGCAAAGGTTTGCGTTATAACGCAAAGGTTTGCGTTATATCGCAAAGGTTTGCGTTATAACGCAAAGGTTTGCGTTATATCGCAAAGGTTTGCGTTATAACGCAAATGTTTGCGTTATAACGCAAAGATAGGGAAAAAAAAAATGTGTGGCGCTAATACGCTTCCGTACTAATACGCTTCCGTAGAAAATAAGTCTGATTTTGTGTGTGTTGTGTTTTTGTTATACCGTAGCTTATTAATGTACACCCACATTTCGTTTTTGAATAATTCATATTAAGCAGTTTTCATCAGTCTCCAATAGTCAAACCTATTTTTTATTCTAATAAATGATAATGAGGAAGAGAAAGTTTTATGACGAATAATTTTCAAAATTAAATCCTTGCGTTCAAGACAAAATTGTAATATGAAGATTTAAGTATACAAAATGAAGTACAATAAGACTCGAAAATAACGGTTTATCAGAAGTAAATTGCTTTTATTTTTGTTCTTCATCTTGAAAGACGCCTGAATTACATCAACATGATAAAGATAGGTCCCTAGTCTCGCACTATATATTGGAAATACACTTTTGCGAGTAATCCGACTAATATATATGTTAGGGGCAATTCGTGAAATTATAGGCATTAAGCTTTATTCCTAGGCAGTTTAAAATGCCAATAACTGAAATAAAATCATTACTAAAATATTTTATTGATATTAAAACTAAATGAATAATATTCTTAAAAAATATGTAAACGTGATAAAAAATAATGTTAAAATTATTTGTTACCACAGGGTGCGGAACTGTGGCACCGAATATTGCACAGTTTTTTGGGGTTTTTTTTCATGTTTTTCAACTGTTATTCAAGCATTTGGATTTGAATGCGCATAAAAAAAACATCCTTGAACGCCGGACAATGACCGCTGGGTTCATTCTGTAGACACCATCATTAATTAGTCCAACAAACGCAATATCATGACAATAATTACAAATGTTTAGACTATCAAAGAGCATAATTATTTTTATCACGATTATTGCATGAAACCTTGTCAATGACGGATAGAAACGTCTGTACTGTAATTTATAATTGTAAAAATAAGGAGATGTGGTACGTTTGCCAATGAGACAACTCTCCACAAGATACAAAAGGAATAGATCACCGAACGGTAATCAACAAAAAGCAAAACCCATATCGTAAATAAGCTATAAAACTTTAAAGGCCACAGCATAATAAAAATGTGTAACAATTCAAAAGAGAAAACCAAAGTCCTGAGTTATGCTAAACAATAAATGAAAAACATATACGCGTACGGTGAAGTAGGCAATTTTCGCAATGGGACACTTTGTGATAAAGATAAAATTGCGAAAATTTCCGTTCCCGTAAATTTAATCCTTAAGGAAGTCATTAGGAAAGTGAAAACCGCGAAAATAAAACTTCGCGCATAGATTTTGAACTAGAAATCGCGAAAATTAAAACCCGAGAAAATAAACTATTCTTAAGTATATCATACAACCACTGAATTACACAGGTTCCTGAATTGAATTCGTTTTAAACACATATTTTTTTGAATCTACACACCATAAAAGAAGGAGTGTATTTATCAGTTGGAAAGGAAAAGTATATAATCGAGGGACATAAGACAATAGTCTGAAAAAATATGAAAATCACATATATATATATATATATATATATATATATATATATATATATATATAAAGGTTATCTCATTAAATATAAATGAATAACGCACACCTGATGTTTGTAGACCAACTTTAGAATAGCTTTTATGATGTTAGGTTTCTTTGTAAACCAAATAGTGATGCACTTGCCTCATTGTCTTAATAAAGGCCATGCCACTGTCCTGAAAGGCACATAAAGAATGTGGCGGGGTTAAACATGGTTACAAGCGCTCAACCATTCCCTAACTCGAGACAGTGTTTAATTTAGCACAACAGATGAATTAACTTACTGTTGAAATAAGTTGGAAAGGGCTTGCAATTATTTAAGAAGAGGAAGCCTTGATTTAAATTAATTGATTAGTTGTTACTTGCTTAAGGATGTACTTAGGTGAAATTAAAAAAAAATCAAGAATTTAAAATTGATACTATAAGTCGGAAGAGCATTAGTTAAGGAACAAAATAAGATAAAAATATTGATAGGTTATGGAGCTCCTTTTCGAGATATTTGATTTTTTTTAAATGGCGGGAAAAGGCTGACTCGGGACTTTTACCTTATATTTGCATTGGTATTATTTGGGTCTCAAATCGAAAGAAAAGAAATCTAGAATCTGTTTGAATTTTGGTAAATGACCTTTTATGAGCTTTTGAAGTCTTATTTGAAAAGAAAAATGGGTGTTATGGGGCAAAATGTTTTACTCTATATTGAAGGAAAAAAACCAAGGAGTCCGAACATCTGACACAAATTCCTAAACCTCACCTAATTACACCCGTAACGTACATTCTAGACGAGAACAAATCAACAATTAAACAAAAGGTATGTCGACCGGAATGATGGGCGGGATACTTAGACAGCCACTGGTAAATGAAAGTTCGTTCGATATAGACAACCATTTTGCCTTTTAACAGACCAACTACCAGACCCCAGAAAGTTGTTACAAGGGTTCTTTGAAATTGAGAGAGCCTGTGACTCTCCCTATACAAAACACTTCATATGTCCTGCACATCCAAGAATTTGAAAGTATTTAGAAAGCAAAAAGGGAATATGATAAAGTTAAGCACGCAAAAAGTTACTGCATATTTCAACAGTTCACATAAAAATTCACTATGTGCCAAAATTTTAAGGAAAAATCAACGAGCGATCTTTTTTGTATCGCGCTAGGGAAATAGATGTCAGTCGTTGGACAATGACACGGACGTTTTTCCCAAGGACAAACAAGAACTACCTTAATACTAATAGTCATATATATATCTTAGGATCCTTTTATTCCAACGAATAACAATATGTATAAATAGCTTTTATAATAAAAGAGAGGCGAGACATACCAAAGGGACATTCAAACTCATAAGTAGAAATTAACTGACAACGCCATGGCTAAAAAAGAAAAAGACAAACAGACAAACAACAGTACACAAAACACAACATAGAAAACTAAAGACTGAGCAACACGAACCCCACCAAAAACTGGGGGTGATCTCAGGTGCTCCGGAAGGGTAAGCAGATCCTGTTCCACATGTGGCATCCGTCGTGTTGCTCGTGTTAATACAAACCCGGTAATAAGTCTAATTCGGTCTTCATTTGCGTCAATTTTTAGGTTATGGAATGTAAGGGGGATTTCCAAAATTTGTTGATATGACACAATGGTATTTAAATTCGAACTAAATTATAATAGTTATTGGTTCAATGTAATTTAAAAGGTTGAAATACAGAACAACATGTTTTAGTTCTTGATGTTAAACTTACTGTGACAAATACTTTTAATAGAAAAATTAAGTTTTTAATTGATAGAATTAGTATTTTGCATCATCTAAACGAGCACGTTTCGACTTTCAAAAATGATTAAAGAAAAAAACAAACAAACAAAACACATGATTTTAAAAGACGGATAGCAGAAAATACCAAGAATATTAGACAGTAAGCAGCCCACACTTACTAAGGGATTACGGAATCGTAAATAACTGCGGCAACCAAGGAAGATATCCACTCGTTCAACACTAGGATGCAAGACCCTCGGAAGTCTTCGGACACACTCACATGTGCAATATTGGGCTTTAGATTGCACGCAGACGCAGATTAATTCATACCAGCAGCAGGATAATAATTGGATAACGAAAGGCGTTAATTGTTAGCTGTTAACGAAGAGAGGATTGCAACGGAAACGAGCAATGACAGCAACTCGTGATTAAGAACATGATGGCTTGTATCAATTTCCCTTTAAAATCTTAATGTTTGATTAATTTTGTGTAAACAAACACAAGAAAATGCATATGTTTGTTTGATTGTTTGGTACTACTTTATGCCACTTTCCACGACCTTAGCTATTTCATGGCGGTCAGATTTTATTATTGGAAGCCGCAGTACCAAGAGAGATCCACCAACAGAAAAACTGGAAATCCTTGTTGATTGAGTCAAAACTACTAGCGATGTTCGAAGTGATCTATTCACTTTAGATAAAAGACCAATCGGCCACCTAGGCCCATGAGAAGGCATATGAGAGAATTGTAAATTGGCAAACATTACGAGAGAGAAAAATAAGATATTAGCGGATACAAAGGAGAGGGGTCCCTGTGATCGATTTCTTATTTTTTCTCGGATTTGTTTTTAAATCAACAGAAATTGCCGACAATTAAGCTAGCTATCGACCTTTTCGTGTTTTTCTTAGAAATGATTCGGAGGGGAGGGAAGAGACAAAATTGTAATATGGGAATCTTAAAAAATATACAAAATACAGTATAGTGAGACTCGAAAATAACGGTTTATCAAAAGTAAATTGCTTTATTTTTGTTCTTCATCTTTGCTGAATGTTTTCAGCGAAAAGTAAGAGTGCTCACAACTCATATCAACAGGATAAAGACAGGTCCATATCGTCGCATGATATGATACTCTGACATTTATAGATTACCTTTAATTTTATTAAAGAAATGCACATTGATAGAAGTCATTGAAGTCGGTCTTTTTGGGATGAATATTATTTATAACTGCTACATTCTTACTGAACATAGTACACTTTTGCGAATAATCAGTAATATAATAACAAGTTATGATCATTGTGCAAAGCAAATACCGTCATTAAGGTTCATGTGGACCATTTGGCTAAAATGGCTGCATTTTCATCTCAAAATGTACTCCCAGTACAGACAAACCTGTGCATCTGGAAAAATTTTAAGGCACAGCATACACTAGATAAATAAAATTACAATGCGTTTTATGTTTTAGAAAATAAAAAACTTAATTGCATTTTGTTGTGCACTTTTTTCGTTTCTGCAGAAGATGATAAAATTGACTAACAGTTGAGTTTCATCTGATATAGTCCACTCTGACAGTAACACAATTTAAATCACCACTTATTGTCAGGTCTGATTGTCGCTCTATTGTCCATGTCAATCAATAATGTTCATTTCAATGAATACCTGTGGGGAAGTGTTCAAACCTCTTTCCCGACTTTGTTTATTTTGGCACCTTCTGAAGGAACGAAAAAAAAGTGCACTGAAAATTCCAGTTAAGTTTTTAATTGTCAAAAAAATTAAATGCATTGGAATTTTATTTATCTAGGGCATGCTATGCCTTAAAACGTTTCCAGATGCGAAGGCTTGTCTATACTCAGAGTAAATTTTATGGTGAAAACACAGACATTTTAGCCAAAGGGTCCACACGAACCTTAACTGGTCCAACAGAAGACAATATCATGACATTAATAACATATATAAAGACTATCAACGAGCATATTTGTTATCACGATAATTGCATGAAACGTTGATATGTAAATTACTAGGATTAGAAATGTTTGTACTGCATATATAATTTATGAAAATAAAATAAGGAGATAAAGTATGTTTGCCAATGAGAAATACAACCACCATTTAAAATCCGAGAAAATAAACCACTCTAATGTATGGCAGATAGCAACCAACATCAACCACTGATTGCTATATGACTGTCATACAAGTGAGAGGTTGAGCGAGCTATAAAGCCAGGTTTAATCCATCATTTTCTACATAAGGAAATGCTTGTACCAAGTCAGGAATATGACAGTTGTTTTCCATTCGTTTGATGTTTTGAGCTTTTGATTTTACCATTTGATAAGGGACTTTCCGTTTTGAATTTTCCTTGGGATTCAGTATTTTTGTTGTTTTACTTTTTACAGTTATGCATACACAGAATGTGGCGGGGTTAAACATGTTTGTGAGCGCTGAACCGTCATCTCTAACTTGTATCTGATAAAGCAACACGTAAAATGAAGTAAGATGAAATTTTCTCTGAAACGAAATACTACAAAACTATCAAAAGATAAGGTGAATTCAATCTTAACTAAATATTCTTTTGAATCTGAACAACATAAAATACGAAATGAATTCTTCAGTTGGAAAAGAAGAGTATATAATGGAGGGACATGAGATAATAGTCTGAAAAATTATGAATTTAATACTTTATAAGTTAGGCGCACCCGAAGCGCTTTTCTGGATTTACCTTCT
Source organism: Mytilus coruscus (assembly GCA_017311375.1). Taxonomy (NCBI): domain Eukaryota; kingdom Metazoa; phylum Mollusca; class Bivalvia; order Mytilida; family Mytilidae; genus Mytilus; species Mytilus coruscus. Next base: position 79,515,864 of record CM029595.1, on the reverse strand, counting down.
TCAATTTTAAACGCTCAACCACAACATTGAAAACCAATTCTTTGACGGAACTCATGCACGGTTCCGGTGAAATACACACCGTCCAGCTCCTTCTCGTGTTAGCAAAAACATGGGTATTATGTGTGGAGGAATAAAGCTATACCGGTATATCTATCTCTCTCTTAATATAGATAGAAAGATTTTTGTATCCTCTTGTGAGACCGCGTATTTTTTTTTTTGTGGACTTCTGTTGCTGGTGCTTCGTCCATGATCTGGCTTTAGCTGGTCCTCGACTGACTACTACACTTTGTTCATATGAACAAAGTGTAGTAGTCAGTCGAGGACCAGCTTAGATCTGGCTTCTCTAATTTCGAATGACGAAAGCAAACGTCACGTGCCAACAACCTTTTTACGTTCACATATAATGCAAGACAATTAACCTGGACTCGCCCCAAGTTATCTACACCTAAAATGAAGAGTACTTTTAATCGGGGATTAGACGTTTACACTGCCAAAATTTTCCAAGCTGAGCCAATTGGGATCGAACCCGAATTAAAATGACAAAGTTTGAATTGGGTACGACCAAAAATTATGAAGTCATGTTATGCAAATCTGAATTTTTCTCACTAAATATAAATTATTTTCTTAGACCAACTTTCGAAATGCTTTTATAATGTCAGATTTCTTGGTAAAAAATTAGTGGAGCACTTACCTCAGTGCCTCAATAGAATTCGAGCCAAGTCAATGCTCCGACAGGCACATGCAGATTGTGGTGGGATTTTAACATGTTTATGAGCGCTCAATCCTACCCTTACCTCGCCTAGGACAGAAGTGTAATAGCACAACATAAGAACATACTGTAAAAATAAGTTGGAAATGGCTTGCACTTATTTTAGAATGGAAATCATTGATTTAGATTGATTGATTGATTGTTGCTTGTAAACGTCAGGTGGGAAATATTTTATTCACATTCTGGACGAAAACAACTGCCACAACTCAGAAATATGTTACAAGTCTATTTGGCGTCGATAGACGGTGGCAATCGCCCTGAATTAAACATTTGAATCAACGTCTTCAAACGTCCTGCACATCAAAGAATTTAAAAGTGTTTACAAAGATAAACTAATTTACATGTTGTATAGTCAAGCGCGCGAAAATCTACAGCGAGGGAATAACATTCGAGTCAAATGTAGACTGTTTGCTTTTCTATTATATATTTGATTGTAACTTAACATATAGCGTTTTGATGTATGGAAGGAATAGATGCACGACGATATTGCATTATGAATGCACTGAATTTAGCGCTAAAAAGGGAAAGGGGATATTCAGCATTTAAGAAAATCAGACTTTCTGTCTCCACGTGTCTATTTGTAGCTAAAACAATAAGAACTTGGCCCTATATTTTGTTTGCTGCAATCGACCGTACACTGCTTAAAGAATGTTATAGCAACATTGCTAGAAAAAACCGACGGTAGATTTTTTTGGAATGCATTTCAAGTCGTATTTGCAAGAAAATTGTCTACGTCTTTTTACCCACACAAATTATCATATTCAGCCTTCATTATAGGACTTACTTAAATCATATAAATTTAGGAGCATTCTTCAAAAACCGGGTAACAATATATCTCTGTCAGTTTGAAAGTTGTGTTATTTTTGCGGAAAAGTATTGAAAAATGAACTAGTGTGTATTTACATAAAAAAAACAAAAAAAAGTTTTAAGACTGAATATCTCGAAAAGTAAGCCTTGAGGGATATTTTACTTTGCATGATACAAAACTGCATATTGAAATTGACTTTGTGTTAAAAAGTTTAGGAAAATGAAGTAGAGATCTTTTCTGTATCGCGCTAGGGACATATGTGTGACTCGTTAAACAAGGACACTTTTCCAAACAAACTAAAGAAAAATCACAAACTATTACTATATGCATACTAATTTTTATATATATCTAGGATCCTTTAATTCAAACGAATAGCGTCATCATGGTAGATCTGACGTAAGGTTAAAATGGAAGGGATAATAGCTTTGAAAATAAGTCTTCAAATGCGTCAATTTTTAGGTTCTGGAAGGTAAGGGGATTCCCAAAATTTGTTTATAATTATGACACAATGGTATTTAAATTCAAATCTCAATCATAATAGTTATTTGTTGTAATTAAAAGGTTGAAATATAGAACAAAATGTTTTCATTTTTGATGTGAAGCTTACAAATTGATTTAACCGGAAAGGAAAGTTTTTTTTTTAATTATCTATGCAACGGGCACGTTCCGACTTTCATAAAAGAAACTATTTATACATCCCGCAAAGTCAAATGAAGCCTTTCTATACCTCTGTTACTGTCGAATGGGAGAAGTCAAGGTTCTATGCCAAAGTCAACCCTACGGGTTGAATATGTGTTATTTTTATAGTCGACTAGCTACTTGAAAAAAAATGAAGCACTCACAGAGAATTTAAAGTTAGACCGATTTAGGAATACTAATAATAACTTTTATGCCCCACCTACGATAGTAGAGGAGCATTATGTTTTTCGGTCTGTGCGTTCGTTCGTTCGTCCGTCCGTCCGTTCGTCCGTCTATCCCGCTTCAGGTTAAAGTTTTTGGTCAAGGTAGTTTTTGATGAAGTTGAAGTCCAATCAATTCGAAACTTAGTACACATGTTCCCTATGATGTGATCTTTCTAATTGTAATGCCAAATTAGAGTTTTGATCCCAATTTCACGGTCCACTGACCTTAGAAAATGATAGTGCGAGTGGGGCATCCGTGTACTATGGACACATTCTTGTTAAATCACCGTTCAGTTTGACAGTTTCATAGTTGATGTTGAATTTGGCGTTCAATGGAAGTTGTTTAAGCAGACGTATTAGTCTATTGTAAATCTTATGATTAACGCATTTCACGTTCGTTAGAAATGTTGTACCGGTATTTCAGCAATTACAAACCCTTTCAAAAATGATTACAGAAAAAAAAAAAACAAACGAAAAACAAGATCTTAAAAGATGGATAGCAGGAATTACCATGAATATTAGACAGTTAACAGACCACACCAGTCACCAACAACCGATTCTTACGTAATTAAGATAACCATAGTCGAGTCGAGTTGGGGGTAGCGTCCTACACATGTGCAGTAACTTGTTTCTCTAGTTCAGAAGGTTTTTCTATTTTGCTTGATGACGATTAACAGTACTACTTGTACTTGTTGCTGTTTCTTTACTATGTCGTTGTTATGATGGCGTTTAGGCTGGCCTTGCGGTCATAAAACTTTCGAGCACGATTATAGTACTCAGACTCAGAAATCAACCAATCAAAATACTGGATTTGGTTTTTCGAGCACAAATTTTGTACTCTGAGTACTGAGTAAAGTTTAATGACCGAGGGCCCTGGTATTGCGTTGTTTTGTTACTTCTACGTACTGAAGATTCATTAACACCTATTTTCAGGGCTAAGGTGATTAGTTGAGTAGCGGCTTACCATGTACAATAAGGGGATGACAGTGTCGTTAATAACTGCAGGAAGCCAGGAAGCACAATTTGTAAAACATCTCGGATGTCTTCGGACTTATACTCATCCAGCCACATTAGGATTAAGAGTGCATGAAGGCGCAGACCAATCTGGACCAGCAGCAGGCAAATACGTAGATACTGTACGACGTTTAATGTAAGCATTTAACGAAGATGATAGTAATGCTTGTCAATTAAGATCGGAGTCGAACACTTGCCACGAGCTTGCTTCAAAGTGATCAATGTAGACGAACCGCTTAGACAACTCAGACACCAATGTCGTCTTCAAAACTAATCAGTGACGGTCGAATCTAGAAAGGTTAAAACGGCCAAATAAAGTACAAAGTTTAAGTGTGTAAGTTGTGTAAATATTTGCTAGAACGAATGCACGAGTTAATTCTTTATTTGCATAAGTAAAAAATGTTACAAAGAATATATCTATATATAAACAATAAACAGGACACGTTTGAATGTTTAGTAGACATCAATCACTTAAGGTTTCTTACCAGGAGCACCGACCTTGGACGATCTTTGAAATCAGTTTTCTTATATAGCTACGTTGTTTGCAGAAAACAGCTGTTTAAATTTATGTACTTTCATTTTCATGGAAAGTGGGGGAGGCAGATTTTTCTAACGCCTACTGCGTTGTTTGAAAACAAATGGTGTTTTCTATTGCATGATATTTAGATTAGAGAGGCAGATTCTTCTAACATCATTTAAGTAGCTTCATGACTGATGCTCATCGAGTCACACTGCTACTGCTTCTACGGGGGTGTTTACGACCACGACTATTCATGGGGTACTCGCATGGTCGGCACATCATATATTTTTTTCGTAATTTTTAATCGATCTGAAAGAACCCCAAGCATTGCGATACTTTGATATAATCATAATCTTTAATATAAATATTAATATTGAATTTTCTATAGCAGTCTAAAGCTAAAATGTTAAACACGCTACTTTTATACGTATATGGTTATTTTCTACTTAATCATATTCATCTTGTATCGCGCTGGTGTAAACAACATGAATACCTAGGAAAAGTTAATAATTGCATAGGCCTTCTCCTCTTACCACATGTATCTCTATTAATGATATGACATTGAGCATAGAAGGCACCAGAAGAGACTTCCAGGACATGTTGGATGGAATTACAAAGTAAATAACAAGAGTGCACACGCTGAAATGTCTCGCCTGCTTTACTTACCATTTATTTTATGTTGAAAGTCTTAAAGGTCAGATAAAATTAATACTGTCAGACAGACATGTACACCTTACAATTATTCCTTACACAAATTATAGTTGACCTATTGCTTATGATACTTGAGATTAGACCAAAACACAAAAACTAAAGATTGACAAATGAATCAAGAAAATGAGGTCAAGGTCCGATGAAACCTGCTAGACTGACATGTACCCGTTACAATCATATAGTTGACCTACTGATTATAATATCTGAGAAACAGACCTTGTCACGTAACTTTAACCTTGATCACTGATCCATGATCAGGTTAACCCTGTCTGAATGACATGTAGACGTTGCAAGGAACCCATATAATAAATATAGTTATCATATTACTCATGATAAGTGAGAAATTCACATGATAAAAAAAAAAAAAAAATTTTCAAGCAGTCGCTAAACCATGAAAATGAGGTCAAGGACAATGGACATATGACAGACGGAAACTTCGTAGCATAAGGTATCTGCATACAAGGTATGAAGCATCCAGGTCTTCTACCTTCTGAAATATAAAGCTTTATACAAATAGTTTACGCCACCGCCGCAGCCGCCGTCGCTGGATCGTAATCCCTATGTCTCGCATTCTGCGACTTCCGTCGCAGGCGAGACAAAAACCATAGTCAAGGGGAGACCATTCCAATACAATGACACAAAATATATATATAAAACTATATTTATAACAATATCAATATACATAATCGATATCAATGCAATGATACATATAAACCACTGTACAATTATGATGTGCATCATATTATTAATTGTACATGAATTATTATAATGCCTTAGATGATTGATTACAAACGGATATATCTCTCCTCACATATAAACCAAGTTTTTAATCCATTTCCATTTACTTTCAAATTACTTTCTTGCTTTTGGTGATCTGTAAAAGGAGGTAGATATTTTTTTTCTATTTGGTAGATATTTTTAATAATACTAATTGCACCTGTAAGAGTTGGCAACGAAAGGACATGTAACCAGAACAGTGAATACATCCCATGACTCTGACCCAAGAATAAATACTTTTGCATTTATATCATAGTCAAAATACATTTATTTTGAAAAAGTGCTGAAATTTCTATCCATAAATGTCTAACTGGAGTACATTCACAGAAAAGATTACTCATAGTTTCCTTAGTTTCATTACAGAAACTACATAAATTGTTTTTTTAACCTACATTTATACAATAATGCATTTGTAGCAAGAGTTACATGTAAAATTTTAAGCTGGAACATACTAGTTCTAAATTTGTAGTTTTTAGTACAACAAAAGAATAAACTATACATGAAATCTCAATTTTCTATACGAGTGTTCAGTTCTTTACACATTTGTTCTTCTCGTTTTGTAGGACCTTCTGTATACCTTGACAAGTTTGTTTTTTTTTTTATAAAAGAACTGACATGCTTTTTCATTGTTTCTAATAAATTCAAATTTTTCAGTTGATATGCATTTTATTTTCTCTGAAGCAGTTAGATCTTTCCAAGCTTTCGGTATCATATGCAGTATAAAATGGTATTCCAGGACATCAATATTAATGTTATATTTTCTGCAAAGAAATAATGCTTTTATTGCTGTTCCTAGTCTCAGGTTCACAACGAGGTCTTCAACATTGAGCAAAAACTTCACCACACTGCAAGTCAAGGACAACCCTTAGTGACCGGTTTACATGGTTATGTAAATTTTGAATCGAAGGATAAAGTTAACCAAAATATTTCTAGTTCATAGGAAGAAAATATATAGAATAATTTCAAAATAAATTTTGATTTGGTTATATAATATGGTAACAAGTTCAGAAATAACGCCAAAATGTTGTTCAAACATATACACATCCACGGGTGAATCTTATAATGATGTATTTCCTATTTTTCTAATTGTTTGGAAATTGAATATGAAGTTTAAAAGTGCAATATCATAAATATTTGACTGAGACATGATAAAAAGTTATATAGGAATCGAATTTACGTATACATGAAGAGTAACTCTTTGTTCAATTATTTTTTAAAAGACAAGCAACTTAGATAAATAAAGCATCCTCTTTCTAAAGAGAGAGAACACTTCACTACAAGCAATGTTGTTTTAGAAATTCATCCCTATATTTCTATTGTAGATAGACCCTGGATTTTTTAACTGTGTAATATCCCCTATTCTGGACAGCTTAATTTGCTAAGAATTGCTCATAAGATGATTTTGATAAAAAATATTTTACAGCAAAATACATGACAAATAGTGGAAATACAACACTATAAAAATATTTTTCTCTGAACTTACTAGACGAATAAGCTTTTATGGGAGTGTGGAGATAGAACAGTGTATTTCTGACAAAAACTCGTAGATTGTAGAAATCTCGTATTATACCGATAGTTGTATACAGTATAGAAATCTCGTATTATACCGGTATTTGTATAGAGTGTAGAAATCTCGTATTATACCAGTAGTTTTATAGGGAGATAGACCATAAATAACACTTGGATATCAAATATATAGCTATCTCCATTTTTATCAAAAGTGGACATATAACACTATAAGATTCAAACGACTACATATCAATCTACGATACTTTGAAATTTAGTAAAGATTGGAGGACCATTAGAAAAAGTCCCTGGTGTAAAACAAACGCAGGGGAAATTGGCCATACCTTTTACCATACATGACAAAAACAAAATACATGTATTATATCATGAAATCAATGTTTTATACCATTGTTGTTATAACTGTCTTTAGGCGAAGAAGAATGAAAGAATTTCATGTGATACCTATCATGAATAAAAAAATTGTTTGTGCAAATCACATGATGCGGCGAATTTAATTTAAAGCGCCAGAAGGCTCCGGCGCATTCCAAAAATATAATTATTAGTAGTTCTGGGTTCGAAATCAAATAAACTTGCAAATCTAAAATATTTGGAGACATGTAATGGAGTTTTGTAGTTTGTATGCTAGACTAAGTGTCAAGGGTTAATGGATTTAAAACGTACTGTCATATTGGTATATGGATTGATCTAGAATCTGATAAAAGTATACAACATAAACATTATGTTCAAAATTTAGGTCAGGAGTTTTTCAAGATTTTATTTGATAACTTGAAATACATAAAGACATGTTTCAAGTTCAATAATGATTATATTCGATACAAGCATGCCTTTGAAAGGATTTATATGGACTCTACAGGCAATAATATGATTAAACCAGTAACAAGGTTTTGGTATTGAAAACTAAAAAACCTTTCATCCGACTATCAAAATTTGAATTATTCAAATTATATATGATGTAATACTGCTGTACATGATTTAGTTTCAGTCAATAAATCAATCGCTTTATCGTACCTGTCCTTTGATTTTTGGTAAAGAAAACATTTTCTCATACAAATATTAAAGACAGTCTGTTACAGCAATACCAGTTTGCATGGGGTGATTCTTTCAAAAACGTTTTCTTTGCACATGATGTGTGGAAAAGCTATGTAACGGTGACCTATAGTTGTTAACTTATATGTCATTTGGTCTCTAGTGGAGAGTTGTCTCATTGGCAATCATACCACATCTTCTTATATTTATATTTGATAAACTTTCTGAGGCTTTTAGAAAGATCCTAACTGTTCTATGTTTCATCGTAGAAATACAACAAAATAAAGAAGCTGACAAACATTTAAGTACCACTGAATGTACAAGAATGGTTTATATTTTTTTATCTAACTCTCCCTATTATACAATAATATATTGATACTAGTATTAATATATATATTAAGTGCATAAAAGTTTAGCATAGATAAATAAATGATCCGTTTCTCTGATTTCAGGGCTTGAGAATTGCAATATAATATTCAATGTTTGGTACTTTCCTTATTACGACCAAGAAAACAAATAATAACTAACCGTAATTTCCTTCCTAAATGATGTGTATAACTTATAAACATGTTGACCCGAGTCTAAGTATTTTTAAATCACGCAGATTAACAGATTAACGTGACCGTCTTAGTGTATATATAATGAATTCTTTAAACTTAATAAATTTTTATATGACGAAAGCTTTTCTTTTATTACCGAACGACTAGGTACGTATAATTGTTAACTTTCTGGACCCCCTATAAAGATTCCTGCTTGCTGCAAGTTCTATGTAAGGCATTGCCAATTTCAATGGGTTCTTACACCATTTGACTATCACTACTGCATTGACCAGGAAGATATACCGATTGGAACATTTATTCTTTAATACGTTAATATCAGTTGTCAATAATTAAAGAAAAATATGTTTAACAGTACCACTTTTAATTCCATGATTTGCACAGCCAGAGGAACTGTAATACAATTTTAATGGAAAATATCAAATGGGGGATCCTTAACTTTTTCTATTGAGTACATGGTGGATGGTCAACGCGATAAAACTAATACGGATGACATTTCAATATAGTTTTTACGTATTTTTTTTTTAAATGTGAAAAAATATTTATGCAATGACCTAAATGAGCTTATAATCAACAGTAACTCTACAAACTTACATCAATAGAATAGAGAATGGAAACGAAAATGTGTCAAAAAGATAACAACCCAACCAAAAAGCAGAAAATAGCCCAAGGTCAATAGCTTGGGTCGTTAGGTATCAAAACAACCTTATTAATGTGGAATAGAACGTTTACTTAATTTGTTCAATGATATTGGAATATTCATCTCTTTTTCGTCGTTATCCAAATCTTATCGTCTATGACAAAAACTAATTGTGAAGCCTATTTAAACAAATATTCTGATATTCAGTATATATGTTACGGTATATACTAGTCAAGACTTCGCGCTGTATGGCGTCTTTTTAGGTCTGCCACGCTTTCTGTTAAACCTTGGCCATTTCCCTTGTCGTTTTTCAATGCATTTGATATAATGATGTTCATCACATCGAGGTCTCATGATTTCTACCCAAGCTATTGAAATATTTCTCTCTTTTTCGTCGCTATCCATATCTTTCAGATATTCACCAATGTCTTGAGCATCATAGCCTCCTAAGTGGCTTAGTATTCTCTCCCGTATACAGTCTTGTGATTGGCCAATGTAAATAACAACATTGCATTCTTTAATGACAAATAATCCCCTAGTTTCAGGTTCCGGTAGCTCGGTTGTGTTTTTTGACTGGCTGATTAATATTTCACATTTATATTCTTTGCATCCTCGCTTTGGCTGAAACGTAAATAAATGTATAAGCCACTTTGTGTTTTTTTCTTTTATGTAGTTTTATTTTACTCCATTTTCATTTGATTTTTTTTTGTGTGTGTTCTTTTTATGAAAGTAACGCATTCATATCACCAAATGTGACCTACCGAATTAGACTTTTCACCGAGTTTGTCATTTCTTTCATGAATAACACGACGGTTGCCACATATGGAGCAGGATCTGCATACATTTCCGGAGCACCTGAGATCACCGCCGGGTTTTATGGGGTTCGTGTTGCTCAGTCTTTAGTTTTGTATACTGTTGTTTGTCTTTTGTAGTTTTTCGTTTTTTGCCATGGCGTTGTCAGTTTGTTTTTGACTTATGAGTTTGAATGTTCCTTTGGTATATTTCGCCTCTCTTTTATAAATAAGAACCAATACAGGATCGTACATTTTGAACTTGTATTTGAGATTTGGTTCACAAAACTGGATAGCTATCAATACAAGAACATAGTACGAATTTAACATCGTATGTATCCATTTATTGCTTTTTTATAAGGCGCCATACACCAATTTCAAAAATCGAAATATGATTATCTCGTGGAACAACAGCATACATTTCATTATCAACTTAAATAATATTAAAAATGAACAAATTAATAGTTTCTGAGGCCAAAAAATTTTGACGATCTATTAATAGTTAGGCTGGTTTGGGACTTGCTTGTGTGAAAAAAAATTTAAACATCGATTTAAAAAGTGTTCATATTTATACAGGTACAAATGAAGAACGGCAATTGGATGCAAATTGTGTAAAACGCTCTGAAGAGACTTCCAAAGTATTACCGTGCAGTACTACGTAATATAAGTGTACATTGTACATTCAATGACAAGTTTAATACTATACATGCATTTTACTCTTTTTCTAAATAAAAAGTGCATACCATTTTCCGATGCATCCGATTGTGTCATATCCGTAATTGTTCAATAAAGTATGTTCAAATTATGTCAGCCATGAAACCACAGTCTTGTTGTAATGAGTGGGATTTATTTTAAAGTGGAAATTCCCAATATATTTAGATAGGAAAACACCTAATTTTATATAAACAAACGAGGCGAACAATGTAAATAGAATGACTTTACTTCTCAATGGGTACTCAATGTTCGTGTTTCATTTATAGGTCATAAGTCAATTAATGTTAAATCGGTCAAGCCTCAATTAACTCTATTATTCTTTCAACAAATAAGATGTATTAATGTTAGTGTTGTAATGAAAGCTTGAGTCATCGTCAAGTTGTAGGTATATTCTGACAAGGCTCTTACAAAACAACGATTTATTTTTGTGGAAACGTTTTATAAAACTTTCTGCATCTTCTCTATAGGCTATTTGTTTCTGCATCCTCTGTATAGGCTATTTGTTTCTGCATCTTCTGTATAGGCTATTTGTTTCTGCATCTTCTGTATAGGCTATTTGTTTCTGCATCTTCTGTACAGGCTATTTGTTTCTGCATCTTCTGTACAGGCTATTTGTTTCTGCATCTTCTGTACAGGCTATTTGTTTCTGCATCTTCTGTACAGGCTATTTGTTTCTGCATCTTCTGTATAGGCTATTTGTTTCTGCATCTTCTGTACAGGCTATTTGTTTCTGCATCTTCTGTACAGGCTATTTGTTTCTGCATCTTCTGTACAGGCTATTTGTTTCTGCATCTTCTGTACAGGCTATTTGTTTTTGGTGCTGTCTCATTGATGCATATACTCCATATAACCTTTTAAAAAATGAAGAAAACGGTTTGGGTTTTTTTTTCATTTGAGTTGCATTTCAAGTTTTTACACCATTTTAGAGATTGAATAAACGCAGATATTTAGATTAATTCTTTCAAAATACATGTATTAAGAATTCAGCAGTTTTGATTTCATTATGTCAAATTTTGAAATGTAGCGAAAAGGTGGCAATATTAACCTACTTGGAATTCTCTTCGTAATTTAGGATCCTTTGTAATGTCATTTTTAAATCAATTGCAAAGTTGTTTTGATATACAAATGTATTTTGTAATGTTATTGTGGATTTATTTTTTGCAATTCTATACTTGAATGGCAAAGTTTTACTACAAAACACGTGAACATGCCCTTTCTTTAAAAAGAAAATTATTTATCTTTATCAAAATCTTCTTGTCTTCGGCAAAGTTTTCGATCAACAATCACTGAATGAAATATTTGTTGTCGATGAAATGTTATGGATTCGTAATGAATGTAAAAAAACGTGTATAGAAGATGACCGAGTTTAAAGGGGCTGTCAAATTCATGTTCACCGATTTGACTCAAATTCTCATATTTGATTTATAACATGCTAAAACGTATATCCAAATTACAACAAGTCTGAAATAAACAATTAACATAGCATAGACTCGATAACATATATCAGAATTTTGTGTGTATTTTAGTCTAGACGCCATCTAATTTACCATCGAGATGACCTCCGAAGACTGCCGACGGTCACATAACCCGATATAAACATAAACATAAATATAAATAGATAGGGACCTCGTGCAATTAGATTTTTCTAGGTCTGTTTGAATTCATGTTATAGGTTAAAAAGAATAAGTTAATCATCGTTTTTACCTGTATAAGAATGATTTTTGGTGGATCGAATCAGTCAACGAAATGGTTCACCTTTGTTTCACTTTCAATGTTGACATTCTTTTCCTTTTAATGGCTGAACACGACTAATACATGCGTAGCCAATCTCTAACTAATGGGTTAAATTGAAGGTCACATGAATACGGATTCAATGAGGTCGAATTATTCACTTGCAAGTGAATAATTCATCAGCGATGTTTCATAGCTTATTTTGACAAAATTGAACTAAACTGGCTGCTAAAAGCAAATTATTATTTCACCATTTCACTTTCATTAATGATTGAATAAAAAAAAATGATATCCTATTTTTTTTTATATATATATCTCGTAGCTAATGCCCCTTTAGTATATTATATGTATGCATCAGTTCAAAACATTGTAATAATTAAAAGAAACTCGTTTCATCAGACTTAAAGATAGGTACTACACGATTTTCATCAGTAAATGATTTTAAAATTACATATCTTTTTCATAAGCTTCCGTTATTTTGAACTTCAGCAGGAGCTACTAACACCTAAACTAGCACCTGATATCACTCCCGGTATTATGTTTCGTTTTGTCAGTCTTATTAATAAGTTTTCTATACAGCATTTTGTAGACTTGTCTGTCTTTTCGTTTGTATGCAATGGCGCTGGTTTAAGTTTAGCACCCTGAGTCGTTCAAATTTTGAACAATTTGGTTCAACTTGAACAAAATCATTATTTTAAGAAAGTGTCAGTTTGATTGATAGATAGATTGATTGAAAAAGTGCCGTTTTTAAAATCGGACTATTGGTTCTTCAAACTAAATCTACCGTTTAAATTTTGTATACCTGTGGTGAGACTGATATAATTAAAATTATTGTAAAATTCATAAGCACCATGTATAATTCTAGAAATGCTTTATTGAGTACTTAATAACTTTGTGGTACCACCTCCTCAGCAGAGATTATATACATTCATTTATTATTGTAACAATATTTTCTTTTAATAATGGAGGGATATACAGTTATATAAATAATGTCTATAAATGTGGTTAGATTATGTTTGTATGTTTATGTATAGTCAATGTCTATTGTCTTGGTAACAATCCTATAATTTTGGATTTTGAACCAATAAATTATCTTATCTTATCTTATCTTACCGTTTAAAACTAAATGAATTATATACAAAAACAAGACACTGTCACAGTAATTAAGACTACATGATACAAAAAAAAAATAACAATTCGCAGTTAGTTTCATATGTTTTCTCTTAAATAAAAAGAAAACTGAAACTAAAGGGGCAATTAAAAAACATAATTCGAAAAAAATAGACAATGCAATGAACATGTTGAAAGAAAAGACCGATGAAAGGCCAAAAAGTCAATGAAACACTACACAGAAAACTATAATAGATTTGAAGCACGAACCCTAACTTAACCCAGAGATAAACCCAGGTGCTCCGGAAGTTTCTGTTCCACCAGGGGCACATGCCGTATTGATCATTACAAGTAATAATTTCGGTGAAATCATAGATAAACTCATCATACACTGTAGATACTAATATGATTAAAATTGTGTATACCAGACGCGCGTTACGTCTACAAACTACTCATCAGTGACGCTCGAATCAAAAAAGTTAAAAAGGACAAAATAACGTACGAAGTTGAAGAGCATTGAGGACCCAAAATTCCGAAAGGTTTATCCAAATACAGGAGATAAGCGAATCAACTCATCCTAACATAGATTAATTTAGCCCTCTTGCTGTCATTGAAAACAACTGATCATATTTAGAATTTAGTTTTACAATAAATACCATATCAGGTTTTGGTTGATCCAATTGCATTATTAATGACCTTTAAACTTGTAAAAATCGTAATATGAGTCTTAATTTTATTTTTAAAACGATACATTAGTCATTCTGCAGATATAAATAGTAAGTAACTATGTTATGGGTAATTAATACACGTGTGGTTACATTTTGTATTTCAAAATCATTCATTTTTGACATATACTGCGTCTCTTTAAATTCATTTTAATATCTAAAAAAGCCGGCTATTTTCGACTTTGGTTTAACCCTCGTTGGCGACATTTAAAATGTATTCTGTATTGTGTGACAAATGATTACCAATTCTATATAGATTTTTAATGTAGTTGACCTGATTTCGAAAAAAAAACTGAAACATGAACCGTTTAAACAAACAATACTTATTTTCTGAACAGAGTGACAAATGGTTATGATGCATATATTTGTAAAAAAAAATAATCAATATATGTACGGTATTACCCTTTCTTTTAAAAAACGATTTATGGAATAAAAAAAATTAAATGATATATGAAGTAAAATAAAATTAAATGATTAAGGGAAATAAAGAAGAACGAATTTCATGGTCAATATAGGGACTTCGTAAAACTGTATTTCTGTAACTACTGACTATTTCAATGAACAAACAAAAAGAAATAAATTCAGCGATTAATAACACGACTATAATAATACAAGAACAAAATGACACCAATACAAACTACAGATGAATGTCGTACATAAAATCTTAAACAAAGCTTATTTCACAATCAGGATTACGTAGACATACAATTATTTTCGAAAATTAACAGTATATCACCCACATTATGAATCGAGAAAAAAACATCTTTACAACCATTTGTCCTTATTTCATATACGTTAAGTTCGTTGGAATCCAAATTCTCTATAAAGTTTGACCGCTTTGATACATATTTCCGCCTATGTAATCTATTTCAATAACTGTTTATAATTATAGTTTGATTGAATGTATATTCTCGTACGCTGTTAACTTTTACCAAAGCATCAGCACCTCTAACAGTATGATGGCATCACAGGGATCCAGTTACAATATACGAGACTCCATGTTCTTGACAAGAAGTTTTTTTTAATGCAGTGAATATATACTAGTATGGAGACTATTATGATACACATATAAGTAAAAACATCTTGAATATATGACAAAAAAGTAACAAACGATGATTTTTTAATGAACAATTTACAATTCAAATAATTCATTTGATTTCATATTTATATGCTATTCATATCGTATTTCCTTACATTTGGGAAGAGACTAGCAAGAACATCAGTATTCCAAATAAATATGTCACAGGTTGTAAGAAAAGCAATTAATTCTTTTGTTTATTTAAGTTATACACATAGAGATTTATCAGTTCTTGCGATTTTTTGTTCATGCATTTGGGCCTATATGGCTTTTTTTCCATCGGCAGATTTCACAGCTTTATCATATTTTTCCATAGCAATAACCCATGAACATAACTTCCATATCGCCATTGAAACTGTCTTCGCTTTTTCAATACTAAAATCCGGGTCACTTGTA
The DNA here is from genome assembly GCA_017311375.1 of Mytilus coruscus. Classification (NCBI taxonomy): domain Eukaryota; kingdom Metazoa; phylum Mollusca; class Bivalvia; order Mytilida; family Mytilidae; genus Mytilus; species Mytilus coruscus. The sequence goes on along the minus strand of CM029595.1, from coordinate 79,500,068 downwards.
TAGTCATTGCGTATCTTTGTTATTACTTCCGGCTGATATGAAAATATAAAGATTCATTTAGATTATAACATTGATGTACATTGGTCTATAATCAGAGAAAAATGCCAAAAAGTTATCAATTAATCATAAGAAAATTGCATTTGAGGATATCGGTCAAAATTGTTACTCAATTGCAGACTTTGGGGCGTTTGTGTTTAATTTTTTTCATATTTGTTTAGACTCTGGACGATGCAGAGCTTGACATATAGTATAGACACCTGTATTTTCTTAAAGATTGTATGTTGATGACCCCTTGATGTTTTTTTTTTCATTATCATTTGTCTCATTAGGTTGCTGTCTCAATGACGTTTATTCATATAGAAACTGAACATCGTGCAAACAGTATTTTTAAATTCATACATTAGAGAAAATATATAGAGATTTCCCCCTCTGTAAGGAATGTATCAACCAAGTTTACTCAAGCGAAAATATTAAAACAGCAGAGTATTGTTCTATATTAAAAGAAAGCGATATAGGTAGATTTTTAATGACACAACTGTCTTTTTGTTTCAGAAAAAAAAACGAAAGCCGTACAATGAACAAAACCAAAACCGCTAATTAACTAATTAAGCTATTAAAGGCACTTTTGATATTTTAGAAATAATTGGGGTTAATTATAGCCTTTTAATTTAGGAAGTATTTAACTTTTACATGATGTCTATTTGGTAAGAAAGGCAAATACCAACTTAACATGTCTATTTAGCGAAGAAGTCAATAGCAATTTATAATGGTATTTGCAATTAATTTCGGATCTTCAGTATTTACATTGTAAAAATCCAAATGTTGATAAACACTGATCTGCAAAAGTGCAACATGAGAAGTGTTATTTTTTTTTGTGTGTGGTAATAATTAACTTTCCAAAGGTAATTTTGTCATAAACTTATTCTATTCTCTTATTGAGTCTCAATTCGAGTTATAACGAACATCTAATAAAATAACTAGACTCAAGCTGGCAGCCACTTTTAGCAGCCAATCAAGATAGCAGCCACTTTTTTCCAGCAGCCGATTTTGATGATATGTCTAAAAACCAAAAAAAAACTGTATAAGATTCAAACGTTCCAAATATCTCAAAATCTTAGTTAAATGTAATTTAACAGCGGAATTTGACAATTGCACGGCTTGTAGTCATTCTCAAAGGATTTCAGTCCGTTCTAAATACCAATAATGATAGCAGTCACTTTTTGTAGCGAACTTTGCCGTACGAAGCTCTTGAGGCTTACCGAAAAGGCCCACTGGAAGGTTTTTTTAGAACTTAGGCCCATTCGGTATTTGTAGATTTTCAAAGTTGTTGTTATAGAAAAAAATACGTCTCCACCTTACACTCTTTCGGTAAGCCTCGCCAGCTTCGTACGGCAAAGTTCGCTACCGGACATGGCTCAAATGAAAGGTAATAACTTAGGGAAGGGCCCACTGGAAGGTTTTTTTTGGGAGATAGGCCCATTTGGTATTTGTAGATTTTCAAAGTTGTTGTTATAGAAAAAAATACGTCTGGCCACCACAGGGGTTCAAAGTTGTCCCTATACGTACTTTTCGTATTAACTACACATGCTTTCGGTACTCCTCGGCAACTCCCTACGGCAAAGTTTCGAACCAGACCTAGCTCATTTTAAAGGTGTTGACCTAGGTTATTCCCCGCTTAAATATTTTTCTGGGATCCGGGCCCGTCTAACCACAGTTTTAGTTATATATCAATTATTTGTACTGGCACATTTGACAAGGAAAATATCAGTTTTAATTCAATGAGTTGGTAATGATGCATGCCGTACAAAATAGTCCACGCAGGAGTTTTGTGAAATTACTTGTTCACATTAAAATATAGATAACCATTACAATTTTATCAAGTGTTTTCATTTCATATGTACAAAAATAAATATTAAAAATGATTTCAGCGAAAATACTTGATAGTTGAGGATGCCGATGGAAAGCATGTATGTAACTTTTCTGTCGTGCATTGCATCTTGTTTATTCATTCCAAATTGATTGGAATTATATATATAACACGATTCCTTACAACTGCCAACAAAAAAGTGACTGCTATCATTATTGGTATTTAAAACGGACTGAAATCCTTTGAGAATGACTACAAGCAGTGAAATTGTCAAATTCCGCTGTTAAATTACATTTATCTAAGATTTTGAGATATTTGGAACGTTTGAGTCTTATACAGTTTTTGGTTTTTCGACATATCATCAAAATTGACTGCTGGAAAAAAGTGGTCGCTATCTTGATTGGCTGCTAAAAGTGGCTACCAGCTTGAGTCTAGTAATAAAATAGCATGGACACCAATACCAATTTTTTTTAAAATCCAGATGGTCTCATTATATATATACATGTACTTACAGGTATGTTATCCTTGTCATACGCCTGAATTTGCTGCAAAAACTCATTTACATTACCAAGTAATTTCCTCGACTGTTCCCATGACGGAGTCCTACCCAGGAAAATACATACAGCCTCCATAACCTTTTTAACTAATTGTGGTGGATGGGACAATGATTTAAGCTCTGTAATTGCACCTTTGTTTATCTGAAAAGTATAAAGTATAAATTGAATTTCTAACTTAATATCATTTTCCATTTCCCCAAGACACCGTCTATCCAAATGCGTATCGTATGCGCATCAAGAAATGCTTATCCTGTAGATACACCTGCATTTGGGGATCATATAATTCCAATTCCTAACGCAAATTACCAGAACTAACATATTAAAATTTGAGACGAAGTATGTGTAATGTTAGGCCTGTATCCTTGATTATCCGATGCAGAAAGTCATTTGTAGAATTGTCACATATTTAGTTTTCTTTTTCTCCGTCGTCCTGAGACTGCTATAACAATTATAGTAGTCTCAGGTTCGTCTATTAAACTTTTTTTGGGTCAGATATTTAGTAATGATATTAGTAAAAGGAAAATGCATTATCTGTAATAATACTGGCTATAGATTAAGTCTAAAAAATTTTGATCGAAAATAAACGATTTTTAAAAGTTGGTACATGACAATTTCCTGTCTTTGATTTTAGTTTCATAGTTTTTATTACTTTACAGGATTTTGTATATCCATTTGTACACGTATATATTAGAGTTTGAGAGTAAGTAAATGATCAACCGGGTTTGTTAGAAAGGAAACAGTGAATCTCCGACAGGTTTGCTTTCTGTTTAGGTGTTTTTGTGCACTCACACATTTAATATATTATTTGTGACTTCACATGGCTTCCAATCCTTTTTCTTGTGTCACATGATGAAGATTATTCCGGAACACATGTCTAGGTTTTTTAACTGTATATCGCCATCTTGGATTGTACAATAGCAGTAAACAATCGGTCTAGTTCTCAGTTTTTGCAAATTTTGAGGCAGAATTGCAATTTATGTAATAAACTGTTAATTTAAGAAAGAAAAAAAGCATTTATTTTATTGTATTATTTAGACTGTTAAAACAAATACCAAATATTGATTTTTAAATTCAATATAGCAACTTGGCCATATTTTGGTAGATAACTTTTATAGTAATTTTTTATGAAGGAATGTCCAATGACATTTTCAATGTTTTTACTTGTAACAAGAAAACAAGTTCGGGGACACAAATTATCCTATTTATTTTTCTAAAAGCATATTATAGAACCTATTTTTTTCATATGTCATTTCAAAATTCTATCCGATAGATTTCTTTCTATTCACGAAAAAAGTGTTTTTCCATAAATAATTTATGCAAAATTGGGCAATTTATAAGAAAATTATATCTGAGGAAATATTTAGTGATGATCCACCTTAATCATATATAGATATAAGAAGATGTGGTATGAGTGCCAATGAGACAAATTCATCCAAGTCACAATTTGTAAAAGTAAACCATTATAGGTCAAAGTACGGCCTTCAACACGGACCCTTGGCTCACATCGAACAGCAAGCTATAAAGGGCCCAAAAATGACTAGTGTAAAACCATTCAAACAGGAAAACCAACGGTCTAATCTATATGAAAAACGAGAAACGAGAAACACTTATTAACCACATCAACAAACGACAACCACTGAACATCAGGTTCCTGAATTAGGACAGGTGCAAACAAATATGTTTATTTCAAAGCCCAATCAAAATTAAGAGTAAAGACCATATAATTTCTCTTGTATGTTTTAAATTGGTGTCTGTGTAAATGAAGATGATCGTGTCTGTATGAAAGAATCAAAACAGTGAATAAATTTAAAGGCTAATTTTACCGAATTTGAATACGTTTTTAAACGAAATCTTACCTTTTTGAGATCTTTAAGAACGACTTCGATATCTGTAGAATCATTTTCCTGTGCAGCCATTATTTGCTTATTGACAGTAATTGTTTACATTAGCAACTAAAACATCTACTGAGCGCTTGCATTCCTTTTTAATACTTTTTATAGCATTTCGTGTCCCTTGGTCTTAGTCAAAATCCGAAACAGCGGTGACGTTGTTTTTCTAATCTTTCAGCATATTTAATTTAACATTGAAGTGTTCTGTCGTGAATCTTAATATTTTGTTCTATATTTTGACTTTCAGTAACAATAACAAAAGATTTTTAAATTTAAAGTTCAGTATATCATATCAAAAGATTGAGTAAATTCCATTGAAATCATAAATTTAAAATACACACATACACCTACATTAGCTTAATTAAAAACTATTCTTAAGCTGAGAAAAATACATCGGGGAATTTCTGTTTGTTATTCCAAAATAATGTTACTCATTGAAAGTATATGATGGGACTCATTATTTGATCCCTGAAATTTAAAAAGAAATAACTAATAAAATTCTCTCTTTCAGAATAGTGTTCTGAATTTCATTGATAAATGAATAGAGGGATACAGTGAAAAAGAAAAAAAAAAGCCATTTAATGGAAAGATGTGTCATATATGTTTGTGACATTTGCGATATCCTTGTGAAATTATAAACATGTAAAAATAAATATCTGATGTTTGATTGGGATTTTATTTTTGCAGTGTTATATTGGGTCGAACACTATCAACATGATGAGAATTTTCATTGTCGATTTATCGGTGTGTGTGTGTGTGTGTGTGTGTGTGTGTGTGTGTGTGTGTGTGTGTGTGTGTGTGGAAGAAATCATACTAGTAGTTTGTTTTAATTCATTTAGGCAGGGTCAAGCATAGTGACGTCACATAGCCGTGAAATGCATTTTTATGAAGAGCTGATCATAATGGTACAGACAATGGGAAGATTCGGCGATAAGACCTAGCGACATTCCCTTTAATTTGATTGTCATTTGCTATACCGAAAAAAATCATTATAGGATCTATTAGGCAATTTCAGTAGGGATGTAGATAATCACTTTTTTTCACATATCATCCATAACAATAAATAAAGTTGCAGAAAATTGTTTTGAAATTTATTTTGATTATTATTTATTACATCACATTCAACAGTTTCACTCGAAAGAAGAATGGATGTTCGGAGGCAAGATCATTCAATAATCGGGAAAGAAATAAGCTCGATTTGCTTTTATACAAAGCTTTTACGTTCTGCAGCTCATTTCACACAAATTCGTATGAGAAAATATTTCAAACATTGTAAGCATAGCCTGGATCAATTTTATACTTTAGTGTCCGGACCCTTTATAGAAAAACATTTATGTTCTCTGGACATGAAGCAAAATTTAAATCGTCCCGGTAGTCATGTAGAAACATCCATCGATCGTACAATTCAAACGAAAACAAAAAAAAACAAACGGCCTAATTTATAACAATGCAATTGACCAAAAAAATATATAAGAAAACATGTATAAGGTGTGTTGAAGGCCGTACTGTTGCCTATAATTGCTTACATCCACTGCATTTAAACTCTGGTGGATAGTTGTATTATTTGCAAGCACACCACATCTTTTAACTTTATTTAGATTTCTATGTTGTGTTTTGTATACTGTTACATTGTTTATCTTTTGTACGCATACCACTAAAGCCCTCTTTTCGAAAGCCCGAGCAAAAGCCCTTGATAGACGATAGAAAATTAAAATACGAACTCATATTAGATAACTCGAATTTCAACTCGAAATCTTAATCTAAATGAGACTCAAATTCGAAGTCTAACTCGAATTCTACCTCAAAAGCTGACGTTGAAGTCGAATTGTAACTCGAACTCTACCTTTAAAGGTAACTCAAACTCGAAGTTCAACTCGAAACTCAATGCTAACTCGAACTTTAATTCTAATTATAGCTTGAATTCTAACTCGAAATCGAAGATTAACTCGAAGTTTAACTCGAACAGTAACCCGAACTTTAATTTTAACTCTAACTCGATGGACATAAAACATGGAAATCGGTTTTAAAAATAGAACTATTTTTCCCAAATGGTCATCAAGTAGTGTAATAACCACATCAAAGAATGACAGAACCACATCAATTACTGGAACGAGCACATCATGTAGTGTAAAATCGTCAAAATTTAAAACATCATAATGTAATGTTAAAGCCATATAAAGATTTGGCAAATCATCATGACGAAATAGCAAAACCACATCATGTAATGAAACTACTACATTACGTTAAGCCAAATACACATCAAGTAATGTTAAAACCACATTGCCAAATGACGCAACCACATTGAATAATGGTGAACCTGCTACACTGACAAGTACACCTGACACCTTACAATCATTCCATACACAACATATAGTTGACCTACTACTTATAGTGTCTGAGAAATGGACCAAACTTCAAATCCATTTTTGGTTGCGATTATTTTAAAAGGGTTAACATAAATTGTCTGATAATGGTTATTTCATATCAAATTATATTAATGATCCTGGTTTTAATTATGCATGGATATCACAGTCTCCAATGAGCATTTTGCAAGTTTAATTCAGAATGTACTATCGATACATTTTATCAAACACTGTTTTCTGGTATTGAGAAGTCTTTACAGGTGGCGTTTTCCTGTCTGTTTTCGAAAGAATTTAGATAATATCCCAGGAACAAATTACCTTAGCTGTATGTGGCAAAACCTTTCGAATTTTGGGTTCTCACTGCTCTGCAAACGCGTACATTATTTGGCATTTTTTAACTTTTGTTATTCGAGCGGCACTGATGAATCTCTTGTTTTCGAAACGCGCGTCTAGCGTAGAAAATTTTAATCTTGATATCTATGAAGATTTTATTTTACACTAGAAAAATATTTCATATTAATAAAAAAACAGTTAACTTCTACAAATTTGTAAATTTAATTTACAGATACCAAAAGAAAAAGATCAAAGACAGAGAATTTCCTAAAAGATTGAGTATGTACACTTTGCAATATGAGGTCTTTTGGATATGAGTTCTACTATTTTCTCACATTAAATCTAGCAGAAATAACAATGATACAAATTAAAGTTAATATCCCAGGAATAAATTACCTTAGCTGTATGTGGCAAAACTTTTAGGAATTTCTGGTTCTAAATGCTCTGAAAACTCGTACATTATTTGGCATTTTTTAACTTTTGTTATTCGAGCGGCACTGATGAATATACGGAGCTCCGCTAGGGACATGCACAGAAAAAAATATATATTGTGCGCACAAAATAATATATTGTGTGCACAATTTGAATATATTGTGCGCACAACTTAAACATATTGTGCGCACAACTTAAATATATTGTGCACACAAAATAATATGTTGTGCGCTCAATGAATTCATTGAGCTTACACATGGTACGGCGCGCCTTAATGTCTCTTTTTCAAAGTGACAGATTGGAGAAATACATAAGGGTTTATTTTGAAATGGGGTTAGATTACATGGAAATACTCGCTATTTTACGAAAAAAAAAAAAAAAAAAACAACTGCATTGTTTCTTATCGACATCTGAAACGAATACTGAAGAAGCTACGTTTATTTCGTCTGAAACTTGGTTTACAAACAGATGCGTTTGAAGCTGCCACTTTGTTTCGGTGTTTATTGGAACGGTTTTAAACAGACTTGGCATTAGAGTGAGGTCACTATCAAACTTACGTGGACTTTGATAATATGGTTTTACCTATGCTCTTGGAACAATTTTAAAACTACAATTTTTTGCTTATGCATTATACTTTATGTCTGCAAATCTCAAGATTTTGTATATGTTGATTGACACAAGACTGACATGCTGCTCAATTCACGACTTTGATTTTGTTATGCCCCGTCGACGATATAAGATGGTCATTATATTCAAAAGTCTTTGTGTCCGTCCATCCGTCTGTTTCTTTTTAGGATAAATGTTTTGGTCATAGTAGTTTATGATGAAGTTGTAGTGTCATCAACTCAGGGCGGATCCAGCCATTTTAAAAGGGGGTTCCCAACCCAGGATAAAGGGGTTCCAACTATATGTCCCCATTCAAATGCATTGATCGTCAAGAAAAGGGGGTTCCAACCCCGGAACAACAACCCCTTCTGGATCCGCCACTGCAACTTAAATAAATTCTGTGGTTTCTCTGTAAAAGTGTAAAGTAAGTCAAATCGACTTAAAACTAAGTACACGTACAAGTTCTTTATTAAAAGATTACTATGTTTGATCATGTTTAAGTACGGTTTTGATCCAAAATTTACTGTTCATTATTGAAATGTGACGGTGTGATCAGTCTAAGAAGTTCACCATAAAGTTGTGATCAAATAAAGGTAAAACTGAGTACATATATAAATCAGATGATATAATATGAGTGCCAATGAGACAACTCTCCATCCAAGTCACAATGTATTAAAAGTTTACAATTATAGGTTAAAGTACGGTATTCGTCACGGAGCGTTGGCTCACACCAAACAGCAAACTATAAAGGGCCCTAAAATGACTATTGTAAAACAATTTAAACGGGAAAACCAACGGTCTAATCTATAAACAAAATGTGAAATACCTATGAACCACACCAACAAACGACAATCACTGAACAACAGGCTCCTGACTTAGAACAGTATGCTTATTATGATGTAAACTTTTTAAGAGTTGTGTAAAAATGTTTCAGGTAAAGTTTTAGTTTCATTCTGATTAGTAGAAGAGAGATCATGACAATAGGTCAGAGGTATCTATTTTTGATCGATTTCATGATAAAATTTTACAAAATGTTGTCTGTATACATTATGAAACTAAAATGTTACACAGCAATTTAGGAATAGTCAATGAAAATGTATACCTCAATGGAATATTTAGAAAACAAACGTAACAATTATGATAAATTTTTTTCCTTATATGGTCCGTTTTGGTGCATCATTTATTTAAATACTTATGGCGCGATTGATCGCGATCGGTGCTATTGTCAAAGAGACAACTACATATCCACCATAGCCCATACAAAGAAACAATCAACGAAAACAAATTTGACAGACGGGTATCGATGCAAGCCTTGAATTACGGACTCCTGATTTGAAACAGGCAAACATAAAATGTCATAGTTTAAACACGTTTATGAACGAGCAATCATCCACAAAACTGTGACAAAGCTGAAACAGCATAAACAAAGAATGACTTGTTACAAGAGTCGCACCTTACAATTCCACCAAATATTGTCGACCTATTGCCTATGTTAATTGAAAAACAGACCAAAACACAAAAACTTAACATTGAGCAAGGAACCATGAAAATAAGGTCAAGGTCAGATGATACCTGCCAGACAGACATGTACATCTTACAACCATTCCATACTCCATATATAGTTGACCTATTGCTTATAGTACTTGAAAAACAGACTAAAACACAAAAACTTAACATTGACCAATGAACCATGAAAATAAGGTCAAGGTCAGATGATACCTGCCAAACAGACATGTACCCATTACAATCATTCCATACACCGAACATAGTTGACCTACTGCTTATAGTATTTGAGAAACGGACCTTATCACGTAATTTTAACCTTGATCACTGATCCATGAAATGAGCTCGAGGTCAGGTGAACTCTGTCTGACAGACATTAAGACATTGCAAGGAACCTATATGCCAAATATAGTTATCCTATTACTCATAATAAGTGAGAAATTCACATGACAAAAAAACTCAATTTTTTTTTCAAGCAGTCACTGAACCATGAAAATGAGGCCAAGGAAAATGGACATATGTTTGACGGAAATTTCGTGACATAAGGTATCTGCATACAAGATATGAAGCATCCAGGTCTTCTACATTCTGAAATATAAAGCTGTATACAAATAGTTTACGCCGCAGCCACCGCCGGATAGTAATACCTATGTCTCGCATACTGCGACTTTCGTCGCACGCGAGACAAAAATAGTTGAAAATGGATTTGTTCATCAAATGAAGAAAAGGCACAAAACTTGTAATTAAAAAAAACAACAAAGTATCGCTGTTCGAGTACTGGAAGCTAGTTTAAATTCAATGCAAAAATGGAAATTATGTTCCCTGGTCTGGGATATTATCAATCAATACACATCCAATTGACTTCTCATATACAAGTCTGCATAGACATACTGAAAAACAACAGTGGACACACTGAAACGTCTCGCCTGTTCTTGTGTTCATAATTGAATTTATGTTGAAGGTAAAAAAAAGGAAGTTTATACCCCAAGCATTGCATTAAATTAACATTATGTTAAATTAACATTTAATGTTCAATGTACATGATGTCAAGGTGAGATAAATCCTTTCAGACAGCCATGTAGGCCATACAATCATTGCAAACAACAAATAATTTAGTTAACCAATAGCTAAAAGTATCTCAGAAACAAACCTTATACGGCATACGCGCCTTATGATTATTTTATACATAAAATACAGTTCTACTATTCCTTTACTATCGTATCTGAAAAAAAAAACACACCAAATCTGAGATATATAACATTGACCAATAAACCATGAAAATAAGGTCAAGATCACATGATACAATACAAACCAGACAAATATATATACCTTACAATCGTTCCATAAACCAAATATAGTTCACTTATTCCTTATAATATCTGAAAACCAGACCAAACAAGAATCAAATAACATGGACCAATAAACCATGAAAATAAGATCAAGGTCAGATGATTACTGCCAGACAGACAAGTACACCTTACAAACATTCCATACACCAAATATATTTAACTAAATGCTTATAGTATCCGAGAAATAGACCAAAACACAAAAAAATGTACTTTGCCGGACCACTGAACCTGGTCCATGAAAATGAGGTCAAGGTCAGATGACACCTGCCATTTGGACATGTAACCTTAAAATCGTTCCATTCAACCAACTATAGAAGACATATTGCATATAGTATCTGAGATGTCGACTTAATCACGAAAACTTAACCTTGTTCAATGATCCAGGAAAAGAGGTCAAGGTCAAGTGAAAACTGTTTTACTTATTTTGTGCGCACATTATATCATTTTGTGCGCAAAATATATTTAAATTGTGCGCACAATATATATTTAAATTGTGCGCACAATATATTTAAACTGTGCGCACAATATATTATGTTGTGTGCACAGTATATTTAAATTGTGCGCACAATATATATTGTTTTCTTTGCATGTCCCTAGCGGGGCTCCGTATGAATCTCTTGTGATCGAAACGAAAATAAGGTAATTTATTCCTGGGATATTAACTTTAATTTGTATCATTGTTATTTCTTCGAGATTGAATGTGAGAAAATAGTAAAACTCATATCCCATAGAACTCATATTGCAAAAGGTACATACTCAATCTTTCAGGAAATGCTCTGTCATTGATCTTTTCTTTTCAATCAGATTTTCAATCAGATTTTTAATCAGATTTTTTATTTGAACAATCCAAGCAAAGAGAAGAAATGAAAGGTTCGTTGTCTCTGGGTGTTTTGTTCTTACTAATTCATCTTTTCACAAAAAAATATTCAAAATTCCCTTTATATATTCTTGCGTTGCAAATATTATTAAACAATATATTCATATTCATATTGCCGATTACCAAGATAGATAGAAGGACACCGGATTTTAATTATTATTAAAACTATACACATGCATACAACTCATAAGCAATAAGCGTATACACATAAAGAAAATCATTATGATTCTAATTGATGAAATGCTCGTATACTGTTTTTTTTTAAGTTGAATACCAAATAATTGAAATAAACTAAATATTAGTTAGTTGTTCCTGGCCTGCGGGATTCTCGAAGATAGTTTTTTTCCTTATTTTGAATTTAACTTAAAATACAGTGTACGAGCATTTCATCAATTGTACATATATTATTGAACCTGAAATGCCTTATACAATTTTGCCCCTTCGAGAACATATTCCCGCCTATTTAATCTGCCTTTTCGTTTTGTTTCAACTCCTATCAAAAATAATTTTCTGACGTCAAGGCGTCAGACATCTAGATTCCCTGTCTGACATCGAGGCGTCAGACATATAGATATCTTGTCTGAAGTGAAGGCGTCAGGCATTTGGATTCCTTGTCAAGGCTTCAAACATTTAGATTCCTTGTCGAGACTTCAGACATTTAGATATCTTGTCAAGGCGTCAGACATTTAGATTCCTTGTCTGAAGTAAAGGCGTCAGACATTTAGATTCCTTGTCAAGGCTTCAGACATTTAGATTCCTTGTCAAGGCTTCAGACATTTAGATTCCTTGTTAAGGCGTCAGACATTTAGATTCTTTGTCTGAAGTAAAGGCGCCAGACATTTAGATTCAACTATTGCGCTTCTATGCGCCTGATAAGTATCTTGTAATTAGGGTTTATCTTTAGAATGAATTTCATAATAGCGTGGACATGGACACATGGTAATTAAATGTTATTGTGTGTATCACTGGCTGTCGACAACAAAGACTTCACGCAATTACAGTATGTCAGTGGCCTCTCAATGGGATATACATAATTACTATCTTTACATATGTCCATTCATAGAATAAAAGTTTTTGCATGAAAGTTCATTGGAATTTTTTTGAATATATTTATATACTCACAACAAAAAGTTTCTTTTGACAGAATGAGTATATTCAGGGGTGATATCACCAAGTAATCGAAAGAAAAAAAGTTGTTTTTTCTTGCACAGATGTTCTGTGGCTCCTTAAAAAATAAGAAAACATTTATTCGTACGAGTTGATGTAGAGTAACCTATGATCAACTTTCATACTAAGATTATTTTTGTTGGTAATAAGAATCCCGGACCTTCATAAAAAATCATTTCAGTCCTCTGGGCTGCATAATGTTTTGCACGGAACAAATTTGAATTCCCATCGAAGACTCCAACGATCAGATTTGCGTGAACATTTAAATATCATTCTAACAAAAAAATACTCGTGAAAATATCAAGAAGCATATGAATCCGGTCTTGTGTGCAAAATTTACATTGATTGGAGTCAGAGTAGCTTTTGTGGAAACTTTGATTTTTATTTTAAGATTTTATAATACCTGAACACGTATAACAAAAGTTACGGGATCTATATTATTTAACTACAAATTAAGCAGGTAATTTCAATGAATTTGGTCTTGCTGAACTATTTTTTTTTTTATTTGAGGACGCATATTTGAGACAATTCTGTATAAACGTTTATTTGCAATTTTATTCATGCTGATTTCAAAAGCCTCTTGCACAGCCATCCCTCCCTTATTTTAACTGAATCAGGAATGGTCGCCCCTTACAATTTGAAATTGAACTCACTTCTTTTTCGGTTTCTGTGTTTCAATATATATCCATGAATTTAATAATGTGTTCACAATACATCTGTGTTGGGATAATACATCATGTGCACAAGACTAAACTGTTCAACTGTAACACGAGATAATGTACAGGTTATTATGTCAACATAACAGTAAAAAGTGTAATAATAACCTTTAAACTGGGTGCACTCGTTTAATTATTCTAGTATAAAAGGTACTGTGAACATATTTAATTCATGGATAGATACTGAAACACAAATTAAAAAATAAGTACAATTCTAAATTAAATCGATGTGATCCGTCCATTCGTTTTTCAAATCAACAGAACAGCTGCAATTAACAGGTCGGGCACTTTTCCTTATACGGACATGTATTTTTTAGCATACGTATGCCCCCGTCAATGCATGTATTAGTGTTTAGATATAAGAAGATGTGGTATGAGTGCCAATGAGACAACTCTCCATCCAAGTCAAAATTTATAAAAGTTTACTAATAATGCATTTTTTTTTATTTTGGCGACTGACCAATCCACTGAATGATTTGCAATGCATGATGTACTACTTGTCTATAACTGACACACTGCTAAAATTTTCACTTATTGCCAGAAAAGATTTTTCCTTACTTTTTTCTCTCGATTACTTGGTGAAATCACCTCTGAATATACTCATTCTGTCAAAAGAAACTTTTTTCCTGTGAGTATATAAATATATTCAAAATAAATTCCTATCGACTTTCATGCAAAAAAATATATTTTGTGAATGGACATTTGTAAAATAGTTATTATGTATATCCCCATTGAGAGGCTCCTGACATACTGTAATTGCGTGAAGTCTTTGTTGTCGACAGCCAGTGACCGACACGATGTCATTTAAATATCAGGTTTCCATGTCCACACTGTTATGAAATTCATTCTATATGCTCCATTGTATAGTAAAATGGGTAACTCGTTTTAATTCACTATTGAACTCCTGAATCACCAAACCACGGCAATATTTGTATGCAGAGCTGCATGTAAAAAGTGCTTTAGTCAATTTAACTGCAATACATTTTCACATGAAATACTGTATCTACATTACGAGTAAGACATGGAATATTACAATATCTTTTGTCATTTTTTTAACAGGCGATGTGCTTATCAATAAGTGCCGTATCTGATGATTTAAAAAAACCTGTATTTGTATTGAATTGATAAACGTCATGGCATGGCCATTTATAGATTACTATATATTGGTATTGGTTTTGCACCTTGTTGAAGACCGTACGATGATCTGTTGCTGTTTAAAACAACGTGTTTTGTCTCTGGTGGAGAGCGGTTTCACTGGCAATCATACCATCTTATTTTGATATTGTAATTGCAAAAGTAATAGCTGTTTTAAAACGCTTGCCTTGTCGAGGCTGATTACGTACACAAAAATATTTGGCATAACAAAATTAGGAATACATTTTTTGGGGGTGGGATGGGAGGGGAGAGTATGTATTATAGAAACCTTTGAAAAGCATTTAATTTTCAAATTATATGCATTTTTACTTTTTTGTCTTTTTTGTCAATTTAGTATATTAGATGTGGTACTAATAAGGTTATCTGGTTTTCTATCAGTGTATTTTTCTATTAAACATTTTTATTGATTTACTTTTTGTTCGTTTGTTTGTTTCCATTAGAAGAGTTTGGGCAATTATCCTGTATCTGTTCATTAACAGAGTAAATTAGATTTTTGTGGCAATCTTATTCGTCTTTCAAAAAAAAACAATACTTGGAAGAGATGTATTATAAGATCGATCGTTGTTTGCTGAAATAAAAAAAAATCAACACTTGTAGGAGGAATATATTGACATGATATTACCAAATAGAATAAATGAACTATTGCAATGGGACGCTCTATTACTCTACCTCCTTCAAATAATCATAAACTACTGATAATTCAACCAGTCAATTTTATTGGTAAATTTCCGATATAGGATCAAGGTTTATCTGCCAAATTCTTCAAATAGTTTCAAAACATTGCTATTTGATTGTATACCATATTTGTTGTAAATGACCTGCAACACTAAGTATGAAGAAAGCAAAATTGCAATCACTATTAGACTAACAGTTTAAAAAAGGAATGGCATAAATCTCTGTATTATTCAATACTCCAAATGAATTTGCCACCGTTGTTATAATAGTTGTTTTATCTGTTCTTGCGATTTATTATTTTTGACGCATTGGGGGTCTGTCTGAATTTGCTTATTTCCCACCGGCAGCTTTCACATGTTTATCATATTTGTCCATAGCAATAACCCATGAACATAACTTCCATGTCGCCAGTGACACATTCTTCGCATTTTCAAGATTAAATTTCGGGTCACTGGTATATTCCTTGCGTATCTTTGTCATTACTTCCGGCTGCAATGAAAACAAACGAAAATAGCATTTAGAAGTGTCATATATAATATGGTATTAATGTGTTGTTTTATATCGATAGTTTCTGCTCAATTTATTAATAACTAGTTTAGACTCGGAACAATTTGGAGCTAGACATAGTGTATAAGATACTCGTCTTTTGTTGAAGACTCTATGTTAACCCCTATCGCGGAGGTTTTTTGGTTAAATGTGAAGTTAGGTTACTGTCCCATTGAGGTTTATTTATATAGAAATGGTATTATTTGAAGAAACCAGTGTACAAAAAATGTATTAGCTCTTCATACATTACAAATTAGTGATTTCGACAACAAATTCATAATTTGCTGTTTGACAATAATTGTATACTGAATACCCCCAAAATAGTTAAAGAGAGCAGTTTCAAGATATGTATACAAATATAGAAAAGATAATTCAAGTTGAATTTACTTTAAAAAGGGTCAACTGAATTAAAGTTCTTCAATAACATCTTTGCCTTATAAGAAGTTCGATAAAATTTCAGTTATATTGGGAAATTAATTCATGAACATTAAAGGGAATCGCATGCGCAGAGTGCATATCTGTACCTTTTTATAATACGTAACACACCTTACATAATAAGTAGAGTATTGAGTGGAGTATTCCGGAGCATGTACGGAATCATAGAACTTAGCCATATTAATTTTGCCATTTGTCAGATATTGATGTATATGAGAAACGGCTGTTTTACTCGTTAACTGGGCGAAATGGGTCAAGACATGTTCCTTCAACGTGGGCAATGTCCCTTTAATCTATTGATGTGTCCATAGGCGACCCCAGCAAAAAAAACTCCACTTGTTGCAATGCTGTTTTCTATTGACAGCAAAAGATACAAGTTGTCTCTGATAATAATCAGACAATAGCAACTGATTGAATGGTTTATTTCTGGTCCTTAATATACAATTTAAAATTATACATTATTGTTCTATATGAAATAAGACGATGTGGTGTGATTTCCATTGACACATCTATCCATTTAAGATCAAAGGACACAGATGTGAACAAATACAGGTGACCTTTGGTCTACAACAATGAGAAAAACCCATACCGAATAGTAAGCCACAAAAGGCACCAAGTATTATTTCATAAAAAATTCTTAATTTTTGTTTGCCTTTTAATGAAGGAAGCATGCAATTTTGATAACATGCCTATTTGGTAAAAAAAAGTCAAATAGCAAATTATGGTATGTATATTTGTTGAGGAAAGCAACTAACTTATTATAACATATCCATTTGAAAAAGAACATATCTTCTGACATTGAAGGAAAATAACAACTGATTATAACATATATTTTAGGCAAAGAATATAAGGTAGGCAAACGGCAAATAGGAACATATCATACAATCTGCAATGTTTTTGATAAAGTAGGCAATTTGCAACTTACTATAACATATCTTTTTAGCAAGGAAGGCAAATTTGTCATAACAAATGTACTTAGTAATCAATATAAGGTAGGCAAATGGCAACTTATCATAACCAGCCTGTTTGATAAGAAGAACACATAGAAAAATATCATAACCAGCCTGTTTGAGAAGAAGAACACATAGAAAAATATCATAACCAGCCTGTTTGATAAGGACACAGAAACTTATCATAACCAGCCAGTTTGATAAGGACACATATAAACTTTTCATAACCAGCCTGTTTGATAAGAAGGACACATAGAAACTTATCATTTCCAGCCTATTTGGTAAGACAAAAAAATAGCAACTTATCATAAAATGCACAATTGATTAGGATTCATCAAAGAGTAGTCTTTCGTTACATGCCTATTTTATAAGAATGGCAGATAGTAGCTTATTATAAAATGTATATGTACTTAGGATTACGAATAACAGTCTTTCATAAAACGTGTATTTTCTAAGAATGACAAAAAGCCGCTTATTATAGCATGACTATTTGGCATGGAGGTTGGATGGCAATTCATAATATTATATGCAAATAATTCAGAAATTAAAGAATGATATTCAGTATTTATATAGTGAAAATCAAAGTCTGTATGTTGATGAACACTTATCCTTAAAAACATTCGTGTTTAGATGCTTTTGTGTCCGATTTATATTTCCAACTGCTTTGATTCGAGCTCAAGTAGACAAAACGCTCGCCCACCGTTCGGAATTACAAGCTTAGTTCTTTCAACTTATTCAGAAATACATATTTGAAATAAAGAGGCTGTACTATCAAAGATGAGTTATTTCAGTGCAGTCTACAATACGATTCATGACACTTTATCTTAATTATATGCTCTTAGATAAAGACATTAGTGGCAATTTATAAAAAGCCAAGAACAAAGGCACATTCAACAAAAGACTGACAAAAATCTTTAAAAATTTAGCATGTATACGAAAAACATCCCCTCGTCCACCAAAAAAAAAAAAAAACAATAAACAAAAACAAAAAATGTCAAAAAATGTCAAACAACACAAAACAAACAAAATAAAACTTGATAGAAAACAAATAAAAGCAGCAATAACTGGATTACTTAATTTATTTATGGTCTCATTATACTTACAGGTATATTATCCTTGTCATAAGTCTGAAGTTTCTGTAAAAACTCGTTTACATTAGCGAGTAGTTTCTTCGACTCGTCCCATGACGGAGTCCTACCCATTAATATACATACTGCTTGCATAACATTTTTAGTCAATGCTGGTGGGTTCTTAAATGATTTAAGTTCTGTAATCGAACCTTTGTTTATCTAAAAAAAAAAAAATACAAAAAAAAAAATAGAAATGTCAATGATTTTTTCTGAACATTAAAGTATCATCTCTTAATATTTTTTCTTCATTTTCCTGGTACTGTTTCTCCAATGCACAGCAGAACACGCTCACAATGTAGACACATCCGGTTCCAACGCCTTTGGATAGATAATTTAATTCTGATTGTTAAACAGTCACATTTTTTTCTCTCTATTTGTAGGAGTTGTTTTTTTTTTTTAAAGTTTTAAGAGTAGATCAATGTAAGAAATTAAAAAAAAAAGGATTGA
Organism: Mytilus coruscus; assembly: GCA_017311375.1. Lineage (NCBI taxonomy): Eukaryota > Metazoa > Mollusca > Bivalvia > Mytilida > Mytilidae > Mytilus > Mytilus coruscus. The sequence continues at coordinate 79,481,071 of CM029595.1, read as the reverse complement.
AAATCTTTAGAAAAAGTTTGAAATATTGATTAATTGATTGAATGATTGATTGATTGTTGGTATATTGGCTATATTAATACGCTTTCATAGATTTATCCTTACAGTGTCTCAGTTTCTCTACTTATTTTTGACATTCAAACTCTTACATAGTTGGATCAAACATATTTGTTTTGGTCCGATATTTTGAACCCATAAACCGATTGCTTCAGGTCTATAAATGAAAATGACATGAAATCAACAGAATTAGAAAGAAACAAATATATAGGCTATTTTGATTAATTGCTTGTTTGATGTTTTCTCAACGTCCAGTTGCAAATATTTCATGCATTTTCAGGACGAAAACAAATTAACAGTATATATTTTAGTTGCCAAGTGGGTCTTATTTTTTTTAATTCGATACTTGGCAACAGAAATACATAATTCAACTCCATGGAGTATACCTTAACATGGGATCTTACCTTTTTTAGATCTTTAAGAACGACGTTGACATCTGTAGAACCAACTTCTTGCGCAGCCATTCTTCACTTATTGCCAGCGACGACCAATTCATCTATTAAGTGGTTGCTTCTCTTTTATAGTTATTTTAACTATTTTTAACCCATGAGTAACATTGATATTGAATATACAATTAAAAATCGAAATGTGAATTCCTCGCCAAACATATTTCATATTTATGAATTAATACCATTTAATTGAGCTACGTAGGTGTGTGACATTTAACAAGCGGTCAGTTCAAGCTTCTGAACTATTAGGGGATTTTCCCGAACTATCCATTATTCATATACAATACTAAAATTTAAATTAAAATGTATTGTTATTGTTACTTAAAGTCAAAATATAGACTTAACTATTTCGATTCATAGGTAACCTACAAAATCGAAGTTAAATTCAATTGAAAAATAATACCTTTAAATACAAAAGTAATTATTAAAGTGTTTGGTATTATGGATACGGGTGGAAAGCAACACTTCGATTTCATTTTATAGACTATTTCAAAGTACCATAGATGATGTCATATGCAGGCATATGTTAAAATTCAAAAAAGTAATATATGACACTCCAAGAGTGGCTGTGGTGTAGAAATATGGATACCTGGCTTTTGCTGCGCCACAGTAAGAAACGTTTACTTGATTTTATGGATAATCATGATATGAATGCACAGCCAAGTTCAGTGATAAAGGGAAAATACGATATCCGTTGCTTTCGTTTTTCCTCATTCTCTACACTATGGGGAACCCTTGCAACAACTCATTATTGGGTACAAACAAAATTGTTATAAACAAAATTTCTGTCCTATAAATACATGTCAATTTTTTCCAGTTGCTGTCGTAATTTCAATACTTCACACCGGTCGACCGGTTTGTTGAATCAACTATTATATTTATTTCTTTATTTTTTTTCTCCTGAATGTGTATCTAATTTGTTCCACTAGCCCTTAAAAAACATTAACCAAAAATAAATCATTTTATATAGCGAGGTCTTGATTGGGGAGTTTTCGTATTGTTTAGAATATTGTTTGTATAATTTCAGTAAGAATTTTGATGCAAAAATATATCACACTCCATTTTGATTCATCATGTTTTGCATTTATATTGCTTAAGAAATCAGATTTTTCTCGAACTCGAGCGTTAGCCACATTCAATATCAGAACACTAAAAATTATCGGAAAAATCATAGCACTGACGTACTGTTACCTCGTATGACCCCTACATCTGATGGCTGTAAAATAAATAGTACAGAAAAAGTACAAAAATACCGAACTCCAAGTCAAATTCAAAACGGAAAGTCTCTTATCAAATGGCTAAATTAAAAGCTCAAACACATCAAACGAATGGAAAACAACTGTAATATTCCTGACTTGGTGCAGGCATTTACTTATGTAGAACATGGTGGATTAAACCTGGTTTTATAGCTAGCTAAACCTCTCACTTATGTGACAGTCGCATGAAATTCCATTATATTAACAACAATGTGTGAGCAAAACAAGTAGACATAATAGGTAAAAATGTCAAAAATAGGGGAACAGCAGTCAATATAGTGTTATAATCTTAATCACTATTAAAATAAACAAATATGTCAAAAAAGAAACACAAAATGACATATCGACAAAGCACATAAGCAAAAATAAAAGACAAGAATATAAAAAATGACGATAGCACAATAACACAAGAGCGGGATGTATAAGCACCGAGCCACGCCAAAAGGATATTACCAAAAATGAACTAAACAGTAAAGATTAATGATATACAAAGACAAATAAAAGAACAATATAACACGTTATTTAAATGATAAACAACGTCAGTACCTAGAATCTACACTTCAAAACCATCATGTATTATTTGAATAATATGATACGGAATATTTATCAACAAGGTCTTGGTATCTTCCAATGAACTTTTTTTAGAAAAAGAACAGGACATTCTTTGCCATAACCCTGGTTCATCAACTTTCTGCTCAGACACTGGTGACATTTTATAAAGTCTGAGTAGCAGCTGCAAACTCTTGAATACCGAACGAGTTGGGAAATTCAAAATTAAAATCGTTTGGTTGTCATAGATTCTGGTACTCAGATGATCGCTTATGTCAAATTCGAAGTATTAGTCTAAAATTGAGACAGATGAAGCTGTGTCTGTTGTTTCTTTAATTTCTAGTTCTGGAGGATATATGGAACCCAATCAGAAAAGTTTGGATTGTTAATGGAAAGAGCATCATCAATATATCTGAATGTGAAATTAAATGATCTGGCTTCTTTGATCTTCTTGTTTTTTGACAAGTGTCTGAAGGAACTCTGACTCATATGAAAATAAGAAGATGTCGGCAAGGAGAGGCGCACAGCTCGTTCCCATAGGAATGCCGACAATTTTTTGAAAAAGTCTACCTCCAAATTCAACAAATATGTTGTCAATAAGAAACTTCAGCATACTGATCACTTGTTCCTCTGTGTAGCATGTTTTACCTTTCTGTTCACTATTAACAAAATATGCCGTATGGTATCCCAAAGTAATACATTTATCATGTTTATAGCGTAAACTACCATTTTTATATTGAAAAGCATTGTGGATTATTTCTTTAAGACGATTTTTTAATTTTACATGGGGAATGGTGGTATACAGGGTTGAAAAATCAAAAGTTTTGATAAAATTATTTTCAGAGAAAGATCGAGATCTAAAATTATCCAGAAGTTCTTCGATTTTTTTAGAATCCACATATGGTTAATACCACTACGCGAGTAAATAGTTTCACAGTGTTTCTGTAGACCATCTTTCACTGCAGACAGAATTTTTGTCAATCCAATGGACAATTCCTTTGTAGAACATGCAGATGAGCCGGAAATGTACCGCTGTTTGTACGGAATTTTGTGAAGCTTAGGTATCCAATACAAACAAGGTAAGTCCTCAGATTTGCTGTTCAATGCAATGTTCATTGATTTCAATCTTTCTGTAGACTGTTAGAAATCGCTTGCATTTGTTTTCTTACGCCTAGTATCAAATATTTGCATAGAATTTAGGACGATAACATATTTAACAGTTGACATCAAATGGGACAACTGAAAGACAAAAATGCAAGTCACTGTCTGAACGTCGGATAATGAATACAATAAATGTAAAACGTTCGCAGTCCTAAAGAATGTCAAACAGACGTCCTACCGCGAATATATGTCTTTCTATTCCAACACGTACTTGTGTATATAAAAGTTATATTTTATTTTGATATCATAAGGGTCATAGTAGGGCCAATTTCCCCCTGGATCTATTTCGCAATAGCGGCAAACAAAATCTTGAAATCTTTACCTTAATACACAGTATCAGACAGAACTCCACGAATGTACTTATAGATTCTAACAATAAAATTGCTTATTCTAAAACAAAAGTTATGAATGCCTGAAGATTGCACAAAATCGCAAGTGTGTCAGAATTCGGCAAAATTTTTATATTTATCCCAACATGCAAAAGTGCGACATTCTCATTGAAACTTAAACCAAATTGCTGTTTAAAGTTAAATTATGTATTGTATTTCTAATACACATTATTTTTATTTTGGTAAGTGACGTCCTTACAATTTTGAAACAAAACACCTTCATCAGCAACATGCAGATCCGAATTGCATTCATGCAATTTTGTATCAAAATGCCTTGTTAAGTCGAATTGCATTTTAGTTTTATGGAAATATGTTAAAAGTGTTGGAAAATGTTTTAAGTATATGTTTAAGACTCTTTTTAGTCTCTTTAATATCTAATATCCAGTAGAATTTGACACTTTATTTATTTCGACTCTTCGATTAACTGATACAGAGGAAATTGGTCCTACCTCTTTCATTGAGCCGCTCCATTAAGTTTTCCGTGAGTAATCTTAAAAATAATTTTGAAAGAATTCAACATAAAATTGCACCTCATGCAATAAAAAATGAATCGTTATCCTGAAACCATCGGTTACATATATGTAGGACTCGGAGGTGCGATGGGGACGCTGAAGTGCGATGGTCTACGCCGAAGTGCGATGGTCCGTTCGCTGATGTGCGATGGTCTATTTGACGCTTAACGGCTAGTTTAAAATATACAGATGTGCAGTTATTATGAAAAGTACATGTAGATTTCTTCAATAGTTAGTAAATGAATTTACATTCATTATTGTATATGTCAGTCCTTAATTACAGTTGCATACTAAATGAGAGATCGTCCTCTTTGATTTTCTACATGTGGACATAATTCTGCATTAACATTTTATCTTTACTTTGTTCCTCTCATGAGTTCCTCGTTTACCGTAATATAGTAATACGGAGAGTCTGTCTGCGGACCCGTATGTATTTACAGAATGTCACGCTATATCGTACGTAAAGTGTAACCTTTGAAGATTTCGGAAAAAAATCGCTATAAAACGTCACAAGTGTCTGCGCAGAAAATTGATGAGCCAAGGTTATGTTAAAGAACGTCTTGTCCTTTTTCTAAAAAAGTTCATTGGAAGATACCAAGACCTTGTTGATAAATATTCCGTATCAACTTCACAAATTATACATGGTGGTTTTAGAAGTATAGATTCTAGGTACTGACGTTGTTTATCATCTTATTACGTGTAAAAGTTTCATTTTTTTGTTCTTGTTTTTTCAAAACCTTTACTGTTTGGTCCATTTTTGATTATACCCATGACGTGGGTCGGTACTTATACATCCCGCCATTGTGTTATTGTGCTATGGTCAATATTGAATTGTCTTTCATTTTTGCTTATGTACTTTGTCTATATGACATTTTGTGTTTCTTTGTTGAAACAGTTATTTGATTTATTGTGATTAAGAAAGAGGGACGAAAGATACCAGAGGGACAGTCAAACTCACAGATCGAAAACAAACTGACAACGCCATGGCCAAAAATAAAAAGACAAACAGATATATAAATGTACAGATGACACAACATAGAAAACTGAAGACTAAGCAACACGAACCCCACCAAAAACTGGGGGTGATCTCAAGTGCTCCGGAAGGGTAAGCATATCCTACTCCACATGTGGCACCCGTCGTGTTGCTTATGTTATTACAAATCCGGTAAATAGTCTAATTCGGTAGGTCACATTCGTGAAATGAGAAGGGTATTGTAGTTACGACATAAGGAACATATCCGATATCATCTGTGAAACGGTTATTCCATAACGGTCAACCAACTCGTGATGGCGTCCGTAAAATTTACGAAGGGATGATTTCAACTTCACCATTTGGAACTCTTGGTTTAATTGCTTCCTTGTAAGATTATATTACAATGTTGACTGCTGTACCCCAATTTTTGACGTTTTTATTTATTATGTCTGTTTGTTTTGCTCACACATTGTTGTCAATTGTTGTCAATATGATGGAATTCAATGCGACTGTCATACAAGTGAGAGGTTTAGCTAGCTATAAAACCAGGTTTAATCAACAATTTTCTACATAAGTAAATGCCTGTACCAAGTCAGGAATATTAAAGTTGTTTTCCATTCGTTAGATGTGTTTGAGCCTTTGATTTTGCCATTTGATAAGGGGCTTTCCGTTTTGAATTTTCCTTGGAGTTCGGTAGTTTTTTTATTTTATCTTTTGGCTACCACATCGTCAATGAATGGGAGTACTGACCTAGTTATGCAAAGACCCACGTTGACGTCCCACCGTCTATTACGTAACGCTCGCGACATTTTGCGCCATATTTTATTAATTCTAGTTTCTCTGTCTCTGGATTAAAAAAACGTCTTATATTTGAATATGATAGAAATCAACACTCCGTAAAAAATATGTCAAATTACCAAATTTGAATTAAACCTTTTAAAATGATAAAAAAAATACGTTGCTTTCACGTTACACTTTGTGTCCGATTTTCTCCCAAAATCGCTCGATTTGGACTAATACCGGGGATAAATTCGTTATCTACGTTCATATCCCCAGATATGGGTATTTTAACACCCTTCAGTACCCTGTAAACCATTCGGCTTCGCCTCAGCGTATATTTGGGTACTTCAGGGTGTTAGAATACCCATATCTACGGATATGAACGTAAATATCTTATAATGTTCATACGCCAAGTCCCTGTAAATAAGTGATATTTTATCGATGTAACATGAAAACGGATGTGTATTTATTCACATCCATCCGCACGCACGATTAATTGCCTTATCTAATATACTGTGGTTATTTTCACAACAATTCATTATATTATGTAATTTAGCTTCTATCAGAAGTACAATCATTGGGTAGTAATTCAATTTTATAATAAATACGACATCTTGAAATCCGATACGTTTTTTGCAAGCGTAAGGTTTTTTCGGTGGCAAAACATGTTTTAAAAACGCAAAAGTAGTTCATAAATTCTCCTTGATGGTATTACTACGGATTCCCTCAATGTCATCCTAGTAAAAACAACAAGAGCGCTCGGATGTTTACTTTTGAAATAATGTTACTACGTCATACAATGGATTATGGTGAAAGTCATTATTTGGTTCATTAAATTGCAAAAATGCCAAAAAAAAAAAGACTTTATGTTTTCATACCTTTCAAGAGTATGTTAATTTTCTTAAAACATGCATAGGATGATACAGTAAAAGTATGGTCACTTTAATGCAGAGATAGTATTTGCGATATCATAGTGATTTAGAACGTTCTTTGTGATGTCACTGATATTATAAACATATAAAAATCAATATGTGCATGAAGTAGAACGGTTATTGTTAAAATATTTTCGGGTAAGATTGAACATTAAAAACAGCCTTATCTAAAATGTATTCCAGTCACATAAACATAAATGAATTAGACATTTTTCGGTGTGAATGTTACTCGAAGTTCCAAGAACCTGACATGAACGTACGCAACGAATTAATGACAAGCACGTGTATTTACGATTAATTTTTTTTAGAGACATGCTGTAATAAATGAGATTGTGAGTATGTAGTTTATAGAAGTTATATTAATGATTTAAGCAATGTTGTAATCCAAAACACATAAGATAAGTGAGCACAATGATATTTTATGGAATTTAATTAACTTTTGATAAATGTGGTCAGGCAAGAGACTCAATAAAGGATACACAGCAGAATGAAACATAGAAATGTCAAAACAAAATAATATAAAAAAAACATATAAAACTGCTACAAAAAGCAAATATTATTACATATAATGCACCAAATATTTTTAGATTATTGATCAATTATTATAAAATAAAATCCTTACCGATACTTTAAAAGTGTAATGCTTCCAATAATTAATTGATTAAAATCTTCAAAAAAAGGGTATCAGACAAATAAAATGAAATCAATATGAATACTAAAGTGAAAGTAAAGTTATTAGTATTTTCTGTATTTTAGAACATTTGATTGAAGAAGGTCTAGGTCACGTGAATGAGCTCTGAACTAGCACATGACAAAATATCAGGTTCTTGCTCTTAATTCCTGAAAATGACACGAAACATATTGATATCTATAGAGTTACCGTATGTTAAAGGCTTTTCAATTCACATCAAGATATGACTTTCGTAGATACTGTGTCTTTCATTATTTTAGTTAATAATTGTATATATAGTTTCAGTGATTCTGAGGAAAATTTCAATGCAACGTAAAAAAATTGAAAAATGAAAAATTATACTATGTAGTGCCATGTTTTCTTCAATGTTTAAAACTCAAGGACACTGAATTAGTAATTAAAGTTATTAAATTTGTTTGCCATTGTCGTTTTATATTTTAAGATCAACGTTTGCTTTTGATAACTGGCATAAGAATGACAGCAAATGAAACAAACACACATGAGAATAAATCCAATTCAACAAAACTATAACTTAAAAAATCTTGAAATCATTGTGTGGTCTACAAAAGGGAATTCTCCAATACAGCTTTAAAATTTAAAGGAGGCCCAGGGATCAGTGTATTAGCAACTAAATTTATATTATAGTGAACTAGTTAATAGAATCTCAAAATTTTTCTTAACCCTTGTAATGTTATAAATTTTTTAGACTCTCTCTAATATTTAGAAATATTTACAAAAAGGGAATCATTAATATGAATCAATATATGGTGCTAATGTGTAAAGAATATGCACAAAAACAATCATATGCGTACATAGTTTTTTAATCATTACCTATATATTGTTCTGACAATATGTGTCATTATTCAGTATATGTACATGCATTTTCATCACCAGGAGTTATATTTGTATTTCGGCTAAATTAATCAATGAATGAATGACTTTTCAAGGAGAAATTTTGATTTCCACAGAGAACAATAGCGACTGCATTTTTCAATTTCCAGACAAATTTTAGATTTTGACCCTATGAGTGAAATCATCTTCGCTAGACAAGGGTTACGATCCAGTCCCTTCCTCTCCACCCTTGGCAGATTAAGCCAACATTTGTGATTACAACGCTGTGCCATCTGCCGGTAAAAAAAACTCACGCCCATTCTGACTACATTACTTTTGACCAATGGCAGCACTTGAACTTGCTTCAGTGTGGAGGTGTAAAATGGTTGTGTCTTATGTTTACAATTTCCGTGAAGCAGAACCGAAAATATACGTTGACATTCCAACATTTTCTCGAGAAACATACTCAGGAACTTAAATTAGTTGATTAAGAACTTTAAAATTGTCACTAAATACCGTCCTACGTTTTTGGGTGAAGACTTGTTACACAATTGTTTATTTACACTTTCTACGTTTACATGTGATCATCTTAAAGGCGCCTTTTGATTGGATGGAGCCAGTTACAGCTGCGAAATCATTACCTCGTGGATCCGAAATTTTATCTTAATCCGCCAAGGGTGGAGAGGAGGGGATTGGATCGTAACCCTTGGTTAGGGAAGATGGAGTGAAATAAGCCTAGAGAAAATTGGCCTTGCTTCTTTTAAAGACCCAACAACAACAACAACAAAAAGGGAGAAAAGGAGTGCATAAAGAAATGTACCTCAAGCGACTGTGCTTTTGGCTATTCCTTTGGTTGACCCAACATCATGCCAAAGCTTTACTACTTGAACAAATGGTCCAGCAAGTTCACGGATTTGAATGATTATCCTAATATCATTATTGCCATCAAAGAAAGTCGAAACCAACAAAATAAGTCACGAATTATTGAAGCGATATAACAAGAAACGGACCAAATTCCATTAGTCTTACAACTTTATGTTTTGTGATTTGCGACTTAATAAATAAGAAGTCGTAGCAATCATATCCCTTGTTTTAAAATCGAAAAACGAAAACACTTCCGTTTTTTCATTTTTTTATTTTGAGATATCAAAATCGAAAAACGAAAACACTTCCATTTTTCATTTTTTGTTTTAAGAAATCAAAAACGAAAATGAAAGTGTTTTTGTTTTTCGTCTTTTTTGTTTTATGAAATCAAAAACGAAAAATGAAAACACTTTCGTTTTTTGTTTTTGTTTCTCATATTTCAATCATACACGGACCCTTCTTTCGGACCATTTCATAAGATCAAAAATTGGAATTTTTTTAATGAAGACAGTTTGTTAAGAAATATTTGTATTTTAATAATTGTATTAAGTTGTATGCAACAATAACAAGATTAAGAGCAAGAATATTTTTCTCGAACAGAATACTAGAAGGATTTATCATGTATCTTTTGGTGTTGTAGATGCATTACAGTTTAGTCACCCCCAGTTTTTAGTGGGGTTCGTGTTGCTTAGTCTTTAGTTTTCTATGTTGTGTCATCTGTACTATTATTTGTCTGTTTGTCTTTTTATTTTTGGCCATGGCGTTGTCAGTTTGTTTTCGATCTATGAGTTTGACTGTCCCTCTGGTATCTTTCGTCCCTCTTTTAGTCCTCACAAAAATAAGAATTATCTGTATTATTCTATTTTTAAAAAAAAATCACCCAGACTTTAGTGTGAAGATAATATAAGATCTTTGGTAATTTTGCTAGCTAGCTTAACCATGAAACAATTATAAGCTGAGGTGCTACCTTCCTTTTGGTAGATTCAATAGTTTGACAGAGATTCAATCAAAAAGTAGAGACAGTACATAAGTATTGTGAAACCAGTTTTACAAGTCAATTTATTGCGGATGAAATGAAACCAGTTTTTGTTGTCTGGGCATTTAAATTTTTGCAAGTGGAATTATCCCATTGAATAAATGCAATCAAAGTGCGATGGTTTGACTCTGAATTGCATTTTTGATCACATGAACATGAAAAACAATGAATACAGTTTATGCAATCCATCGCACTTCAGCAGTACCACCAACCCACTTCGGCGTGATCAAAAATGCACTTCAGCGGCAAACCATCGGACTTTGACCATCGCAGTTCATATTCCTAAATATATGGTAAATTTATTAAATGTATTGTCTTTCGGATACAAATTAATTCATTTTGGTTAGCGTCGTCTGTCGATATAGAAGTCAACAAAGAAAAGGGGTAGGACCGATTACTCTTAATTTTTTTTCATACAAGGGCCATTTTCAAAAAGTCTATCAATCTTTACTTAGATTCATAGTACCACAGCCGAAAGTGTACACTTTTTTTACAATATAATCACTTAATTCTAAACATATCACCAAATCATAAACACCTAAAGATAGCTGAAAACCCCGATTTTTGCACATTTGTGCTTTTAAGTATTCATTCCTAAAATCTATAAGAAGCTCATTGTTCACCAAAACCAAAATTATGTTAGAAGTAACGCTATGTATTGTCTTTTGGGCTCTTAGTAATCCGTTTTGGTTATCGATGTCCCTCGATGCAAAATTTGACAAAAACATATAAAATTTCCATATTGTATGCATTGTCTTAAACAGCAACATGTAACACTGAAAAGCATTTTGAGTTTTTTGAAATAAATGCGTAAATTTATCAAACAAAATTTAATCATGTGTTATATACTTAATATTAAATCTCAAGTAAAATAAAGATATGAAAAACAAATTTTAGATTCTGTGAGTGGGGAAATTGGCTCTATCCTTTTGCAATTTTGTATCAAAATGCCTTCAATATCAACATATAGCAATGAATAGTATTTTGATATTAAGGGAATATGTAGAACTGTGACAATATATTACGTCATCTTCAATTTTCAATTTCCAGACAAATTTTAGATTTTGACCCTATGAGTGAAATAATCCCAGGGAAAATTGGCCTTGCCTCTGTCAAAGAACACCCCCTTTTTACAACAACAACAACAACAACAACAACAACAACAACAAGGAGAAAAGGAGTGCATACACAAATGTACCTCAAGCGCCTGTGCTTTTGGCTATTCCTGTGGTTGACCTAACATCATGCTGCCAAATTTTTTGATATTTCAAAACGAAAAACGAATAGACGCAAACATACCCGAACCAAGAAGATTGTTTTTAAAGTAGCGTTTTCATTTTTATTCGATTTTTATTGTTTTGTTATGTAATGTTATTTTATGCTATGTTATGTTTTGTTTTATGTTGTTATGTTATGTTATGTTTTTTTTAATGTTTTTGTTTTTGCTTGTTTTTGTTTGTTTTGTCGTTTTTAGGGGTCTTGTTGTTTTGTTATTGTGTTTTTCTAAGGGTGCTCTGTTTGTCTGCTTGTTCTGAATAGATTATAGCAGTCCCTATGTTTCATATCAACATTATTTTATATTCTAAGTACAATAAAATTGACACAGTTAATGATATCAGTACTAATTCATTATCGAAAAGCAAAACAAATCCTAGTTCTGAAAAAACAGAACCTTTGGATCTAAATTGCTTTAGAATTTATCTATCAATTTGAAAGAGCAAAATCATTTTTAAAATTTGTCATTTGGAAAACTTTAGATCTTTAGCCTATAGGCTTTTTTTCAAATCATTTGTTTAGGAATTTTCGTTGTAAATGCATTTAATAGAATGGATTTCATTGCAATTCGGTTCAATCATCCATTGAAAATAATCTGTGTTTTCATCTATATTCGTGTCACTTACGTAATTCCTGTTATTCACAACCTAGCTCTCGCTGTTTTTACAGCTCCGATATGAATTATACAGGATGAGGGATTAAACTACAAAGCATAAAATTTAATGCATTTTTTTCAATACATTTTTAATTTCATAGTCTCAGAAGATTTTTAAGAAATATTCTGCATGGATGAGATTTTAACAGATTCAAACAGATAAATACCCAATCCTCTTCAAGTTCAAATAAAGAAATAATGGGCCCGACACATGCAATAGTAGTTGGAAACAAGAATCAGTCATTGTTTCATTCGCACTAGTTCAGATCTGGCACTACAATGCATTTGATTTAAACGCAAGAACAGTAGAAATGATAATTGATGCTGTAACAGTTAGGATATTTTTCAGAAGCTAACATTTATTTGAAAATATAAAAAAGATAAATATTGAAATGAGGGAAAAGCATGAAAAATCACATTAAAAAAGTATTTTAAGAGATGACAACGCATCAGTAGCAAGGTTGCAGACTTATTGTGTACATTAATAATCTTACTGTTTTAGTAGTTCGAAGTTTGTTTCAATTATGAAAGTCCCGTTTTGTCTTTTGATGACCAGTTTGTTCATGTCCATAAGGACGAAGGAAAATAATGTAAATGGAGCAAAATTTGCTATCGAAAACGGCAAACGGGTCGTAGCTAGTACATACAGTACAGACGAGTTTGCTGCCACGAAAGTCATGTGTGCAATGATGTGTATTTCTGATGAGAAATGCTGTGAAGCAAGCTATAATCACTTAACTTTGACTTGTCGTCTGGATACGTCTGAGAACTGTTGTGTTACCATGGAGACTGTTGACGGATGGGAAGCTATTAAAAAGATAAATATGGTAAGATCACATAATTCATGTTTTATATAATTAAACGGGTCAGTTAAGTTTGAGCACGGGTTAAATAGGAGCAGGATAACTGCTCAACTTCTACTCTTAATGATGGGGTTCCAAAATTATTTTTTCTTTATTTTCCCAAAAAACAATCTTCGACCAAGAACATTAAATGATACTTATAGTAAACAGTGTCTTCCTTGAATGCCTATATTTTATACTATATCTATTCTTCGAATGCCAACAAAATAAATTGAATTGAAGTTATGTTAGTGAATGAGTGTTGTTTTGTAACAACATTGAATGATTAGGAAAAAGGTAGTTTAAAGGTAAAAATAGATTGGTTTCTCTTAAAATTATAATTTTTTTCAATCATTAAATTGAAATCGAATGGAATAAGAACAATAACATTGAAACGAATTAATGAAACTTCAATGTTTCCAGCAATCATTAAGCAGGAATATTTCTTCCGATAATGTAATGCATCTGGAGAAAGACACAATATAATGGTCTTCAAACGTCCTTCGGCAAACATCGCAGACATTCAGTTATCGGTACGACGTGCCGCTGTGTGACCATTGGTGCCAGTTAAAAAAAGTTAAAAAAATGTCTGATTAAACGCGCTAACGTCTCTCTCAACATCTTACTTACTAAGTATTTGATGGAAGGTAAACAGCATTTGCCGAATAATTACAGACTAGAAGGACTAAGGACTACCAAAAATCTTGAAGGCCGGAACTCTTAGATAACAAAAAGAAATACGTTAGCATTCCCGATCCTAATATCTTCCGGTTGATAGAGCTACTTCAGCGATAAAAGGCCTTAAAAGTTGTCAACAGGTAGAAAGCGTGTTTTTAGGAAGATGGAAAAACATGGAAATTGAAGACAAACACTCCAACCTCAAGATCAGACATCAGATAAGAATGATTTCCACAATACAATTCGAAGATGCTGCCTCACACCTCCTTCACCTTGACTAGATTGACATTACATTGTGTGCTTCAGATGTCTCTATTCATGTAAATTTTAGAAATGTGTGTGCTTAATTTATTTTCGATTGTGACATGTGCTTTGATATTTATGTGCCTTTAGATTGTTCTTTATATTCTTATTTATAGATATGTGCTTGCTTGTGTGATCAATTAAACAAGAATAAATATATATATTCCTTATGATATCATAGTTATCTTTTTTGGGTCCTCAATGCTCTTCAACTTTGTACTTTTTTTTAGGCCTTTTCAACTTTTTTGATTCGAGCTTCACTAATGAACTTTTTGTAGACGAAACGCGTCTGGCGTGCAAAATTTTAATCCTGGTATATATGATGAGTTTATTATATACTTTCACTGAGCTGTCAAACAAGAACTTTTCTTTTATTCTTAAAAAAATCCCCATTACAAACATTCAAACAGAAAAAAACAATTCATTGATAACAATAGGAAAATTAAATTTATGAAGACTAAGCTTACCTACACAACGTATCTTTTTCTGCCTTTCATAGAATAGCAGAAACATATTGTATTGTACGGTTCATCGAGACTAAGTGTCGTCATGTGGTTTTGAATGAACAGTGGTCAAAGGTTTTTGGTATGATGCCAAAATAATAGTCTTGTTTTAAGGTTTTCATTGTAGCCGTAGAAGTTTGATAGTAAACAAACAAAAGGACGAGCCGGCGATGCATACGAAGTTCGGAATACTGTACAGAGTTCTCAGAATTTCAAGCTTTCCAGAATTGACACTATTATGATAAATAAGCTAGGATCCTATGAAGGAATCTCAGAGACAGATTTCCGATACCCTAATTGCAAAAATTGAAGAATAGACCCAAACAATAACAAAAACAAAAAAAAACAAAATAAAACTAACATCAAAATCAAGAAAAAGATGAAAGAAACGCAATCTCGCCTATAAGACAGTCCAATACAGAACAAACAGACAAACTCTGTTTCTCAAAGAGTAGGTGAAGGAATAGATATGTTAACACATATGCAAAAAAAATGTGAAGATGGCTGATCCGTCTGAAAGTGGGTGAAAAACGGTAGAGGAATTTGCAACAAATAGTCTAGCCAATAATTCAGACGAAAAAAAAAACTCGCAGAGCTGATGTAAAAAGTAAAATAACAAAACTACCGAACTCCAAGAGAAATTTCAAACGGAAAGTCCTTAATAAAATAGCAAAACCAAAAGCTCAAACACATCTAACGAATGAAAGACAACTATCATATTCCTGTAAGAGAAGCACAGAAAATGAAGGCGGATGGAAAAACAAAGAAGAGTAGATTGTACCTTATTTCTCAACCCGCATGAAGCGATCGAGTGCTTCCATACCTGTACAGATATAACTACATGTACATGTGAGCAGACCAGGAAAGTGCTAAGATAAGTATTGACTTTGGCTATTTATCAGGTTGTCAAGATTGTGAAGAATTCTGTATTTCCGATTCAGACAATATCATGTTTTAACAAGTCTAGTTTTCATAATGAGAGCAAGTAAACAAGAAAATAATAGGTCGCCAATATACATGATAAAAGAGCATTTTAAGTACTGGCGAAATCAATTGCTACTGAACAAGTATAAGATGTTTTCAAGAACGGGAAACAACTACCATTCTACCCTGTACCAAACGAATTATAGTCATTTCGTACCCTAACCAATTCGTACCCACCATTTCGTACCCTGGCAAAAACCATTTCGTACCCTGACCATTTTGTACCTCATGGAAGATTTACACGTTTACCATTTCGTACCTCATGGAAGTTATATGTATACCATTTCGTACCTCATGGAAGATTTGTATTTCTCTAATTCTTACCCGATTTATCCTTTTCCTGACCTGTTGATTATTTTTATTTAATCAACGTGTGGTTCGTTTGATATCAGTTCTTCATTGGTCAAAATTCGATTATGATGTCAAATTGTCTTGCTTTAATCTTTAAAATTTCTATGTATACCATTTCGTACCTCATGGAAGGTTTATATGGATGCCATTTCTTATCTCTTGGAAAATTTATATGTATGCCCTTTCGTACCTCGTACCTCGTGGAAGATTTATTTGTGTTAAAACTGTCTCATTGATGTATACTCCACATATCCTTATTATACAATTACTCAATCATATATAAATAAAAAGCAAACAGATTTAATATTTATTTTACTTTACTGGTGTACGCATTATACATCACAATATAAACAGAAAGCGAGATATTATATAAGAATAAAGTCAACAAACGATTTTTTGGAAATTTGTTGAACTTTGTATTTAAGATATTTATTTCAAATATTAGCTAGCGCTTTAGTAACAGTTCACATTTCTTCTGATAACATTGCTTTTGTTACTTTGGTATAAACTTGTAACTAAAGACACGCGCCGTACTGGCGTATTGTTTTTAAAAGGTAGCATTCTATTTAATTGGATTAAAATGTTGATTGAATACACATGCCATTTGAAATTGCGACGTGTGCTTAAATATTTAGATATATGCAATTGATTAATGTAAGGTGTAGTTGAACCTAAATGTATCTATCATATGCATGGATTTTGTTAAAAGTATACTTTTAGAATATATGCAATACACAATAAAAAAAATATTTACCGAAATTTAGAAGGTTATATGTAAGGATATAAAATAAATGAATTTTTTCTTAATTCTGAGAATCTAAAGAATTAATATTTATAATATATTAATATGTCCAAAAATTAAAATAAAGGATGAAGGCAATAATATCATTTCACTTTAAGCTAAAGAATAATCTTGCAAATACATATATAATTTTTATTATATATTTCATGTAATGCAAAATTCAGGATTAATTGCTTTATGATTTAAACATAATAGTACAGCAATCCATACCTGTCCCACATAGACGATGCTGCCATTGTAAACAACTATCACATTGGAGTGCTTCTTGTCTTTGACGAACTGTACTATTACAACTTAGACACGTGTCGCTTGTCATGTTTTTTTTTTTTTTTTTTTGCATAGTTGTCATTTCGGCTTGCACTTTTTATGGAAAACCATCTCCAGACACAAAAAAAAATCATTTCAAAATGTTTTATATCTAAAAAAAAAAATAACTTTACAAATATATGACACGAAGTAGTAAACATGTATTTAGTCCATGAGGTACGAAATGGTGAATGCATTTGGCCCATAGGGTACGAAATGGTTTTTATCGTGGGTACGAAATGTTAAATGTTGGGTACGAAATGGTAAATGTTGGGTACGAAATGGTAATTTTGGGTACGAAATGGTAATTTTGGGTACGAAATGGCAGAGGAACGAAATGGTCAAGGTACTAAATGACTTGCTACCTACCAAACAATTATACACTAAAAAATCGATCAACGTACTAATATAATCCTGAATTTGTACAAAGTGAGATATACAAACTATTAAATCATAGTTTGTGTGTCAACAGTAGATTTTATTTCAAAAGTAGTAAATCCTTCGACAGTACCCAGGAATAAAGATGTGTTGAGATAAGTTTAAGATGAAAACATAATTATCCACGCTTGTCAAACTATATACTATATTTAGTATGAAGATGCAAGAGTTGCAGAAAACTTGTTAAATAAGCAAGATCATCTGTTTTCATATGATTTGAAGTCTACTTATCACCTTTTTTCGATATAATATGAACATAAAACATATCTTAAATTTGCATCGGATAAAGTTTCAGATAATATTTCCTATTATAATTTTGACGTATTGCCCTTTGGTATTTCAACAGCCAGGTACATTTTCACTAAAATTACTAGACAGGTAGAAGAGTATCAAAGACAAAAGGGTATAGATATCGTTATGTACTTAGACGATTGCATAGCTGGAGAGGAAAATTATGAAAAAGCATTCGAGATGAGTAATGAAGTACACACATGGTTACATATTTTTGGTTTTCTTTTGGTTAGAAGAATAAAAACGCAACTGGAAACCTTCTCAGACAGTTAAATATGTAGGTTTGATATGGAATGTGTGTGTAGGTAAGATGTACGTGTCTCCTAAATGTTTAAATGAACCGAGACATTTTTGAAATTCTTCTTTGAGTAAACTTCCCTAGGCAAGTGTTTATTTAAGCGAGATAAGTTGCTTCGTTAGTAGTTCGGATGATTTCTATGCAAGCAGCTATAGGTAGTCTGGTTAGATTAAGAACCTAGTGTCTTAATTTATGAATGCATAATGGAATAGGCTAATTAGGATTCGCCAGTTTTAATTGCTTTTGATGAAGTTGTTTTCTGGAAGGAAAACATACATCTTCTCAATGAGAAGGAACTGTTAGATGAAAAATCTGTACCTGTTTGGTTTATACTGATGCCTCTGGTAAGGCTTTAGTGGGTATATAATAGATGACGAAACACGCGAAGTAATAGGTGCATGAAAACCTTAGGAACCAGACAAAAGTTCAACATGGTGTGAATTTGAGGCAATTTTATAGAAAGCTTGTCAGAATTGGACCACTTGAGAGGTCAAAATGTTCTATGGAGAACTGAAAATCAAGACATCGTACACATATTGAGTGAAGTCAGTGTTAAGTTAAGAAATGCAATAGATATTGCAGATAAGTTCAGATAAGTCCACAATGGATACCAAGAACAGAAAATGTAACGTCTGATATATTCAGTAAAAAATCAGTTAATGACGACTGGGAGATAAAATATTTGTAAACATTTTAATCAAAAGTGGGATTGATATTCAATTGTTAGATTTGTTTCAATAAAAATTAAAACAAATACATACGTTCTGATTTAAAAGATTGGAACACAAGCAGCCTTTTGGCCATTGTTAGTGACTTATGGTAGAAAAATGAAAACTTTGATTCGGAAAGCGTTTCCGCAATTCATATTTTGCGAGAGAGGGGAAACGGAATTTTTAGAATCTCCAAATCTGTGATTGACATGATTGCATTAAATAGTTTTAGATTTCAAAACACACATGTACATGTAACTTATGAAACAATTTCAAATACTTGAATTGCGTTAATCATCGAAATATGTATTCATTAATTTAATTAATTTTGACAGGGATTTAAATGGTACAATAAAATAGAAGATGCAATTTTAACAGCTGGTGTAACGTCAGACAATTTTTAACTTTAGTCAATCAAATGTTACATTTTCTTTATATTCTAGAAGTGACTATACAGTTCAATTTAATCATGGTGCTTTCCAGAGATGTACCAAATCTGAAAAGTATTCACAATTAAATAACACTTCATGTCTAATATGAGACACTTTTCCTTGAACGCCAACATATTTTACCTGTATTTTGTCGGCACATCAAAGGATGTAGGCATTTAAGGAATGGTTTATTCCCGATTGTCCCACTTTTTCCGAGTTCTAATTGTCCCACATCATAAGTTCTGATTGTCACACATTATTTCATTAGCTTAATTGTTCTTAATAAACAATGTAATTGTTGTTTGTTTTACAACATTAAATTTCAATGAAGTATTCAATTAGCAGAAATTTGAATATGATTTTTTTAAACATCAGATAAATTGACTTTTGATTTCATATATAATATTTTAAAGTTATAAAATATCTATAACGTTTGGGTTTATTTTTAAAAAAAGAATATCAATACCGTAATTTTTAAATTTTAAAGTTTTTAGTTAAATTTGCATGTAATCTTAAAATAGCAAATGCACTACAGATGAAAGATTCCTACTTTTAAATTATGGTACCTACGACAAACTACTCGTATTCGCCACTGGTGAGCAACAAAAACAACAGTATATATGCAGTTGGAACAGGCTACACCTGCCCGTCACTCTTTGTACAATCTACATGACATTGTTGATGGAGAAATGTTTCTACTAGTCTTTGCACTTTTACCCAGAAGTCAGAGGACCTGGAAAATCTTACTCAAGACCATTCCGTTTAGGACAACGTCATCATATACTAGGTTGAAAGTAACAGGCAATTATGAAATCACTACCAAACTAAAAGAACAAGAAGAAGCCACTATCGAAAGATGGAACAGCAGCATGAAGAAGATGGTCCAAGTTCCACACTCATTCCTCTACACTCTACTCAACTACATTGAATAAGAGCTGGCTGCAAAAAAGTGTCCATCATCCAATACCAAGCCGATGGAGTACGACGCACAAAGAGAAGAAAATAGATAAACACAATCCAACCAGTGTACTGACATTGTCTCACTTGGACTGAATTTGCTGCAATTATGTGATGTGTTGTGATGTTGATTTATGTATTATGTGTGCTATATTGGTGAACCTTATGTATTGTGTGTGCTTTTTTGTAACTGTTTATCACTCAGGTTTATTATGTGTGCTTTATTGTAACTTGTAATATGTGTGTGCTATTGAAAACTATTATTATGTTTGCTCCTGATGTGATTTATATTTATATAAAAATAATAGAAGATATGGTATGAGTGCCAAATTAGACAACTTCCCACCAGAGATCAGTGACACAGAAGTTAGAGACTGCAATTGTACCAAATAAATATGTGCAAAATAAAATAAGTAAATACCAACTTCTCTTCGTGCTTATTTCAAATTTTTAAGATATATTTTTAGTTACTTGTAAATATCTGATATGCACTCACACAAATCAAAACAATTCCTGACTGACCTGCTTTTAAATTTCCCAATTGTCCAACAAACATCTTATAGATTGACCCTCATACACATGCAAGTATTCTAAGATCTGTACTTTGTGTCTTTGTGTTTTTGTTAGGTTTTTGTTCATTCTTTCTGTCGATCTGATGAGTTAAGCTATTTTCAACTGATTTTTATAGTTTGTTCTGAGGTTGTACTGTTTCACCACTGTCCCAGACTATGGGGAGGGTTTGGTGCCAGTTAACATTTTTAACTCTGCCACATTATGTATGTGCCTGTCCCAAGTTAGGAGCCTGTAATTAATTCGGTTTCGTTTGTTGTTATATATGTCATATTTGTTTTCTCGTTTATTGATTTGTACATATAACCAGGCCGTTAGTTTTTTCATTTGAAATGTCTAGCATCTGTCATTTCGGGACCTTTCATGCTCATTGTTGAAGGTCTTACTGTGACCTACAATTGTTAATTTCTACGTCATTTGGTCTGTGGTGGAGAGTTGTCTCATTGGCAATTATAGCTCATCTACTTATTTCTGTCTCATAGGAGACACTTGTCGATGCACCCGATCTCGCTCCTTTTGGAGTTCATGAGATTCTCTCAGTTTGTGTTTCTAACCTTGGTTTGTATCGTCACAATTTATTAAAAGATTTGAACATCGATTAACTACTGTTGGCTACAGTTCATATCTTTATGTATCTGCATAAGCAGTCCTATGATATTTCATTTTGATTCTTTCCATATAGTTTCAGAATCGGTATGTACTGGTTGTATCAGCTATGGTACGTCATTTTACAAAATCACCAATGATTCTAAGTCATGGAATCAAGCTAAGGTAAGACTCAATAGTAATATGTGTGTGCTATTGAAAATTATTATTATGTTTGCTCCTGGTGTGATTTATATTTATATAAAATAATAGAAGATATGGTATGAGTGCCAAATTAGACAACTTCTCACCAGAGATCAAATGACACAGAAGTTACAGACTTCAATTGCACCAAATAAATATGTGCATAATAAAATAAGTAAATACCAACTTCTCTTCGTGCTTATTTCAAATTTTTAAGATATATGTTTAGTTACTCTGATATGCACTCACACAAATAAATCACTATCAAAACAATTCCGGACTGACCAGCTTTTAAACTTCCCAATTGTCCAACAAACATTTTATAGATTGACCCTCATACACATGCAAGTATTCTAAGATCTGTACTTTGTGTCTTTGTGTTTTTGTTAGGTTTTTGTTCATTCTTTCTGTCGATCTGATGAGTTAAGCTATTTTCAACTGATTTTTATAGTTTGTCCTGAGGTTGTACTGTTTCACCACTGTCCCAGACTATGGGGAGGGTTTGGCGCCAGTTAACATTTTTAACTCTGCCACATTATGTATGTGCCTGTCCCAAGTCAGGAGCCTGTAATTCATTCGGTTTCGTTTGTTGCTATATATGTCATATTTGTTTTTTCGTTTATTGATTTGTACATAAAACCAGGCCGTTAGTTTTTTCGTTTGAAATGTCTAGCATCTGTCATTTCGGGACCTTTCATGATCATTGTTGAAGGTCGTACAGTGACCTACAGTTGTTAATTTCTACGTCATTTGGTCTGTGGTGGAGAGTTGTCTCATTGGCAATCATAGCTCATCTACTTATTTCTATCTCATAGGAGACACTTGTCGATGCACCCGATCTCGCTCCTTTTGGAGTTCATGAGATTCTCTCAGTTTGTGTTTCTAACCTTGATTTGTATCGTCACAATTTATTACAAGATTTAAACATCGGTTAAGGATGTTTGTCTTTGTTTTGAATTTCTGCCAGACTTCCGGAATCCTCTGGTCTTATCCATTAATATTTGAATGCCTTAAAAATTTTGCCCATTGACCCCAATTTTTCTTTTATAAATCTTTACATGTATATTCATAAGCCATCCGTAAAGTCTTATAAAATCCTTGTTATTTTTAATTGTTTTGAGCACTTAAACTTGTCAATGATAAAGTTTTGAAAATCAAGAGAGAACATTTTCCGCTAAAATTTCAATGGCTAATATCTCGAAAACAAGCACATAGACCTTTATTTTTATTTTATTTTATTTTTGTTTTTGTTTGCTGTTTTGGTTCCTTTAATAATCCCTATCAATATATACTATTGTTATGAAAAGCTTGTTATTTTGAAACTGAGTAGCGAACCTCCTTAACTACTGTTGGCTACAGTTCATATCTTTATGTATCTGCATAAGCAGTCCTATGATATTTTATTTGGATTTTTTTCATATAGTTTCAGAATCGGTATGTACTGGTTGTATCAGCTATGGTACGTCATTTTACAAAATCACCAATGATTCTAAGTCATGGAATCAAGCTAAGGTAAGACTCAATAGTATGCTTGAAATATTTGACGTCATATCATTTAGTTTTAAAATACAAGGTATATCAGTGCAATGAAACAATATTTACAACTTCCCAAAACTTTAATTGACAATAAAATATGTTTTTTGGTTAGTTTGTATAATTGTCTTTTTGCCAATTCCGTAATTGTTCCTGTGATTAGAGATTTATTTGTACAGCTTGTTGCCCTTAGGAGATACTTAAATTTTCATTGACAATGAATAACTAGCGTAATCACTGAATTTATGTGTGCGTTATGTGTGTAATATTAAAGTTTTTCAAGCCTTTTAATGATATTTAATCTTCTGTTATGCCAATTATTTTTGTTGTCAATAGATCATTTTCATTTAATAATTGTTAGAAACGTATATATATATATCAGTTTCACTTATCATGATTTGCATGATAGCAGCCCATTTTGTCCGTGTAAGAACCAGTCTACAATTTGCAAAGTAAAGCAACGTATGTTAAAAGTACGCTATAACAGATTCAACTCGAGCATAAACTACAAATATAGCACACAATAAAGCAGATATAGACTCAGTATTTGAAAACAAAGCTCCCAATCCTAATCATGGAAGATTGTTAAATGATTCAGCAGTTTTTATTATTGATGAACAAGATTATTTTTTTTTTTATATTTATATATCTTTTAGTTTTTAATGAAAATAACACTTTGTAAATTTCTTGCGTCCGACGTGCATTTCTGGATTTACCTTCATCAAGAACGCTGAAACGTCCGACGTGCATTTTTGGATTTACCTTCATCAGGAACACTGAAACGTTCGACGTGCATTTCTGGATTTACCTTCATCAAGAACGCTGAAACGTCCGACGTGCATTTTTGGATTTACCTTCATCAGGAACACTGAAACGTTCGACGTGCATTTCTGGATTTACCTTCATCAGGAACGCTGAAACGTCCGACGTGCATTTCTGGATTTACCTTCATCAGGAACGCTGAAACGTCCGACGTGCATTTCTGGATTTACCTTCATCAGGAACGCTGAAACGTCCGACGTGCATTTCTGGATTTACCTTCATCAGGAACGTTGAAACGTCCGACGTGCATTTCTGAATTTACCTTCATCAGGAACGCTGAAACCTAAACGTTTGATAGCCAGGAATATAAACAAACGTAGAAACATATTGGAGCATTTTGACCAAATCGGACATAATAAGAATATCCAAATTAATTTAAAGTCAACGTTGAGTAAGGGAGTTGAAACCTTAGTTTCTTTAAACTTTCTTAATTCATCAACGGGTAGTTTTAGAAATTTATGTTATAAATCATGTCAGCACCGAAGCACCGACTACTAGAGATAGTAAATGAAGAAATAAATCACTTTATCAATACAGTGGTTCCGAAACGCTATTCTGTATCTTTCTGCACCAGGAATGTTCAAATATAAATAAGGAAGTCGAACGAATGTTCAGTCTTTGAACGTTGTGGTGAAACTTACTTTTACAAATTTTAAAGAGAAAAAAGAAAATGTATACAACTGAATGTATGAGAGACTTTATAAATAGCCCAAAACAATTTTTGATGAGTCACATATGTTTCTATGGAAAATAGGGTGAAATAAAGCTTTTTCTTGAATGTGATGTGTTTACAATGTAGAAAGATTTAAACGTCGATGAGACAGAAACTCAATGACACAAAACAATAAAAGATTTTGAGGTGAACAGACAGATTTCGAAAAATATATGGATGTCTATGCACTTAAATGGCGGCTCAAAATTTAGTCCAGTTGTTCCCTCATTAGCAGTAATATGTCATTAACTTAATGGTGCTTGTAAAGATAATTCCGAATCTATTTGTAAACTGTCTTTTATGCTTATATATCATTTCCCAACAGTTGAGCTGTGAAGTCTTAGGAGGTAAACTTCTTGTGGCTGAAACTGCGAAGGAAAACTGTTTTATCAAAAACGAACTCCTTGCAAGGAATACAGGTAAGTGCCAGGAATCTTATAACAAATAAATGTTATGAATGATATTTGATTGTTGTTATGTTTGAAAAAAGTTATGAATTGTTACATATCGACTCTATTCAATATCCGTTTAATTTTACCTTTCACCGATCTCGAATGCCAGGAATTTAACGAATATATATGCAAAACTAGTGTAGAATCATTCATAACTAGTGAGATTTGCATATAAACCATTTACTACTTAGTTATGATGGTTTTCCTGTTTGAATGGTTTTACACTAGTTATTTTTGGGGCCCTTTGTAGCTTGCTGTTCGGTGTGATCCAAGGCTCCGTGTTGAAGGCCGTTCTTTGACCTATAATGGTGTACTTTTACAAATTGTGACTTGGATGGAGAGTTGTCTCATTGTCACTCATACCACATCTTCTTATAGCTATGTGATGTTGACAGTAAAAGAATGGAAACCGCTTCTCTATCTCAGACATGATAAAATATATTGAGCAAAGGAGTCCGAAAAGAAATTCATAGAATATCTATAAAATAATTTAAACAAACCTTTTAAAAGTTAACATGACTAATTAATCCAACATTAGCCCTTTATATACTATAAGAAACATGCCCATTCAGTAAGAAACTTGACTTTAAAAAACTTAATATGCGGTCATACATTTGCATTTAAAATTACTTAGTCAGACAACAATTTCATTTCATAATTTTTAGAATTGTAGACATTAAATACTAATACATTGTACTTCCTTGCATCCTCCTTTCTCTAATGGTTACAGCCTAGCCTCGAGTGCGAGAAGTGATTGGTTCGATCCTCGGTCGGGTCAAACCAAATGCTTCAAAAGTGGTATTTGCTCATTTTTCCGAAGGCTGTGGCTTTTAAAAGTTAGAGCAAACACTGGTTGGCTCGGAATCAGAATAATATGTCCCAACAGGCTGACATATCTTCATGCGGACTGTTGTCTTGTTAACTAACACGTGCAAAATTCGGATCGGTATGTCGAACTCAATTTCTTGGAATTTTGGGTCGTCAATGCTCTTCAACTCTGTACTTTATTTGGTCTTTTATTTATATTTTTTTATTCGAGCGTCACTGATGAGTCTTTTCAAGAAGAAACGCGCGTCTGGCGTACAATCTTTAATCCTGGTATCTATGATGAGTTTGCTCATCATCATCATCGTCATCGTTAACGTCATCGTCGACGTTGTCAAGCTTTATATCGCTGATAATAATACTTCTTGTCGTTGTTTTTTAATTGAACATAAAACACAATTGGAAGATTGTAATCTTGGTGTTTTTATTCGAGTGTCACTAATGAGTCTTTTGTAAACGATACGATCGTCTGGCGTATAAAATTTTAATCCTGGTATCTATGATGAGTTTACTGTAAAAGATTCTAGTTTAAAGTCACCAATATATGTCAATATCGAAATCATTACTACATGTGTATATATCCTAAAAATAAAAAAATTGAGAACTTAAATTTCCAAAATTGCCGTGAATTTCTAGATCTTAACTTTGACATTTCAACATGTTCAAATAATGATTTTTGCATATAAAATAATATTGTATATGTGACATACACATTTGCACAATCATATGCAATATTTCGTCATCAGAGGATAGATGATACTAATGATGGTACGTGTTAAATACAACATAAACGTATCAAACGAAAGTTATTCCAGAAATATTAGAAGATACAATTACATATGGAAGATAAACAGTTTAGTGTACCAAACAATAAATGGCTAATATAATTTTACAATATTTAATATTTTTACAATTGTAAATCCTCATTCTTAATGTATTTTCAAAATGAACTTACTATTTTTCAGTTGACGGGTACTGGCTCGGAGGTTATAGTTTCTACAAGAATGGAAGTTTTGAATGGATCAGTAATCCTGGTCAACCTATGACATATAGTGACATGCACCCAAGTCAACCAAACGCTCCGACTTCAGAGCGTTGTCTTATATACTGGAAAGATTTCGGATACGCTTGGGGTGATGGTACTTGTTACGTAAAATTACCTTATGTATGTGAATTTGTTAAAACATAGATAAGCATGGTCATATATACATTATATAATGTTATAGAAATTTACAAAATTAACAACATGATTTGATAGCACTTTGTATGAATGACCAAATGTGGTGAATTGTGTTTTCAACAGACTGTTGTATTTATGGAAAATTTGTAGCTGTTACTTTATTTAAACATAATGAGGAAACCCTCGAAATTGCGGGCAGGTGTTAACTCTTCTAAAAGCTAAAAAGAAACTAAGAAATAACAGTATTTTTTTGCTGCTTAACCAAGTTCTTTTTCTTATTTTATCTTGTTTTATCTTGGTTTTCTCTCTTTATAAACAAAATTCAATTATTTAAGATCAATCAAAATATTTTCTGCATTCGAGCACAATACTGCGTTCATGAGATATTACAAACATTTCTTCATATTAATGAAATGTCTGACAAATAAATTGCATTCCTGAATCAATTTTTTCTAATTTCATTACAAAAAAACTGTAATGGTCATTTGCCGTAATTGAAATCATAGATGGCGAAAGAATCTGATCACTAGTTGGTTGACCGTAACGGAAAATCGGTTTCACAAATGACGATGGAAATGTTCCAATCGTCGTAATAACAACACCGTCCTTCTTTTCCCAAAATGTGACCTACCGAATTAGACTTATCACCGGGTTTGTACTTACATGAGCAACATGACGGGTGCCACATGTGGAGCAGGATCTGCTTATCCTTCCGGAAAACTTGAGATCACCCGGTTTTGGTAAGGTTCGTGTTGCTCAGTCTTTAGTTTCTATATTTTGTGTTTTGTATACATGTACTTTCGTTTGTCTTTTAACTCTACGTTCCGCTATATAGAAGAAGGACGAAAGATACCAGAGGATAGTCAAACTCATAGATCGAAAACAAACCGACAACGCCATGGCCAAAATAAAAGACAAACAGACAAATAATAGTACAGATGACACAACATAGAAAACTAAAGACTAAGCAACACGAACCCCACCAAAACTTGGAGTGATCTCAGGTGCTCCGGAAGGTAAGCAGATCCTGCTCCACATGTGGCACCGTCGTGTTGCTTATGTTATTACAAATCCGGTAAATAGTCTAATTCGGTAAGTCACATTCGTGAAAAGGAAGGTATTGTAGTTACGACATAAGGAACATATCCGATATCATCTGTGAAACGGTTATTCCATAACGGTCAACCAACTCGTGATGGCGTCCGTAAAATTTCCGAAGGATGATTTCAACTTCACCATTTGGAACTCTTAGTTAAATAGCTTCCTTGTGAGCAGCAATCCTCTATCAAGGAAATCATGATAGGAAACACAAGCCCGGGAATATCGTATCAAGTATCTTGTCTTGGGAGGGATAAATCCTACTTTGTAAAGAATCACTCTGATTCAAACAAAAATTCTCTGAAACTGACATTATCAAGATGCTTGATTTCTTGATTGACAACATATTTGTTACGTTTGGAGGACGTGTTTTCAACAGACTGTCGGAATTCCAATGGGAACCAATTGTGCCCTCTTCTTGCCGACTTGTTTCTTTATTATTATGAGGCTGAATTCATACAGGAACTTCCTAGGAAGAAGGATAAGAAGTTAGCAATATCCTTTAACTCTATGTTCCGCTATAAAGATAATGTTCTCTCACTAAATAATACAAAATTTGGTGACTATGTTGAACGAATCTATCCCATCGAACAAGAGATAAAGGATACTACAGATACAGTTAAGTCTGCCTCATATCTTGACTTACATCTAGAAATTGACAATGAGGGTCGGTTGAAAACAAAACTTTATGACAAACGAGATGATTTCAGCTTCCCAATTGTGAACTTTCCATTTCTATGTAGCAACATTCCAGCAGCGCCTGCATACGGAGTATATATCTCCCAATTGATACGATATTCCCGGGCTTGTGTTTCCTATCATGATTTCCTTGATAGAGGATTGCTGCTCACAAGGAAGCTATTAAACCAAGAGTTCCAAATGGTGAAGTTGAAGTCATCCTTCGTAAATTTGGTTGACCGTTATGGAATAACCGTTTCACAGATGATATTGGATATGTTCCTTATGTCATAACTACAATACCCTCCCTTTTCACGAATGTGACTTACCGAATTAGACTATTTACCGGATTTGTAATAACATAAGCAACACGACGGGTGCCACATGTGGAGCAGGATCTGCTTATCCTTCCGGAGCACCTGCGATCACCCCAGTTTTTGGTGGGGTTCGTGTTGTAGTCTTTGGTTTTCTGTGTTGTGTCATCTGTACTATTATTTGTCTGTTTGTCTTTTATTTTTGGCCATGGCGTTGTCAGTTTGTTTTCGATCTATGAGTTTGACTGTCCCTCTGGTATCTTTCGTCCCTCTTTGGTCTTTTCTTTTTATTTTGCCATGTCATTGTCTGTTTATTTTTGACTTTGACTTGTTTGAATGTCCCTTTGGTATCTTTTTCCTCTCTTTTATACTGCCTTAATCGGGAAAATAAATAGAAATGAATTGATTCAAGGAATCTTTTGTTTATAATAAGGGTAATTCTTCTATGACATTCAAAAACCACATTAAAACGTGATATATGTAAGTATATGTCATGATATTTGATCATCCCAGGCATATAGTGAGACAGACAAGTTTTAAATGAAATGGTGAACCATCAACTCTGATACTCGTAGATGAAACTTTCAAAATCAAAGTAAATTGAAACATGGTAGAGACTGACACTGGTTAAATTTTCTGAATCTCATGTCTCTAGTTCAAACTGCAAAGCTGTATTACATCATATTTAACTCTGTGATCTTGATCTTGTAATCGATGTTGTTTATAATAAACCATTAATAACACAGTTTGAAGAAAAATAATCTAGCAATTCAACACACAAAAAAAACAAATTGATAATTCAAACAGAATTCTTTAAACCTTGCAAACACAAATAAAACATAAATGTTATAGAAACAGAATTGAAGACCTGTAACTTTAGGCAGGCCAGCATAAAGTTTGATAATGTTTTTTGCCTTTTTTCACTTTGAAAATTAAATCAGCCGTCTAGTTGATACAGATCAACTTGTTCTTGATATTTACAACGTGCAACTGAAACAATACATAACAATAGTCGATTGCATAAGTCATCCAATCAGTGAACCATATATGGTAAACATCTTTATACATTACGATTCCTCTACTACTGACAGGCAACTATAATTAAGTAACAAGAGCGGCGTGAAACAGTGACGTTTTTCTATTCACTTTAAGAGTACATTTGCTTCATTACAGTTTTTTTTTGTCACGATAGGCTGTTCCTCCCTATTTATAAACCTGAAGATCGTAAAGATATTTTTCTTAAAATAGAAAACATAAACATTGATTTTATAAACTTATCTAACAAAACCAATTGAATTGCTCTACCGTTAAAAACTTTAAATATCCCTATTTTGATATCGAAGAATCACCCATTATTTCGTATGCGTATAAAAACTGAGTAGAAGTTCAATTTTTAACTATAAATTGTTTACATCAGACGTCAGTGTAGAAAACAATTCTCATTCAACATGAGACTTTTCTTGTGACATAAATACTACAAGTAAGATCTTTAGAATGAATTTATAAATTCTTCGACATTAAATGCCGTGCACTCCACAGCGAGTGAAATTGAAGACATCATATTATACGTGCATCTCAGCTTAATGTGTCTTCTGAATATTTGAAGGTCCTTACCATGTATAGTCTACCTAAAATACACATAAACCACGTCCAATAACGTTTCATTTCGGTTTATAATCAGTGTTCTACAACTAACTTATCCTTCTGTCCTTTACCTAACTTCCTGACAACAATTAAAAATCTTATTATATATTTATGAAGCAAATCATATGAAAATAACTCGAATTACAATTGTTACATTTAAAATGTTGTTTCCAACTTGTTGGGTCTATTGATTGTTTATGTTATTGCTGAATTTGTTTTATTTCATTTATAAAACTTGTCGATACTATTTTCGTGTATTTTCAAATTTGTAATGTTGCTCTCATGTTAATTGTAATTTTCACGTTTTTAATGTTTATGACGTTACACCTTTGGAGTCCTTTACGTTGCCTACAGTTCAGATTCATTTTCAGTTAATTAGATTTCTGATGCACATCGTCTTTTGTTTAAAGTAGAGAAATTGTATTCGGTAAGAGATATTGCAGGTTTATTTTTTATAACACAGTATTACTTAAAGAAGAAAATATTGTATCTTTTATTAAGAACAAAACTCTATTATTTATTTCAACTAACCATTTGATATAATGAAGTTATTTATGAAGCGTGGCTATCATTGTTTGTTTAGTTTAAAAGAGAGGCGAAAGATACCAAAGGGACATTCAAACTCATAAGTCGAAAATAAACTGACAACGCCATAGCTTAAAAAGAAAAAGACCAACAGACAAACAATAGTACACAGAACACAACATAGAAAACTAAAGACTGAGCAACACGAAACACGAACCCCATCAAAGACTGGGGGTGATCTCAGGTGCTCAGGAAGGGTAAGCAGAACCTGCTCCACATGTGGCACCCGTCGTGTTGCTCATGTTAGTACAAACCCAGTTATAAGTCTTAATTCGGTAGGTCACATTCGGGAAAAGGGGACGGGATTGTAGTTACGACATTAGGAACATATCCGCTATCATCTGTGAAACGGATATTCCGTAACGGTCAACCAACTCGTGATGGCGTCCGTTAAATTTACGAAGGGATGATTTCAACTTCACCACTTGGAACTCTTGGTTTAATAGCTTCATTGTGAGCAGCAACCCTCTATCATGGAAATCATAATAGGAAATACAAGCCCTTGATTATCGTATGTTAATGTATCTAAATTACATTTACTTACGATGTATGTCAAATTTGTAATTATATTTTTATTGTAGAGAATTGATTGTTAGCGACAATTTATATGAATCCAAATTAATTTTTTGACGAATGTGTTTGTGTATGGGCGCATTACAGCTGCTCACAGTATATGAAATTAATAACTAATTCATGATACAAATCAAAACTTTGGAAAAACAAACAAAATGAATTATTGTTTTATTTTTCTTCATGTATTTAATGCAAATATTGAATAATAAACAATGTTTTGTTTTCTAAGAATATTTAATAGTGATCGCTTTATGAAAAGTAAGTAATTTTGGAACGAAAATATCTGGATGAGGAAAGTCATCGTTGTCAATTCTGAAGGACTGTTTGCTGTTGTTTTATGCTTCCGGGCTTAATGCTTGTTTTTCCTGTACACAATAAAGCGAACTTATTTCGTTTCTCGTTTTTATATAGATTAGACCGTTGGTTTTCCTGTTTGAATGGTTTTACACTAGTCATTTTGGGGCCCTTTATAGCTTGCTGTTCGGTGTGAGCCAAGGCTCCGTGTTGAAGGCCGTGCTTTGACCTATAATGGTTTACTTTTACAAATTGTGACTTGGATGGAGAGTTGTCTCATTGGCAATCATACCACATCTTCTTATATCTTTTATCCACACTTCCCCCTCATTCATTCTTTAATTTATAATTTAAAACTTATATTTTAACAAGTAACTTTATCAATTTAAAACAAAATCAAAAGTATGTTCATAGATTTGGCCTTTCAACTGTCCAACTGCTTAGTCTTATGTAGTTTGATTAATTGATTATTGGTGTTTAACGAAAACATCAACAGAAAACGCCCCCTCAGTTTATTTAAAATATACATTGAATAAGCACAACGTTTTGGAATTGATCTTCATCTTCTTAATCGATTTAGCTTTCCAACTCTTTTCATTTGAGAGCCAATGATGCGTGTTACGTAGAAGAAACGCCTATCTGGAGTAGTTAATTACAGACCTGGTATTTTTAAAAGTGTTTAGCATTGTCATTTTTATTACTCGTATAACACCCCCCCCTCCTTTTATTTCTTGATTCCTTAGAAACAAAACACATAAAAATTGCCCTCTACAAAAAGGCATAAAAATTACTGTTTATGATATGTATGCATTGTTTATATTAATACTAATTTCAACTCCTCCATCTAAAAATATATATATTATTACCTCAAGTTGTTTTCTGTTATCCACAAACCTGAAATACCTTTTGAAATCTTTTTTTCATAAAATTAATCAACGGAATTGTAACTTTCGGGTTTGAGGTAACTTATTTAGTCTATTCAGCATTATGTTTTGCTATCTCAGTACTATCATCTATAGCTTTGAAGTACAATTCTTTCTGACATACTTATGACGTCTTATTCTATAAAGTTGCTTCAACCAGAACAATCTGGCGATGTAAATATGATTAAATGTTGTCTTTCATTAATGACCCTGCTATTTGAACACCTTTTGTGTTCAAAGCTCTTTCTATTTTGTAGTTGGAACAACAAGCTCCAATATTAAAAATGAATTTTTATGCAGAAATATCTTTTATTCATGTTATTTTAACAATGCTAACAATAGTTTGCAAAGGCGCTTATCAAAATATGACTCCGAACCTAGTGTTGATTTTGCGTGAACCACCTGAGGGATTCACGCTTATATATTGGCGAGTTTTGGAAGTGTCTATGGGCCACTCGATATCCCTCGGAATCAAGATTTTCGGAACGTCTCCAAAATTTTCGATCATTTGTACATGCATGTAGCTATTTATGTCTTTGATACGGTCCATCTATGGATATGCTACCACGTGACATGGTATATTTCAACAATCAAAGTTTATTTGTAGATTGGAAGGTAAAACAATAAAGACTAGGTTGCAGTCAAAAAACCATTTATACGTTAGAACCTATTTGCTTTTTAATAATGTGAATGTTTATTAAATATCAAGTAAAATGATAATGCAATTATATAATTCATGCTTTGAGACAGCACCTGAACGCGTTGTGTATGTGTAGTATTTAATACAGCGTGCTGTTTAGAATTATGACAAACCTGGGAATAGTTTATTGATATATAATGACCCAGAATTAATTGATTATTTCTGAAGTTTATCATTTCATTTGATATTTTGTATTTCAATCATTGCACGGGAAAATGTCGGAAAGCATGAAGAAAATTAAGAAAACGATATTTCTTATGAATTTTATATTCGAGCGTCACTGATGAGTCTTATTTAGACGAAACGCGCGTCTAGCGTATTAAATTATAAGCCTGGTACCTTTGATAACTATTTATATCTAAGGTTGGAAACACAGTGGTCGGAAAGCAGAAAGGTAATCATACAAAAGGACTTTTCTGTCAAAAATATCGAATTCCATATATAGATACTACCAGACTATAAAAAATATTCATTATTAAGTTTAATCTGAGACTAAATTTATTCTTAAAATAGAATAGTTAAAATTGTCATATATATATACGTGCATTATGTCTCACAGGTTTTAACAGTCATAACATTTATGAAAATGAGCACCAATTAATGAGCAGGGATGCGTATCCAAAATTAGCTAAATATCTAAATTTAAAACGGTCGCGAATGAAAAAAATACTTGCATGGTTTCAATTCATAAGGACATTAAATCCTTGCATGTCACAAAAACGTGATTAATATTTAATAATAATCATAACAAAATTTAATTGCTATCATAATGTAAATTATTTTATACTGTTTGAGAATGGATTTAAAAGTCTTTGCTTATATTTTGTATAGCAGTATACATGTATTCATATAGCGGAATGTTAAGACTTTAAAAGAGATTGATTTGATAAATAAAATGCCCATCCGTAAATACTTGACGTTTGTGTTTATTGATATTATAAAATAATATTGTAGTTTAGGAAATAAAATCAGTAACAGGTATGTAATTCTTGTTTTGTTTGTTTGTTTTAAAAGTTCAACCTTATAGCATCTAAATATTTTCTTATCCAAAGTATCAGTGCGTATGCTGTCTATTTACTATGTCTTGCGCAAAAATACCACGTGCATGCATAAATATTAATTTCACTCGCTTTTCTTATCTAGAATTCAGGACACGGCAGTAAGAGCTTGACATGTGATTTTTAAGCACGCGGTTATCGTTACTTACGGTATTCTGACCTCTATATGTTTCTCTTTTTTTTTTAGTCCCTGTCCTACTATAAACTTTGACATTTTCGAAATTCTACCTAAGGAATATATTACTTAACTTAGTACTTTTATTCGAGCGTCACTATTGATTCTTTGTTGACTTTACTCGCGTCTGGCGTACAACATTTTAATCCTGGTATCTTTTTATATCTACATATCTTTTTATACATGAATATGTTCTTTCGAGAGTATGTTCAGGTATTCATAAAACTTCTGAAAATTAGATATTTTTCAAAACAAAGTTTTCCTGTAGAATATTTGGATTGATTTAAGTAAAATCAGGAAGTCCTTTTTTGAGATGTTTTATGAGACCAAAATAAGTCTCTATATATGAGGTCACAATGATCTTGTGTGTTACTGTCAAGAAAAATATACGAAACCTTCTTATATAAGTTGCATGCTACAGAGTTTCACTTCACAAGGAAATTAGACTTTTAATTTATCTATACAACATCTACCATGAGTACAGACAGCTTCAATAACGAGTTGAGAATAATTGAAGGCATCCATGCAGGAAACAAAATATGAAGATATGATAGATAAAATAAATGCATCCAGAATATTAAGCAAACTGAGTGCTTAAATTTATATTGCGATTGGTTTGTTGAATTTGAATTAGACATCCGGTTTATAGAAACTGGGATTTGCAAAAGGGTTATGAAAAAACGATGTTAATTCCCAAGTAATAAATAAAATAGTCGAAGTTTAAAATGTATATTCAAATAGAAGCTGTAGGCTATATTTATCCTCATATTTTGTGCAATTCGTTATAGTTAATCTTTAGTTCTTCGTTTATTGTTTTTTGAACTGTATTTGTTCCTGTCATCTTTTTTATTCTTTTATCCACGGTTTTGACTGGTCCGTTTTAATGGTTTTCTTTTATCTTATCAATAACATTTGTGCTTGTTTATAGCCATCGGATTATCTTAGTCACAGTTTTAGTTTTGAGAACCAGTGACGACCTCAACTAGCCCCTTGTTTACATGCAAGAATTGTGTGATATCATTTCATTATCTCGATGTAGTTCTAGATGGATGAATTGCGGAATTTTGCTCTCTCTTAAAAATCCGAAATCAGCGTAGAGTATTTTGTTTGGTGTTTTGCAATGATATTGATGATGAAGTTCCGGATATTCATAGATGCCAAAGAGTTTTCTTCTGAGACCATAAAAATTCTTCAAGATTTAGTATACTTTCTTTTCAGGACTCTAAAATTGAAGATGGTTCTTCTGTCAAAGCTTGAGAACCTTTATTAAATCAAACAACTTGATTAATGTGTACTCGATTATTAACGACGTTCTTGGTAAAGACAGACATTCAAATGGTGTAATAGAGACTTTGGTATCATACGTT
The DNA here is from genome assembly GCA_017311375.1 of Mytilus coruscus. Lineage (NCBI taxonomy): Eukaryota > Metazoa > Mollusca > Bivalvia > Mytilida > Mytilidae > Mytilus > Mytilus coruscus. The sequence goes on along the minus strand of CM029595.1, from coordinate 79,444,478 downwards.
TATTTTCCACAAATTCTGATGTTTTTACGGTTCCAGTATTTAAATTCTGATATGAAAAATATAGGATGTAGTATGAAGAAAATATACATCAAAAGGTCACTTTACCGGTCTTAAACGACCTTCGACATTATAGTTTGGGTGATATTGTGACTTCCCGGTGATTTGGCTTAATTTATAGCAAAACAATTTACGAAAAACAAATATGACAAACATGAACCAACGACAACCACTGAACTACAGGCTGCTTGTTATATTGAATATTACTGAAGCAGCACCTAAAACAATATATGAACTTCCATTATGATTTTTATTATAACTTCCTTCGCCGGAGGCCTACATAAGTAACGCCGGGAATCTTGACTCGAAATCCCGAAACGTTACAATATCTAAAACACTACCAAAGATATGTCATGAAATATTATGCATTGTTTAATGCATTTTGAAATATCATTGTCTAGGATTTTTTTTATTATCAGCAACATTTATGCAAATTCCCAGTGGGAACTGAAAAATTGTTGATACGTGGTGAATGCAATAATTGATATGAAAAAAAGAAACAATGATTTATAATTCTTTCAAGGTAAGGTTTGAAACCAAAGACATTTAACTTTTACGCATGAACACTAGAAAATGATATGTGATTTAAGTATCACGTGTTTTGTTATTTCAGAAGCATGCAAATATTTGAAAGTATATATAGAATATAATAGAATAAATGAAAAGCTTGAAAACTGGAAAACGCATTAATAAAGAGACGGAAGACAGTAGCAAGTTTTTATTTCATTCTGTTCATTTGTTTATCCTTAATTGGTCCGATTAAGCATTCGAATATGAAAGTTCATTTTTGTCTTTTCTTAACAAGCTGTTTCTTGTTGGTTAAGACAGAGAGAATCGTGATAAATAAAGGATCATTCTCCGTAGTAAACAAAAATAGGATCGTAGTTAGTGAATTCACCACAGACCAAATTGTTACCACGAGAATGATGTGTGCCATTAGATGTTTTTCAGAGGAGAAATGCTGTGTAGCAAGTTATAATAAATCAACTTCTACTTGTCGTCTTGATACGTCTGAGAACTGTTGTGTTGACATGGAGATTGTTGACGGGTGGGAAACTTTCAAAACAGATAAATATGGTAAGGTTCACATAAATCTTGCGGAAACTTGTAGAAGAAAAGGGTTAATTCTTCAAAGATTGGGTGGAAACTATACTAAACATAAGTAAACTATGTATTAAGCTAATATTTTTGGCATCATTCATTGACAAATAAAGTTCCCTATTTAGTTTTTGTTCACAGTTTTGGATCAGATCTATTAGCATTTTTGTCAGTTGTGTTGTATGTCTGTGATGTATGGTTAATCAGTGTTGGCAGCTGGGTCCCAATTATTGTCACTTTAACCAATTATGTCTATTTGGGTTGCTCATTCAAGTTTGTCAATATAACGGGACTATAAACAACTGTCACAAAGCAAACAAGTCCAACTGGTACCATTCAAATATTTTGGCATATCAATATTTTTTATATGAAGTTACAAAGCAAACATCAAGTCAAATCCCACAAAACAATGCATTTGTGTCTTTAAAGAATATAATGTAAAAATTCAATTTATTTCTTGCTACAGTAAAAGCACGATTATCATTAAAGTAATAAGGAGATGTGGAATGATTGCCAATGAGACAAGACAACTATCCACCAAAGTTCAAATGATGTGGATGTAAGCAATCACCGAGAATGATTTTGTCTAGTAAGGAGTAAAGGCACCTTTAAAGTGACTTAATTTGCAAAAATACAGTTGAACAAACAAAATTCATGTATTTTGTGTTCAGCAAAATTATTTTTTTATTTTTTCAATTTGAATTATCCAACATATAAAAAATCTAGCTTATATTCAAGAAAGGTAAATAACCTTACATCCTACTATAAAAAAGAAAAAGATACCAAGGGGACAATAACATGTATAAGCCAAAGAAAAACACAATACTACGGCCAAAAAAAAAAACGACAAAAAGACAAACAACAAACTACACAGAAAACTAAGGAATGAGCTACACGAACCCCAAGTAAATATAGTAAATCTCAGGTGCTCCGGAAGGGTATATAGATTCTGCTCCACTAGATACACCTGTCATGTTGCTCATGGCAAGTACAAATATTGTGAAAAGCCGCATTCATGATGGCGTCTGTTAAACTTTCGAAGAGATGACCCCAACTTAACCAATAAGAATCCGTGCTTCATGAAAGCTTCAATCTTCTATCAAAGAAATCATGATAGGTAAAACAAGCTCTGGAATATATCTGTTATTTTTAAACGGGACTTTTATTTCTAACCATACTATTCAAAATCAGACGAAAGCATGTTTCAAATATTTTTCTTTTCCTGTGTAAAATTTATTAAATTACTTCCTATAACAATACAAAAGATATATTTACCCTGACTAACATAACAAGAAAGGACCAAATACTATAACGGCAGGTTGCACAGAAATTTTCTTAAATAATGGAGATAAGCCTTTAATGGACATTTTAATATATTGAAAAGAAAAAAGGAGAACAAGGTTAAAATCTAAAAACAAATCCTTAATGGAAGATTCAAGGCTTCAATAGATGTTTTACGTTCAATATTTTGCTATGGTCTTTTGAAAATTTTGCTAAACAATAACTAAGTTCCTAAGTCAGGAAAATTTGAAAAAACATTTCTAAACAGCTTCATAATGGGACTTGCATATAATAGATGTGCAATCATCTGTCCTTAAAAACCAAGGATCCTTTTTGAACCAGTACGAGGTTATTATAAAAAATTGGAACCGTTCTTTGTAAATTTTATTAAAAATAAATTAGTTCCCACAGACAGATTGGTGAGATGGGGGAAAATCATTAAAAATTCCTTCATAGCAGACTTCAATGAGTGTTGTATCTTTCTGTGAAGATTCGGGGACCTGGGTTGAAAACTGTTGTGATGATTACAAAATATATGTACCAACATTTCCCCGGTCGCCTGCCCAACTGATAACATAACCATACTATAAGCCGGTTCTGCATTTTTGCAACCCCGCAATTAAATGCATCTTTTTGGTCTCAAAACTTTGTCGTATCTTAAAGTCAAATATACCAAATATGTATATCGAATTTCCTCTGTTTTTGTTTCTATTCGAGTGTCAAAATAGTAAAGATAATGAAACCTAATGGAAATTGTCTGCATAATTCATACTTTGAACATTTTACAATAATTCTGTAGATACATTTGAATACACAATGTTACAATACTTAATATTTTCAATAATAAATAAAAGTTGCAGTTTTGAGTCATCTTGTAGCATTTTTAACCAGATAACATGTTTTAAAATAACTACACCACAATAGTCTTTGAAATCTCAAAAAAAATATATGATGCTGTGATACTGTAATTTTGTGTAAAGGCTACACGACTTCATTAGAATGGTCATAATAGTCTTATCCCAGAAACCCAAGACCTGTATGTCACTGCCTCAGCAATTATACGAAATTTGAATTTTATATTTAATTTTCATTTAATTCAAGAATCGCCATGCATTGGTTGCATCAGCTATGGGACGTCATCTTACAAATTCTCTGAGGATCATAAATCATGGAATGGCGCTAAGGTAAGTCTCGCCGCCATTATACTTTAAATATATTACGGTTACCATATATTTAGATATATTTGTCATTAGCTACCATGAAACAATTTCAAATACTTTATTGTTAGGTGTATCATTAGAATTGTGATAAAAAAAACATACACAACACATCAGATAAATAACAAACACAAGAGAAAGCAAAAGTTTATTCTATTTTGAAATATGCAATACGAGTCCCTTATCCTAAGCATTGATAAATGTTGTATACTTCAACATCTTATTTTGTTGAAAGGTAACTAAAAAGAAGTTGGATTTTTTCAATATCTTGTATTGTGTTACCATGTTAAAATTACTTTTATGGTTTTGCGAAATAATCACACAAATCTTTGACACTAACATAAAACAAGTTTCATTCTCAACGGTATTAAAGGCTGATCACAAACGGATTTTCCAAGGAATCTACTTGTATAACAAATAATATCCCTGGAATATTTAATCTGTTTCCTTGTTCTTTGGCATCCATAGATTATCGCGGACCTGATATCAATGTTTTTAATTATGTTGACAGTGAAAACATCTGTACTTTTTTTTCGCATTGCATTTTCTTGAAATAATTGTAATTTATACAAAATACTTAGTCTTCTCTCTTGATCATAAATACCTGACACAGAAATTAGTACAGCTGCATGCATGACTTCAATTCAACCATATGAACAATCTTCAGACGCATGATCTCAATTGTGTATTAACAGATTAAAAAAAACAGCATGAATGTTCTAAAAAAAGATGAGTCTGTATGTTTTACACCTTAGTTATATGTATAGGGATGGTTGACGTGTCAGTAGTTATGGAACTACACTCGCATCCTTATTCAAAAAATAAGATAAAAGTTCACCATAACGGAGGACAATTGACAGAAAATATCAAATGGGGTATATGTGCACAGTTTGATTGAACCCGCCTTTTGGGTGACATTGTCATCGAAACGTCACGAAAACAATTTGTTATTCAACAGTCAAGACAATGTCAATGTTACCGTACACGGAGAGCAGTGTTCTACATATGACGGTATTACATAATTCGTACAAAACCTCATCAAAGATACCAGGCTTATGATTTTTGAGCACCAGACGCGCGTTTCGTCTATTAAAAAATATTAATAAGTGACGTTCGAATGAAAAAACTTAAAAGGCCAAATAAATTACGAAGTTGAATAGCATTGAGGGCCACAAATTCCGAATGATTTTGTGATTAAGATTATAACACAATGTTGACTGGTGTACCCCTAATTTTGACATTTTTACCTATTGTGTCTGTTTGTTTTGTTCACGCATCGTTGTCAATATAATGGAATTTGATGCGCCTGTCATACAAGTGAGAGGTTTAGCTAGCTATAAAGCCAGGTTCAATCCACCATTTGCTACATAAGAAAATGCCTATACCAAGTCAGGAATATGACAGTTGTCATCCATTCGTTTGATGTGTTTGAGCTTTTGATTTTGCCATTTGATTAGGGACTTTCCTTTTTCAATTTTCCTCGGAGTTCAGTATTTTTGTGATTTTACTTTTTGTCAAATACAGCTATGGTAATCTATTCCTTGCGAAGAAAATCCTTTCAAACAATTCAAAAGGGCTTCTGGGCTGGCCAGTAAAATCGCCTTTAAGAATCGTTGAGTTTTGAAATTAGGAAGCTGTAGGAAGTCATTGAAAAATTAACTGAAACTAGATACAAGATTTTATTAACAAAAAGTAGTTGTTGAAACTGAAGGCAAACCAGTGTATTGGTTCTCCTCTTGACTTGGTATATATTTATAACCGCCTTCCATTAGCTACGATAAAAAACGTTTATCCATCTGTTCCAGGGTCGTTGGTTCTATTTCCGACTGGTACGGTTACATTTTGCGCTGTTACTGAAAAACCCAAGGTTCATGAAAGAGATTATATGAGTTTAGCATTGGTTAGAGTTATAATGACTCTTGAGTTGACCTAGTAGATAAAGAACTCCCCTACGTTAGCTGCGCTGGAATAGTATTCATTTACCTCAGTTTGTAGAGCGGTGGCTGGCTGTGACATGGGTCCCAGGTTCGAATCCCGGTTATTACAGTGTCATTTTTGGAACAAATCATGTCCGAAGGTTACATTTTGTCTTTCAAATGAAAAACCCAAGGCGAATAGAACAGATTACATAAGTTTAAATGGGGTTGAGTTGGATATCGTCATTATGTTACAATGACTCTTAAGGTTGGGAAAGTGAAGCGGTGCATCCCTTCATCTAGTAGATATAAAAGAGTCCGTACTGTACCAGGAGGTCCCGTGTTCGAATCCCAAATGGTACATGTACAGTGTCAGTTTTAAAAGACGTATTCCGATGAACATAATGTCTTTATCAATTCACAACAGCGTATGCAATATGTCAAGTTTCAATCGCCCCAAGTGTAGCATATATTATATAAATCCGTTTTATTTTAAATTTGTATGTTAAAAATAAAATGGTAACTTGAAAAAGTACGTCAATACTGCATTGTTGTATTGAATAGAAGGTAAGAGCTACATAAATCTGTTGACAATAAAATATGGCAGTATTTTCTCCAGATGAATTGAATGAGGAAAATCTGCATCTAAATCTTTTTGAATTGACAGGTATTTGAGGCTCGCCATTTCCTACCCCTTAATATCTCGGAAACAGTATGAGGTACCATAAATCTGTAGAAAAAAAAAAGAAATACAAATGTTCTTTACCTTTCAGGGATTGTTTTCCACATTTGTCGTCTTAAAGCTCGAAAACCGTATAAGCAAGCCTCCATAGCTGATTATAAAAATTCAACCATTTCCACAAGAAATCTGAAAAAAACCTTGCTCTTGTTATACCAAATAATTTCAAAGAAATCTGAAAAAAAAGCTTGCTCTTTTTATCCCAAATAATTTCAAAGAAAGAAAATGGACGGCAGATGTCAATTTCGACTAATATTTCAGACATAATTCAGGTAGGGATTTTTTTATCATACATGCAAAGAAAACTGCATCAGTATTTGCTGACAGGACTGTTGTAGCATCTAGTTGAGATGGGTTGTGGATTCCTATTTAAATTCCAAGCAATATCTTATAAAGGTGAGATGGAAGATACTAAAGGGATATTCCAACTCATGGATCAAAGACAAACTAACAACGCCATACAATAAACGAAAAACGACTAGTTCGGTGATCAGTCTCATTCGGTAATGTCACTTACAGGAAAATGAGAATGGGATTGTGGTTACGACAATTGGAACGTATAAATCGTCATCTGTTAAACATAACGGTTAACCAATTCGTGTCTGTTAATTTTTCCAAGGAATGACTTTAACTTTGTCACTTAGAAACCTTGGTTTAATAGCTTCCTTGAAAAAAAGTAAAATAACAAAAGTACTGATCTCCAAGGAAAATTCAAAACGGAAGGTCCCTTATCACATGGCAAAATCAAAAGTTCAAACTTATCAAACGAATGGAAAACAACTTTCATATTCTTGACTTGGTACAGGCATTTCCTTATGTAGAAAAGTAGAAAGCAGCAACCTCTTTCAAGGACATTGTGATATGAAACAAAAGCTCTGGAATTAACGAATCAACTTGGAGATGTATACTCTATATGCAGGCGGTGCGCTCGAATTTTGTTACACAGAAATGGAAAGTTTACAATTTGGAAGTTGAAATCATCTCATTTTTAGCAAATTTTTGTTTTACACTGAACCTTTTTGTCAATTTTTAGATGTAAGTCAAGATATGAAGCAGACTAAACTGTTTCTGTGATATCCTTTAAATCAAGTTCAATTGGATAGATGCGTTCAACATAGTCATTATCTTTCAAGCGGAACTTGAAGTTAAAGGATAATGCTAGTTGCCTTTCATTCTTCGGAAGAAGGTCCTGTATGAAGTCTGTCTCATATGAATAAAAATGTACTAGTCCTGTAACTTTCTCTGAAAAGGGTTGGGGCTGATCTCGGTCGTTTTAAAATTACATGGTTATAAATTGAACTTCATTTCTTTTTTTCTTGTTTTTGTAAAATAACCCCGACTGTATTGATTTTAGTGTATTTTCATTTGTGACTAGGATACTAGGGGAAATAACCTCGTTGTCATTTTCGTCAGGCTAGGGCTACGATATGGTCCTCTTCTATAGCGAAGATGCCCCATTGCAAACACGTTAAACAACACCGTTTCACGTTCAGTACGTACAAGCTAAAGTTTGCAAATCCAAAGCTCTATAGGATGAATATTATTTTACCAATTATACATATTCGGATGCTTCATTGAATTAAAATATAGTCCATCATTTTCAGTTCCCTCGAAAACATTTAGATTTTTCAATCATAAGACTTGACAAATTCAATACAAACTTCACGTTTGGAGATAAAATCAGGCAATACGGACTATCATTCGATATGCAAATTTTGACGAGTGAACAACATATATATTCAAGATATATAAATTTTAACATAAAGTTTTCGTAATGATGGTGGGATATAATGACAAAGCTGGTATTTGTCTCTACGGTAGTTTCACTGAATTTTTGCGTTAGACATAAGATTTGTTTCAAACCTGCTATCCAACTGATCACACCGTTTGTATAGGGCTTGTTAGTAAGTGTTACATAATAATGTCGTCTTTTTACCAATAATATAATTATATGAAAATTTTTGTCTTTTTCTCAACAATAATTCATAACACCAACACATATTATGTTTAACAACGATATCATATTCATTGAGTTTACGCATCAAATGATATACGATACCAAACGTCTCTTGTGATATAAATCATGGTACTGTTGTTTTTGTAAATACAAACATATCACATAAAGATGATCAAGAAACACAAGCATATTTAATAACCGGTACTACAGGATATAAACAGTCTATTGTATCAAAAGTTTATTGGATCCTATGCAACATCTATACGTAATTTTGTAATTTAAAATATTTCTGATGTTGTAAACCATCATGCTAATCATGAACATTAACGGTCCCAATTTTACTGCACCAAATCCGCATTTTGACAGTTTATGTCTCTTTAGTGATGCTCCAAGACAAAATATAGGTAAATCTCAAACTTTATAATTATGAGTTTAATGCCATTGTACAATGAATTCATATTCTCAACATTACTATATTAGTTTCATACTCTCAAGCAATTCACTTTTTAAATTGACAAATATAATTTGCAGTTATTCCGACATTGCTCTGCCGTCCCACGGCCTCAGCAAGTTAAAAAAAAAGAGAAATCTCTGCTCACTTGGTATTGTCACTTTCATATTGTGAAAAACGGTTACTTTTAAACGTGTTACCGTTGATAGATGGTTAACAATAGGAAAAGTAACAATACTACTGAATATGTTTAAACTATTCTAGAAATATTACATTGATTATAAAAAAAACTAATGCAAGAATCCAAATATGTATTCAGTATAAATAATTAAATAACACGTAGACGAAAGGGTGATAGAGCAGCTGGTTACCCTCAAAAACATTGTCAACCTTGGCTTCGCGTCAGTTGACAGAATGCAGTATAAATAATTAAATAACACGTAGACGAAAGGGCGATAGAGCAGATGGTTACCCTTAAAAACATTGTCAACCTTGGCCTCGCCTCAGTTGACAATGTTTTCTCGGGTAACAGTCTGCTCTATCACCCTCGCAGTTATGTGCTATTTATAAACAAACTATGAATGTAAGAATAAATTGGAGCTTTTATACCTTTTAGGCGATAGGTTGATAGACAAAGTACTGTAAAAGCTGAAGATGATTGAATGCCATTTCTGTAAATTTTATGGTATATGAACAAATGACGGAGCAAATTTTACGAAAGACGCTCTTCTCAGCTTCTTGCAAACTGTAATATGACATTTATCGATTTCTCTTAAAACTCACATAATCGGCATATTCTAAAATACAGTACTTTCTCTTACAACTATTTTTTCTCCATTTATAATTCAATCAACCATGTAATTGTACAAATAGAACGGTACTAACAAGTTTAATTTACCGCGTGAAGCGTGATAAGAGCTATTATAATTATGTCCCTACAATTGCTAAAGATAGTGAAATTCCTCAATACTTTCGATATTATGGAAGTTTGATTGATAAATGAAAAGGATCACATTATCGTTGACTTAATTACAGAATTGTCATTTGTAATTTCATTCTGTTGTCATATACATTTTAAAATTGACATTTTATTTACCTTAAATAGACATTTCTTAAATCAGAATATGAGCCAAGGTCGTACCCAAAAAGATAGTTTGCCCCCATTAAGATCTTTGTAAGCAAACATTCTACTCCTAATATTCAAAAGATTGACCAATGTAACAACGTACCTAAAAACTGGTCAGAAGGAAACATCGCACGAGAAAGGAGATATCACAAACTGCAATAACTGGAAAGGAATCACCGTATTATCAATTCCATCAAGTAAAATTTTCAACAAACTACTGATAGATAGAATTAAAACAGCAATTGACACCAAACTCAGAAAAGAAGAGGCAGGTTTTAAAAAAGATAAGAGCTGTTGCGACCATATATTTGTGATGCAAAATAGTATTGAATAGTGCACAGAAAGACAGAGACACATTATAATAAACTTCATTGATTTTGAAAAAGCCTTTTACAGCATATGCATATATATATAAAAGCTTTAACAAAAATTTTATGAAACAATGCGATACCAACAAATATGGTACAACTTATTCAAATGTTTTATACAGAAGTCATAAATTTGTATGGTCTTTACCTGACACCAGTTTTTTTGCCAATTCAGGAGTTAGACACCGTTGTTGTATGCCATCTCTTCCTTTCAAAATAGCTGTCGATTTGGTAATTCAATCATTAATAAGCAGTAACAACACAGGTATCAGATGGATTATATTTACTTATCTAGAAAATCAGGATTACGCAGACGCTCTGGCTTTACTGTCATATCTCGGGACACACATGCAAGATAAAACAATCAAATTATAAAAGAATGGAAGTATGATTGGACTTAACATCAACATCGGGAAATCAGAAGTTATCCCTCTTAACATTTTGGGGCCTCCTAAAATAGATTGAAATTTGGCACAACTGGAATGTACTTCATTGTTCACATACCTGAGCAGAGGTAACATCTGATGGAGGAACAGACAAAGACATTCAACTAGGAAAAGGAAACGAAATATTTGCATTTTTAAAGCTACGTAACATCTGGAAGTCTAGTAACATCAGTAAGAACATCAAAACTAGACTATACAATGCATGAGTACTATCAATATTGTTATATGGGCAAGAATGCTAGAGATTGACCACAAATGATATCAACAAGCTTTCAAGGTTTTACAACAGCTTCTTCAGAAAGATCTTGATGATATTTTGCCTACGTAAGATCTCCAACAAAGACCTACATGAAACAACAGGATCCAAGAAGTAGCCACTGCTGCAGCAAAACGATGGAGATGGATTTATCATGTTCTACGTAGACCACATAAGGACATGACCCTAAGGAAAGGAAACAAGAACGCCATAAAACAACTAGGTGAGATACAGTTGAGAGTTGAAATAATATACCAGAAATCAGTTTGGGTGAGGTAGAAAAGACAGCATAGAATTTAAAGAGTTGAAATATGTAGTCCTTCGCCGTATGTGCATCCGGGTATAACAAGGACTTGGTTGGTAGGTAAGATCTTTGTATTTGACATCTTGTGGCATATGTCTTTTGAGTATGGCATTGGCACATATCTAAATAGCAATGGCGAAATCTCAAATTGAGGCTTGTTTTGCAGTTTTGTATTTAATTCAAGAAGTGTGAAACATATATAAGACACAAATTAAAAAAAAATATACATACTAATATCCGATTGACTGATGTCTTGTGCACATCGGAAGGATATTATTTGATATTTTTATTATATTTTGGGTTTTCGAATATATGGGCCCCAAAAGTATTCCAACAAAATTATCATACATAGTAATTTAAACGGCTGAATAACAATTAACGCAGATATGCAAATGTTCAAAAATTCGATTGCATTTAGACTCTTATAAATATCCATATGTCATAAATTTTACTAAATCAACCTAGAGAGTGGAACCAATCAAATGAAGAGAAAATGGTTGATGCAAATTTTGGTAGTTAGTTCATTTGTTTCTGGAAACGGAAGTCACATTGACTGTACTAGTCACTTATGGTAAAGAACCACTAATTCGGGCCCGGTCTGAAAGAACATACAAGAAAGTAATATATTTGAACAAAATAGTTCCTACACATAGCTGTAACTTTGTCAATTAGTAAAATGATTGGCTAATTTTGGTATAAATTGAAAGCTTAAGGTCTTGGGAACACTGTAGAACCCTTGTTGAAAGTTTCTTATTAATAATAAAAAGATATATGAAATTAAAATAGAAGGGCATATTTGCCCTGTGTTCAGATCAGAAGTCCCTGTTTTTTACTACTACTATATTTCCGGGAACCAGTGCGCTCTAAAATGCAATTAATGGTATGTTGAATTTTGCAGCACAAGTCAGTGTAAGGTATATTCTTGATACGAAATGACTGTCATTTATTTGAATTTAAAGACAAAATAGCTATAAATGCTTGAAATTGCAGAATTTAACATGAAAAGCAATGGGGCTATGAATTAATGGTTTTATTCCTTATATATTTTGTTTCAGTCAATGGCTACTGGTTAGGAGGTTATAATTTCGACAAGGATGGAAATCTTGAATGGATCAGTAATCCTGACCAACCTATGACATATAGTGACATGAACCCGGGAGAACCAAGCGGTCCGACTACACAGCGTTGTCTAGTATACTGGAGAGCATTTGGATATGCTTGGGGTGATGCTTATTGTAGCGCAAAATTACCTTACGTGTGTGAATTTTTAAAAACATAAATTTGCATGAACTTAGATTTATCATACGGTGTTTGTCTTCTTTATTTCTATGGTGTCCAAGGGAGAGCTCAGAAGAATTTTGTAATAAAAGTCTGGTACAAACCATTGCCGTAAAAGGCAGGATGAATATGTCAAAGCAACTGATAATGAAGGTTAATGTTTAAAAATGTTGCTAAGACGAAATTTAATAACAATCGGTGGTTGGATGACTTTTAGTTCTTAGACTTTGAGGCCGCTGTGAAAACGCTAGAACGTTTTTTGTATACTTTGCTAAAATGCCATTTCCAAGAGCATAACTAAAAGTATTGGCCGCTAAGTTTATTTTCGAACTACATTTGTGTGCGTAAAGTTATTTTTTGTTGTGTTGTTCTGAGTGTAATGATTGTCTAGGAAACACACAGAAGATGTATTTATACTGCTATCTTTAATGAAAATTCATCATCGGTAAAATTATCAACTGCTTAAGTTTGATATATTACCTTTTCAAATTTATTCATAAATAGTAATATATTATTAATTTTGATTTACAAAGGAACTATTTGGATGTGTATATCTAAAATTTAGTTGCTGTTCAATCGCTCTTTTCTTAATTTAAGGACAAATAACATGTCAAAGTTGGCAGTAGATGAATAAAATAGTGTATAAACTTTCCGCAAGTCATTAAACACATCATTAGATTCATAATATGTCTTCAACTCCAAATTCTGCACAATCTTAAAATCCGGAGTGATCACATAGATCCAGCATGGCTGGATAAAAACACTTTGAGAAATTTCTTTAGTTAACCATGCCATTTAAGGCAAATTATACAGTTGACAGTGACACCAACAAAATTCAAACTTGAACATTGTTTTGTGGTAATAAGCATTGTGTATACATGTTTCATAAGATTTGGTTGAGGCAAACTAAAATTAGAAAATGGAAACCAACTTTGTGACGACTAATGTACTGACAGACATGGGTTAAACCTACTACCCCCCAAATTGCGGTGCGGCCATAAAAGTGTTTATTTTATTTTAGTTTTTGCCCTTGTACCTTGAATCGATCAAATGTGTGCAATTCGCGGGACATTGGAAATTTGTTCTTTTATTTCACATTGGACACTAAAGTCTTGTATTCATTAATGATTACAACTTGTTTGGACTAGAAAGCATTGATAATTACAAAGAAAAATAAGATTGGTATGTACTGCGCTGTTTCTAGAGTTGCGGTTAATTGAATAAGACCATGTGTGGAATTTGTCTTCAAATTATTACTGTTATTAATCTTGTGATCATGCAGACATTCTCAGCTTAGTGGTTTCATTCCAAATCTCGGGACAGTCTTTTATAAAGGTTACAGAGACAGATACAGAAAATAGGGCGTAATTCATGTAAAGGTTAAAAAAAAACGTTGAGAATAGCAAAACGATTTTTTTGAAGATTCAACCTAAAGAAATGATACATTTTTACATGTTTACTTTCTTAAAGGAGAGGAAGGAGAGTGTGCTTCAGCTGACCCCCAACAAACACACACACACAAAACAAGATATAATGTTGTCGGAATTATGAACTTATGAGATATATGTAGAACGATGCATAGTAAGGAATGATTCATAATTAATACAATTATTTTGCACAATAATTTTGATTTGATAATTTTGCCGGTAATAGCATAATTATTTTACCGAGATTAGCACATTAGCACAATTCCAAGTTAGCAGATGTATCTATTTGTCTATCTCGGGATCCTGAATTCCAATTGCGGGATAGCAGTACAACAAAGGAGCTATTAATGATATGTTAATGCTATATATTAAGAGGATTCCATTATACTGCACTTCTGATATTAGCGATCACCAATTGACTTTTATTATAATTTAAGTCACCACCAACTTAAAATTTGATTCAATTTGCCTGTCCGTCTATCCGTCCGTCCATCACACTTCAGTTTCAGTTTAGAAATGTTTTGGCCAAATGATTCTATTATTGGTTTGTAAGCTTAATATTATGTTACAGGTCAATTTTGTGATTTATGCTGGTGGAATAACATCTCAGACGGGTGTGTGCGCCCTAAGAAATTCAGAATTTTCTTACAATTGTTAAGGGCCAAATCTATCATGCCTTACCATAAGCCAGGTTGGCCCGGCTATTGCAATCCATGAAGTTCATCATCTGTTTACTTTCAAAATGGATTATCAGATGATGAACTCGAAACAAAGTCCGACCAAACGCAATTATCTTTTCAAGTATCTACTTGTATGAAACATTTTAAAAATCAACATACCCCTTTTTTCCAAACCCCCAACCCCAATGTTACATCATATATTACATTTATTGAACAATCTGCAGAAGAAAAAACCAGACAAGACTGTGAGTGAAGCAAAGAATAAAGTCATATTCCAATTTGAAAATAAACACCTCTATTTATGTATTTTTTACATAAATTTCTATTTATGCAGTTTTGAGTGGATGTTGCTATGGATAATATGTGTTTCCATGGTAACAATTGAAGTCAACAACATTTAACGATAGTAATTTAAAGTTTGCGTTAGCTTTTATTTATTTTCTTATCGGTTATGAAACAATTCAGGACATTTAAGCTCTTAAACTGCAATATTCTGCAAATAAAACTCCGTTTCAAGGAAAAATCGGTTGCTATGGTGATAAAACTAAAGAAAATCCCACGCATTTTTCTATTTAATTTGGTAAAGTAGTATCCAAACTTCATAACTACAGTGCTAACTATTCTGTACACATTTGCACTTTTCTGAAAAACACCAGAGAAAATTTGATAATTTCGCAAAATCCCAATTTCAGAAAAGTTGAAAATATGCATTTTTGGCAAAATTTTTCAAAAATTACAAATTTGGTTGACATGCAATCTTCACTAAAATGAAGCTTCAACCAAGTTGTATCAATGTTACATATGAACATTAATGAAAAATGCACGATTCTATTCATAATTAGACTCTGAATTGTGGTGATTTAGCTGATTTTTGAAAGATTTTACTACGCTTAACAACCAAAAAATAGAGTGTTCGTTACCATGGCAACCACTCATATTTTCCCACTCAAAATTATTTTTTGAGCAGTATTCATTTATTGCTTCTACTAGGCCCATTTTAGATAAAATCTGAAACCTTCATATATCGCACTCTGCCTGGTTCTTACAAAGAGCTGTACTTAATTGTTTTGATGTAACGTCATCGACAATTTTCAACACCAATTGTTGTATGACGATATAGGAGTGAAATTATCGGATTTATTTCACATGCGAAATCAATGGGTTTCATTTCACTGAGAAATCACGGTATTTCATTGCAACTAGTGTAATGATGCATATTATAATGCCTCAAGTTAAAATGCCAGATTTCGATTGGTTGATACAAGGGAGATATTCTACTCCAATCCCATGGCTTATGATCTATTTCCTTTCAGGTTGACGCTTGATCAGTTGTTCCATTTATGAAATACGGCTGGTTTTATGTACATGACTTCATAGTTTATTACTTTTAATTTTAGATTTAAGAGACAATTATAATAAAAGTTCATTCACTATAAATAATTAAATAACACGTAGACGAAAGGGTGATAGAGCAGATGGTTACCCCTCAAAAAACATTGTCAACCTTGGCTTCGCCTCAGTTGACAATGTTTTCTCGGGGTAACAGTCTGCTCTATCACTCTCGAAGCTATGTGCTATTTATAAACTAACTATGAATGTAAGAATAAATTGGAGCTTTTATACCTTTTAGGCGATAAGTTGATAGACAAAGTACTGTAACAGCTTAAGATGATTGAATGCCATTTCTGTAAATTTTATGGTATATGAATACAATGACGTAGCAAATTTTTACGAAAGACGCTCTTCTCAGCTTCTTGCAAACTGTAATATGACATTTATTCGATTAAAACTCACATAATCGGCATTCAATTCTAAAATACAGTACTTTCTCTTACAACTATTTTTTCTCCATTTATAATTCAATCAACCATTCAATTGTACAAATAAAACGGTACTAACAAGTTTAATGTACCGCGTGAAACGTGATAAGAGCTATCATCTGTCCCTACAATTGCTAAAGATAGTAAAATTCCTCAATACTTTCGAAAATATGGAAGTTTGATTGATAAATGAAAAGGATTACATTAACTTTGACTTAATTACAGAATTGTCGTTTGTAATTTCATTCTATTGTCATATACATTTTGAAATTGACATTTTATTTACCTTAAATGAACATTTCTTAAATCAGAATATGAGCCAAGGTCGTACCCAAAAAGATAGTTTGCCCCAATTAAGATCCTTGTAAGCAAACATTCTACTCTTAATATTCAAAAGATTGACCAATGTAACAACGTACCTAAAACTGGTCAGAAGGAAACATCGCACTAGAAGGAGTTAACACAAACTGCAATAACTGGAAAGGAATCACCGTATTATCAGTTCCATCAAGTAAAATTTTCAACAAACTACTGATAGATAGAAATAAAACAGCCATTGACACCAAACTCAGAAAAGAAGAGGCAGGTTTTAAAAAGATGAGAGCTGTTGCGACCATATATTTGTGATGCAAAATAGTATTGAATAGTGCACAGAAAGACAGAGACACATTATAATAAACTTCATTGATTTTGAAAAAGCCTTTGACAGCATATGCATATATATATAAAAGCTTTAACAAAAATCTTATGAAGCAATGAGATACCAACAAATATGGTACAACTTATTCAAATGTTTTATACAGAAGTCATAAATTTGTATGGTCTTTACCTGACACCAGTTTTTTTGCCAATTCAGGAGTTAGACACCGTTGTTGTGTGCCATCTCTTCCTTTCAAAATAGCTGTCGATTTGGTTATTCAATCATTATTAAGCAGTAACAACACAGGTATCAGATGGACTATATTTACTTATTTAGAAGATCAAGATTACGCAGACGCTCTGGCATTACTATCATATCTCGGGACACACATGCAAGATAAAACAGTCAAATTACAAAAGAATGGAAGCATGATTGGACTTAACATCAACATCGAGAAATCAGAAGTTATCCCTTTTAACATTTTGGGGCCTCCTGAAATAGATTGAAATTTGGCACAACTGGAATGTACTTTATTGTTTACTTACCTGAGCAGAGGTAACATCTGATGGAGGAACAGACAAAGACATTCAACTAGGCAAAGGAAACGAAATATTTGCATTTTAAAGCAACGTAACATCTGGAAGTCTAGTAACATCAGTAAGAACATCAAAACTAGACTATACAATGCATGAGTACTATCAATATTGTTATATGGGCAAGAATGCTAGAGATTGACCACAAATGATATCAACAAGCTTTCAAGGTTTTACAACAGCTTCTTCAGAAAGATCTTGATGATATTTTGCCTACGTAAGATCTCCAACAAAGACCTACATGAAACAACAGGATCCAACAAGTAGCCACTGCTGCAGCAAAAACGATGGAGATGGATTTATCATGTTCTACGTAGACCACATAAGGACATGACCAGAGTCACCCTAAGACAGACCCCTAAGGAAAAGGAAACAAGAACGCCACAAAAACAACTAGGCGAGGTACAGTTGAAAGTTGAAATAACAGACCAGAAATCAGTTAGGGTGAGGTAGAAAAGACAGCATAGAATTTAAAAGAGTTGAAATATGTAGTCCTTCGCCGTATGTGCATCCGGGTATAACAAGGACTTGGTTGGTAGGTAAGATCTTTGTATTTGACATCTTGTGGCAAATGTCTTTTGAGTATGGCATTGGCACATATCTAAATAGCAATGGCAAAATCTCAAATTGAGGCTTGTTTTGCAGTTTTTGTATTTAATTCAAGAAGTGTGAAACATATGTAAGACACAAATTAAAAAAATATACATACTTATATCCGATTGACTGATGTCTTGTGCACATCGGAAGGATATATTATTTGATATATTTATTATATTTTGGGTTTTCGAATATATGGGTCCCAAAAGTATTCCAACAAAATTATCATACATAGTAATTTAAACGGCTGAATAACAATTAATGCAGATATGCAAATGTTCAAAATTCGATTGCATTTAGACTCTTATAAATATCTATATGTCATAAATTGTAGTGGAACCAATCAAATGAAGAGAAAATGGTTGATGCAAATTTTGGTTGTTAGTTCATTTGTTCCTGAAACGGAAGTCACATTGACTGTACTAGTCACTTATGGTAAAGAACCACTAATTCGGGCCCGGTCTGAAAGAACATACAAGAAAGTAATACATATTTGAACAAAATAGTTCCTACACATAGCTGTAACTTTATCAATTAGTAAAATGATTGGCTAATTTTGGTATGAATTGAAAGCTTAAGGACTTGGGAACACTGTAGAACCCTTGTTGAAAGTTTCTTATTGATATATGAAATTAAAATAGAAGGGCATATTTGCCCTGTGTTCAGATAGAAGTCCCTGTTTTTTACTACTACTATATTTCCGGGAACCAGTGCGCTCTTATATGCAATAAATGGTATGTTGAATTTTTCAGCACAAGTCAGGGTAAGATATAGTCTTGACACGAAATGACTGTCATTTATTTGAATTTAAGACAAAAAAGCTATAAATGCTTGAAATTGCAGAATTTAACATAGAAAGCAATGGGGCTATGAATAAATGGTTTTATTCCTTATATATTTTGTTTCAGTCAATGGCTACTGGTTAGGAGGTTATAATTTCGACAAGGATTGAAATCTTGAATGGATCAGTAATCCTGACCAACCTATGACATATAGTGATATGAACCCAGGAGAACCAAGCGGTCCGACTACAGAGCGTTGTCTAGTATACTGGAGGGCATTTGGATATTCTTGGGGTGATGCTTATTGTAGCGCAAAATTACCTTACGTGTGTGAATTTTTTAAAACAAAAATTAGCATGAACATAAATTTATCATACGGTGTTTGTCTTCTTTATTTCTATGGTGTCCAAGGGAGAGCTGAGAAGAATTTTGTAATAAAAGTCTGGTACAAACCATTGCCGTAAAAGGCAGGATGAATATGTCAAAGCAACTGATAATGAAGGTTAATGTTTAAAAATGTTGCTAAGACGAAATTTAATAACAATCGGTGGTTGGATGACTTTTAGTCCTTAGACTTTTGAGGCCGCTGTGAAAACGCTAGATCGTTTTTTGCATACTTTGCTAAAATGTCATTTGCAAGAGCATAACTAAAAGTATTGGCCGCTAAGTTTATTTTCAAACTACATTTGTGTGCGTAAAGTTACTTTTTGTTGTGTTGTTCTGAGTGTTATGATTGTCATGGAAACACACTGAAGATGTATTTATACTGCTATCTTTAATGAAAATTCATCATCGGTAAAAATTATCAACTGCTTAAGTTTGATATATTACCTTTTCAAATCTATTCATAAATAGTAATATATTATTAATTTTGATTTACAAAGGAACTATTTGGATGTGTATATCTAAAATTTAGTTGCTGTTCAATCGCTCTTTTCTTAATTTAAGGACAAATAACATGTCAAAAGTTGGCAGTAGATGAATAAAATAGTGTATAAACTTTCCGCAAGTCATTAAACACATCATTAGATTCATAATATGTCTTCAACTCCAAATTCTGCACAATCTTAAAATCCGGAGTGATCACATAGATCCAGCATGGCTGGATAAAAAACTACCAACTTAGGGAGATGTTAGCGAAAGGCCCAAATATCGAGTTTCCCTGTCTATAAACAGGAAGAACAACTTCAGATTACTGATGGAAGCAGTTGAGGACTATTCCATTATTTACTAAATGAGTAAAGTGGTAAAGCGCGAGCCAGAGGAACCAAAATTGGACACCTCGAAGGGGCATAACTCCCAAAAAAATATTGAATCAGCGCTGATGTGAATTGAAGAGCACCTACAATGTTGATTTTGTATATCATTTCCATTTCCAAGTGGCAGTCTGCCCTAATTTTCGAACTCATCTGAGTATTAATGATGTAAAAAATGCAATAAACATTTAACATAAATACCGTTATGCTTTTATGAGAAATGTAGTCACGAGTGCATTGTTAATTTTTCATATAATTTTCATTTCCAAATGACGTTATTCCCCCAACAAATTAAATCGGCGCTGATTTTCGATGTCTTCTGATAAATCTCATCACACTCCGATACGTAATGTAGGGTCGAGAGCACTACAATATTGAATTCCGTGTTTAGATGTAACGCGTGTCTATCGTATCAAATTATACGTCTGGTATCTTTGATTATTTTTAATAGCCATATTTCCGAAGGATAAAACTCCAAGAATAATCAATCGGTACTGATTTTCGAACTCATCCATGATATTGCTGATATTAATCTTAAAATTCATCAATTGATGTAAAAGTTGAAAAAAATCGATTTCTATAATGTTTAAATTTCCGGAGGTATAGCTAAAAATCGATTGGATTTGATATTCAAAATCATTTGAGATATTGCTGTTATGAACTTGTGACCAAAATTTCTCTAATATAAAATGAGAACTGTAAGAGTCGAGAGTGTTTACAGAGTTGAATGGACATCCGCATTTCCATGACCCCACGTTTTGCTTCGCTAAGGAGACAATTAAGAATATCTCATTTCAGTAATCTTTAATATAAAAATAAACAAGAGGGCACACGCTGATTGTCTCGCCTGCGTATTTTTTTAATCATAATTGAATAAAAATGATGAGGTCAAGGTCAGATGAACCCTGCTAGACAGACCTGTTAATCTTACAATCATTCCATTCACCAAATACAGTTCACCTTTTGATTAATGTACCTGATAAACTGACAAAACCATGAAAATCTAACATTGACCAATGAACCATGAAAATGAGGTCAAGGTCATATGAATCCTGCCAGACAGACATGTACACCTTACAATCATTTTATTCACCAAATAAGGTTGTCCTACTACTTATTGTATCTGATTAACTAACAAAACCATGAAAACTTAACATTGACCAATGAACTATGAAAATGAGGTCAAGGTCAGATAAACCCTGCCAGGCAGTCTTTTACACCTTACACTAAGCATAGCTGATCTTTTGCTTAATGTACCTGACTAACTGACAAAACCATGAAAAAATTAACATTGACCAATGAACCATGAAAATGAGGTCAAGGCCATATGAAACCTGAATGACGGACATGTACACCTAACAATCGATCTATACACCAGATAACGTTGGCATATGGCTTATAGTATCTGAGATACGGCCTTGACCACCAAACTTTAACCTTAATCACTGATCCATGAAATGAAGTCGAGTTCAGGTGAACCCTGTCTGATGGACATGTAGACGTTGCAAGGAACCCATATACCAAATATATTTATCCCATTTCTCATAATAAGTGAGAAATTCACATGACAAAAAAAAAAATTCAAGCAGTCGCTGAACCATGAAAATGAGGTCAAGGACAATGGACATACGACAGACAGAAACTTCGTAACATAAGGTATCTGCATACAAGGTATGAAGCATCCATGTCTTCTACCTTCTGAAATATATTAACTTTTAAACAAATAGTTAACGCCGTTGCAGCCAGATTGTCATCCCTATGTCTGGCATTCTACGACTTTTGTCGCAGGCAAGACAAAAATGCCTTACTATGAAAGGCCTAGGATGTTTTTTAACAAATAGAAATTTAATTTAAAATAATATCCTGTCAGAATAAGAGTTGCATCTGGCAGCTTTATTTTTTCATCTGATAAGAATGTGATGAAGTCTTTATCAAAATTCATTAGATAAACTGGATTTCTTCTAGTGAACCTATGTGATATCTTTGTAAATTGGCAGACAATAAGAAATAATTTAGATTTATATGAAATGCAAGGTTTCAAGATGTGTAGATTATTAATTGGAAACAGATGCAGGTTTTTATATAGAATAGTATATGCTGGGAGTAATTTTTTTACCCATTTGTATTTTCCCTGGCAAATAAGATATGTAAAATAAAAGCATGGACCCTCTGTCAGCTGCCCTGGACTGCTTTGTGTTTATGTATTCCTGGTGATTTGAAATAAAAGATGTTATTCATGTTATAAAAAAGTCCAAATCAACATACATAAGAAATTTGAAAATATTTTGTCTTATAGTTAGAGAGAAGATTCTAATTTCAAACTTAGGTAATCTATAATTACAAAGTTTTCTTTGTCCCAAAATTGGTTTGATGAACCAATTAAAGAACCTTAGTGAGCGAGCTCACATACCCCACGTCCCCACATTGTCATTGGAGAAATAAAATAAGTGTAAGAAAAAAAAATTGAATCATAATTTCCTGTCAATATGCACATCTACATAGTATGTCCTTATTATCTAAAAAGGTTTCATGAAATTCTGTGGTGTGGTTTCAGAGGAGTTGCGATGACAAACTGTTGCAGTAGTACATTAAAGCAAATAAGTTCAAAGGGCGTAACTCCTAGAAAAAAATTGAATCGTAATTTCCTGATATGCACATCTACATAGTATGTCCTTATTATCTAAAAGGTTTCATGAAATTCTGTGGTGTGGTTTCAGAGGAGTTGCGATGACAAACTGTTGCAGTAGTACATTAAAGCAAATAAGTTCAAAGGGGCGTAACTCCTAGAAAAAAAATTGAATCGTAATTTCCTGTCGATATGCACATCTACATAGTATGTCCTTATTATCTAAAAAAGTTTCATGAAATTCTGTTGTGTGGTTTCAGAGGAGTTGCGATGACAAGAAACAACTGCGGTTACATGGAAATGTAACAATAATAAAAATATTATTGTTACATTGGAGACTAATTGCTGGAATGCAAGGTTGGGTAAGGAACCGATTAATTACGAATGTAACAATAGTTATTGAGTCTACGGTTACACTGCGTTATTGTTACATTAATTCACTTCAATGTACGCTGGGTGACTAGTGATATGTAATAAAACAAAACTTGAAAAGTTTTTTTTGAATTTTACAAAATTGCATACAATTTTTAAAATTTCATTTGCAATTTTTCAGTTTCTACAAATCCAATATGTTGTTTTTGGGAGCATGTTTTAGTCCGACGAATCCTGGTGAAACCAAGCTGCCATCACAAACGAGTGATGCAGCAATTTACTCGTCTGTACTTCATACTGTACAATTCCATTGTGTATTATACTTTTTTAAAGTTAAAGAAACTTTCAATATTTTTTTACTCTTGCGATCAAGGATTTGTATATATAAATCCTTGTTGCGATGATTATATTTTCGTCCAATTTTTTTGTTGGAAGCATATATAATGTGAGGTTGTAATATGATTTCATTACCGTCCATTACTGATTTTATGTTCACCTCCGATTTCTATATCCAACTTAGCATAGAAAACCCAATAGAACATAAAATACAAGTCAATTGTCAATATGCCGACATGTTGAAACTGGTAATCATTGTTTTCATTTTCAGAGTCCAGATATTTTGTGATAGTAATTTCATTCTAATTGGCGAAAACAAATAAGCAACACAACTATAGCAGATTTACGTTCAATTAATCTAGCGTACATTAAAGTGCAAAGGGCGTAACAATAAGAATTAAAATTGAATATTGTTACATTTCCTATCGATATCCACAACTAAATAGTATGTCCTTATTATCTAAAAAAGGTTTCGTGAAATTCCGTTGTGTGGTTTGAGAGGAGTTGCGTGGGGTATAATTATAAGAAGTGTAATAGAATTAAAATTTAACTTCAGTATATCAAGGACTGAAATGAAGTTCACTCAGTACCGGGAAATAAACTTGAATGTTAAACTTAATATGAGCATATGAAGTGTTAAAGGTGAAGGTGACCTCCTTTTTGTGAGGCTGTTACATTCTCTTGAAAACATCCTTACACTATGTTAATTATTTGATTGTTTGATTGTTGTTTAAGAGAGGCGAAAGATACCAAAGGGACATTCAAACTCACAAGTCCAAAATAAACAGACAATGCCATGGCTAAAAAAAGAAAACAGACAAACAGACAAACAACAGTACACAACATAGAAAACTAAAGACTGAGCAACACGAACCTCACCAAAAACTGGGGGTGATCTCAGGTGCTCCAGAAGGGTAAGCAGATCCTGTTCCACATGTGCCACCCGTGTAATAACCATCTGAAAAATATACTTACATGTCAAACTTGATGAATGGTAAAATATACGTCTGAGTGACCTTCAATTTTACACTATTATACTCACCTATGCAATCTGTTCACCAATCCTTATGATTTAAGTTTATTCAGTATCTGAGATCTTAACATGAAAATTAAGTCAAGAAAGCATAAAATGCCAGCCACATTTTAGGTAGAGATGCTAATATACCCTCCTAGTTACTAGTATGAATAAAAGGATATTTGGAGAGATGAGATAGCAACCAATCAACAAAGAGTGCTGACATCTAGATCCATCCATACAAGTGTTCACTTAGTGTATGGTTTTCATAATGTAAAACTTTAAATAAACCATACAGCTAAAAAAAAAAACAACCAAATACAAGTCATGTGACCTTTATTTTATGGGATTTAATCAATCTTTCCATCATGCATCTGCAAACCATATTAGATGGCTGTATGTTTATTGATTTCTGAAGAATTACTATTGATGTGCATCTTAATGTGGATGAGGGGGGTACTCCAATAATCACCTCAACATCCTTGAAGCCAACGAATATGTTTGAACAAAAACAAAAGTTGCTTCTAGTAGCCACCTCCTCTATGAGGTAGATTGATAGGAACAAATTTTTATATATCATTTTCAAAATTTTGTTTATATTAGCCAAGGAGATTCGTCGAAGATGATGCAAACCTTAAGCAATGGCCCTTTAGATAAAACACTAGTGTCAAACCTTAAGCAATGACCCTTGATAAAATTACACTCACGTCAAACCTTAAGCAATGGCCCTTTAGAATATTACACTAGCGTCAAACCTTAAGCAATGACCCTTGATAAAATTACACTCACGTCAAACCTTAAGCAATGGCCCTTTAGAATATTACACTAGCAGCAATGACCCTTTAGAAAATTACACTCACGTCAAACCTTAAGCAATGGCCCTTTAGAATATTACACTAGCGTCAAACCTTAAGCAATGACCCTTTAGAAAATTACACTCACGTCAAACCTTAAGCAATGGCCCTTTAGAATATTACACTAGCGTCAAACCTTAAGCAATGACCCTTGATAAAATTACACTCACGTCAAACCTTAAGCAATGGCCCTTTAGAAAATTACACTAGCGTCAAACCTTAAGCAATGGCCCTTTAGAAAATTACACTAACGTCAAACCTCAAGCAATGGCCTTTAGAAAATTACACTAACGTCAAACCTTAAACAATGGCCCTTTAGAAAATTACACTAACGTCAAACCTTAAGCAATGGCCCTTTAGAAAATTACACTAACGTCAAACCTCAAGCAATGGCCTTTAGAAAATTACACTAACGTCAAACCTTAAGCAATGGCCCTTTAGAAAATTACACTAATGTCAAACCTTAAGCAATGGCCCTTTAGAAAATTACACTAACATCAAACCTAAAGCAATGGCCCCTTAGAAAATTACACCAACATCAAACTTTAAGCAATGGCCCTTTAGAAAATTACACTTTCGTCAAACCTTAAGGTCAAGTTACATTAAATGGGCTATGTCACAGATTTCAGTAAAATTTTACATACAATTTTGGCTCGATGAACTACAACTGAAAATCGAAAAAATAATGCATTTATTTCATTTATCATTTGAAATATTACTGATTGAATTCTTTCAAAATGGGTGAACATTTGTATAGAAAGCACATAAAATTGGCATAAAATCTTCTAAAATTTGTCTTTAAATCATCAAATCTCTAATTTCTACTCCATAGATTTTTCTTAAAAAACTATATGTTGTTGATACACAAATTTCCGTTTTAATGATGCAAAATAAAGATAGGATCACCGACTTCGTTTTTACGGTATACATCATTCACAGTTGTGTTCTTTGTGAAAAATCCCACAAAATGTCGAAATAATTGTAACGTCATCGCATTGCAGGCCGTAAAACGTTGTTTTATGACCTTTTTCACTACCAACCCTCCTAGTTACTAGTATGAATAAAAGGATATTTGGAGAGATGAGATAGCAACCCATCAACAAAGAGTGCTGACATCTAGATCCATCCATACAAGTGTTCACTTAGTGTATGGTTTTCATAATGTTAAACTTTAAATAAACCATACAGCTAAAAAAAAACAAATTGATTATTAGACAAAAAACGAGGTCGGTGACCATATGATTATTTTATATCATTAAAACAGATATTTATGTGTCAACAACATATAGTTTTTTAAGAAAAATCTATTGAGTAATAAATTGCTTCGCTGAGCGCAGCTGGATACAACTGCAGATGTCCAACCCTGAAAAGTTGGGGCCAAAATTGACACAATATTCATGCTTGATACAGATTTGAATTTGGATTGTAATTAAATTTTTGACACATAATAGGTTTCTGCCACAGAATAACTGTAGTCAAAGAATTTAAAAATTGGTTATATGATTTGAATTTATATTCAATTTTTTGCTTTTGTGCAATACACTATGCTGTTGCAAATTGACCCCACCAAGAAAAAAATTACCCCATTTTTTTACTTTTGTGCAATACACTTTCCTGTTGAATATTAACCCCCAAAAACAATATTTGAAGAAATTTTCTTTTTAATTTCTGAAATCTGAAATGAGAAAAAAATAGTCCCCCTCCCCAAATTCTTTTTTTCACCTCCCCTTTCCCTTATTCCAAAATTCGAAAAAAATATTTTTTCCCTCAAGATATAGTCATTATCTCAATTCAAATTTCTAATAAATTTTGCAACCATAATTACCCATTTAAATACATCATGAAAGTCGTAAAATATAAAATGACATACATACATGTAGTCATGGCTAAAATTAATATTAATTAATAGTAACTTCTAAAAATAAATTGACAGCTAATCACCTCAAGACAATCATCATTTTTTAATACATAATTTACAAGCAAACAAGCATTCTGAGAGTATTGCATGGCAATACATAGTCCCCTACCATGTAAAAATTCATTATACTGGAACAAAACGCTAACTTGTTCTATAACTTGTCATGGTGTAAACAAAAAGAAAATATCATGTCAATATCTTCAAGCATGACTAAAAACAATGTGGAAAACTGATTATATGAGTGAATTTTTCAAGTCCAAGGACCATAACTCTGCACAAAATTATCAGACCGAAACAAAAATTTGGACTTGATCTGTAACTTGTCATGATAAAACTATATACCAATTATCAATCAATATCTTCAAGCATGATGAAAAAAAAAGTGTGGAAAACACTCTAACATTAGATATGATTAATAGTTCTCTAAAATTAGATATGATGTAATACAATGTATATTTATTTTCAAGTTATAATCAAATATAATTAATAGTTCCAAATATTTTTCTTTCATTTGTCACAAACAAATATAGATTTGTAACTTATCTATAAAATGTCAACAACTTTTATCTATACACAATGTAATGTAATGAAATATATACCTTAATAAAAATAGATTATTATCTTTCACTTCATAATTTTTTATGTATATAGACGGGTTTATCTGTAATTGACCTAGAAAACATGGGCGCATCCATTAACCTCTCACGTGACCGATCCGCCATTACAACCGTGAAAAATAACGCACGTGTATTGATCAAAACATAATCGATTTTCTGTTTACATTTGCATTTCTTTCATTTTCTGATTTATTTTACTATGGATACTGCTGAAAAAAGTTATAAAAAACGTGGAGGCATTTCTTGTGCAGTCAAAAGTTGTACAAATAATCGTAAAAAACTTCAGATGTGGAAAAAATCAATATGTGAATTACACAACGAGTTGCACAATGACAGCCCTCGTTTGATTCCATATATATGTCTCATTTGATGCCTTCAGACGAGCCAACAAACTTTAGTGGATCAAAGCCGTATAAACATAAAAAACTTTGCATAAACAGGTTTTTGTATGGTCCGGACATTTTTTTCTGGATGATGCGCCACTGCACACAATCTGTAAAATACCACTGGCAGACGAATGTTTACACGTTGTAAAACGACTGTTAAAAACTTAAATTAATCTATGAAAATTAATCCGATGACTACAGTGCATCTGCTTCTTTTTGTATAGAAGATCCACACATCGGATGCGGATCAAGGATTTTGAAAAAGGGGGTGGGGTGGGGTGAGGATATTTGTTCATTTGGGATGGCGCTTTCATATTTCGAAAAGTAAGCGGCTTGTGAAATATTTTATTCCTGGGTGCAGTTCTTGCTGAAAAACTTAAAGGTTCTACAAACAGCTGCATTCATAGACAAATCAAAGCAAAACTACTATTAAGGGCCCTTCCCTAAAAGCCTCGTCTTAATGGTCCATATATGTAGGCCTATGTAGGTCTGTGTGCTTATAGTATATATTCACTTTATTTTCTTTATAACACTGACGTATACAGTTATTTCTGTTGATTTGAACTTTCCTCAGTAGATTATTCTGTGCATGAATTATAAAATTTTATACATTCGAAAGGATTTTTCAAAGGTCTTGGTAATCAAATAGTTTACTAGAACCTATGAAAGCGTAGCTATAATCCGACAACCCGAAATTCCGACAGTTCAGTAGTCAGACGGTCCGATATACATCCCTAATGTTATACTGTAATACTGTATTTCACTGTATTGTAAACATCGGGCACTTATATAAGAGTCTAATACAGATTAAGGATGAAAATCTGCGAGGCCTCTGTTTTGGGGTGGTTCGGAGGGGAGTTGGCAAAACAATAAATAACGCTTCTAAAACATAACTAATCTTCGCTTTGAATTTACATGTTGGAGTCTTTGGTGGTTTAATGGCATTCATTTATATTAAGCACGGACTGGAGCATGATGTTATATACTATACATACTAGTAGTTGTATGTCGAGTAATTTTCTGCAAAAGAAATAGGAATCGAACACTCTATAACTATAAGATTACATGGGAAATGAATAAATACTTATTAAGCCCATATTCTAATCGCAAGTTATATCTACATATGGCCCGATGCATCGATAGCATATAGCGCGCAATTCATGCGGACACCAAAATGTCGATCGTTACTCAATTTTGAGCATTATCGTGAGTCGAACCGAAAGCACAAAACTCTCGTCTCTGTGGGCCCGTCCGATTAGAGGATTGTTATATTTTAAGGACACGACACCTGTCCTGCAATACACTTAGAATCCTTATCCAGAGACATATAATACAATGTCTCTGCCTTATCTAATTACTTTATTATTTATAGCACTATAATTTTGCCGAGGTCAAGTACGACTTAGCATTCTTGTGTTTACATTTAATTATATGCGGTCTGGGCAATAGATGTACATCTTGTTTATATTTTTTTCACGGTTGTAATGGCGATCGTACTACGGACGGCGCCTAGAGTCGCGTCACAAACTAAGGCAGATAATCGGAAAAACCTGTCTATAGCATTCAGAAAATTAGTTTATACAAAATAAAAACACTTCAAACAATTAACCAAAGAATGTCTTTAAAAAAATGAGTTATCTCTCTTTGTACAGAAATATGGTTTAACATACAAAATGTAGTACTCTAACATTAGATATGGACCATGATAACTCTTGACTAAATCATCAGACCGGAACAAAATTCGGACTTGATCTATAACTTGTCATAATAAAACTTTATACCAAATATCAAATCAATATCTTCAAGAATGAAGAAAAAAAGTGTGGAAAGCTGATTTGCCAGACTGACGGATGGACAGACGGACGGAGTGCAAACCTAAAGTCCCCTTCGACTTCGTCGGTCGGGGACTAATAAGGGAGGTAATAAAACATTGTTGTTTTTAAATGGGATTGGATTACCTCCCTTAGACTGCTTTAAAATTGTCTTGTCCTTTAACCAGAAAAAACCTTGTTTTTCCCCCTTTTTTGCCCCTAATTCCTAAATGGTTTGAGCCTTAACCCCCCAATGTCAATCCTAACCATCCCTTTGTTGTATGGTAACTTATGGTATAATTTCAGAGAGATTCATACACTTAAACACAAGTTATTGACTGGAAACTACAAAAATGCTTATTTAGGCCCCTTTTTTTGGCCCCTAATTCCTAAACAGTTGGGACCATAACCCCTAAAATCAATCCCAACCTTCTTTTACTGGTTATAAACCTTGTGTTTAAATTTTATTGATTTCTATTTACTTATACTAAAGTAATTATCCGGAAACCATCTGTCTTCGGATGACGCTGACGACGATGATGACAACGTGATACCAATATACGACCAAAAAAATTTTAATTTTTGCAGTCGTATAAAAACTAGAGATTTGACGTTTTTAAGCCAAATTTTAGAAAATTTTTGCCGATTTTATATGCTATCTATACAAATATTCACCCATATTGAAAGAAACCAATCTGCATTATTTCAGATAATAAAAGAGATAAATGCATTATTTTTTCGATTTTCATTTGTAGTTCAACGAGCCAAGGTTGTATGCAAAATTTTAGCAAAATCTGCGATACAGCCTATTTACTGTTTCTTCACCTTAAGAAAAGGCCCTTTAGAAAATTACACTGGCGTCACACTTTAAGCAATGGCCCTTGAGAAAATTACACATTACTACTTTGTGTCCTCTTTTCAACCATGAATCGATAAATATAAAAAGATGGAAATGAATTCAAGAGAGAACAATACATTGTATATATTTAATGATGTAGCTCAATATATAACATTCACTGAAATGCTTCAATAACAGTTAAGGCACATTTGTTCTGCTACAACTTACTAAAAAGCATTTTTAAACATAATTCATGATTTTCATATGTGCTAGCTGTTATATATAGTTTGAAGACCTGAATCAAAAGCATAAGACTATTAAAGTTTCTTATACATAAATTTTTTTTTTACACTAGAGCGAAAGAAAAATGTAGAAAGTGACATACAACTTTTACTTTTTGCACCTGATAAAAGGCACATCTTTAGACATCTAAAAATTAATATGAGTGGTTTAATAAATATATAGTACTATTTTGAAGGTATTGGTTTGGCAAAAAATTTAAAATAAACTTTCCATTAAGGTTCAAATTAATAAAAACTTGAAATAAAATCCTTGGCCTATTTAATATTTGCCTGGTTTTTTTTTATTCTTCAGAATTTGACCCCTTTTCCCTTCTTCCTAATGATATTTCTTCCTCTTTTTTTGCTGGAATTCTGAAAAAAGTTGACATAGGACCTCAATTTAGTGAATATCTCTGATGCATAAACTTTAAATGTACAGTTTCCAAAAAAAAACCCACTTAATATCTATAATTTAAAAAAATTGCATTTCAAGTCACAAAGTAACATGGACAAGCAGAGGAGGGAGGGGGGGGAGACATCACTGAGTTATATAGTACCTGCTCACTCCTTGGCTTATAAATATACATATATATAAATAAAATCAATAAATTCCATAATAAAAAGTATTTATTGCACTATAACCTTGCTGAGAGAAAAAAAAAGAGATTATAGAAACTAAGGTACTAATGCTTTCATTTGATCTATGAACTTTAACCTTGTGTCGTTTGGTTCAAACACAAAAACAACATATAAACAAATAAATAAAACATCTCTTGTTCTTGGCAGTGGCTACCAAAACTTGCATTCTACCCTAGCAAATATAACCCTGACCTCTCAACATATAAATTTAAAAAAAAAGTTTAATCTATTCCATGTAAAGGAGTATTTCTGTATTATATTAATATAATAAATGAAAAAGAAAAACCTGCAACAGACAAGGCACATTTAAAAAACAATAATACTTAAGTATATTGGTCCCTACAGAAAGTTACATTTTGGATACAATTAAATGTAAGGAGATGTGGAATAAATGTCAATGAGACAACCCA
This sequence comes from Mytilus coruscus, assembly GCA_017311375.1. Classification (NCBI taxonomy): domain Eukaryota; kingdom Metazoa; phylum Mollusca; class Bivalvia; order Mytilida; family Mytilidae; genus Mytilus; species Mytilus coruscus. The sequence continues at coordinate 79,412,086 of CM029595.1, read as the reverse complement.
ACAATATAAAACCAACAAAATCTAGCGGTCAACACACCGTTTTCATCATAAGACAGGTTTCTAAACATAATGCAAAGTTTTGAATCACCCCATGTCTACAAAGTTGTGTTTTCATATCAAAAAATTATTATCATTTTTTCTCAACTATAACCTAGGTGTGGTTTGCTCCAGACACTCGAACAACAAATAAACAATCAATAAAAAAATATTCTTTTTATGTTTTTACTGAAAAATTTGTAAAGGCACCATTTAAATTTTTAATACTGCCTTTATTTTAAAATGCATAGTAACAGACTCATAATATTTTCAATTCAAGATACTGTTAAAATTATTCTTGTAATTCTTGAAAAGACTTCTAAAATATAACAAGAAGATATTTTTACAATATATTTAACAAAATTTAAAATACTACATTCAATGCATGAGGTGTAAACTCAAATTTTTTTAATTGTGATTTTCGTTAACGTTTCTGAAAAATTCTACATACTACAAAAAAGAGGAAATAATTTATGACAACAGTAAAGTGACCATGCCATTTACTTGTGTAATATTGTAAACTTCTTTTTTTTTTGCTTCAATCAGTATAATGTATATAAATAAATGAATAAACAATTGTAATATACAATAAACAATTGTAATATACAATTTAAATTCAAAACTAAATTCATAATAAACAAAGAGGTTTTGTATGTAATATTATATTGCATATATAATAAACGAAGTAAATAGTTTAATACAATTTCTTTGAACACTAGTTTCAATATCTTTTAAAGCTGAATGTCAACTGGTATCTACATCTATATCATTATTCTGGAAAATAAAAGTACACGAATCATGATAAGACAAGGCAACAATATTCCAATAGTCACAAATGAGGGTCCTAATGGGGTTTACCAAATAGAGAATAATGGACGAATACTACATAAAAGTGGCCAAAAATATTAAGAATAGAGAATAATGGACGAATACTACAGAAAAGTGGGCAAAAATATTAAGAATAGAGAATAATGGATGAATACTACATAAAAGTGGCCAAAAATATTAAGAATAGAGAATAATGGATGAAAACTACATAAAAGTGGGCAAAAAATATTAAGAAAACAGAATAATGGACAAATACTACATAAAAGTGGGCAAAAATATTAAGAATAGAGAATAATGGACGAATACTACATATAAGTGGCCAAAAAATATTAAGAATAGAGAATAATGGACGAATACTACATAAAAGTGGCCAAAAGATATCAAGAATAGAGAATAATGGACGAATACTACATAAAAGTGGGCAAAAATATTAAGAATAGAGAAAATGGACAAATACTACATAAAAGTGGCCAAAAATATGAAGAATAGAGAATAATGGATGAATACTACATAAAAGTGGCCAAAAATATTAAGAATAGAGAATAATAGACGAATACTGTATAAAAGTGGGCCAAAAATATTAAGAATAGAGAATAATGGGCAAAAAAATATAAAGAATAGAGAAAAATTACCTAAAACATTAAAGAATACAGAAATGAAGGACCCCCAATCAAATTCTAACAAAATGGTGCAACAGGCAAACAACAAATGTGGCAAACAATGTGCATTTTTAACAACATTATTTTATAAACTAGATTAAAATATGATTAAAAATGGTCACTTTAACACAAAAAACTAAACCAAATTTGGATGAACCTAGGTGCAAACAAGAGTTAATCCATTTTTGAACACTCTTTGTGGGTCATAAAAACAAGAATTTGTTTCCAGATTTTGACGAAATCTATAATTTTTGGTTTATCCTCTTTCAAACTTGTTCTTTCTTTTATCCTAAATGGTATGATGTACTTACTTATTTAAAGAAGGTATCAAATGGGTCGTTGGCCGGTGGTGGCTGCTGCAAAAGGCATAAATTGGTTAATAAATATATTATCAATATTAAATAATAAATTCGACTCAGTTGTTCTATATTTTATTGTAATTATTAGTTTACTTCCTGTTATTGTAATGTTCTCACAATGGGTGTCACATGTGGAGCAGGATCTGCTTACCGTTCTGGAGCAACTGAAATCCCCCCCGGTTTTGGTGGGGTCCGTGTTGCTCAGTCTTCAGTTTTCTTTGTTGTGTTTTGTGTACTGTTGTTTTGTCTTTTCGTTGTTTTTTCGTTTTTGCCATGGCATTGTCAGTTTGTTTTCAACTTATGAGTTTTAATGTCCCTTTGGTATCTTTCGCCTCTCTTTTATTGTCAACAGTTTGTGCCAAAATATGTGTTAATTATCAAATGTCTAAAATCGTTGGTCTGCAAACTTCATGTACTTGTAAAATAGAATAAGTGTAACAATTAACATAATCCCTTCTATGCCTTTTTTCCCAAATACAAAACCAAATAAACGTTCAAATGTTTCAGCACTACAGACAATAAACTTTGTCAACAGAATGTTTCTTAACTTGAATCCCATCCTCTTTTGAGCATTTGTGACATCTCCCAATTTGATTGATCACCAGATTTTTATTTGAAAATGAGCAACATGAGAGGTGCCACTATGGGAGAAGGAACTGCTTTCTCATCAGGAGTGTCTGATTTCACCTTTGATTTTGTGGGGTTTGCGTTTCTAAACCTCTTATTTTCCGTGGAGTATTTCTTGTTTGTCATTTTTCTTTTGCCCATGCTTCTTCTGTCTCTCTTCTGTCATGATTTTTTATTGTCCCTTGTTATCTTATCCCTTTTTTATTAATGTTAGAAATTTACAATACAAAAGATATACAAACCTGGTAAATCATAAGTACCAACCCCTTTTTCAGTCCCCTTAACAATGAATGTATTGATCCAAAGGAAAGAACTTTACATTTATTAATGTAGCATCATAATATTTCAATTAATTCGTTTAACTCTTTTGCTTATCACCATAGTGAAATTGAAAAGTTTTTTAAAGCATATGACAAAAATGTTAATTATTTATTTAGATGTTCTATTGTGTGGTCAACTTTTCTTTTTTTTTTTTTTTTTAAGCCATGCTTTTTTTCAAAGTTTTCAGTCATACAAAGCATAATAAAATTAACATTGTATAAAAAACTATTAAATTTTAGCATTCCTTCACACTATGTAGATATCCTTGTAAATATTTGTTAAGTGTTAAACCTTTATCACAAGTGGGAGTGCTACGATATATAAAGGAAGATCATATACATTTTGTAACAGATCATCTTTCAGAACCAAATGTCAAATTTCTGAAACTTTTATTTCTTAACTCATTTGTCAATCGTTTTCCATTAGTTGATGTTAGTCCCCAAAATAGATAAAAATGCTATAATAAAGTATTTGCTTTGTACAACAATTTATTTTAATACTGAAAAGAAACTGAACAAATATTAAAACTGGAAAATGTGACCATTGGATACAATAACTGCTTTAGCACAATCACATGTCCTTGTACAATGTTGTACAGTGAAAAGCAAATCTGGGTCAAAAATCTAATTTTGCATATATTTTTAAAAGTTCACTTAATAAAGAACATATGTGTTCTAAGTTTCAAGTTGAAATGACCGCAAACTCCTAAAACAAAACTTAAATAAATCTTAAACCTAAACTTTAACCTACCTTAAACAATAACTTTAACTTGATATTGACTGACAGACACTCAGACTTGGAAAATTTAACGCCTTACTACCGTAGGCGGGGCATAACAATACTGTACTAAAATAATATATGGTGGAGGATATGGAATGAATATATAAATTTGGTCAGTTGCATACATTGTATATAGCAAAAGGGTAATAAGGATGGGAAAGCATGTTAAAAATACGAAATTCATGCAACTCATTTTTATGTGTGACATTCTATTCAAAGTATGCACAAGAATAACATCACCAATACTGATTGTTTAACCTATTTTTAAAAATTGTAGTTTAATATATGTAAGAATAATAAATGGATTCAAAAAGATTTTTATAATAAGACACAATTTTCAGCTCATTTATCAAATAGTCTGAATTGTTTATTTATTTTACACATTTAACTGTAATCCTTGTTTTTAAGTGCTTAGATGTACCAGTATCTCTATTTCTAAAAAAACTAAAATTCATAGAAATTTGTTAAGTAAAGCTTTTCACTAAAACTTAAACTCAATGAAATAGAAAGACCTTAAGACAAGTTTACATGGGGAAAATGGAAAAATCAGGAAAAGGCAATAAAGCACTTTTCATTTGAATAACTTCTTCATTACTCTTGCTCATCTATCCCTTGATTACACATTAAAACAAGAATGTGTCCATAGTACACGGATGCCCCACTTGCACTATCATTTTCTATGTTCAGTGGACCGTGAAATTGGGGTCAAAACTCTAATTTGGCATTAAAATTAGAAAGATCATATCATAGGGGACATGTGTACTTAGTTTCAAGTTGATTGGACTTCAACTTCATCAAAAACTACCTTGACCAAAAACTTTAACCTGAAGTGGGACAGACGCAAGGACGGACGAATGGACGGACGCACAGACCAGAAAACATAATGCCCCTTCTACTACTGTAGGTGGGGCATAAAAATCCATTAAAACAAATTTACAAAATTGAGAGTTTGGGACCATTCTTACTCAACCAGTTATAACAAATCTACAATTGTTAAATGTTAGTAAGCACACTTCAAATTGTAATGTTTGTATTCTACGTATACTTACTTTTGGTTTGTTAGAATCTGTTGAAACTTTAATATTTTTTTGAACACCATTACTCTTAAAATCGAAGACAGCAAATGGATCCTTGGATGAATCTAAATGCTCACTTTTCTGTCCTTTTGTTTGAATACTAAATGGCGAAGAAAATGGATCATTGGAATTATTGTCAAAAACTTTAGAAAATCCATCGGATGAATTAAAAGGATCACAGTCTGCAAAGGGATCATTGCTCTGAAACGGGTCTTCAATCACGAAATGACTACTTGAAACAGATGAATTTGTAGAATTCCTACTTAATTTATCACCATCTGGAAATGAAGCATTTAAATTATTATTTTCTTCAACTTTCTTTTGAGTATTTGCACCAAAGTTACTTTGACTAGACTGAGATTCTCCGAGAGATTTTTCACTCAGACTTCTGCTCTGAGGTCTGGGTCGAGGAACGGGTATTATACTTGTCTTTTGAGATTCCGATGACATATTTCTAGGTGGTAATGCTGGTACAGGTTTATCACAGGAGTGCTGTTGGTGGGATGTGCCTGATAAGGGGCGTGGTGGGGGTGCAGGGGGTATTGCAGCAATTTTATCAATTTTCCTCTCTGGTGGCAGTGGTGGTGGAGGCCCTTCTGGAGAAGGCATATCAAAATTGTCACTGTCACTATCTCCATTGTTTGCAGACGACACCTGCAGATGATCTGGTTTTTTTTTAATATTGGCATTGTTGTTGCAAGCAGGAAGTACAGCATGTTGCATTGCTTTGAGAGGATTGTTTATAAAGGAAGTATCAAAAGGATCATGACTTGCTTGAGTTGTCTTGAAGTTTGCAGCATCTGGTAGAGAAAAGGAATCAAATGTGCCAAAAGGATCTTCTGAACTTGCCTGTACTTGTGGTTGATTAGCTTTTGCTAATTCGTTAATTGGTTTTTTAGTAGCAGCAGTCTGTTCGGCAAACAGCTGTTTTGGAGTCTTGTCTGTACTCTTGGTTTTGATTTGGCAAAGATCTCCAAAAGCATCTGCTGGAGGTTTAGGAGAATCACGTCCTCCGTCACCTTGCATCTTTGTCGGTGCTAAAACTGGTTCCCCAAATGGATCATTGGTAGGTGCTGGCATTCCCGAATTTGCAGCTCCCCATGGATTAGGTTGATTAGGTGCTGGACCTCCAAAGCCAGGTCTCTGTGGTACAGCAGGTGGAAAACCTCCCTAAAGAAGAAAAAATTACATAATCAAATGACAAACTGTTTGTTAAGTTTTATGTTTGAAAGTTTGCAACAGATGCTAAAATCTTTATAAACTGTCAACTGTTTTGCAATTTTCAGTCTCACTGCAATACTAGTTAATCCAACTAAATTAAAATTCCCTGCTACCTATCTGTCTGCATATTTAGCTAATTTAACTATATCAAATTTCCCCTTTTTGACTGAAAATCAAGCTTTATTTAATTATATAAAGCTTTTTGACTGTAAATTAAACTTTATATCATATTTAGAAAACAATATGTTATATTTGGTCAATATAATGTTCACAATTTTTCACGATCAAAATCTTTCGTTTTTTGGTCATTGATACCCATATTAATGCATGATCAAGATTCTTTTATTATTGGTCATTAGAAGATCGCCTATGAAAAATGTTTACTTTCATGACCCAAACTTTTACATTATATCATTACCCTTAAATATATCAAAACTCCACATCACAATAAAATTTTTATACCATCATATTTTGAATTAAATTCATATCTATAAGTTTGATGGAAAGATATTTTTTTATCAAATCTATCATATAAATACTATCATGACTATTAATCATGTTGATAGCTCAGAAAGTTTTTACTGTTCCTTTTTCCCTCCTTTATTGTTATCCATTACAACTTCACATTCATTAAGGAATAACTAATATTTTTTCTGTCAATGAAGAAATAACATCAAAAATGTGGAGAACACTGAATAACCCGTGTAGCGTGTTATTTAAAAGTGTGCACCACAATTTTGAGGTTATTTCGAAAGACAGAAAAAATATTAGTCATTCCATATAATTTAATTCTAAATTTCATTTTTAAGGAGTAAATCATGAAAAAACATTGATGATGTCATGGTCACATGACAAAATAATGTCTATGAGCTGATAGACAAAAAAACTTTCAGCCAATCAGAAGATGTGTTACATTCAAAATTAAATTATAATAAAATTAAGTTTAAAAATAAACAGAAGGTAAATTTTTATCATCTATTTTTTCAAGAATACTTCTAACCAACTAAATACATATTTCAAAAGGAAGATGCATCAGAGCATAAACAATAAGTTGTGCTCATGTGTCAAAAATATTGTTCTTATTTGGAGAACAGTTTTGTTTCATGTTGAAATGGCACTTCATTTCAGAATCGTTAATTTGTCAGCATCCGGCCATAATCCATTACTGTTGACATCACCATGATTAGAAATCAGCTTTTCCAAGTTCTTTATATAAATAGCTTTTGTTAGTAAATATCATGAAAAGCATTTGCTATCGATTTTTCTGCATACAGCAGCCTAACACTTGTGCAAGAAAAAAAGGAGGCAAAGATAAACACAAACATGTGTCCATTGGACACCATGCCCCACTCACTCTATCACATTTCCTTGTTCAGTGAACCATGAAATCTGGGTCAAAACTCTAATTTGTAATATTTTACAAAATTCACATCATAGTGAACATGTGTATTAATTTTCAAGTTGATATGAAAACAACTTCATGGAAAACTACCGTAAACCAAAATTTTCCGACAGACAGACAGACAGACAGACAGACAGACAGACAGACAGACACAGACAGACACAGACAGACAGACAGACAGACAGACAGACAGACAGACAGACAGACAGAGACAGACAGACACAGGATGGAAAACATAAATCTTGAGATTTTTTGTGCCCAAAAATTAAGTATTACAAATCCAGATGATTTTAGCTTAAAAATAAATAGAATGTGCAAAGTTTCAACTGTCATATTTTGAAATATCATGAATATTTATGAATATTTTATAGTAAAAAGATAGTAAAATTCTAATTTTTCAACAGATCCAAAAGGTGCACACAATTTACAACTCATCACTGTTAAATTTTCTAACCAGTAATGAAGTCATTTTGATCAGTAGTATCTTGAGAAAAAATGTGACACAAACAATTGTGTAGGACAGACAAGGTGAAAGCAGTGTATGTTATCGAACTGAACTGACCAAAGTGATAACAGAATAGTGCCAAGGTTTAACTTGCCATTGAGACTTAATCACAGAAAATTACCTCTTTATTTTTGTTTATATGATATGTTAGTAATGTTTTAAGGATATATTTTTTTTAAAGATTAAAGCATTTGAATATCTGAAAATTCATTGGTTTGCATATCTGAGGTATTCCATAAGATATATCAATTAGTAGTTTTCTTTTAATCTCTATGTCAGATCTTTAAAAATTAATCTGTTAATGTAGGATTATAAAATCTATATTTCAATTGTAACATGAATGGTATTTTTTCCTTTGATATTTGAGTGAGTTAACTTTGGTTATTTATAGAGGAGTGCGTTAACTGAATGATTTTTTAGTGATTGCACTCTCCAGTCCCACCATGTGTTGCTTGTCATAGGAAAAGCAAAGAATGGGAGGAGCTTAGACCAGTGCTCTAACTTCCATCTCAAATTTGTTATTTCACTGTCTAGTTCCATCTCCTTGGCCTAGTAAACTATGAAATCAATGACCATAAAATGTCCTAATAAATGTAAACAAAATGAATACACAACAATATATCAAAAACAAATCGAGAAAAAAAAGGGGGTTGTGAGGGGCTTACCATAGCACTAGCCAAACTTGAAAACCTAACCCTAAATTAAAAATGGTTCCATATACATTGTACTTGAAACAAATGAATGCTCAAGGAGAGCTACAAAAAGGACAAAAGGTCTATAAACGAAGAGGCGATATTGATAAATTGGTGGATACTTGTTTTTATCGTGACAATATAAATATTTCAAAAAATTGTCACTGGAATTTTAGTCGTTTAATTTCCTCCACTTCATGAAAGAATAAAACAAAATATAACAGTATTAATTACCTTCATAATTGGTATTAGAAAATGTTTTCTTTTTATAACAATGATAAAACTCCTTTTAAACTACACGTCATTTTGGAGTTGGAGGACAAACAAACATCAAATAAAATTTTGCATCACCCCCCACCCAGCCCCCTTTTCAAGAGTTTTTGGGGAGAAAAAATATTCAATAACATGTAAATGGTTATCGAGCCTGAATCCCACGGCATCAATTCATTTAAATGTACCTGTATCTGACATACAAATCCAACTGACATTTGCTGCATGTGTTAATTTTCTGGTAATCAGATATAGTTCACGCCACTATTTGATTGACATATTGAAAAGTACAGTAAAGTTTTATTGGTCAGCATTTAACCTTTGATGTGTGTCATAGCCCATTAATGTAACAAATCATATATAGCCACGCCTTACTCATTAACATATTTAATCCACTCAAAGCTATACTTTTCGTGAATTAAATATGTTAATTGTAAAAGGCATTCTATATATATAACTTAGTGTTTTGTTCAAGTACATATAGATAAGTTAAAAAAAGTCATGAATCAAAGATACCAGGCTTATAAATTTGTATACCAGGCCTGCGTTTCTTATACAAAAGACTCATTGCTGAACAGTTGTTGATGTATTTATTAGTTTTTACCTTTGAATTTCTCATCGTCAGGACTTTGTACTTGTGTACTGCATTAAATTTATTTGAGATAGCAAGTTCATTGACACATCGTCTCAACTATTTTAAGAAATGGTATTTTACACCTTGGCAAAATAATTAAAATTGAGGTTTTGGGCAATCCTTGGGAGTTTATAATTTGATGACCTGTTAAGAAATTATCCAAAATATTGTTATAACCTTAAAGAACAAATATTTGGCTGTGATACTATGAATTTGATTAAAGATTAAAAGACTTTTGAACCTGGTGTGAAATAAATTCAGGTGAATATGGCCCTACTCCTTAGTGGCATCATCATGGAAATTTTATATCATACATTACTACTTTTATTACTTATCTCAATATATTGGCATAAGGATTCATTACCATAGGTTGTCCAAATGGATTAGCTGCAGGTGCTCCAAAGCCTGGCTGGGCTGTCGGTGCTCCAAAACCTGGTTGAGCTGGTGGTGCTCCAAAGCCTGGCTGAGATGCTGGTACTCCAAAGCCTGGCTGAGATGTTGGTACTCCAAACCCTTGTTGTCCAAATCCAGTCTGAACTGTAAGTGGTGCTCCTGGTTGAGCACCAAACCCTGCCTGAGTTTGTGCACCAAATCCTTGCTGAGTTTGAGCACCAAATCCTTGCTGAGGTTGAGCACCAAACCCTGGCTGAGCTGCATAACCAGCATGCAGCATTCCTGGATTACTAGGTGGCATTGTAGGTTGATTTCCAAAAAGTCCTAATATAGCATTTTTATCAACTGGAGAAGCTGGTTTTGTACCAAACAAGTCGATATCTTGAAGGTCAGAGGATGTTGATGTGGGTACCTCACCAGCTGTGGATGTGGATGTGGGAGAACCCCAAGGATCATTTGATGGAGATGATGTTGGTGGATTTTCACTTTCAAAAAATGTTTCTAGCTTGTTCATTTGCTCTATACCCTGCAAAACAAAAGTATGTCTTATTCAAACAACATGGTCCTTTGTGTAGGAATAAGGGTTTTAATTGCCTCCCTTGCTTCAGCTTTGTTGTCCAACAAATAATTATTATCAAAACTCACACAGCATTACAAAAAATGCAATTGTCATTTCTAATCCTCTTTCTGATAACTTTTGTGTTATAACTGACAGAAGTTTCCAAGTATTGCTTTTCATTTTCTATAAACAGATTTCACACTTCCAAAAAGATAAACAAACATTTTCTAATCTTTCTTTTCCTTTTATTGTTTGCATTTTGATAAAGAGCAGTAAAATTGAAGACAGACTTTTCCAAAGTTTTTGTGTTTCTACACAACATGTTAAACCATATATTCATTTCAATTCCATTTTTTTTTTTTTTTATGAACCTGTTTATTTTTTTTTTTTTTGTCACTTGGGGATTCTGGTGCTGAAGGATGGTCTTTGATAAAACACAGAAGATACACTTAATTCTTTTATCAAACAAAAGTTAAATATTGATAGAAGAGTCAACTTTGTTTCAGTTCAATGATTCGGGAAAAGAGGTCACAGAGGTAATCGTCCGATTTTAACAAAATTTGTATCAATTAAGGATAAAGAAATTATGCTGAAAAACGGATTCAAATTAAAAGGGATAAGTTTTGGAGTTCAAAAGCAATTTCCAAAAGAAATAGAACAAAAACAAAAAACTTTTTATCCAGTGGCCAAACAGGCCAGAAGGGAATAAAGTGCTGCGCCATGAGCCCATGATACGCCTGTTGCTTTATCAAAGAATAAAGTTCCATTACTCCTCAATGTCATATCAGAAATTTATAAAAAAACTAAAGGAGGTTATTTTAATAGATATAAACCAGTCACCAAAGTCTCATGAAAACTGCTCAAAGAACGTTTGAGTTATTATCCGAAAACTGGAAAATCTCCCTTTTTTAATGAATAAAACCCCATAACTCAGAAACATAAAATCTAAAATTTATAAAAATCGAAAGGGAGCTCACGTCAATAGATATAAACAATTCACCGAAGTTTTAATGAAAACTGCTCAAAGCATTTTTGAGTTATTGTCCGAAAACTGGAAAATCCCCCTTTTTCAATGATTGGTTGCTTAACGTCCCTTTTCAATGAATAAAACCTTGTAACTCGGAAACGTAAAATCTAAAATTTATAAAAAGTGAAAGGGAGCTCACATTAATAGATATAAACAATTCCGGTACATGTTTAATTGTTTTCTATGAAAACCTCATGTTTCACCATCGCTGTTACAGAGGGTTACTTTCTTATTATTGTTTTCTGTATACCATTGTATTCACAAAGGTTATCGGAATAAACTTATAGGATACGATAGATAGTCTCTGTTAAATTTATACCAATTCTTTATTTGAAGCTATTAAGATATCATCATATTGCATGGACATCCGTCTATTGTTGAAGGCTGTATGTCTTTAAGTTATTTGTGTTGTTAGGCTGCTGTCTCATTGATGTTTACCCCACAACTCATTTTATTCCTATTCCAAATGAACATCTATAGTTACCTGACCAATAGTTTCAAGTTCACTTTCTAAATCGACCAATGAACTTCCAGCTCTCTCTTTTACTAGTCTATTGTTTGTAGGTACCTATAAAATAAAACATGTGCACATGAAAGTTCAAAAACATTCTCTTTTTTAGTGATCATTTTTCATATCACGCTTCTTGAGTGTTTTTGGTTTTTCTCAGATGAGTAGAAGGAAAATGTATGACGTCATAAGCCTACGTCTTTAACGTTATACCTAGGAAAACAGCAAAAAACAGATTATAAATATGATACCTTGGAAAAGAGAATTGCTTTTGTGTTTAATATTTTTTTTACAAAACTTGAGGTTAATATCGATGACGTAAAAATTACAAAACCCACCTGATCACTAAGCTTATTTGGCGTAATTTTTAAGAAAAGTATCTGTTAAAACCCTTTTCAAATATTTTTCAAAATTCAAAAAAACAAAACAATATGCATAATCATATCAGGAAATGCATAGTTTTCTAAAATTAATAGTACTACTTTTCACTTATAACTAGAGCCTCTTTAGAGCCTGTGTCCCTCACCTGCATCTTCAACAATTGCCACATTTTTTGTAAAATCATAATTAAAGGGGAATAACAGTATTAATTAAGAGTTAACAGACAATTTCAGCCAAGTTCAAGTATTTGTAGATCTTAACCTGCTGATCATTTTTTTTTTTTAAGTTTCTATCTACACATTATAGTTTTGAAGATATTATAGGCAAAAAACGCCAAAAAAATGGAAAAAAAATATCATTAAAGGGCAATAACTCCAATTAAAAGTCAACTGAAGATTTCAACCATGATGGCTTATTTGGAGATCTTGTCTTGCTGATCATTTTTGCTTTTTAAAATTTCCATCTATCTATTGAGGTTTTCAAGATAATAGGCAAAAATGAATAAACTGTTAACACAGAGATATTCTATCCTATTTCTTATTTTAATAATGCAAATGTTGAAATTAAAATAGCAATACTTTAACATGTAAGTTATGCAAATATTCAAAGTCAATGAACCATGACTGAAGGTACATCGCTCAACAATCTCCATGGAAATGAGATGTGCCAATGCTAATACAACTGCAAACCAAATACCATTGACTTTTCATAAGTCGTTCCTTTAAACAAACCTAAACACAAACATTAACTTGTAAACTATGTAAAAGTTTCAAAGTCAATGAACAATAATTAAGGAAGGGTAATATAATCTCCATGGAAATGAAACTTGCAAATGCCAATACATTTGCATACCGAATATCATTGACTTTACATTAGTGGTTCATCTTAAACTGACCTAATCACACATTATACATGTAAACTAAGCAAAAGTTTCAAAGTCAATAGGCCATGACTGAGGGTAAGGACCAAATATTCTCCATGGAAATGAGATGTGCTAATGCTTATTACAACTGCATACCAATTATCATTGACCTACTACTAACGGTTCCCCTTAAACTGACCTAATCACAAACTAATACATGAAAACTAAGTAAAAGTTTCAAAGTCAATAGACCATGAATGAGGGCGGGGCCAAATAATCTCCATGGAAATGAGATATGCCAATGCTTATACAACTGAATACCAAATATGATTAACCTATCACTAGTGGTTCCCAATAAACTGACCTAATCACAAACTAATACATGTAAAATAAGCAAAGTTTAGAAGTCAATAGACCTTGACTGAGGAACGGGCCAAATAATCTCCATGGTAATGAGATGTGCCAATGCTAAGACAACTGCATACCAAATATAATTGCCTACCACTAGTGGTTCACCATGAACTAGACCTAATCACAAACTAATACATTGTTGATCCCGCCACCATCGCAGCCGCCAACGCGGAACAGCATACCTATGTCTCGCTTTCTGTCTCCGTCAAGGCGAGACAAAATTGGGAAAAATCGTCACTAAAGGGCAATAACTTCAATAAGGAGTCAACCATAAACTTCATTCTTAATGACTTATTTGTAGATCTTGTCTTGCTGATCATTTTTGCTATTTAAAATTTCTATCTATCAATTATAGTTTTCAAGACATAAGCAAAAATGCAAAAAATTGGGAAAAATCGTCATTGAAAGGCAATAACTTCAATAAGGTGTCGACTAACAATTTCAATCATGTTGACTTATATGTAGATCTTGTCTTCCTGATCACTTTTTGTTATTTAAAGTTTCTTTCTATCTAATATAATTTTCGAGATAATGAACATTTTTGCCCCTGTCAGATTTTCTCTATCTTTAACAGTTTTCCTGATAATAGCCAAACATTGCATTTTATGTTCTATTTATAGCCATGTCAGCCATGTTGGTTGGCAAGGGGGTTCATCGGACACATTTTTTTAAACTAGATACCCTAATAATGATTGTGGCCAAGTTTAGTTTTAATTGGCCCAGTAGTTTCAGAGGAGAAGATATTTGTAAAATTTAACGGACGCCGACAGACGACGGGCCAGGTGAGCTAAAAATGTATACTTATAATGCTGGCAGTAAAATGTTTTCAAAAATTGTACCCATGAGTAGTAAGGACAATTCTTTGAGATCTCTGAACATCTGCCTCATTTTCAATACATCTATTTGGCATAGGAACACAACAAAAACAAAATAAGTGTTTAACAGCGTGAAGAAGTAATAACAACAAAAACTGCAAACATAGATAACAACAGGTAACTAACTAGAATGTGCAGAGTCTGAAAGCTGTACAGAAATTGCTTCCTATTTCATCATAAGATCTTCCATATTAAACTAACAACGATTTCTAACAACAACCAAAATCACCACAACATCATAACTTACTTCATAGATGGGTTCTGATATTTCATCATATCCATTATATATATACAGTTCCTATTGGGATAATAGTATAATACTAATCAAAAATATTCAATATTTTATACATGTAACATTATTTAGACAACAGACATGAAAAATAATACTATTAAATAATCTGTAATTAAAATAAATTGTGTATAACATAACATACATGTCATAAAACCATTCTGGAGATGGAATAGTTTTGAAAGAGAATTCTTAGTACTCTAATGTGTTTTTGAATTAAACAAGCATTCTGTGAGTATTGCAATACATAGTCCCCTACCGGTTAAAAATTCATTGTAATGGAACGAAATTCTAACTTGATTTACATAAAATAACAAACAAACCTAACACTAAATTCTTCAATCAATTTACTAAAGAAAAGGAAAAAATCCAAAATGTCCAAAGTCATTAAGTCATTTATCTTAATACAATGTCTTTTACATATCTTTTAAAAAAATGAGTTATTTCCCTTTGAACAGAAATCTAATAAGTATTTCATCAAAAATTTAAAAGGGAAAGGGCTTTAACTGAACAAGGAGAAAAGCTAAAATCGTGAAAATCGAACTAGACCTGTAACTTGTCATGATAAAACAATACACCAAATATCAAATCAATATCTTCAAGCATGAAGAAAAAAAGTCTGGAAAACTGATTTGCCGGACATACTGATGGACAGACGGACAGAGTGCAAACCTAAAGTCCCCTTCGACTTCGTCGGTAGGGGACTTATAATGAATAAAGAACACATATTGTCTCCCCTGTTGTTGGAAACACATGAGTTATCTCCCTTTAACAGTGTTATACTATCATAGTTTTACTAACATTTTTCTATTTCATACCATTACAATGAAGATAACTGTCTGTTTCAATTTTTGATATATATAATATTATCATATAAAATATTTACTATGTCAAAATTTGAAGTGTCATGAGCTCAAGTATGAATTTATTGGCCATATGCAAAATAAATTTGGGATTTATACTTTGAAACTGATTAGCTAAAAAGCAATCTAAGACATAGATTTTTGGATAAGCACAGAAATACACAGAATGCGTGTTTCCTTTAATTCAGGAGCAAATTCTGAAAACAAATATTCAAATTTCTCAAAACTTCTTAACAAATTTTCTACAGTAAAATCAATACCATATAATTCAAGTAAATAGCCTTTGAAATCAAACAATTACATTTTCTACAGTTGAATACAGGTGGAAACTTACTGCCTTTAATATTATCTTGTTTAGCAAGAATCTGCTATGTTTAGTTGTTTATTAAAACTAATGCCTTTCGTCTAATGGTGATTGAACATGCAAATTAATTATTACTTTACAAATAATTTATGTGTTAATTTTTCCCAATCCTTTGATGTTTGTTATAAAAGAACTGCAACACTAACAACTTGTTTTTACAAACTGAAACATTATTCTAAGTTCTTTTTATTAATTAATATGATAGAGAAAAAAAGCTAAATCATAACAAAGGTACATTTATGAAGTCTCCAGCCATTAATATTTAATTTCTAATTTCTTTTTAATTGAAAAGCTTTGATTTATGATATAAAAGAGAACAGCACCAACAACAAAAATCAGTCTTAATTTTATTGTTAATTTGTTGATCAATTAACAGAATGGAATAAAATGCTTCACTGAGCAGCTGGATACGACCGCAGAGGTCCAACCCTGAACAGTTGGGGCAAAATGGACACAATATTTGCGCTTGATACAGGTCTGAATTTGCATTGTAATTAAATATTTGACACATAATAGGTTTCTGACACAGAATAACTGTAGTTAAAGAACTTAGAATTGGGAATATGATTTGAAGTTATATTCAATTTTTTGCTTTTGTGCAATACACTATGCTGTTGCGAATTGACCCCCCACCCCCCCAAAAAAAAATTTACCCCTTTTTTTTTGCTTTTGTGCAATACACTATGCTGTTGCATATTGACCCCAAAAAAAAATTTTAATTTCTGAAATCTGAAATGAGAAAAGATTGCCCCCTCCAATTTTTTATTTTTGTTCATCCCCAACCCTTTTCCAAAAAAAAAAATCTTTCCCTCAAGATATGGTCATTATCTCAATTCAAATGTCCAATGGAGTTTGCAACCATAATTACCAATTTAAATACATTATAAAAGTCTTAAAATAGAAAATGACATACATAATCATGGCTAAAATTAATATTCTTTTAATAATAACTTCTAAAAATAAATTGACAGCTAATCACCTCATGACAATACAACATTTCTTCATAGATAATTTAAAAGAAGTGTAAGGGAGGTAAATCCAAACATACACAACATTGTACTTTAAATGTGTTTG
Organism: Mytilus coruscus; assembly: GCA_017311375.1. Classification (NCBI taxonomy): domain Eukaryota; kingdom Metazoa; phylum Mollusca; class Bivalvia; order Mytilida; family Mytilidae; genus Mytilus; species Mytilus coruscus. Next base: position 79,395,070 of record CM029595.1, on the reverse strand, counting down.
GATTACCTCCCTTGCACTGCTTTTAAATTGTCCATTAACCAGGAAACCCTTGTTTTTCTCCCTTTTCTGTCCCTAATTCCTAAAAGGTTTGAGCCATAACCCCCCAAAGTCAATCCTAACCACCCCTTTGTAGTATGGAAACTTGTGGTATAATTTCAGAGAGATTCATACACTGTTCAACAAGTTATTGTCTGGAAACTACAAAAATGCTTTTTGGGGCCCTTTTTTGGCCCCTAATTCCTAAACTGTTAGGACCATAACTCCCAAAATCAATCCCAAACTTCCTTATGTAGTTATAAACCTTGGGTTTAAATTTCATAGATTTCTATATACTTATACTAAAGTTACTGTCCGGAAACCAAATGACTTCGGACGACGACGACAACAGCGACGACAAAGACGACGACGACGTGATACCAATATAAGAAGAAGCTAAATCCTAATTCATGTAGATCTAATTGTCTCCATGGGCCAAGGGTTGATATTTATCTTGTTTTGTTTTTTATTTGATACCATACACAAGGTTAATGGCAAGTATGTCATTTATTTTTGAATTATAGAGCATAGCAGGTTTTATTTTATTCCCTTGTCCAACAGAATTGAGGAGGGAATATAGAATGATGCTTTTTTTACACCTATATCAAATGGGACATATAGTGTGTTGTCCACTCAATGGTTGGTCTGGTCATTTCTTTGTTCTTTCCCTATAAAGTTTTTCATTAAAGTTCAAATGAGAAGGCTAATTTACAGACTTATTTAACCCTTTTAATTGGCAAACAAATTTCAAAAATGGATGATACCATTATTAGTTACATACCTAGTTTACTTAGTTTTAACCTGTTGAATAAAGCCCTTTAAGAAAACTTACTGGTATGTATAAGGTTATTCCTCATGACACAATTTGACTGTGATGCCATAAAGGCGATTTATTCAATTAAGCTATTTTGCTTATTTCAGGAACATTATTGAAATTAAATTGCACAATTTTACCTTTTATGCATCAATAATTTGGTTTAAGAGATTTAAAGTCCAAATGTGTGACACTGCAAGTTAATGAAGATTGAAATTTTGTACACCTTGACCTACAGTTTAAACGATCAGTAGATATTAAGCCATAGACAGTCAACTAGCCTGTGAACAGTTTTATCTTACCTTGCCTTAATAAAATGCTCCGCTGGGCGCAGCTTGATTCGACCACAGAGGTCGAACCCTGAACAGTTGGGGCAAGTATGGACACAATATTCAAGCTTGATACAGCTCTGAATTTGGATTGTGATTAAATATTTGACACAGCATAGGTTTCTGACACAGAATGAATGTGGTCTAAGAACTTAAAAATTTTTAATTTACCTATTATGGTCCAATATCAAAAATCTAAATATATGGTTAGATTCAGCATATCAAAGAATCCCAAAAATTTAATTTTTGATGAAATAAAACAAAGTTTAATTTTGGACCCTTTTGACCTCAATGTGGACCAATTTGATAACAGGGCCCAAAAATCAAAATACATGATTAGATTCAGCATATCAAAGAACCCCATATATTCAATTTTGTTGAAATCAAACAAAGTTTAATTTTGGTTTAATTTTGGACCCTTTTGACCTCAATGTGGACAAAACTTGGACCAAGTTGAAAACTGGGCCCATAATCAAAAATCTAAACACATGTTTAGAAAAGTTGATAACGGGCCCAAAATCAAAAATCTAAATATATGGTTAGATTCAGCATATCAAAGAACCCCATATATTCAATTTTGTTGAAATCAAACAAAGTTTAATTTTGGACCCCGATTTGGACCAACTTGAAAACTGGGCCCATAATCAAAATCTAACTACATGTTTAGATTCAGCATATCAAAGAACCCTAAGAATTCAATTTTGTTAAAATCAAACTAAGTTTAATTTTGGACCCTTTGCACCTTAATGTACACCAATTTGAAAACTGGACCAAAAATTAAGAATCTAAATACACGGTTAGATTCGCATATCAAAGAACCCCAATAATTCAATTTTGATGAAATCAAACAAAGTTTAATTTTGGACCCTTTGACCTCAATGTGGACCAATTTAAAACGGGGCCCAAAATCCAAAAACTTAATACACGGTTAGATTCAGCATATTAAAGAACCCCAAGAGTTCAAGAATAAAACCCCATTGAAATTGGTCAAGAAATAAGCAATTTATACAAAGTATCTTCTTTTGCACAATACTGTGCAATTGAATATTTCTTGCAATTGCGCAATACTGTGCAATTGAATATTTCTTGCTATTGTGCAATACTGTACAATTGACAATTTCTTGCTATTTGCTAATATTGTGCTATTGGATATTTCTTGCTATTGCGCAATACTGTGCAATTGAAGATTTCTTGCTATTAGGCAATACTGTGCAATTGAAAATTTCTTTCTATTGCACAATACTTATTATATAATAATTTACAAATCCTGTTTGGTGTGTATCTCCTGCCATATCATTATTATTTGCTTTTAAATATAAATCAGAAATAACCAACTTAAAATGGAAAATTTTAAAGAAAAAAAAAAAAAAAAAAAAAAAAATCCCCCAAATTTTTGAACCCCTTATGATTCATCACCCCAAACTCAAACCCAGCCTTCCTTTGAGGTATGGTACTTTGCAGTACAATTTCAGAGAGATCCATACACTTGAGCACAAGTTATTGTCTGGAAACTAGAAAATGCTTATTTTTGGCCCCTTTTGGCCCCTAATTCCTAAACGTTTCAGGCAATTACCCCAAACTCAATTCCAGCTTTCCTTTGTGATATGGAACCTTGTAGTACAATTTCAGAAAGATCCATACACTTACACACAAGTTATTGTCATGAAACTAGAAAAATGCTTGTTTTTGCCCCTTTTGGCCCCTAATTCCTAAAATTTTGAGGCAATTACCCCAAAATCAATCCCAGCATTCCCTTTGTGATATGGAACCTTGTGGTACAAAGTCAGAGAGATCCATACACTAACATACAAGTTATGTCTGGAAGTTACAAAATGCTTATTTTTGCCCCTTTTGGCCCCTAATTCCTTAACTGTTGGTACCATAACCCCAAAATCAATCCCAACCTTCCTTTTGTGATATTGAACCTTATGGTAAAATTTCATAGAGATCCAGTAACTTAAACTAAAGTTAGAGTGCGAAACCAATGCGTCTTCGACGATCAGCATATCAGAAACCCCAAGAATTCAATTTTTGTTAAAATGAAACTAAGTTTAATTTTGGACCCTTTGGACCTTAATGTAGACCAATTTATAAAACGGGACCCAAGATTAAAAATCTAAATACACAATTAGATTTGGCATATCAAAGAACCCCAATAATTCAATTTTTGATGAAATCAAACAAAGTTTAATTTTGGATCCTTTTGACCTCAATATGAACCAATTTGATAGCGGGGCCAACAAATAAAAAATCTAAATACATGGTTAGATTCAGCATATCAAAGAATCCCATATATTCAATTTTTGTTGATATCAAACAAAGTTTAATTTTGGACCCCAATTTGGACCAACTTGAAAACTGGGTCCAAAATCAAAAATCTAAATACATGTTTAGATTCAGCATATCAAAGAACCCCATATATTCAATATTGGTTAAAATCAAACTAAGTTTAATATTGGACCCTTTGGACCTTAATGTAGACCAATTTGAAAACTGGACCCAAAATTAAATGAAATCTGAAATGAGAAAAAATTGACCCCCCACAATTTCTTTTTACTCCCCTTTTTCCCCAAAAAAATTTCTTTCCCTCAAGATATGGTCATAATCTCAATTCAAATTTCCAATGGAGTTTGCAACCATAATTACCCATTTAAATTTACCATAGTGCTAACTTAATCTATTTATAATAGAATATGGTGTCAAATCTTTCATATGGATTTCTTTGTAAAAAAAAAAAAAGATGCAACATTTGCAGATATTTTTACTGGTCTTCCTTTATAAATATGCATTTCTTTAAACATAATTTAAAAGCAGTGTAAGGGAGGTAATCAAAACGTTGTATTTGGATTACCTCCCTTACACTGCTTTTAAATTGTCTTTATTGTTTATTAACCATTACTTTATACATAATTTAAAAGAAGAGTAAGGGAGGTAATTCAAATGATGTATTTGATTTATCTCCCTTACACTGCTTTAAATTATGTTTTGTACTAAAGTATTTGTCCATTAACCAGGACAACCTTGTTTTTCCCCCTTTTTTGCCCCTAATTCCTAAATGGTTTGAGCCATAACCCCCCAAAGCAAATCCTAACCATCCCTTTAAGGTATGGGAACTTGTGGTATAATTTCAGAGAGATCCATACACCGTTCCACAAGTTATTGTCTGGAAACTAGAAACTGTTTATTTTTTGCCCCTTTTTGGCCCCTAATTCCTTAACTGTTGGTACCATAACCCCCAAAATCAATCTCAACCTTCCTTTTGTGGTATTTAACCTTATGGTAAAATTTCATAGAGATCCATTCACTTAAACTAAAGTTATAGTGCGAAAACCGATGCGTCTTCGGACGACGACAACGCCAAAGTCATACCAATATACGACCGCAAAAATTTTTTTGCGGTCGTATAAAAACTGAAGGCTATTTAACAGGCCCCAATAACTTACTAACATCTATTGACAGGCAATTTAGGTGAACTTCTAAAAATTGATATTTACCATCTTATTTATTAGTCCAATTAAGGATGTACTAAGGTCAGGTTTAGGAATTTTTGTCAGATGTTCAGACTCCTTGGTTTTTTTCTTATGATACAGGGTAAAATATTTTGCCCCATAACACCCATTTTTCTTTTCATATAAGACTTCAATAGCTCATAAAAGGTCATTTACCAAAATTTAAGCAGATTCTAGATATCTTTTCTTTCGATTTGAGACCCAAATAATACCAATGCAAATATAAGGTAAAAGTCTGAGTCAACCTTTTCCCGCCATTTTTTTTATATCAAATATCTCGAAAGGGAGCTCCATAACCTATCAATATTTTGAGCTTATTTTGTTCCTTAACTAATACTCTTCTGACTTATAGTATCAATTTTAAATTCTAGGTTTCTTTAATTTCACCTAAGTACATCCTTAAGGAAACACATTATAACTAAATAAACAGTTTTGTCCCCGGTTAAAATAAAAACGATCATCTAAATATTCCTGAAATGTTTTGAGAAGGAAAAACCATTGGTAAACATTTCAAAAAATATTTTTCTAATTCTTCCTTTCAGAATCTAAAGAACTATAGGTAATTTCATTGTTCGTACCCCAATATAAAAACTTAGTCACCCAATAGGTTTAATTTCCATTATTTAAGATGTAGTTAGCCAATCATAACCTTTTTGTGTGTACTCTTTTGAAAATATTACCCAGAATGCATTAGATTCTAAAACAGTGTATTTTCCACTATCAATTTTATAGAAAAAATGGTGGTATCATAAGAAAGATAATTCTATTAAATAAATTTTTCAGCATAGTTTGAGTTTGATATTTTTTGTTCCCTAAAAAATTAATCGACATTAATTGATTGATTGATTGATTGGTGTTTAACGCCACTTTCAGCACTATTGTGCTATTTCGTGGCAGTCAGTTTTTATTGGTGGAAGAAGCCGGAGTGCACGGAGAGAAAAAATGTCCTTCGGTAGGAAAACTGACAATCCTAGTCAATTAAGATTGGAGTCGAGTGCTATTGCCTCGTCCTGAATTTGAACTCACAACCTTAATGTTGACAGGCTAGTGATACAGTAGTTCGACTACTTAAGACTACTCGGCCACCGAGGGCACGCCCCCTAATGGACATTAAAACCAGGAAATCAAGTATCTACAAAAACAAATATTTTTCCTCAATCCACAAAAATTGGTACCCACAGATATAATGAATCCACTCTACATATTTATAAACTATAAAATCAGCCCAATATTTCCACTATTTCAAGTTCCAAATCTGGGTTCATTCCTAAAAACTGATCAACTGTAGACAAATTTTAAGTTCATACTAAAATAATTTAGTTTAGCACTAGTATTCTTCTTCAGAAAAAGATAGTCAGACATTGGTATTAAAGGGAAAATTAAATGAACTGAAGTTTTTTTCATCAATTGATCAGTTTGAGGGGATAACTTTAAAACTGTTTATCCCATTAGCAATCTGAAAGGCCAAAGCTGTTTGCATAAGTCATGTAATTATTTTGAATACTGTTTCCATTACTTTTTACTAATCGATTTGTGTTCTAACAAGAAAGTAATTGTACACTTGTTGTATATATACTGTCATTTCAAATTCTGAACAAACACTATGGAAGGGAGATAATCTTGCAACAAACTCAATGACATAAAGCACAATCAAGGTTATCTCCCTTTACTCCTGTCATCATCATTTTTTCACAAATACTTGTTAGAACGCATAACAACATCTACATGATCTAATAACCACTATAAAATATTTAGAACAGATCAAATATAGAATAGTTTTATAATTCATAATATATGACCAAAGTTAAACATTTAAATACCTACTTGATTGCCCACATACTTAGTTTATCCCTCTCTAAGAAGAAGATAAGAAGGACTTTTCTGACCTGCTTTTATCCAACCCCTAACTTTCCCTTGCAATGGGCTTAATCAACAAAAACATCAATACTTAAACTTGAAAAAGTGTCAGACTCACTAGCAATCTGAAAGACATCAATTTTTTGCACAAGTACAGGAAAAGAAATAAAAAAGATAAATTTTAAGAACATGAAAACACTTTTTAGTTTATAATTTGAGGGACATCAAAACATAACCAGGGGTTAGAATTTTTCTTTAAGACCCATCTCATACTTTTTTGTTATATAAATAATTCAACACCCATACAAATCTAAAAGTCAAATGCTTTTTCTTCTTATTTGGAATAAAATTTCAGAAGGGACAAGGTGTGATAAGGACCCAATTTATCCCCATTACTCAACACTGTTGTCATAAAAATTTTGAGCACAATTATTGTACACAAGACTCAGAAATCAACCAATAAAAATACTGGATTCGGTTTCTCAAGTATAAATTTGTACGTCGAGTACTGAGTAAAGTTTTATGACCAAAATCCCAAGAGAAAGCAATATTTAACAATTAAATTGTACTGCACTGCAGCAGATGCTAAACCTTTTGGTCAGTCCATGTTGCAAAAACCTCTTTTTAGTTATGATGCAATCTATAGACAAAATATTTCCCTGAATTATTTGAAATCAACACTTGCTTGGTGATTGAAAAATTGGTGCTAGTTATTCAATTTCTTTCTTTTTCAGTTTTTTCTAGCCTTTGGCTGTACATCTGGCAACTGGATATTCTACATTCATCCATCTTTTCATATTTGTACCACACATAACTATGAATTCTATTACGGGTTCTCACAGAAATCATATTTTGAAAAATTTAATCAGATTGGTTTATCCTTTCCATTCATCATCCATCATAAGGCTCTAAGTAAAATATAAATGACTTACTGAATAGACAGGTTCTTCATCTGTATTTGATTCTGTATTTAATTCACCATCTAATTTGATGACTGAAAGAGATAATCTTATTTAAGGATGCTTCTGACATTTTCAACTTTTCCTCAATATTCTGTCACTCCAGGAAGTTTTCTAGGTTATGCATCAAATATTTTGCCCAGAAACCACTTTATTTCTCAACATTTTTTGAAAAGATAGTATATAAGGTATAAGAAGACAAATGGCAGGAAATAGGTTGTCACTGGAAAATAAAGACCAGAGGGTTTGGCTTATATCATTGCCTTAATACAGAATACATTCCTCATGAATTGTTCATGGAGGTTCTTCTTATAAGATAACTGTATTGCAAAAGAAATTTATAATCTGGTTCTCTTACAGCATCCAAATATCAGACATGGTCATTAGTTTAATAAATTTTCAACATCAGTAAATTAAAATAAATTTTGTTCATATCTTTAAGTGAAAGTCCATTCAAATTTCTTTATCCTATCTGAACTTTGCAGAATAGTGCAAAGTTTATTAAACTCTGAGAGTTATTACTGTACTTGCATCTTGATCTTTATAGCATTCGTGTGATCACTTATGATACAGATTCCTGTGTGTAACAATCTAGAGTTTTCATATTTTAGGTCCTCAATCTCAACTTACATTACCTATACATGTATGTACCTGGTGGGTTCGTCTTCTTTATTATTTTTTTTCTTCTGGAAGCAAAATACCCCATTAAAGATATCTTACCATTTGGATCTTGTTTCTCTTCTTTTTTTTCTGGGGATTCTTGCTGTTTCTTAGCTTCTTCCATTTCTTTCTTTTTTCTCTCAAATATTACTTGAAATAAATCTCTCAGTGTCAAGACAACAGCTTCAGACTATGCAAAGTATAATGAAAAATATTTTTTATTCATTGATTGTATATGATGATTACTTTAAAATTGTTTTCATCAAATATGTAACTGAATATGCATTAATTTTTGCCTTTATCATTAATTTATTTATAGACAACCATACGGCCTTCAACAATTAAAAATACTTCAGATATAAAATAAGCTTATAATGATTTAATTGTACATCTCTTTATTATCTGATAACTTTATATGCCATCTCTAAAAATAGCACAAAGATCAGTATCTCTTAAATAACAATGAATCTAAAGTGTTTTGACTTGTTTTGACTTGCTTGAAAATATGCACTAACTGCTTATAGGTTTGCTATATCATATGAATTCTGAAATATATCATATAAAAATAAGAAGATGTGGTATGATTGCCAATGAGACAACTCTCCACCAGAGACCAAATGACACAAAAATTAACAACCTCACCGTACAGCCTTCAACAATGAGAAAAACCCATACTGCATAGTCAGCTGTTCCTAAATGGTATTAACCAAAATAAAAATCTGGTTTCAAAGCATTACAATTTCCCTATCCTATGTCTATGATATATACTCTCTTACTGCTGTCATAGGTTGTATATTTCTATAATGATTTTTGAATTTTCATCAGTTCATAGTAAATGAAAGAACCTTAGTGAGCGCGCTCACATACCCCACGTCCCCACATTGTCATTGGAGAAATAAAATAAGTGTAAGAAAAAAAAATTGTATCATAATTTCCTGTCAATATGCACATCTACATAGTATGTCCTTATTATCTACACAGTTTCATGAAATTCTGTTGTGTGGTTTCAGAGGAGTTGCGATGACAAACTGTTGCAGAAGTACATTGAAGCAAATAAGTTCAAAGGGCATAACTCCTGGAAAAAAAATTGAATCGTAATTTTCTGTTGATATGCTCATCTACATAGTATGTCCTTATTATCTGAAAAGGTTCCATGAAATTCTGTTGTGTGGTTTGAGAGGAGTTGCGATGACAAAAGGTTGCAGTAGTATATTGGGCAAATAAGTTCAAAGGGGCTTAAATCCTGGAAAAAAAATTGAATCGTAATTTCCTGTCGATATGCACATCTACGTAGTATGTCCTTATTATCTGAAAAGGTTTCATGAAATTCTGTTGTGTGGTTTGAGAGGAGTTGCAATGACAAAAGGTTGCAGTAGTATATTGGGCAAATAAGTTCAAAGGGGCTTAACTCCTGGAAAAAAAATTGAATCGTAATTTCCTGTCGATATGCACATCTACATAGTATGTCCTTATTATCTGAAAAGGTTTCATGAAATTCTGTTGTGTGGTTTGAGAGGAGTTGCGATGACAAAAGGTTGCAGTAGTATATTGGGCAAATAAGTTCAAAGGGCGTAACTCCTAGAAAAGAATTGAATCGTAATTTCCTGTCGATATGCACAACAACATAGTATGTCCTTATTATCTGAAAAGGTTTCATGAAATTCTGTTGTGTGGTTTGAGAGGAGTTACGATGACAAGAAATAGGACTGACGGACGGACGGACGGACGGACAGACGGGTCAAAAACATTATACCCTCCGCAACTCGTTGCATGGGGTATAATAAACTTACTTTGTAGGACTATAGAAAAAATGAGATATTATTTGAAAAATTAATTTGTATAGTTTTTCTTCAAAGAGGGTCGTAATGGGGGTACCTTCATGATGATGAACGATAAAAAATCTTGCCAAATGACGTAACGGTAATTTTTGGTGCATGACGTTAAAATGTACACTTTCTTTTAGACGATAAAAAAAATCGACTGAATTTGACGAATCACGTTAAATTTTTTCAAAAATAACGGTAACGATAAATATTTCAGACCTCTGAAGAATCACGATAAGGATATTTTGACGAATCACGGTAAAATTTTAACCAATTTGACGCTAATGGTAGCCCAAAATGACAGTTTGACGCATGACGGTAAAGGGCATTACTACCCTCTTCAAAGTTCAGGTGAATATCAAGAAACTCAACTTCATGAAAAAAAATCAATAAAATCAATCTACACACAAAAACACTCAGCCTTTTCTGAATAGATAAAGATTAATCCCTCTTTATTCATAATTGATGCCAGCCGGCAGATTCTTGTTCTAATATGGGATTTTCTGTAACATGTACAGTGTCTTTAACGAGTTTGGCAAAAGATATCTGCCTTTCAGTCCAACCTACTATTTTAAAACAAGCATTTATAAAGATAATAAAACTGTTTTTCAAGGCAGATTAGGCAAACTCTGTCTATTTGATATTGGTGTCTAAAGTTAAGCATTGGAAATGGACCAGTTGTGTAAATAAGATAATGAATGAAGTACTTATATATATTTTACATACTGCTTTTTCTGTTTTGATGCCATAAAATAAATGTTTTTTCTCCTCTGTACTGAAGATATAACCAAAAGCCCTGGAATCACTCATATCTCTTGATATAAAAGATACTTTGTGTACTGGATGTGAATGCTCTATTATCTATAAAACATACAATAATTTCCTTAACAAAGATATAAAATATTATCCAAAATTACAATGCCAAGACACATGGAAGCACTAAAAATCATATGTTTCATAAATAATTTTCTTTAATATTGATAAGAAATGTTTGAAATAGCAGAAACTTATCAAATTTGAAATGCTTATTTTTTGTTGACAAACAACCACAGTGAATTCATTCATTTTGTGTATACCCATTTTCGTGGATTGAGGAATACTTCTATTTTTGTGGATAATTGATTTCGAGGATTTGCCAAAGTCTGTTTAGAAGCCTTCAGAAAATGTGTACTTCAATGAACATTTAAATTTGTGGTTTACCTTTTATCCACAATATCCATTAAAATTTGTTTCCCACAAATTTAAATGAATCCACAGTATTATAAACTCAATTATATATCAAATAAAGAACCAACGAACAAACGCCTCCTTAATTTCATGTTGGTAGAGTTCCTTTAAGTGTATACTGATGGTATGTAGGGTTGTCGAAAGAAAATAATTAAATAACACTAAATTGACAACAGCAATTAAGGGGTATTCAATCATATACTGTACAAACAATGTGCATCAAGAATTCTTTCAAAATGTTCAAAACAATAATACAGAAAAGCTACAATTATGTATATATAAGCATATCCAAACCACAGATTAAAGTGTTTCAACAAATAATTAGACCTTGATAAATAAGCTTTATAATAAATTGGTTTCTCAAAGAACTCAGATCTTTCTTTTATTCATATTGGAATTGTTACTTTGTCTTGATTTACCCTAAACTACACCTTTGATCAGTCCATGTCTAATGATGCCTGACCTTTAATTTTGTCATGTCTTTTAATTTATTGAACCTAAAATAAACATTTGCATTTATGATTCTCTATTTGTTTCCACATAATTTGTACATAACTGTACATTAAATTTAGATAATTACATGTCAGAAACCTTTAATTTTACCCATAAATAGTTTTGATTCTTTCTATTACTCACCCCATGTCTAACATCTACAAGTTTTATTCCTTCCTCAGAAACATTGACAATAATTCTCTGTTTGTGAACACCCAAAGCTTTGATTTCTGCTTTCAACTTTTGGATTTTCTCCTGACACATTTTGTCGCCTCTTGCTTCAGGGACTTCCTCTGTTCCTATCAGTTTGGCATTAAAGCTAATTCCTTCTCCTTGAAATCTGAGTGGATCATTTTTGTCTATGAAAAAAAAAAATTATACAAATTGTTGAATATTTTTACACTATTCATGATTTGATAGGGAATGGTTACTAGTCATTTCACACATTTCAATAAGATTTTATTTATATACAAATGGACTTCCAAGAAGCTCTAAAGAATTTTTTGGTTTTTTTTTCTATATTATTTGTCTATGGATAAGACAAACAATGAGCAAATCATCTCTGGGCTACAAATATGTATACAAACGTATATACTCATCTAGGTTGCTCACAGCATTTGACCAGTGATATAACCTTTCGAGTTTAGACCCCTGAAAAATTTATTTGATCAAGAAAGGTTTTACCTGACCCATGATGTCGCTCCAAAATTGACACCTACATGTGCATGTAATACTTCTTTCAAGATAAACATGATAAATTGCACAAAGATACGGACTTGCAGAAGTCTCAGGGAGTGAAACAGGTGTTTTCCAGTAGAAGATTTGCATTTTGTTATAGGAATCTAAAATCGGGAAATATTTGAATGTTGTACACCTTTAAGGAATACATATGTCATTTTAAGTTTCCGTTGTAAAAAAAACAGGATACAATGATCAAACTCATCTAAATTCTTTTTATTTTTGGTATAGGGTAATATTCACATATTACCAATGTATTTCAACTGATCGGGCCGAGCTTATGTCTTAATTTGCATAAAGACAGACTATTTGAAGATGTGTGTGAAAAGGAGGATTGTCGTTATAATTATTATTACTGATTTCTAATCACCTATCACTAATAGGCTATCAGTGTCACCAAACGAATATACAAAACTTGTCAAAAGAACTGAGTGTATGATATGGGACGAATAAAATAGTTTAAAATTGATAGCATTAATATGAGCTATAGCTAAGTATTTTAAAGTATCGGCTATTGTATTATTCTGTTTAAAACCTTTCTATTTGTGATATTAATATCAAACATGATTTATAAAAATTATACATAAAACAAGCATTCTGAGAGTATTGCATGGCAATACATAGTCCCCTACCTGGTAAAAATTCATTATACTGGAACAAAATGCTTACTTTTTCTATAACTTGTCATGGTGTAAACAAAAAGAAAATATCAAGTCAATATCTTCAAGCATGATGAAAAAAGTGTGGAAAACACTCTAACATTAGATATGATTAATAGTTCTCTTAAATTATACATGATGTAATACAATGTATATCTTTTCTCAAATTATAATCAAATATAATTAATAGTTCCAAATATTTTTCTTTCATTTGTCACAAACTAATATAGATTTGTAACTTATCTATAAAATGTCAACAACTTTTATCTATACACAATGCAATGTAATGTAATGAAATATATACCTTAATAAAAATAGATTATTATCTAATTAAAGGATTTCACTTCATAGAAAAATTTATATATATAGCATTCAGAAAATTAGTTTATACAAAATAACAAACACTTCAAACAATTTACCAAAGAATGTCTTTTAAAAAATTGAGTTATCTCCCTTTGTACAGAAATATGGTTTAACATACAAAATGTAGTACTCTTACATTAGATATGGACAATGATAACTCTGGACTAAATCATCAGACTGGAACAAAATTGGAACTTGATCTATAACTTGTCATGATAAAACTATATAACAAATATCAAATCAATATCTTCAAGAATGAAGAAAAAAAGCGTGGAAAACTGATTTGCCGGACTGACGGATGGACAGACAGACAGACGGATGGACAGACAGACAGACCGAGTGCAAACCTAAAGTCCCCTTGAACTTCGTTGGTAGGGGACTAAAAATAAAATATTTCCACCTTATTCTTCCTTCCTTGAACATGATCATAATATACAGTTTTCAAAAAATAAAATTTTCGATTTACGGGTGTATGTTTTACCACTTCTTAGATTTTCTATTTAACACATCTGCCATCTGCTAGTTCAGGTAAATAATTCTGTATTATGAATCATGCCAGAGAGTTAGAAGATACTTTCCTCTCAGTCAAAAGAAATATTTTACAATGTGTCAAAGTTTCTCCAGTCACAGATTCAACCCCTCAAAAAAATGCATTCAGAATAAAAGGAATAAAAAAAGTATATCAAAACGTTATAGAATAACAACATATGCATATTTTGCAACATCATAGTTACACTTTAATATCCAAAATGTGACAATTTTTATATGTTTTTAAACTCCGTTTTACAAGAAAATCAACTTCTGTGTCTCACTATTTACTTTGCGAATACACATATAGTGTTTACATATTTTAACAGGATCAATGACCATAACTGGACACTTCACTGATGAGTTTATCCCAAAACACCTTTCTATAGATGGACTGGTCTATGATGGGTGAACCGGTTCAACCCCACCCAGTCAAATGAAATAAATAAAGTAATACCATGCACAACTAAGTAATTTTTGTAGTTCTTCTCTTTGTAGCATTTTTTGTTTTTTTAATTTCCCCTTCATACCGAACAGTTCCACCATAAACAATTACTGGTACACATATTTCATTTCTATAGACTACAAAAAACCACAAAGTTATGGCACAAACAAGTTAGTTGAGAAACCCTAAACAGATGTACCATTAAGTGATACATGTGTAGTTCAACTTTTTCAAACAATTTCTACCAAAAAAAATAAAACTTCTTAAAATAAAATGCTCCGCTGGGCGCAGCTTGATACAACCGCAGCGGTAGAACCCTCAACAGTTGGGGCAAGTATGGACACAACATTCAAGCTTGATACAGCACTGAATTTGGATTGTGATTAAATATTTGACACAGCATAGGTTTCTGACAGAGAATGAATGTGGTCTAAGAACTTAAAATTTTTAATTTACCTATTCAAACCATATCATTATTATTTGCTTTTATATATAAATCAGAAATAACCAAATTCCTAAACGTTTAGGGCAGTTACCCCCAAACTTAAACCCAGCTTTCCCTTTGTGATATGGAACCTTGTAGTACAGTTTCAGAAAGCTCCATACACTTACACACAAGTTATTGTCCTGAAACCAGAAAAATGCTTGTTTTTTTGCCCCTTTTTGGCCCCCTTATTCCTAAAATTTTGAGGCAATTACCCCCAAAATCAATCCCAGCCTTCCCTTTGTTGTATGGTACCTTGCAGTACAATTTCAGAGAGATCCATACACTTGAACACAAGTTATTGTCTGGAACTTAAAAACTGCTTATTTTTGGGCCCCTTTTTAGCCCCTTATTCCTAAACGTTTTGGGCAATTACCCCCAAACTCAATTCCAGCTTTCCCTTTGTGATATGGAACCTTGTAGTATAATTTCAGAAAGATCCATACACTTACACACAAGTTATTGTCATGAAACTAGAAAATTGCTTGTTTTTTGCCCCTTTTTTTGCCCCTAATTCCTAAAATTTGGAGGCAATTACCCCCAAAATCAATCTCAGCATTCCCTTTGTGATATGGAACCTTGTGGTACAATGTCAGAGAGATCCATACACTAACACACAAGTTATGTCTGGAAGTTACAAAAATGCTTATTTTTGGCCCGTTTTTGGCCCCTAATTCCTTAACTGCTGGTACCATAACCCCCAAAATCAATCCCAAACTTCCTTTTGTGGTATTGAACCTTATGGTAAAATTTCATAGAGATCCATTCACTTAAACTAAAGTTAGAGTGCGAAAACCAATGTGTCTTCGGATGATGACAACGACGACGACGCCAACCTCATACCAATATACGACCGCAAAATTTTTTTGCCGTCGTATAAAAAAATGTGGTCAACGATACAAAGGGGACTTTTAAAACTTAGAATTGGAAGAGAAACCGACAATGCAATGACAAAAAACGAAAAAATGACAAAACCTATAAAAATATCAAATATTTCAAGGTTTTTAAACAAATAAACAAAACTTGTACCTATTTTTCTATTTACTCTGAAAACAAGGACAGGTTTGTTTGTTGTTGTTGCAGTAGTGGCAGCTGTTGTTGTGGTTGGGTCTGTGACTGTTACCGTGGTAACAGTAATGGTTTCTGTGGCAGGAGTGGCTTCTTCTGTTGTCGACATGATGTAAGATGAAGACTTAAAATGTGAATTCTCCTA
Organism: Mytilus coruscus; assembly: GCA_017311375.1. Lineage (NCBI taxonomy): Eukaryota > Metazoa > Mollusca > Bivalvia > Mytilida > Mytilidae > Mytilus > Mytilus coruscus. The sequence goes on along the minus strand of CM029595.1, from coordinate 79,378,934 downwards.
AATTTACTTTGTTCAGATCAGATTCTTTCTAAAGTGCCTAAAAGATAAAAAGGTACATTAATAAAAGCAACTATGACTTCAGAATTAACAAGTACCAGTATCATCATTACCATGTTTTCATACTGATAGTACAATTTTAAACCTGGTACTGGTAGTCAGATCATCACAACTGGCATTTTTTTTGTCAAAATTGTTTCCTGTATGTATAATTTTTATAATTGGGACTATATTTAGCAGAAATTGTAACAACATGTACATGTATCACATACAAATATTGATTTCATAGAATTTCACAAGTTTACATGTTTTTACGCTCAGATTACGACTGATTATGATCTTCAATGATCTTTGTCCTATATAGATTTTTTTAGCTTGGCAAACCATAAGGTCTTATGACAATTAATTATTCGTGTTGTTATGAAATATCGTAAATTACGGAATTAGAGTTGGTTCATAGCAACAAGTGACTTTGGTTCTACAGCTACGTGAAACTCTCCTTATTTAAATGGTTAGAAATAAGGTCATTTAGTAATTTTTCAATTTAATGAACGAAATTTTCTTTAAACAAACCCATGATGCATATTTGCATTTTTTGTTCATTTGAACCTTTTAAACTTTGTTTAACATTGGGGTTTTTTTCTTGAGGGGTGGGGGGGTTAAAATTGCAAGCACCTCTCAGATTTCCAAACATTTCAAAAACTAAAACTAAAACTTGTACTGCTAAATTTTTTAACTTCCTGAAATACATCATTAAATATCATCAAGTCATATTTCAACATAATTGTACACATGTTTATTATTTAATCAGGTCAATATTAATACAATAAATAATTAAACCAACTTACATAGAACATAACATATATAGCCACAGGGGTAACAAAATAGTTGTTTCCGTACATTTCCATTAGAAACAGTGTATTACAATACATACATTTTAGCACATTATACTTTTACAAGAATTATACTTCTGACACATAAATATGTTTTTTTGAATCCTTACTTGTTATATGGGTTTTTGACATAAATTTCACAGGCTAAATTTTGGAATAATTGTATGATTTTTTTGTCATTTATTCAATCCTTCAAAGACTTCAAAATTTATTTTAATTTTTTAATCAAAAATGTTGCAATTCTTTCTGCAAATTTTATTACAAATTAACTTTCAGAGTATTCCTATTTAAGCTTTAACACACAATAAGCAAACAGGGTTTTGATTTCCCTGAAAGATAGAAATCAAAGTAAATTTCTTTTTCATATTAGTAAAATAGTACAACTTACTGAAATTGACCATATTGACATCATGACCGAATGACAAAATAAACGAATTCATAAAATTAAAACATTTTAAACTATTTTAATGTTCATGCATGAAATGCAGCTAAAGGACCGCTAGGCAAATTCACTTATCTTAAAAACACTTCCATAACGATGATAAAAAAATTAAAACACATGTTATTTAATACATTTATTGGTATGTTAATTTATTCAAACATAGTGACGCAAACAGATAGGCCTTGTAGCGTATTATGACCAAATTTATTTTACATTTCATAAACTAACTCATAAAAAAATTTTTCAGGAGAATTGCTTCTAAATATAAAAATAAGGAGATGAGTTATGATTGCCAGTGAGACAACTATCCCTCAAAGTTCAAATAAAGGGGATGTAAGCAATTATTGGCAACCAACAGCCTTCAACAATGAGAAAAACTCATACTGTATCGTCAGCTATAAAAGGCCCTGACATTAAAGATATTAAATAATTCAATTGAGAAAACTAACAGCCTAATTTAAAACAAAATAATTTACAAAAAACAAATATGACAGACATGAAAAAACGACAACCACTGAACTTCAGGATCTCTTAGAAGTATTCAAATTATTAAAATCATACTTTGAATTATTCAAAAATTTTATTTTGAAGTAGCATGAAACTTGGAAATATCTAAAATTCTAATAAAAGGATAGACTTAACTCTTTATAGTTGATTTTAATGTGCTTTGAGTTGAATTGATGAGTCAAGCCTTTTTAAACTGATTTTTGTAGTTTGTTCTTGTCTTGTCCTGTTACACCACTGTCACAGTTTAGGGTTAGGCACTCACAAACAAGTTTAATCCTGTTACATTCTGTCCTAAGTCAGGAGATTATAACTAAAAGGTTGTTGTTTTTAGCTGTATATCATATTTGATTTTTGTTTTTTTGTTTATTGTTTTGTTCATAAATCAGGCCTTTTATAGTTTTCTCCTTTGAAATATTTTACTGCCTTTTACATGTTTTATAGATTATTAAGCAGTATGGGTTTTGCTCATTGTTGAAAGCCATATAGTGACCTATTGTAACTGTTGCTAATTTCTAGGCCATTTATTCTCTGGTGGAAAGTTGTCTCATTGGCAATGATATGAATGACATCTTCTTATTTTATATATGCATAACCTTGTAAATTCAGAAGAATTGACCACTATGTGAAAACATAGCAGACATTGCTTGACAACACACATAATATGATGGCAATAGATCATACTGACAGTTTGGACCAGTTTTACAACAACAGGATGCATCTGTCTCTACTATACACTTATAGTAATGTATATGCAATACAGAGGTGCATTCATATAAAACAAACAACATCAGTTGGCAAACTTTCAAATTTTTAAGTATTTCAGCTTAAATACATATATGCATGTATTTAATACTTCCTGTAAGAAGATAAGATACATTTGTATGTAGCTTTTCTTCTAATAATAGTACTTCATCTCAATATTGTCAGGTCTGATTGGAAAAAACACTTAACACTTTGACAAAAGCAAGTTGTGTTCCATAAATTTGATTTACATTTTTAAACTACATGAAAATTTGACCTGATTAGCATTTCACCCTTTTTTATGAGCACCAAGCATGGGGGAAAGGGGCAGGGGTCTTTAGAAATGCTTAGCAGGAGGATTTTGAAAATGAATATCCTGGCCTTGTAAGAGGGTGTGGATGGGGAGTCCTTCATTTCTGTATTCTTTAGTTTTTAAGGCCATTAATTCTCTATTCTTTACTTTTTGCCCATTATTCTCTATTCTTTATATTTTAGAACCTCATCATTCTGTGTTCATTATTTTTTTGGTCCATTTTTCTATTCTTTATATTTTTGTCTATTTTTGTCTATTCTGTAAACCCCAATTCACACCCTCTTGTAAGAGCTGAAAATAAATAATCTTGCATAAGACAGGATGAAAATGAATATTCTACAACACAAAATGCAGGAATCAATCATGTACAAAAGTTCAAATCCTGCAGACCACCTCACCCCACCCTACTCCCGACCCCCACCCCACTATTCAACTTCGTTGAGGTGACAAAAAGGGGTATATATCAATGCAACAGTCAGGGGTAAACTTCAATGAGACAAACATCAATGGGACAAATAGGAGTAACCATCAATGCAAAGTTAACAGTCAGGGGTAAACTTCAATGAGACAAATATAAATGGGACAAATAAAAGTAAACATCAATGCAACAGTCAGGGGTAAACTTCAATTGGACAAATAGGAGTAAACATTATAATGCAACAGTCAGGGGTAAACGTCAATGGGACATAATATCAATGCAACGAATAGGAGTAAACATCAATGCAACAGTCAGGGATAAACTTCAATGGTATAAATTGGAGTAAACATCAATGCAACAGTCAGGGGTAAATGTCAATGGGACATAATATCAATGCGACAAATAGGAGTAAACATCAATGCAACAGTCAGGGATAAACTTCAATGGGACAAATTGGAGTAAACATCAATGCAACAGTCAGGGGTAAACTTCAATGGGACAAATAGGAGTAAACATCAATGCAACAGTCAAAGGGTAAACTTCTATGGGACAAATAGGAGTAAACATCAATCCAACTGTCAGGGGGTAAACTTCAATGGGACAAATTGGAGTAAACATCAATCCAACTGTCAGGGGTAAAGAACACTGAACAGCCACTTAACAAAAGCACCAACCAAAATTGACATGATTGATATACATGTACATGATGTATAAACTATTTAAATGAATTTAATATTTCTTATAATTTATTACAAACACCAACCTTTTTCTGGTACAATCCTAGGCTGAGTTGGGGAAAAAAGTGTTAAATAAATCCCATGTAATTTTACATGATAAAAGTTTTATGCATGGACATGATGAAGTAGACTAGAGATCAGTGATAATTGAGATAAACCACATAACTCTTCCTCGACAATCAAAATTAAATCCTTTATCATTAAACAAAGATTGAAGGTTCAGCTGATAATGATTAAAACTGCATAATATATCTACATGTATCTGTAACAATTGGGTGTTCTGATGGGTAACACCAAGCCAAATGGTTAATAAGGGTGTGCCTCTTTTGAAATATTTTAACGACTTATAAATCATGTTTTGGGGGATTTCTAACACAATACAATATAAACCTTTTGGTTTTTTTCTTTTTCTTTTCTTTTTTAAAAAGAAACCTTATCACATTTTGAAAATGACCTGTTGTTCCCACTATTTTTGGTCTAAATACAAAAATGTTTTTGGTGTATGTGGGTGTATATTTTTCCTTAAAGCTTCACAGATATAATATAAGCTTATAATGATTTAATTGTACATCTCTTTAATATCTGATAACTATATACAGTCACATGCATATCGTGTTTATAAAGATAAATGTCAATGAATGTCAAGATAAAGTCTTGTGAGTTCCAAATAAAAGTTGTGAATGTAAGAAATGCACTACAGTACAGGTTGATTCAATAAAATCAATCCACCTGTCCATTGTAGGAATTATAAGATTGAAAGTGGACAAACCATTCTAGATATGGTCACCGGTGCCCACCCTACCATTTTCTTTCATAAAAGTCATATATAAGGCTTCTGAATTCTGCAAACAATACCATGAAAAAACGCCCATCAGGAAAAACATGGAAATTGCCTACTCAGACTTGGGGTGGCAAGTCTCTATCTCAAAATCGTATAAGATCCATTGTTCAAGTAGACAAATCTAGCCTTTGTTAGACTTGTGTGTTTTTTTAATTTTGGTTCATTTGTATGTTTCGAAATTTAGTGTGGCGTCCATTTTCATGAACTAATATACAGTTTAGAGGCCAGCTGAAGCCCGCTTTCAGTGCATGATTTTCTCACTGAATTAAGACCCATTGGTAGCCTTGGGTTGTTTTCTACACTTTGACACATTCCCCATTTCCATTCTCTCCATCTATAATTCCTTTCCTTATTCATTAAATTAATACATGGCTATTCTCTTACAAAAATTTTACTGTTGATATCAATTAATTTTTATGATGAGACTTTATGAAACCTGTTTATATCAGTGCTGTGTCTGATTTTTTTTTTTCTTGAATGACAGTATTCAATCAACAGCTGAGTCTACCATACATATAGCTAGCTTCCTGTCATGCCTGTAGCCGCTAGCACATTTTTACCATGCTTTCCAGGAGAGGGGTTTGGGCTCATAGTAAACAGTTTTAACCTCACAACATTTGTCAGGCTATCTGAACCATGTGCTGTTTGTAGTTGTTTGACTTTGTCTGGACATCAATTTTTTCAGACAAGTTTGGTGTGATCTGTTTTATCGTCATGACGGTCAAATATTTTTGCTAATGCCTGTCCTCTTTTTAAGGTACATGTATTACATGTCTTTAAAATTCAAAATGTTATACACAAGTTATATTAATGTGATATCCTCCTCTTTCAGTTTGCATTTTTTGCATTACATTTTTTTTTATCTATTTGCAATTTTCCTCGACAATAGTCACAGTATTCCATTTTCAAATGATGCATTTTGTTTCCAATAATTAATATTTTTTTGCAAATAGGAAACAACTCCTAGACAAGTCAAACTGTATCCAGCTTATAATAAAATGCTCCGCAGGGCGCAGCTTGATACGACCGCAGAGGTCGAACCCTGAATAGTTGGGGCAAGTATGGACACAACATTCAAGCTTGATACAGCTCTGAATTTGGATTGTGATTAAATATTTGACACAGCATAGGTTTCTGACACAGAATGAATGTGGTCTAAGAACTTAAAAATTTTAAATTGGACATTCACCTATTATGGTCCAATATCCAAAATCTAAATACATGGTTAGATTCAGCATATCAAAGAACCCCAAGAGTTCAATTTTTCATGAAATCAAACAAAGTTTAATTTTGGACCCTTTTGACCTCAATGTGGACAAAGTTGATAACAGGGCCCAAAAATCAAAAATCTAAATACATGGTTAGATTCAGCATATCAAAGAACCCCATATATTCAATTTTTATTGAAATCAAACAAAGTTTAATTTTGGACCCTGATTTGGACCAACTTGAAAACTGGGCCCATAATCAAAAATCTAAATACTTGCTTAGATTCAGCATATCAAAGAACCCTAAGAATTCAATTTTTGTTAAAATCAAACTAAGTTTAATTTTGGACCCTTTGGACCTTAATGTAGACCAATTTGAAAACGGGACCAAAATTAAGAATCTAAATACACAGTTAGATTCGCATATCAAAGAACCCCAATAATTCAATTTTGATGAAATCAAACAAAGTTTAATTTTGGACCCTTTTGACCTCAATGTGGACAAAGTTGATAATGGGGCCCAAAAATCAAAAATCTAAATACATGGTTAGATACAGCATATCAAAGAACCCCATATATTCAATTTTGTTGAAATCAAACAAAGTTTAATTTTGGACCCGATTTGGACCAACTTGAAAACTGGGCCCATAATCAAAAATCTAAATACATGTTTAGATTCAGCATATCAAAGAACCCTAAGAATTCAATTTTGTTAAAATCAAACTAAGTTTCATTTTGGACCCTTTGGACCTTAATGTAGACCAATTTGAAAATGGGACCAAAAATTAAGAATCTAAATACACGGTTAGATTCGACATATCAAAGAACCCCAATAATTCAATTTTGATGAAATCAAACAAAGTTTAATTTTGGACCCTTTTGACCTCAATGTGGACAAAGTTGATAACGGGCCAAAAATCAAAAATCTAAATACATGGTTAGATTCAGCATATCAAAGAACCCCATATATTCAATTTTTGTTGAAATCAAACAAATTTATTTTGGACCCGATTTGGACCAACTTGAAAACTGGGCCCATTATCAAAATCTAAATACATGTTTAGATTCAGCATATCAAAGAACCCTAAGAATTCAATTTTGTTAAAATCAAACAAAGTTTAATTTTGGACCCTTTGGACCTTAATGTAGACCAATTTGAAAACGGGACCAAAAATTAAGAATCTAAATACACAGTTAGATTTGGCATATCAAAGAACCCCAATAATTCAATTTTGATGAAATCAAACAAAGTTTAATTTTGGACCCTTTGGACCTCAATGTGGACCAATTTAAAACGGGCACAAAATCCAAAAACTTAATACACGGTTAGATTCAGCATATTAAAGAACCCCAAGAGTTCAAGAATAAAACCCCATTGAAATTGGTCAAGAAATAAGCAATTTATACAAAGTATCTTCTTTGCACAATACTGTGCAATTGAATATTTCTTGCAATTGCGCAATACTGTGCAATTGAATATTTCTTGCTATTGCGCAATACTGTACAATTGACAATTTCTTGCTATTGCGCAATATTGCGCTATTGGATATTTCTTGCTATTGCGCAATACTGTGCAATTGAAGATTTCTTGCTATTGCGCAATACTGTGCAATTGAAAATTTCTTGCTATTGCACAATACTTATTATATAATAATTTACACATCCTGTTTGGTGTGTATCTCCTGCCATATCATTATTATTTGCTTTTAAATATAAATCAGAAATAACCAACTTAAAATGGAAAATTTTAAAGAAAAAAAGGAAAAAAGGAAAAAATAAAATCCCCCAATTTTTGAACCCCTTATGATTCATCACCCCAAACTCAATCCCAGCCTTCCTTTGAGGTATGGTACCTTGCAGTACAATTTCAGAGATCCATACACTTCAACACAAGTTATTGTCTGGAAACTAGAAAATGCTTATTTTTGGCCCCTTTTGGCCCCTAATTCCTAAACGTTTCATGCAATTACCCCAAACTCAATTCCAGCTTTCCTTTGTGATATGGAACCTTGTAGTACAATTTCAGAAAGATCCATACACTTACACACAAGTTTCTGTCATGAAACTAGAAAATGCTTGTTTTTGGCCCTTTTGGCCCCTAATTCCTAAAATTTTGAGGCAATTACCCCAAAAATCAATCCCAGCATTCCCTTTGTGATATGGAACCTTGTGGTACAAAGTCAGAGAGATCCATACACTAACACACAAGTTATGTCTGGAAGTTACAAAATGCCTATTTTGGCCCCTTTTGGCCCCTAATTCCTTAACTGTTGGTACCATAACCCCAAAATCAATCCCAACCTTTCTTTAGTGATATTGAACCTTATGGTAAAATTTCATAGAGATCCATTCACTTAAACTAAAGTTAGAGTGCGAAACCAATGTGTCTTCGGATGATGACAACGACGACGACGACGACGACGACAACGACGACGCCTAACGTCATACCAATATATGACCACAAAATTTTTTGCGGTCGATAAAAGCAGGTGGTAATGCATTAGCATTAAATTTTTCTAGAAAAAATCTTTTAAAGAAACTTTGTCCAAGAAAAACAAAGTATTGTTAAAGACTGCATGTTGACCTCAGTCCTCTTCATGTCGTTTGGTTATTCGTGTCATTAGGTTGCTGTCTTATTGATCATATTGATAAGTATATCAAATCTAATTAATTATTTGATAGCTTCTTCAACAAACATTGCTGAAGCTCAAGAAACAGGTGCACCTTCTTTTCTCTGGAAGCCACATGTAACGTAACCTACCTCCCTTAAGTGCATCTGCATTTCTGCATGTGTATGTAGGATATAGTGACCTCCTTTTAAGTGAAAATTCACTGAACAGTTTTGAGAGATCACCATACTGTTTCATCGGATACTAATCCTTTATAGTAGTTTGTACATATACACATATATCTTATATAGGAGATTGTGTTTTTAAGGTACAAAATTATGAAAATTTAGAATAATCGTGCTGTATATGTGTATGGTATCACTATGAGTTTTGAATGTTATGGTATCCATAGAATTTACTTATGACTTGTTTTTACATGGATCTGTATTTCATTTATATGTTGTTTAAATATATATTATTGTCTGTATTTGGATCACACCTCTATTGTGCTCTTTCCAATAAATATTGAATTGAATTGAACTGAACAGTCTTCTCAAAATTTGGTCAGATAATTGGCAACACTAGTCTCTCTGAACCAAAATTGGCCCGACATGTCAGAAGGTCAGACATATTTGGAGACCTCTGAATAACTCACTTAAAGGTATCAGTACATCTTCATGCAATGTAAATTAGACAAGTTTGATGCAAATTAAATCTTAAACCCTTTCAACCTACATTTGTATTTAATAGGCCAAAAATATAATATTTGTACTGTAATGCCTAACAATCATAAAAACATCAGGGATGGCAGGTACAAATGAAGGCAAATAATTTTTTTTAAATTTGTTTAATTGGTTTCAGCAGGAAAAATAGTCTGACTTTTGTGCTTGTTCAAAAATGACAAAAACACTAAACCCCTTTACACACTTAAAACTAGGGTAGGTTGGGTTGGCAAATACATATCACTACTTTTTAGGTCAATAGCTAGGCTTTATGTAAATGCATATATATGTAGGTTAGAGTGACATACTTTAAAGTGGATGCTCACTAACTCAATAAAGTAATGGGTACCAATATATCTGTATTCAATATTATAAATTAAATGAGATATGAGGTACATGTACATATGTATATAATTATGTAAAAATAAGATGATCCGACATTACCATTGCTGACACAAAAACAAAATAATTCATCTATTTTGCAGTAATACAAGGGATCTAACATACCTGTATTTCAGTTGCATGTTAGTCCTAATCAAAATATGTATCCTTTACTATTGAGAAAATGATGGTGAAACACTTTCCAGTGATGCCCTTCTGGACAGCTGAGGTGTGGAGAATTATTATGACAAATGTTGATACTTTCTATGCATAAATCTAATGTTACCATCAACAATAACATAGCAATTGTCAAGTGTCAACATTGAAATATTCTTTTACATTGGGCTTTGACAAATGTAATTATTAATATTACCTGCATCTACATGTACTACATTTGTACATTTACATGATTGAAACAACAGAGGGTATTCAATTCTCGACTCCTTTGACTGCGTATAAAATCTTAATCTAAGTGCAAATTATCTGTTTTTTCTTCATAACATAATAATTACTTAGTGATATTCCAAAGTGGTACACTTTATCAACATTATATCGTAAAAGGGGGCGTGTAGCATGTACATTTCATATACACACTATTATCGCGACAATAAACAGTTCCTTATTAGGAAATTAAATGTTGAAAACATGTTATTATTTCCTAAACTAGAAGAACATTTCCTGGTTTGTATTTTACCATTTTTAAGGAGATTCCAAAGTGAAATGAAATGGTTCAACAACTTTGACCCCGTTTCTGAAGTTGCGATCAGGTGATCCAAAATAAAGCGAATTTCTGTGGCGTGTATAAAACAGTGTACAAATTAGAATGAAGGGACACATAATTTTGAAAACATTCAAAAATCGATTTCTTTTTTGTCTGACAGTTTATAAAAATGTTCACTTACCCTTTGTTATTCATGTACCCATTTTCTCGTGGGCGATCATGCATCAAAACAAACCAAATCAAACTAAAAAAGAAACCAACTTCGGGAAGGTTTTGAATATTCGAAAATAAGTATTTTAAAAGAACAGGAGATTACTATATACATTAATTTATTCTATAAAGAAAGAACAAAAGAGTCATTGAGTATTCATGTTTTACATTCCAGCAGCACATAAAGGCATAAACCGAAGCGATGGGCATAACCTGACTGAAATAAAATTACTAATTGCCGGATTGATTGATGATTCTTTTCATTTCGTCCAGTGACAAATATGTCATGCGTATTAACTGAACAAGTTTATCAATCATACTAGGTAATTTAGCAAAGTGGTTATCAAATAAAAAGATGATGATAAAAAACACTTATGGGACGAAGTTTGACTGCCACAGGAATATGTTGGCATTTGTGTAGAGTCGCAAACTGCTGGACTAAGTAATAAGCCCATGCAATTGAATGCGGCCTGCACTTTACATTGAGTTGACCAGCTCAATAACAAAAAAACAAAAAAAACACAGTTACTTTGTATAGACAGTAACAAAAAAATAATTACTTTATTTAGACATCAACTTAAGAATACAACTGAAAAAGATATCTGAGAATAAAAGCAAGGTTGGCAAAAAAGCGGTCAATACTAGTATTGACCATGCCGGCGGTAAATACCGGTAAATACCGGGAAATACTGGCAAATACTGGTCAATACTGGCAAATACTGGTCAATTGAAATTTTGATAGGACTTTACTATAAGACTAGTCCCTACCTCAGGTCAATTACTTGGTAAATGGATAGATATAGTCACAGGGCAGAAAGTCACTTATTTACTTCATTGTAATAGGACAAAAAGTCACAATTAGTTAGTTCATGAACATGGTTTAATGAAGATTTATCAAATGTAATCATACAACAGATATATTCATTAATACCATGAAGTCAGTCACTTATAAGAGAGACTATATAACATCTGGTTTTCTTAACAGTTGTTTTGAAAGATGCAATTAAAAATTTTTAAAAATGTTCTATATATATATATATATATATATATATATATATATATATATATATATATATATATATATATATATATATTTATTAAAAATATTAAAACATTTCCTGCATTTAGAACATTTTTATCATGCTGTTGAATAGTCAGGAATTAATTCATTGTTTAAAACAATCTTTAGAAATCACTTTTATGACTTTTTCCTGTTATGTCAACATTTATTAGGGACAGTTGTTATAGTAATTAAACTTTTGACACCTGTTAGCCATATAATAGGTAATGCTCTATTAATCTTTATTGCTAGTCACTTGTAATTCTATTTACCTGTAAAATTCAAACCTTTTCAAGAAAAAATATCTTGATTTATACATGTTAAAATAACTGAATAGATATAGCTGCTCAATTTTATATATATAACCAAAAGTATGCAATATCATTACCCTAAGAACTAAATTAGTCATTTTGATGTTTTAATAATTAATAACATACCAATATCATTCAATTTAATAAACTGAATCATGCCAAAGGAATAAAGTTTTCCCTCATCAACCAATTTTTTACTAGAATTGATAGATAAGTCAGTCAAAAGAAGCATGAAAATTTCAATTGACCAGTATTTGCCAGTATTGACCACTTGGAGAGTATTGTCCGGGGCGGTAAATACCACTGGTAAATACCGGGGGTGGTAAATACCGCCCAACCTTGAATAAAAGCCTTTCAAATATTCTTCGCTGGCAAACGGCACACTGACGATTTGACACAGACCCACTTTTTATTATGATTGTGGTTTACAGGTTAGTGATATTTTCAGCAAATTCGTTTTCATGTATTATTTCTCTTCATGTTCTTTTAGATGTTGGGAAACATATCTGCCTCTACTCCATGACTAAAATGTTGTTGTCCCTGCAGACAAAGCCCTTTACAATATTAATGTTCTGTGCAAATCACAACATTCAAACTTCTTGAAAAATGGATGAGGTATTACTGATCTACTTGAAAACTCAACATATACTGCAATAACTCGGCTTACTAAATTTGAAATCCTAAACAATAATAGGTATTTTTATGTTTCATTTTACTTCAACAGAAGACGAAGAACGGGATCTTCATTCAATCTACTTTATTCAATCTACTATGCCTCAATCTAAAATTGAAAAGACAGTTTTAAAGATCCAGTTCAATTATTTTACATAAAAAATTAATGGCCGACGTAGATACAAATATTATATCTTTTTTACAGGAAAGAAAATCAAATTCCAGCGAAAAAATTCCGTGAGACTTGCACCTTCAAGATCCTTGTTTTTCTATTGAGAGCACAATACTTAAGTTTGTCGGTGTGTGTTCAAAAGACAGTCTGCATTCCCATGGGAACCAGCTATATTCTTGTTTCAGCAGCCAAATTGTTTCGTTTCAAGGCTTGCATTTTCCTTTAACTTACCGTTCTGTCATATGGATGATGTCCTCTCACTGATTCAAAGGTTGGTGACTTTGTTGATTGCATCTACTCCATTGAAAATTGAATAAGGATAATGCTAATATAGGCAAGTCCGTTTTATATCTTGACTTACATATAGAAATTAGGATTAACAATGAGGATCATTTGAGAACAAAACTTAACCAAGGATTTTTTTTCAATTTTCCAATTGTGACTTTCCTTTCTATGTAACAACACCCCAGAAGCTTCTGCAAATAGAGTTAATCGCTAAGAAGATACGATATGCCATGCAGCGTTTCCGTTTTCTATGACACTTTCCTTAAAGAGGGTTACTGATTAAATGAAAGCGAGATTGTTAATGGTTAGGTTAAATTATCTTTTCTTTACGGACGCCATAATGATTTGGTTTGTCTTTATATTGAATGCCCGTGTCACAGGTGACCACGAATCTAATTTAATTGTCGAAGCTACAATCCCGTCTTTTTTTCCTCATTCATGACATCACCAAATTTCAGGTTTATCACTTTGAATAAGCAACTCTAGCAGAACTGCTTACCCTTCCGGGGACCTACAATGTATTTATATAAAGGGATTGTGTGGTGTTGCATTTGTACTTTTATGTTTCATTGTAGGGATCCCTTTTATTATTTTCTATGCTGCCGTTATATTCTATAATTTCAACACCATAAACGTGTTCGTGGTGTTCATATTTGTTGTGAAAATGATTATATTGGAATATTAATATTAAAGGTCTATTCCACTTGCAACCTTCCCATATCTAAATATATACGTCAGATGAAATCCGGCCAATTATAACAGATTAGCAATGAAATTTACCTTTAAAAACTGCAAGCAAGTCATAAATCTATTGGCATTCAAGTAATGGACTAAATTAGTTAACACGAATTCCACCAGATTTTGGTTGAGTTCGTGTTGCTTAGTTTTTCGTTTTCTGTGTAGTGTTTTGTAGACTTATTTTTTTCTTTTCGTTGTCTTTCGGTTTTTACAACAGCGTTGTCGGTTTTTCTTCGACTTATGAATTTTGAATCTCTCCTTCCGTATTATTTTTAGTCTAATATAAAAATAAGGAGATGTAGTATGATTGCCAGTGAGATAGCTATCCACCAGAGACGAAAAGATGTGCACGGGTTTAAGCAACAATTAGTCACCGTACGGCCTTCAACAATGAGCAAAACTCATACCGTATACCTTTAAAAAATATGTATGCCAAAATGTGAATCAATTCAAACGAGAAAACCAACTGTCTGATTTATGTTTTTACAATAAACGAAAAACAAAACAAATATTACAGACAGCAAACAATGACAACAACTGAATTACAGGCTCCTTTTGGGGACAGACACATAAAGAGTAATGTGGAGAGGGTAAACATGTTTGTGAGTGCTCAGCCCCGTAAAAATAAGGATGTGATATCCCGTTTGTAATAAAATTTCCACATGTACATCCAAAATTTATAAAACAAATAGTGAATGTTGAAATAACTTGTGGTAACGAAATCCCTAACTTAATATACATTTACCAGTTGTACATAGTTTCGTTCATTTGAATGTAAAACGTCCGGCACTACAGACACGGGCATGGCGATCGAGTTGGAAAACACACACATCGTAAGATGGGATCAAAGGAACATCAACGCCCCAAAAAAAGAAAACTAACAATAGAGAACGAAAAAAATTCTCTTTTGTGGTAAATTTTTGTAAAGCATTCCCTGTGTGAAACTGAAATATCAAAATCTGGAAAAGTACAATTATTTATATTAGATCTATAATAGCCAGCATATCAACTTTGAATCAGAATATGTCGACAATGATTTCAGTCTATTTTCAATTCAGATAACAGTAAATGATTATATTTCAAGTTTTACTTTTAATTATTACTTCTTAAGAAACTAACTGATCCGCATCAGTTCTTTTGTCGACTATACTGTTACCATATTATAACAGTACTATATCGACATGTTGGTAGTGTTAACTTAAAACAGTGCAAAGAAATACATTTTAAAGGTAAGCATACAAATACAAAAATATCAAAGGAAGGGATAAGATATAGGCGTTCTTTACACCCCTAAAAGAAAATGTACATGCAGGTCTATTTTTTACACAAACATTTTTCAAGATCTCTTTGTTTATATGAAAGGTACTTGTGCTAGGCAAAGGTATACGGGGCGGTTGTGTATACTTTATATTAATGTTACAAACGGGGGTCGTCGTTGACTTCCTGAAACACCTGGCCTTGCGGTCATAAAGCTTTCGAGCACGATTTTTGTACTCAGACTCAGAAATCAACCAATCAAAATCATGGATTTGGTGTTTCGAGCACAAATTTTGTACTCCGAGTACTGAGTAAAGTTTTGTGACCGAGAGCCCTGGTATGGGGATCTGAATTTAATTTTTATTTTTAGGGGGTTGTCTCCATTTCTGTATCCATTATTTTAAGGTATTATTTTTCTATTCTTTAGTTTTTGCCTATCATTCTCTATATATTTTAACACCCCGTTATGTGTTCAATATTTTTGTCCTTTTCTCATTATTCATTTTAAATGTTTCACTTTAGGGAATTTCTCTGATTACATTTTTAACTTTTCCTAATATTTATTAAACCCTTTGGCTTTTTATGCCGCCCCCGTCGTTAGTGTTACCCTTAACCTTCCGTCCTTCCGTCTATCCGTCCGTTCCATTTTCGTTTCCGCACTCTAACTTTAATTTTCCTCATGCAAATTTTATGAAACTCCTATACATTTTAAGAACCACAACATGCAGACAGAGTTCGAATTTGAGCAGTAGGTCAATTAACGTTATATAGAGTTATGCTCCCTTTTAACTTGGAAAATTTCAAAGGTTGAGCGGGGGCATTCGTGTCCTCAGACACATTCTTCTTTTATCTTTTTTAATGCGATAAAAAAATTTGTTGCTCAGCAAACACAGTATTTATCAAACTTTTGAAGAAAAAATATCTTATATACATTTGTGATCAAATATTTTCTTATTTTTGTCATGTCTTCTACATTTTCATACAATTTGATATTATCTTTTTTCAAAATCGATTCCATAAGTACGATAGCAGGTATTACCATAAATATTAGAACGTTTATCACACCATACTAACTACCAACAACAACTGACTCCTCCCAGAAAATATACTTAAAAACAACAATGAGTAACACGTGGTTTAGATAGCCTATCGTGCGTACGTACAAAACGCACCCTTTTAAATATCAAAGTATTAAAATTCAGGTGGGTTTTGGTAGTTATTATGGTCTGTTGGAGAGTCCAGTAATTTTTGTTATTCTTGTAATCCTTTTTATGTATTTTAACATAGAAAAATGGTTCTTTACACTTTCAGATGGATAAGGAGAAGACTGTTAATGTCGAAATTTGCGCTGCTTGTCTAAGAGACAATGATACTGCTGAAGCCAAACACTGGTGTTGTGACTGTGCTGAGGCATTGTGTGATGATTGCGGGAAAGTTCATAGAAAGTCTAGATTCACAACCTCGCATAAACTTATCCGTCTCCGGGAAGTGAAGAATTCTAAATCATTTCTAATGGCTACGTCTTTCCTCTGCGATCTCCATTCAGATTTAAGGGTGACCTTCTACTGCAATAGACATGACCAGCTGATTTGCCAAACCTGTCTGTTACAAACACATAAAGACTGTAAATATATTACTGCAATTGAACAGCTAATGCCACAGAGACCTCGCAGTAGTAGTATCGACCATTTTGATGTTCTACAGAAGCAAGCATTAAAACTTGCAGACTCCTTAAACCAACTCATAGATACAAGGAAAGAAAACCTAGCAAAACTTGATGAACAAAACAAGACAATTCAAGCAACAATTAAAAAAACAAAGTCTGAAATCATAGATCATCTTACAAAACTAGAAGAAGAACTGCTACATAGTCTGAGTGTCAAATACGACTCATGCGTTGAACAAATAGATGATGAAATTTCCGAGCTTCAACGAAATAGAGAACTGATGTCTATTCACGATAGTGATATTGAATTGATGAGAAAAAATGGTTCTGAACCTTATAAGTTCACAATTGTAAAGAAATTTGAACAAACTAAACCAAAGACTGAGGATATTATAGGTAACTTCAGAGATAAATATAAACCACTGGTAATAGATTTCACCCAAAACGAAGAACAATTAGCATCACTTTACAATGCACTTGGTTGGGTCGATATCAAAGTTATTAACCGAGTCCCTTCTAATGTCAGTGCAATAACAACTCCACCTAGGCCAATCAGCAAACACTGGGAAAGTCCAACAGAGAGCAACAAGGTTGTAACTAGACCTTTATCAACTCGATCCGTTAGTAATTTCAAAGAAAGTGAAATGTCGTTAAAAAAACTTGTACCTCAGACTCCCTCGATAACACAGCTAGTACTATACAAAAAATTCCCAACGTCTTCATCGTTAGGAGAAAATATCACCGTTTCACGTGGCTGTTTTATCTCAGGAAAGCATATTCTTTTATGCGATGCACAAAATAGATGTATATTTAAATGTAACCTCTACGGGTCAATGGCCGATAAAATTCCATTGCTGTACTTTCCACATGATGTTGCCCTGTTTGACAAAAATACAGCCGTTGTCGCAGCAGGCGAGAGGGGTATACAGATTTTGATATCATCGATGGTGAATGTAGACCAGATCGGTTTTTAAGGCCTGGTGGGAAATGCACTGCGATTTCCTGCATTGACGATCAAATCATCGTCCGGAGTGGACACTGCAAAATAAGCATTCTCGATCGCGCGGGAATTTCCATTTTAAAATAAACACCAAATATGACCCGTTAATTTTAAGCGCAGGAATCAACGGCTCCATTTACTGGACAAGTAATAACGGGGATGAAGTCCAATGCATTGCAAGAGAGCGATCACAATTCATCTGCAGATCTGAGACTTTGGTTGGTCCTACTGGACTTGCTACAGATGGTACAGGTCACGTATTTGTTGCTGGGTACGAATCTGGAAATATACATCAATTATCCAACAGAGGAACTAAATCCATTGTCTTAGACGAAGGAATACACCATCCTTGGGGTCTTGCATTTGATCAAGATTCTCAAAGATTAATGATTATTAATGACGACGGGATATCTATCGATATTTATACAGTTTGCAAGTAGACGAAGAAAGATAACTCAATTCATCGACAGAAAAGCGTGACATATGATATGGATATCATTGATTGGCAAAAAACGTATGCTGTATGTTTTTTCTCAAATAAACAGATTTATCAAGGAGGTGCAATTATGCCTTCTGAAATTTGATGGAATCTGGTATTGACCCATTTGGTTTTTAAATTGTTTATTAAGTAAAAAGGTTTGTAAAGTTGTCCAGTATGTGTTTTAGCTGATATACTTATTGCTAGGAATATGATTGTGTTGTGTTTGATCATCGCATTTTTATATTATATAAAGGTGTTGATTATAAGCCCTTATTGGAATTTTATATATCTTTACCGTTTCTATATCTGTGACTGTATGACTTTCCTGCGGTATGAAATGGCTATGAAGTTGATCCGTTGATGTTACATATAGGATAACGAAAAATCATTGTAATGAATTACTTTGCTCTTCATGTGCCCTTTTATTGGAATAAAAATATCTTATCAATTTAAAATCAAATATACTAGTAAAATAATCAATAGTAGTTCGTATAACTAACACCAGGCTTCTTCGGTATCAGAAGCCGGATGTAAAATTAAAAAAATAATGTGTCATTCGAAATAATTATAAATTACTGTAATAAAATTACATTAAATTAAAATAAATGTGAACAATAAAATACTCCTTTGGCCTTTCATCTCCTGTCAAACCTTCATGATATCTATTAGAAAATAGAGAAGTTTGCTGCATAGATTTATACATTTTTGAGGGGGGAAAACATTCTCTTATTACCTTCTGAAACGAAAGTTTGATAAAGAGTTTTTTGTTAGCTTCTATACTATAACCGTTGGAAATACTTATAAGCCCAAGGTTCGCCTGTTGACTCAAAAAAGCTTGTTTTTTTATCTCTCCTGGCCCTAATCGCAAGTGTGAGATATTGCTACCACTAGGCGTCCGTCGTAGTCCGTTGTCCATTAACTTTGACCAAAAAAATATTCTCTGATGAAACTAATGGGCCAAATAAAACCAAATTTGGCCTCAATCATCGTTAGGTATTTAGTTTGAGAATAATGGCCGCCAAGGATCAAAATAAAACATAGGTGTAAATTACAAATGTTGTCTGTTATCTCGTAAACAGTTATAGATAGAGAAAATCTGACTGGGGCAGAAATGTACAAAATTATGAGATCTACCTACTGTCTATTTAAACCAAATCTTCAGACGACTCCTTATAGGAGTTATTGCCTTTAAACGACGATGTTTACCATTTTTTTATGGTTTTTGCCTGTTATCTTTAAAACTATAATAAATAGAGAAAAACTTTAAAATGCAAAAATGATCAGTAAGACCAGATCTACAACAAATCCAACTTGACGAAAATTTGAAACAAGGAGTTATTGCCCTTAAATGATTTTTTTAGCAATTTAGTGCGTTTTTTTACTAATATTTAGAAAACTAAAATGAATGGAGAAACTTAAAATGGCAAACAATTCAGTAGAACAAGATTTATAATAAGACAGCATGGCCAAAATGTCAGTCAACTCATTAAAAAAATTATTGCCATCCAATGACCATTTTTGCCATTTTTTTTTTTTTTTGCTCTTTCGTCTATTATTTTGACGACTATAATGGATATAGAGAAACTTTATATAGCAAAAATGATAAGCAAGACTATATCTATGTTTAATATAAGAAGATGTGGTACGAATGCCAATGAGACAACTATCATCCCACAGGTACTTGTGGACAGGATACCCTTTGGGTGCCCCTGAGTGGGAGTACCCCGAATGATCC
Source organism: Mytilus coruscus (assembly GCA_017311375.1). Lineage (NCBI taxonomy): Eukaryota > Metazoa > Mollusca > Bivalvia > Mytilida > Mytilidae > Mytilus > Mytilus coruscus. Next base: position 79,358,817 of record CM029595.1, on the reverse strand, counting down.
CCCCATGTAGTTTAATTTTGATTTATTTTTTATTAAACGTTTATTTAAATTGTTTTCACTTGGAATATATGTCGAAGTTACTGACAAACAGCATTTATGATTTTTGCCGGTCGACTTATAAACATAGAAGTCGACCAGCAAAAATCTCATATGACTTATATACATATAAGTCGACCAGTAAAAATCTCAAATGCTGTTTGTCAGTAACTTCGACATATATTCCAAGTGAAAACAATTTAAATAAACGTTTAATAAAAAATAAATCAAATTTAAACTACATTTTAATTCGGGGTACTCCCACTCAGGGGCACCCAAAGGGTATTCTGTCCACAAGTACCTGTGGTCTAATCTATATAAAAAACGAGAAACGAGAAAACTTATGGACCACACCAACAAACGGCAACCACTGAACAACAGGCTTAGGACAGGTGCATAAAAATGCAGCGGGTTTAAACGTTTTAACAGGTTTTAAGTCTACATGACCGAAATCATTATTTAACTCCTTTAGGAGTTATATTGCTCGGAAAGTAGGATTTTCATCAATTTTTGCGCTATTGGCAAAACTGTAGTAACAAAAGAGAAACTTCGAACACCAAAAGTAATCAGCAAGGCAAGATCTACAAATAAGTTATATAGCTGAAATCGTCAGACCATTCATCATAGGAGTTATTGTCCTTAAGTTATGATAATTTTATACCCATTTTTGCATTTTGGGCACTATTGTAAATAGAAACTGTACATAACAAAAATGATAAGAAAAAAGAGGATTGTAGTCATGAATTATATTCTAGTCTTTTAATGTTGGAGAGTGGCCATTGTGGAAGATGCGCATAAACTCAGGTGAGCGACACAAGCTCTTTAGAGCCTCTAGTTATACTAGTATGTAGATGACACTGTTGTTACGTATACTCTAGTTGTCAGTAAAGGTCCGATCGCTACAGCTGATATGGCAGGCAATTTGAACTAGATGTTCGTCATCCTTTGAACAATCAACTCAGCCATCATCAGATATTTCTCATTAAACCACTACATATAACTTCATATGAAAAATTCCAACTGTTGTGTCTTTCATTCGGTGTGCTTTTTGAACGTATATTTCGCTTAGACCCCACTCTTTATCTTTTTTGACCTATTTTTTCTCTATTCATAATTTTTTGTCAATTTTTTTGTAGTATTGGCCCATTATTCTCTATTCTGCGAACCCCATTCAGACCCTCATCTATGGTCCTCAGTATGACAAATTCTAACTGTCGTGTCATGTATTCAACGTATTTCTTCAATGTATATATCACTCAGACAAAACTTTCCGGCAATATCGGAGATTTTTTTTTTCTTTTAATCGTAAGTTTAAAAATAGAAATTGCTTTCTAGAGTATTTAAATTGTCTGATAACAGATTTTCGTATAAATGATAAATATGAGGAAACAATCAATTTTCACTTTAATTTAATCAAATAAAGATAAGTGGTTAAGGAAAGCAGATTATGCATGATTGGTTATATATGTTTTAAGGCATTTATACTATAAATTATATAAGGATTTTTTTCAATGCTGATCCATTCCAATACCAGATACATATGGACTGTTCTGTTTGTTGAAGAAGGAAATATCTTCAAAGTACCCAGTAGCGGATCCAGAGGGGTTTGGATTGTTCCGGGGGTTGGAACTTCCCTTTTTGTTTGACAAATAAATGCTTTTGTATGGGGACATATGGTTGAAACCCACCCACCCTTATAAAAATGGCTGGATCCGCGCCTATAATTAAACCTGTACACTGGTAAATGATCAGTATTTTTTTCCGTGGGCAAAATTGTCTGTCCTCATGTCCGTTTAGTCTGTTTGTTTTAGGTTATAAAAGTAAAAAAAGATATAAAAAAATCATATACATCAATTCATTGTGAAAGAGTTAAAATGTTGTCACCGTGTGACAACATGTCCCCTACCAAAGGAAATGCCGTATACTCCCAAGATAGCATTATGAGTATCGTTAGACCAGTGAGAAGGAAGACAACATATGCCATGGAATAATTCAAGATTAAGTTTTTAAAAAATCGGGGGCCTTAATACGTTTGGAGGTAAGGTTTACTGAGAGTTATAATCATAAAAGGGAGCTAAACAAACAAATATGTATCGGGGCAGTGATAAACAAGCTAACTGCTTTTTAAACATAAATAAAAACGAAAAAAAAACTTTCTTGTAGGACGATTGATTTTTTTTTTTTTGCGATAATAGCCGATCTCGAACTACATGTTCGTCCAACTTTGGTTTCGTCACTACTAAACAGTTTGACAGAGTGTTGTAAAACTGTCACATGATCTCATCGTTATATGCTATTGCTCTAAACCACTCGGACAAAATAGTTTATTTTCATTAGTTGAATCATACTTTTTTCCGTCGGTCTCTTTTAGTGGTATGGTACAGTACATGTATAATGTATGACGGCATGTAGATGGTTTACTTTGTAAATCCTGTTTTTCATCAGTCGTACAGGATATAACTTGCCTTTCAGTCGCATCAAAGTGTTTATATTTTATGCGTATACTAAATATGTGAAAACTCCACGACAGACTTTTTCTTCCGGATAACCCAGACAGGGTTATATAGAAAAACCATCACCATTCACATTTACTTCGTGTAAATTTTATCCCAACAATGTTACATCTGCTGTTTCCTGCGGTGGCAAAAATTCTGAGAAAAAGTACAAATTACTCATTTCAAAGAAAATGTAAAAAATAATCATTTCACATTGGCAAAATTACGTGGATTTAAATGATTTTATGAAATTTTCGGTAGCTGACTAATATATCAAAGTTTTATGATTTGACAGACAAATATTTGATTCCTATATCTCAAAATAAATTATAGTATCTTGAACCTATCAGTGTGATATATATACTATCCTTACATTTTATACCTCCTCTTGTGTGTTTACTGAAGATAGTTCACTTTCACATTTATTGCCACTGCATGATCAGTATTTTATATAAAAGTTCGAGGACTCAGATTGGACAGAATGAATACGCATTTCTCGAGATCTTTCCTTTCGATGTCTTTATACATAGTCAGTACGATGGTGCCGTGTTTATGAGATTCTGGATGGGGTTTACACAAAAGAGAACAATGGGCAAAATGTGCAGAATAAATGGCAAACAAAATAAAGAATAGGGAAAAATAGGACAACAAAATAAAGAATAAAGAATAATGGGGTGCTAAACTATAAAGAATAGAGAATAATGGGCAAAAAATATAAAAAAATACAGAAAAATGACCTAAAAAATTTAAAGAATACAGAAATGAGGACCCCCATCCAGACCCTCGATCATGCAATTGCATGCTTGTTCTATATAATATATTCTGCCTTTTAGACCTAAATTTAGTTTTACTCGATTTTACAATCTCGAAAATGGCTAATATTCCATAATATATTTTCAATTTTAAAGATTATGATTTATTTTGCAACGAACTTTGTATATTTCCCATATTTTGTTTGTTTGTTGTTTTTTTTTTTTTTTTTTTGATAAATATTGAACAGTTGTTCCAAAACAATTTCTCATATGAATAGAAGAAGATGAGGGATATGCACCAATGTTGAGACAGCAACCCAACAGCACAACAAATCCAGCTGCTTACTACAGTATCGAAAGCAAATATGGGGTAGATAAAATTTATCTTAATTTAAAATTGTAATCAGAACATAACTAAATGTCATTACAATGAGAAACATTGAAATAACGGAATTATTTCACACAAAAAGTCTAATTGAGGATATATCATTTAGTTGACATCGGCATATTGCTATATAATGTCGCGACAAAAAGTGTACTTATATTCAATCTGATTGAAATAAGACTACACGACAACAAACAATTTAACGTAGAAAAGTGAACGATCTGATTATAATCAGATTGAAATAGGAGCGGTCTCCCATGAGAAAACGAAATGGTCACATTTTGCATGGTGATTGAAGCATGTTGACATAATCCTTTTTAATTGCTGATTGCCTATGAGATTTGTCGCCATATTTGTACTTATATGAGCAACACGACAGTGCCACATGTGGAGCAGTGTCTGTTTACCCTTCCGGAGCACCAGAGAATACGCCCGGTTTCTGGTGAGGTAGTCGTGATGCTCAGTCTTTAGTTTTTTATCTTCAAAATTGTATTTGTGGTTTATTGGTGTGAGAATAACCAAGGAAAGAGTTTCATACACAATGAGTTTATAATCTATAATGTCGAAATAAGATTTATCTTTTTTTTATTCAATGCAATATCAGCTGATTGAATATATTCGAAGCGGGGCTCTCGTAACTGTGTAGTCTGACGTTAAGAAATCACCAATCAATCAATCAATTTAATTAAAGGGACATGGTTTCAATTTTACGCTAAAAAAAATTTAGAGATGGAATAAGAATTTGAAACCGAATATACATGACCTGAGAATATCCCTTATTTCCTAGAAGCATCCTACGCGCCACACACAGTAACCAGTACAGTATGATACAAACAGATCGATATGGGTGTATATATATATATAGGTTTGAACGTTGTTTTCAATTTAGACTTGTTTATATAGGTTTCGGACTAAAATGAAATGATGAAAAGATATCGAAACATTAAAAATATCATAAATCTAGACGAATGAGAAAACAATTAAAAATATATGCTGAACTCTTTGCGTACGATGGTACATTCTAAGAACAACTTATAATTGCGTTGGTGAACATTTAATAGTGCAATCAGAGTGCGTGCGTTCTGTAACAAGAGTTTAGAAAGTTTTATTTGTCCATTTAAGGTGAGAAACTCTTTATTTCCTTGTCAAAAGTTCATTGAAGAATATCAAGTACCTATTTCCGAGCTCTTGACACCGAAACTTCGATGATTGATAAGGATGTTTTTAAACGAATGTTGTCACGTGACGGAAGCTGTGTACATCCTTCGGAAATTTACCTCCAGGCTAGTTGATGAGTGAGCAGAAAAACCAATACTATATATCACTTGATTAATTGATTAATTGATTTATTGATGCATTGCATTGATTCATTGATTATTCATTCATGTTCAAGCTGAGATTATGCATGTCAAGATGTAGTCAACAATACCACTGAACCAGTATATGGAGAGCACAGGCGATTTGGACATGGACCCCTTTTATCTTATCAGTGTTTCAATTTTTTAGTAAATCTAAATCTCTATGATATATTTCAACTTTTTTTATCCTATTTAATGTGTTCTTGCTCTGATCTGTCTTATTATTAATAAAAAGAGCAAGAATACTTCAAATAACGCCTGTGATAAACTGTTTGTTAATATCTCTTTTATTACTAGCACTTAATTTTTTTTTTTAATGTCGTTTTTCACCACAGAGTTTGTACTATTATAAGGATTGGTCATGAAACGGAGAAAATACACGGCAAAGTCTCGCGTTTTTTATATTGTTATTAGGTTAAGCCGTTACACTATTAATGCCTATATCAGCATAAGGATGTTTCTATGACAAATCAATTAAGACGTACTCATCTTTTTATTACTTTAAAATAAACTTATGATACTGTGTTTATACGTTCATTCTACTTTCCATATTTCAAGGGTTCTTATTGGTAAAGTTGAAGTCTTCTTTTCAAAAGTTTTACGGACTTGACAATGATTTGCTTGACTTCAATATATGTGTCATAGATGACCACATATCCATATGTTCCACTTGTAACCACAGTTACGTCCTCTTTCCTCGTTTTATGACATCCGCCGCATGCAACTTGTCATCGAATTTTTATTTTTGATAAACGACACATCGGGTGCTACTAGTTGAGCAGAAACTGCTGACCCTTTTAGTGCATCGGGTTTGGTTTTGATGATTGTGGTGCTCAAACTTCTAACTTCTGTGTAGTGTTTTGTGAAATGTTGTTTGTCTATTCCTTTTTTTATTGTGTCTTTCTTTTGCCCACTGTATGGTTTGTCTATTCCTTTTTTTACTGTTTCTTTCTTTTGCCCATTGTGTTGTTTGTCTAATCATTTTTTTACTGTTTCTTTCTTTTGCCCATTGTGTTGTTTGTCTATTCATTTTTTATTGTTTCTTTCTTTTGCCCATTGTGTTGCTGGTCTTTTTTAGACTTGTGTCATTTGATTGCTCGTCTCCTCCCACTTTTTGTTTATCAAACTGAAGTTCGTCATTTATTCATTCCAAATCCCATTTAAACTATTCGAAGAATTTGCAACGGTTCAGTTACATATCATGCCGACATATTTACCATTGGGCCTGATAATCGTTGTGACGTCATTAACTGGCATGATATTAATGCTGCGTTCACACGTAATTCGAACTCGATTCGCATTAACTAATTCGAATTAGTTTAATTCGCATTCGAAACGTTTTACGTCCAAACGTAAATTCTAATTCGAATTGCAATGCGCGTCAAATTTGCTTTCCTGTCCGAACGACGTTAACTTTTAATTCTTATCAACAAAAACGGATTTCTAATGCGAATTGGTTAATGCGAATTAGCCAATTCGAATCAATTCGAATTAAAAAGGAAGAGTGTGTGAACGCGATTAGCGAATTCGATTCGCATTCGATTCGAATTCAATTCGAATTAAGATCGTGTGAACTAGGCATTATATCTTTTCCTCTGATTGCTAGGGCTAACCTTGAAACTCTTCTATTTCTTTGAATTGTGTAGTACAAGAATTGAAAGCACCGTTTCCTTTTATTTTCGATGGAAAATGGGATAGGTACCTGTAAATAACATGCTTTTAAGCTGTAGCGAATCAAAGAATGACTTTTACTTCCTAAAATCGTCTGGTGAAAATCTTACTAAGTTGTAAAACTTGTGTCTGATCCATTTGTCATTTTGAACAATAAAACATGTTTAAATTAACCATCTGGTTTAAGTTTTGTATATGCTTAGCCATCTTAACTTCCTTCGTGGCTGTTATATGACAGTATTTGTTCCTTTTACCTGATAGAGCTACCAAAGTCTGCAAAAGAAATCTATGCGTCAGCTATGTACAATGTCTAGAAACGTGTCGTTTTGAAGGTTAATTACTATATATGTAGTACTACCGGTATTTTATTGATTAAGAAATATTTCATTTTTGACTAGTATCTACTATACAGTCTGGTATGAAATGACAAGTGCATGTACATGAAAACTTGCACAACATGCAGTTAACACTAAAGTAGCAAATGATTTAAGATTTTCCCAGTGTTTTTCAAGCCATATATCTATCCGAATATTGCACCGTGATAAATAACCGGTTCGTGTTGGCTGTACCAGGGTTGTAAATTTCATTCTGACGTCGATATTACCGTTTTGTGTTGAGTTTTAAGACACGAGAGCCATATTAAGTCATAAAATGGAGAGTTATGTACACAGTTTTTATTTACGGTTTATATTTACATCGGTCGTCATCTTTGTAAATTAAGTGAAGTAGCTGCGTTTTACGATCACTCTACCAACATTATAATCAAAAGCCTGTAATTTATATTCATACTTCGGGGAACGACAGCTCCAAAGACGGAATAGAATGTATTTATATAAAAATCATCGTTTGATTATAACCACATTCTAAGGTAACACGGGTATAGAAATATTGCTACTTTTGTAAATAATCTGGTACCAATTGCTTTTTGGAAACATAAACTGTTGGTGTCAAAAAGAAAGCAATGCATTAAAAGTATCCTAACCTTCACAAAGAAAAATCATTACGTCGCAAAAAAAAAAAACATATGGCAGTCCTTTTTACAAGAACAGTTACGACTAAAGTTGATCTTAAAGTATACTTAAATGTTTATAACTGACGATAGATATAAGAAGATGTGGTATGAGTGCCAATGAGACAACTCTCCATCCAAGTCAAAATTTATAAAAGTAAACCATTATAGGTCACAGTACGGTCTTCAACACGGAGCCTTGGCTCACACCGAACAGTAAGCTATAAAGGGTCCCAAAAAATTACTAGTGTAGAACCATTCAAACGGGAAAACCAACGGTCTAATCTATATAAAAAACGAGAAACATTTATGAACCAAATCAACAAACGACAACTATTGAACATCAGATTCCTGACTAAAAATCATACGAGTATTTTTCTCGTATGATTTTTGTGAAATTAACCCTTGGACAAATCGAGACTATTATAGAAGGCTCAAATAGTTACATATACCGGTTAGTCCGATATTACTCCGACGTCAGACGTCCCCAGCAAATCCCAAATAGGCCGCCAGACGTAAGAAAATGATCGGAATAATGCCGAGAAAAAGGTTAGTCACGAAGACGTCAACATGTCTAAAAAAAACTTTGAAAATCATAGGTTGGTAAAAATAACCAGGAGCATTTCTGGAAAAGTGCATGCCGTATTATATATACCCAGCATTCAGCGGAGGTATTTTAATTGTTAAAACTCCCAGACCGTTCCTATTCAGCTTTTTACTCCAAACCGCTTCATGGGTTTCGTGGTACTAAGCGTGCTATGTTTGGTGCAGGAGTTCCTGTTTCTACATCTACGATCAACTTTGCCTAACGAGCCTTTTAATAAGTTCATAGAACAATACACGAAAGATGACTATAAATGACTTGATTTTAGTCGTTAGGTTGCTGTCTCATGGACGCATACGATATTACCTAATTGCTCTTTATCATTTAATTAATGATAATTTCTTGTTTTTTCTTCATCGATTTTTCAAAAAAGATTTTTTTTTTAATTTGTCGATTATGAACTTTTCACCGCGAGTTCGTACTAACACGACTTATAACTATTCAAATCAGTTATTTTTTTGTAGTTTTTCATCATTTTTTTTGTCCCATGTACTTATTTCGCTATAGTAAATCTTAGCCCAAGCAAACTACACCAACCTGGCACAACAAACTCATCATGGCATGTAACAAAACACTACTTTTCTCCCCTAAAGCAGTTTCCCCCTACCATTACAGGTAAATCCTGGGACTAGTATATATTATGTCCCAGGTCAATCTAATGTACATTCCCGTCTGTTAAATCCAACTTTATGAAATTTACCTTTGGAGGGAGGGGCCTACGTTCTGACTTCTCTTAGGCCTCCGTCTGACTTCTCTTGGTCCGCCGAGTTCCTAGTGGCTCTCGTTTTCAATTCCCTGGACGGAAGTTGATATTTTGAAGTTGAAAGATACATCCTATATGAAATGTTTAAAAGCCAACGCCGAAAGATGTCAATTTCACAGCTTTTGCAGTTTTCCAGGTGAATGACGTCATTTGGTATGGCCAGAAACAGCTTTTGCAGTTTTCCAGGTGAATGACGTCATTTGGTATGGCCAGAAACATCAAAATCCTTGAGTTGTGTTTGTATTTGCATTACTAACATTAGAAAATTATTTGATTTTTGGAAGGAAAAGTTTCCTCTACATCTTCTACTTGGAATAAAGACGAAATGAATATGAAACCATATTAAGTCATACGCGTGTTGTACAAGATCAGGGGAGAATTGAGCGCTCACAAACATATTAAATCCCGCCCCATTCTGTATGTGCCTGTCCAGATTCAGGAGCCCGATTTTCAGTTATAAGCTTGTCGTTTATTGCTTTGGCATAAATCCGGCAGTTGGTTTTCTCTTTTGATTTGTTTAACATTAAGTAATTCCGGGGCCTTAAATAGCTCATTATACGGTTTGGGTTTTGCTCATTGTTGAAGGCTGTACAGTGCCCTTTAGTTTTTTACATTCTCGTTCTTTGGTCTCTGGTGGATATATGTCTCATTGGCAAATCAAACCACATCTCCTCATCCTTATAGAAAATATGCCCTTTAGTTATTTACATTCTCGTCCTTTGGTCTCTGGTGGATATATTTCTCATTGGCAAATCAAACCACATCTCCTTATCCTTATGGAATTAACAAGAATTTCAAATATTTCACTTGCTGTGTATTTGAGATGTATAAAGGTGTTCTAATATTGAGAAATATATGTTCCTAGGCAAAAATATTGAATGTATAGCCTAGAAAGGCCAAACTAGTTAAACAATATTAAGATAATAGGAGTATGAGTGGTGTGAATGGAGAACAACAATCAATCTATCATGAACTGAGTTATGAATATGGTTCTACTGTTTTGTTTGTTTTGATTTTCGTTCGCATACCTGACATGGGCTCTGTGAATAGGAACATTTTTGTTGCCAATGGAGACGATACATTCTATAAATAAAGTATTCCATGACAGATTACACTGGCACTGATCAGGGTTAGGGGGAACATTTTAGTGTAAAAGTAAACCATTATCCATGAAGATTTCGGATGAAAAACGTAGTTTCACAATCTCCCCCCCCCTTTTTTTTCGTCGGTTTAATGGAAGATTATTGGTATGACCTACCTATGTGTTGCACCTCTTACTTTTTCACGGATGTAAAGACCCCAAAAGCAGCCTGGAAAAGTTACGTCATGGTAAAGTTATATAATGATATATTTAATATTTCCTTAATCGATCAATATTTAGATTCGAAGGTCAATCGTGTGTCTTACAAACATTAGTGACTGAACATTTTTTTTTACCAAATATAACCTACTTTTCATCATGTTTGGTAAGTATCATGTCACAACGATATGATCCCGTCATTCAAGATTCTGCCCTGTGACGTGTAGCAGGTGTGCGCCACACACATTCGACAACTCTTGTTTATATCAACAAAAGTGTCAAAACTGTTTTCAATTTTTATTCAAAAAATATAAATATACCTATATAAAACATATGATATTCTCCATATATACAAAGTGTGTCCGGCATTTTCGTCGGAAACTGAAAAATTGAAACTATACAATATTTATTTAAAGCACTTGATCGTCAATATAAATATGTTTTCTTTTTCTTTTTGAGATATTAATGCACTAATTAAAAGGTTAGACCATGCCAAATTAAGTTTTGGACTACAAAATTCTTCAACAATTCTAAATTTTCTGCTAAACTTTTCTTTGAATAGTGTAGTAAAAAATCATTGACCCATGAAGTAGAAATTAATTTGGCGTTGCCTTACATATATTGGCACAAAAAAAATATATGAGCACAAAAAGGTCAGTTACCCGTGGACTTTTACTCGAATGAATCAGTATCCATTAATGAACACATTCAGATAACAATGGGTTTGATAAGTTCATAGTGTTTGTGCCAGTGGAATTATTTTCGCTTTTGACATCTCCGTTGATTTCACTGAAAAAGGGTAATGTAGTAGTATGTTCATACTGTATCCCGGTATACTGGTCTGCACCTCTTTGGCACCTGTCGATATGATGAAGATAAGTGCTGTTCCCTTCTTCCAGGTACTGGTCAAATTCATTTCTATCGACCTCGTTCACACTAAGTCCAGGTTGAAAGTTCATATTTGAATTAGAGCGAACTGAGCAAGGTAAATATGTATTTGGAGCAGTATGTGTTGCTTCAGAAAACTGATGATGTGGATATTGGCTGCTACTTGTGACTGGCTTAAAGCTTGAAGGTGCTGCACCTACAGATGGAACATGAGAATTGTCTTGTTTTTCAGCAAACTGTCCACTATAAAAAGGTTGGCGACTAACTAATGCTCGGAGAGTTGTTAAACTGTCAGAGCTTGTAGTCAAACATGTGCTTGTTGGTGAATAAAATGGTGGTGTCGGTTTCAAAGGTTGCATCGAAGTTGCTCGTAAAACGTCTGAAAAAGGAGAATTTTTCGATAGATTCGAATTGTAATCTATTGACAAAAAGTTTTTCGTTATATGGGTATTTTCTGATCTCATATCTCTTACTGCTGGATTTGGCTGCCCACTTGCTGCTGAAACGTTCCAAAATTGTTGCAAATACAATGGCGTTGACGAAATTGCTCTTTCCGGCGTCTGGTTTCTTTTACCAGATGACCGGAAACTGTCTCCAGAAGAGTCCGTCTCACTATAATGTCTGTGTTCCACACTGGATTTATTATAGTCTATATTTGAACTGGAATAGTTGTAGTTTCTGCTTGGTTTGTCGACTGATTTTACTTTCTTATTATTTTTTCGTCTTCTTGGTTTGTATTTATATTCCGGATGGTCTACCATGTGTTGCTGACGTAGCCTTTCAGCTTCCTCCAAAAAAGGCTTCTTTTCATCTTCTGGTAAATCTTTCCATTTCTTTCCTGAAATATACAGAAAACTACGTATATTGTATACATATTTGATACAATTTTAGGTATCCAGGACATGAGTCATTCCGTGTCGAAATTTTCTTTAGCATTCCAAAACAAAAGTCGTGAAATATATTCAAAGAAGGATTCCATTGGAAAGTAATTTTATAGTTTTGTACTGTTATTTACGAGCGCATATAAAAATAAAAATTGTCGCATGACTTATGATATTTGAGCCTAAAAAAACATAAAATAAAAATGATCTTGCAGGAAATTATCCTTTTTTGACTCGAATTTATCCAACTTTGAATTAAGATTTCAACATGCTTCTTCTGTTTTTTTTTTTAAATTTATTTAAATGTTTTTTAAATATCTTTTTTCAAATCCTTAAATTGAGTAAATACTTTCTTCATTTATGATTTATAACTACTTATTAAAATATACCAATTAACTGGCTACAATCAGTTCTCTATTTACATTAATTAAAGGAAATCAAAAGTTATTAACAAAAATATAACATAGTACATGTATATAACTGAATTTTTAAACCGTAAAATTTACAAACTGACGGCAACAGTCATAATCGTTTGACATTTGTAAATTTACCATTATCACCTAAATAAACAATGGAAGGCGAAAAATAAATAAAGCAATAATAAATACCATGGATTACTGAATCATAAATATTTCATTTCTCTATCCCAGTAATACTCTAAAAATCCACGAATTATGTTCGGATGACAAGAACTGGATAGGGAAGCATTAATTTACAGAGCAAAAAAGGAATCCTAAAATAGGTTATTTTTTTCTGACCAATGTATACTTACAACGAAGACGATTTTACCGTTTTATTTTAATTTAAGTTTAATTTCATTTTTTAATTACAATATGATCAAACTATGAATTAAATGAAACAAAACACAGAATTCAGGCAATTTTAACTGTTTTGAAAGAAATTGTTATAAAATATATGTCTGGTTAATGTCAAAGGAATTAAGATAACATCATATCAAGAAATTTCTCAGGTTATTCTCAAACTAAGTATAACATAAAAACATTGATAATTAAAAATTGATAAAGTATATTGTACAGCATTTTTTCTGCAACCGGATGCCCTTACCTATTATTGTTAAAGTAAAACAATCTAAGAGAAAGAGCAAAAAATGAGAAAAAAATACATGTGAAATTTCAAGTCCCATTTCTTTTATCGTTTGAGTTTTTTACATTTTTTCATGTCGGGGCATTTTATAGCTATACGGTATGGGTTTTTCTCATTGTTGAAGGCCGAACATTGACCTTTAGCTGCTTGCATCCATTTGATTTTGGAATTTCATGGATAGTTGTTTCATTGACAATCTTACCACAAGGATCTACTTATTTTTATACAAATGTCAAAAAATGATATAAAAAAATGAAAAAAAAATATTGGGTTATAAGACAAAAGTTAAGCAATTAGCAACATAAATAATAGAAGTTATATAAAATAACCAATGCCTCGTATGTATGTATAAGTAATGGAGTCGCCAGGAAAGTGACAGAAAAATAAAAATAATTTTAAACATACCTAGCATTTTACTAAGGTCGGCATTGTGAACGTCCGGATTTTCATCAGCTAATTTCTTTCGTTCTGTTTTCGCCCAAACCATGAATGCGTTCATCGGGCGACGTATTCTTTCTTCTTTTTTATAAGGTGTGCAACCTGTATCCCTTTGGTCACTATAATATCCATAAGGTTCCGACCAATAATGGTAACTCTCCTGAATGTTGCCCAGCGGCGGAGAATACATTCCAAAATTATCAGCTATTCTCATTTGCATTGTTCTATATATCTCCTGAAGTTTTAATATCAAAACATTTGCTGAAGACAACTCTCTTTCGACAACTTATTTCTTTTTATAGTTAGATTGAAAATTTGATTTGAGCTGATCAGCTTATACTCTGTTAAGTTTCTCTCCTGTAATAACAATTTAACTTCTTGACAAGGCGTGTATATACTCAAACTGATAGCATTACTTTATGCAAATACTCAAACGCTCCTCCCATTTTCAAAATTTTTCAAATAGCAAATTTTACAATTACTCATTATGAAGTGTAACGACACACGACACACTGTTTTGTTTCCTTTGTGTTGCTATCAAAACTTGTCAACTAATTAAGGGAAGTTAATAATAACGAGGAAATATTTAAAAGTAAATGAAATGTATATCTATTTATAATTAATATAAAATTTGTTGGTATTTTCTTTTCAATCCTTTTTATTTTAATTTATTTATAAATTAACCAAAGTGTATTCATCAATCAATTAAATGAAATTTGTTTATTATATCGTAATTAAATTTTAGTCTGTATACATATGTTGACCTTGTCATCAATTTAACCCAAATAAACAATATATTCCATTCATTAATTTGATGCACCACATTCACTTGCACATTCACATATATTAATTTTTCTAATGAATGAACTGCAATTTTTTTATATATATTTTTTATTTTGAATAAATAGAAATTACACCTTATTTATGATTTCATACAAATTAAAAACATTGAGTTAAAGGGAATATTTTTATGCACATGAACAGAGATTTTAGCTTTGTACAGACTAACCATGAGGAGTGACCCTCACATTTGTAAATTTTTTTAAGTGGAGTTTTATAGTGCATATATTTTTTTTAAGTTTCTATAATCAATGTCAACATGAAACTAGCTATGTGGTCTGTATTTCTTTGTAAATGGATGTCTCTGAGTGCATGTGTTGTCTCAAAGTATCTTTTAGAGATGACTATTTGATTTTTTAAAGAAGTTAGGGATGAGGTAGGAGGGGAAAATACAATTGTGTGAATAAATATGTCATGGCTATTGGTGGAAATAATATTACCTATAACATTTTTATTACTTTTTAATAATATGTTGTTAATAGCCGTGATAATAAATAATTATCTATTTGCACTTTCACAAATCATATTTATTTGCTCATTCACGAAATATGTTTAATTCTGTCGATTCCCAACAACCGACACAAATTTAAAATAACTACTAGTATATATAATTCTCTTAATTTGTTTCATCAAAACCTAGAATATTTTACCCTCAATGGATAATTCAAGTTAATTTGTAAAGTTTTAGAGCAACATATCATGAATTTCCAATACAATTTGTAGGTAATGATCAAGTAAAAATACACATCTACTTTGTAGTATGAGAGCAATAGGAAATGAGTCCCACTACAGAATCGTATGCCGGCGTTTATGATGAAAATGCGTATTCCATGTAATCTTAAGGAAATTCTCAGTATTCTTAAATCCAGAAAACTTTAGATTTAGGTGGAACAACATATCCAGAAATGATAGGGTGTGCATCTTTGCGAATCAAGAGACATCGGTGATGAATATCATTATGTCATGTCATGTAATGCTCTTCATCAAGACAGAAAGAGGTACCTAACTATTGTACTTTGTGTCCAAATATATATAAATTTAACAATTAATGAGCTCGAGTAACTGTATTGTTCTTGAAAAACTATGTAGATTTATAGAAATTATAAATGTGAGGGTCACTCCTCCTGGTTAGTCTGTAATTCAATACTTTATGTCTGTATAATGTTCACATGTGCTTTAATATTTAATATATTGTTTATATATATATATATATTCTCTGTAACTTTTATCTATATACCTATATATATATTATTAATATTAAGTTGACTTGTTTACCACTTTTTTCATGTATTGTATGTTTCATTCATTCACATTAATAGGAAGAGGTCAATGTGATTCTAATCAGACTATTCAAAATGGTTGTGCGATCAGGGCTCACGGTCATAAAACTTTACTCAGTACTCGGAGTACAAAATTTGTGCTCGAAACATCAAATCCATGATTTTGATTGGTTGATTTCTGAGTCTGAGTACGAAAATCGTGCTCGAAAGTTTTATGACCGCAAGGCCAGGGCTGACGTCTCAGATTAGAGGTGTTAGTAGAATGGAGGTTGTTGGACAAAGAATTCTTTTATGTTCATTACTTCATAAAAATGTTTTACTATGGTTTTTCTAATATTTAACCCCGAGGGTATCCCGGTTTCTTATTCAAGTTTCTCGGTTTAAGGGGTATAAAGCCCCCGCAAGGGACGTTTGTTTGGTGTGGGGGATATATAAATTCTTTCAAATGTCAGTCTTTCGGAATGAGGACGTAAATTCAATACTCCGTGTATGGAATGAACCACGCCCTCTGCACGTATGAGAACCATTATATAACTCTTTGAGATGTCCTTAGATAGCCAGTTGCAAAGCAAAAATTATGTCCCTGTCAACCTACCCTCCTTTTCCTGTTGCAGTCCAAAGAGGAATGGCCAATTTCCCCTGAATTTATTTCACACCACTGAGGGCCATTTTCATGAAGTCTATTAACATTAACGAACATTATAAAAAACTTTTCCTGTCGAAATTGTTTACAAAAACATGCAAAATTTGCAGTTTTTGTATCAAAATGCAACAGAAACATGCATTGCTGAATAATATTTTGAATTTATGGTAATATATAAAATTGATGAAAAAAGTTTTTATTCATGTGTATGATATAGACTCGCGAATATTCAAATTCGAGTAGGACTCTATAATTTTCAGGGGTGAAGGAGTCAAGGGAGGACAGGGGTGCAATTTCCACCCCTTTACTTTTTTGAGAGGCAAACAAAAAATTTGAGGACATTGGCTTCGATGGTAAAAGATTATAGAAAGTTTTTTTTTTCTTTTTATATAAAAAAAGGAGATTTGGTATCATCACTTTTGCTTGTCACTTTTAAAAGTTTGTTCCCCACACATCTTTCAGTCTACTCCTACGCCACTGATTTTTATATATTAACCCTGTGACTGAAACAGACACTAGTACTCCGCAACTTGCCCTACCCTTTTCCCGCCTTTCGTCACGTTTGATACACTCTACAAGAATCTATACCTATTGTATTTATTGTAATTTTTTTCTCGTCTTGAATCAGGACACATGAACTATTTGCCACTGGACGTTAAACAAACAACAATCAATCAATCAATCTAATTTTAAGTGTTTTTTTTTTTTTTTACATGCAAACATTTTTCACTGCATTTAGAGCTTTATTGAACCGTGGTAAATTTTTTATGATCTTTTGATTTTTTAAGATGCAACTTACTGAAAAAGAATATAAGATTTTGTAGTTGCCACCGATTTATTTGATTAGGAATTGGTGTAAAATTCGAAAAAAGTTGAGTTCCCCACAATCCATTTCAAACTTGGAAATAAAAAATAAAATAATGCATTCTTTAGCTAAATTTCCAGTATCATAGCTTCATATGTGTATCTTACATGTTGATAAGTATGTGATCGTTTAACAAACTTATAGATGTTTGAAGATGCCTGAAACTACAATTTAATAGGTTTTTTTTCACAAAATGATATAAATACATCCAAGGAGCTAGGACACTTCAAAGAAGAAAAAAAAAATCTTTTGAAGGAACGATATATATTCTAAATTACATACAAATTACCACATTTGGTTCCGAACATGCTTCACTACAAAATTTTAACAAATGCATGAACTAATTTTTAATGCATCAAATTCGACTTCATAAGTAGTGAATAGCGATTACTGTTATTTTGATGCTATGGACATATATGTAAAAGTTTTTAAAAATCTTGGAAGTAAACAATGAAACGGTTTGAAATTCATATTCCACTAGATCCGATTATCTGTACGATTTTTTACACAAACATTGAGAAATAAACAGTAACTGTTGGTATATATATATAGTTTCTTTTGTGCCTCTATGCTTGCATCAACTGATTACTTTTAACTAATTACATTCGCAAAGGCATGAATCTATACTGCAACCAGCCCATAGCAGGCCCTAGATGAAATAAATGATGTTATCTACAGTACAAAATGAAAAATATCCCATAGCAGGCCCTAGATGAAATAAATGATGTTGTCTACAGTACAAAATGAAAAATATCCCCTTTACAAAAACCACCTAAATACTCCTTCCTTTGCAGAACCATAGTTTTGAAATATTCTAGTGTTTGGTTTTCCTCCGATCTGCCTTCCTATTTCAATCTTTTTTGAAATCTTAGTAGTTTTCTATTGTTTTCTATTGTTTCTTTAAGTCCTCGTATCTTAGGGTAGATCTGTCGGAAATGCACTTTCTTTAGACAAAGAATGTGACTTAACATACGAATTGTTTATAAATACTTATTTATGTCAATGCATGCCACCAAAAAAAGACAGGGCAAATTCTCGGAATTTATTTCATCAAGGTCATTTAACAAAAGTAAGTTCAAACTGTACTAAATTTCCCAATATTTCAATATCACAGCTTCATGCGTGTTCTTTGAGATTTTAACAAAATCATGGTTTATTTCTAAACATATGACCAAGTTAATGATGCATAATGATATGCTTTTGGCAATTATTTGTATCTATTTAAGCAGAAAATGCATAAAGACATTCTTAACCGCAACCAAAATTCTATTGAAAAGTAATTATAATGCAAATTATCTCATTTTCGTTAAAGATCTCATTCAATGCAGAAATTTTACAAAAACGTTTCAAATTGTATCAAAATTGCTTTAAACCGCTGAACAAAATTTTGATGTCTTGGAAATATTTGAAATTAGTGGGGTTTTTTTTTTATTATCTTTTATATCCAAGTTCTCAATACTGTCGTTCATTTGTTAAAAGATACAACGCTGATTTATCCAAGATGCAATAGTATTTGAACATTTTTTTAACAAAAATGTCGGAGGACTAAATTGAAATTTCTTTAAGATAAATCGAATAAAAGCGCAGCTCAACTGTTGCAAAAGATGGGGATCTCCATGTCTTAAGTTTCGGAGTAAACCTTTAAAAAAACATAACCAGGACTGAAGTTACTGTTAGAATATCAATAAAAAATATGACATTGTATTTTCAGAAACTGTGTATAAAATTTATTATATAAATTATTACTGTTTATTATTAATAATATATTTATTACTTTCTTGGCAGGTTTTATTATTATTATTATTATTACTATTATTATTATTATCATATTATTCATTTATTGCTATATTTTATTCTTATTATTATTATAAATTTCTTGGTATGCATGTTTTATTTGTATTAACATTACCATTAATGTCTTGGTGGTGTTCAAATATTTGCCATCTCTATTCTATTGACAGCTTATGAAATTTTCGTAGACGTCACGAGTAGGTGTCTTGCGATTGATATTTGTTTGTTAATAATAGATAGATAATTTTCAAATATGAAAAATAAGTATCTAACTTACCATTTTTGTTTGAACATCTTTTCACGAATTTTTTAAATTCAGTTTTGAATTTACATGGACTGCATTTACGGTTTTGTTCGGTATTTTCCAAATTGACTCGCATAAAACGTTCGTACTTGAAAATAAAATAAAGATGGTGTTGATCAGCCTTTTCCTTTGAATATTTGTATGCACAATAATAAATGAGAACAATCTTATTCACAATTTTCTTTATCTCTACATGTACTTCAACTTGGATCTAACATACTGTCTTGAATACTTCATCTATCTGACAGCCAGAACTGCGTAGTTGGAAATTCTATTGTGGACAATTAATATTCTTTTAAAAAAATGATTAATAAGTCTTCTTTCCAGTTCTGTATTTCATTTTAGTATCTGTAAATTTATCATAATCTGAACTTAGCTTTCAAATTCCAAAATTACGCGTCCACCATAGAGTAATACAGGAAGAATTTTTGTGTTTACCTCTTTCATGTATACATAAGACTATATAGTTCTATTTTGTATTATTGATTTTGAAAACAGTCACAAAAACTACACACTTTCAACTTTTAGTCATGGTTCTGAAATATTCTAGTGTTTGGTTTTCCTCCGATCTGCATTACTTTTTTTAATCTTTTTTTTAAATCTTAATAGTTTTCTATTGTTTTCTAAGGTCTCTAGTGGAGAGTTGTCTCATTGACAATCATTCCAAATCTTCGTATTTTATATTGATACATTAATTTTAAACGACGTAAACTTCCAAAAAGTTGCTAAAAGAATTTAGGGGTTTATGTATCATTTAATTAATTCATTATTTTCTATTATTTTCAAACTCAAAGTTCGCGTTTTAAAAAATGACTGCAAACTGTAAGCAAATATTCGTGAACGATACAGCAAATATCCGTAAAAAATACAGCAAATATTCGTGAAAGATACAGTATATATTTGTGAAAGATAAAGCAAATATTCGTGAAAGATACAGTATATATTTGTGAAAGATAAAGCAAATACTCGTGAAAGATACAGTATATATTTGTGAAAGATAAAGCAAATATTCGTGAAAGATACAGCAAATACTCGTGAAAGATACAGCAAATACTCGTGAAAGATTCAGTATATATTTGTGAAAGATAAAGCAAATATTCGTGAAAGATACAGCAAATACTCGTGAAAGATACTGCAAATACTCGTGAAAGATACAGCAAATACTCATGAAAGATACAGCAAATACTCGTGCAAAATACAGCAAATACAAAGATACAACAATTAAATACTCGTAAAAGATACAGCAAATATTCGTGAAAGATACAGCAAATATTTGTGAAAGTTGCAGCAAATATTCGTGAAAGACACAGCATATATTAGTGAAAGATAAAGCATATACTCGTGAAAGATACAGAATATATTCACGAAAGATACTGCATATTCTCGTGAAAGACACAGGAAATCTTCGTAAAAGATACAGCAAATACTCGTGAAAGATACAGCAAATAGTCATGAAGATTCATCAAATATTCGTGAAAGATAAGGTAATTGACTAGAATAACGATCGGTCGGACATACGATTCCTATATTAGATTCTCAAAACATTTTCAATTTTTATTTACGCGTTAGTTAACAAATCGCCCTCTAAACATATTTGTGGCCGTAGCTATTTCCAAAATACACTTTTCGTTAAAGCATCTGGGTTAGGAAGTCACGCTCTGTTTTTTTTTTTTTTGGGGGAGGGGTAAAGGTCATGTTGAATATGATCGTGAAAAATATGTAGAATTTGCCATCTACTAACCGATATGATAGAAGAAAGATTGTTAATTATGCTTTAAAAATATGTCTACATATCTTATTAATATTTTGTTAAATTGTGGCCAATTAAGCCGCTTAATGACCTTCCTCCTTTTATACACCAGTTGACTTTGATACAATTATTAAAATGCGACATAATCTCTTCTTTTGGATTCCTGGAAATAACTGTCTACATTGGGTTCAAAATTCAAATGTATTTAATTGGACAACAAATCCACGATTTTGGCTTTCGTATCGCCTAAACCAGAATTTGTATAAACATTTCTTCCTTGATTTCATTTCTCCCGCTGATTCCATTTTTTTTTACTCGTTTAATGACCTTTATTTCCTCTCTACCAAATGACACTGTGACCAGTTTCCTCCTCAGAAAATAAATAGTAATATTCTCCTACGCAGATATTCCATATACGTCACGATTATGATTTTAATCACTCTCACATGATTTAAGCTGTCGAGAGTTGGAAGGCTATCACGAAAAGTGCGGTGAGTTCTTCAAGAGCCGATGCGAGCCCTGTTTGAGGGGTCCGTAGATGGCTGCTAACTTATAAAGCAAAACCCCTGTTCTTTTTCAAAGTGTCCCATTTTCCAGTGGTAATCGATTTTCCAGCTCTTCATCCCAGTCGACCTACGGCCCCTAATGGATTTATTATTAATTCATTATCATCCTGAATATGAATGAAATGAATACCCCTGAACGTTAGGCAGAAAATCAATCAGTCAATGAATACATAGTGCGAATCGATGCTTCTATGTCATTTGGTCTCTGGTGGAGAGTTGTCTCATTGGCAATCATATTATATGGAGGGAAATGAAATAAGGGTCAAATTTATCTTGCATAAAGCAATCTACCATACAAATAACTTAAGCATACAATTGTAATTGTATAGTATACACATATCTTATTCTGGTATCATGCATCGCTTACTTTCTTATTATTGCACTGGTTGAAATATGAAAATTACTGAGAATTAAACTTTTAATCTAAAGATCAATGTTAGATAAAAACCTAACAAAGGCTTTGGAACTTGGGTTGGACTCTTAGATGGAAAAAGCAGTGGCGGATTCAGGGGACGGGGCGGAGGGGGCGCACTCCCTCTTTAATCGGGGAAAATATATTTTATTTTGCGTTACATATATTCCATTTTCGGAAATAACGCCTCCTCTTTCAATCTTTCTGGATCTCAGGTACAAAGAACTTTGGACTACCATTGAAAAAAGAGAACATGTTTGAAAGGGATTTGAATTATTATTGTGATATAGGCGATCAGTAATTTCTTTGAACATGTTTTCAAATTCCAAACGCACACAAACCAGATAAGCATACATTTGTTACACAAAGTTTCTTCAAACTACCTACTTAAATATATAAGGAGAGATCACTTAGGATAAATTTGGATAACATGATTATTGTCTATATATGAGTCAAATCGTTCAACATCTTTAAAAATGTCGAAACCATCGTATTTATACGGAAATCGAAACATATACAATACTTGAAATACATATCAAAAATGCAATCTTAATGATGTCGTACAAGAATACAATGAAACGCTTTTTGATCGGTATTGCAATATCACCCTGCTCAGTCGCTCCATAATTCTTGTATCACAGCTTTTAGGCGTGAGAAGTTATCAGCGACGTCAAAATATGCGAACAGAACTTATATATATCAAAGTTCAAATAAAGTGAATGTAAGCAATTATAGGCAATCGTACGGCCTTCACCAGTGAGAAAAGCCCATACTGTATAGTCGGCTATAAAAGGCCCCGATATGAAAAATATGAAACAATTCAATTGAGAAAACTAACGGCCTAATGTGTAACACAACAATTTACGAAAAACAAATACCGGTACAACAGACATGAACCAACGACAACCACTGAACTACAGCGGCTTTTTTCACAAAAAATCTTAAGAGTGAAAATACTCGTAAGTCATACACATTTCAGTGTAACTTACGATCAATTTTAATCGTAAGATTTTTTGTGAAAAGAGCCACTGGCTCCTGACTTGGGACAGGCACATAAAGAATGTGGCGAGGTTAAATATGTTTGAAAGCGCCAACCCTCCCCTAACCTGTGACAGTGGTGTAACAGTACAACGTAAGCACAAACTATAAATATCAGTTAAAAAAGAATCAAGCTTACTTTTGTTAGAATCAGAAACATTATGATAAACAGGTAATGTGATTTCTACTTACGTAGCCGACCGTGCAAAGACCCTCATGGGTAGTCAAGGTCGTTAAACCCCCCTCGTTGTCGTACTTATACGTACTTCAAATTCAGCCCAACAATGTTAGATCTACAAATTTACGATGTCAGACGAATAACTTCAAACCGCGTTGAGGGAAGAACAAAAATTTGGTAACGCAAATTAGCAGATCTTACATGATTCGTGTTGCTAACTCTTTAGTTTTCTATGATTTCTATGTTGTGTTTTGTGTACTTTTGTTTGACTGTGTTTTTTTTTTTTAGCCATGGCGTTGTCGACTTAGGAGTTTGAATGTCCCTTTGGTGTCTTTCGCCTCTCTTTTAAATTGTTGGGCTAAATTGGAGACGAAGTATATGTAATAAGTGGTGTTAGCCCTGATGGTATAACCGTTGGTTATTCGATGCAGAAAGTCAGTGGTAGAGTTGTCACATATTTAGACCTATATAAAAGAAACATATTGATTTGACTCCATGGTAAGTACATGTATTCATCATCCTTTACGACTGACTAAAATAGCTCATCATGTACTGTTTTACAAACCTAGGTAAAGCTGACGAGGAAAGGCATCACTTGCCTAACGAAATCTATATTTTAGCCTACATGGCCGAGTAGTATAGGTGGTTGGACACGATGAATGCGGAGTTGCTACGATGTCACAGACGATTGAGTTCAAATCCCGAAGAACAAACATTTGCTAATTTGCAGATCTAACATAGTTGGGCTAAATTTGTAACGAAGTATATACACATATTTGAAGAAGTTATAGACAAAAAAGACTTTGTGGTTACTTTACATAGTAACAGGATATAATAAATTCTATAATTGTGAATTCTGGTGGAAATATAAACTACTTACTACTTTGTTACAGTGAAAATGATTTTCTTTTCAAATATATAATCATAATATTTGAATTGATAATTTTATAGAGGAGGCATGCTGTCAAAATAGTATTATACTTAATATTAATAATCTTTATTTTTTTTTTCAATGCTACATGTCTATATTGTTTAATGGCTATCGTTTTGTAATTGATATGTCTGTCTGTCTGTTTGTTTTGTTTTTGTTTTGTATTGGTTTGTTTATTTAGTAACAATCCTATTGTTTGGATTTTAAGCTAATAAAATTCTTATTATCTCTTATTATTTCAAACTGTTTTTGGTAGCAGTATAGACATATAAGGGTACTAAATTTCTTGAATTTTCTTTCTCTTCATAGTTATGTTAGTAATGTGTCGTGTACAATTTTTTAATGCTTTGTTTTTTTAAATCATCACAGAATACTTCAATATTCATAGGGAGAAATGATATCACGTTTGATCTAGCTAGCATCACATACATTTCATGTTAGCTGATTGAACTTGTTTATAGAAACATGCTTTATAATAACTATATATATAATATATATATAATAAAGAAACTGTGGATTTGTTTGTAAGAGTTATAATAAACATAATACAATAGCACTTTTTGCATATTTTAAGGCAATTAGAAACAGCAACCATATAATTTGAAATATGGTACCCTGATACTGTAAGCACAATAAAGTACGGTAAAAACAAAATTGAATATATTTTGATTTCATCTAAATATATCATATGTTAATCGTGTATATCATTGAAGTCTTACATTGGAAATGTACTTAAAACGGCATTTTTCAGTACCAATATACTATACAAAGGTTTCAATCTGTTACATGTAAAATTACAATTATAAAGTCTCACTGCATCATTAACATATATATTTTTCTGTGTCGATGATAATTTCAGTTGCAAGATCCAATCTCTGATTACACTGCATGTTAAAGTTAATTTTAAGAAATCAACAAGTACATTGATGTTTATCATTAAGAAGATAATATCCAAGGATATGTCGTTAGCACTCCAATCTGATATAAAGATATATGTAAGATGCTATTTATACTTTCTAGATTATATAACAATGTCGAAACGCGGTTCGCTTTTGAGATCACCTGGCGAGAAAGAAGAGATTTTTTGCCATTACTTGACATTCCTTTTCTTCTTTGGAACCACTTGCCCAACTTTGACCAAATATTACAAAATTGGTTAATGGAAGATTCTCTACAAACAATCCTCATTTCCGTCAAGGATGTAAGGGACTGTGCAATATTTATCTGAGGGTGGGGCCGGTGCAAACATAGACGGGGCACATACTTTTTTCATGCAAATAATGAGCGGGGCGAAAAGTTTTTTTTAACAAACATTTGGCGGGGCGCACACTTTTTAAAACCCCTTCGTGTGTGCATAAAAAAAAATTAAATCAGAGTATAAAAGATTAAAACTATTTATTAAAATCAAATTGAATAACAGCACCTTTAACATATCAATGGCTTGAGATGATGTTAGTTCATATACTTATATATTATCTGAATGCAACATGTTTAAAGGTCTAAATGTTCTTATCAATACATATATTTGTGATTTCTGTGGGAAAAACATAACTTAAAAGAAAAACACAATTGAATCTAAAACAAAATAACCTAACACAGTGCTTCAATATATTTTTGTGTTTATGCTTTTAATAATCATTTAAAAATGAAATACTGACCAACATAATATATAAAATGTACATGTACAATATATATATATATATATATATATATATATATATTTGTACACATGTATATTGTACTCACATTTTATTTATAAAAGTAAAGGAGCATCAAAGCATTAAACTCAAATGTATAAAAAAAACAAAGAATGTTGAAGCTAAAATAAGAAAAATAAATGTTTGGCACTTTAAAAAATATTAAATTGCTTTATAGTACATTATTATTAAGCATTGTCTGTATAAATAAAATATCTGAAAACTATAAACAATGTTTTGTACATTAAACATAACATAACATATGGTAAATAAATGCTTTAACATAATACAACTTCAATTGTATTGTAAATAAATCTTTAACATAACAAAATTAAATTCTTAAACATTAAAAGAATTACAACTTAATCTATGAAAAAGCTGAATTATGTCCCTTGGGAATATTAATTTCAACAAAAGTCCTTGCAAACAGTAGAAAATGAAAAATTATATATGCCTGATATAATAAAAGATAGAAACTACAAAATGAAGCACTATTAAAATATTTGCTGCATGAATTGCCAAGAATGTGAACAATTCTTTACACAGGAGAATATAAATTCTATCTAAATTTAGCCTCAAGTGGGCCTCTTTTTTTCTTAGATGGACAATTTTAACACTGAAAATGCTTCTAGTATGACTAAATATTGCCTTACTCCATAAACAGTACAAACTTAACCAGAACATTTCCGCTTTAATAGATTATGGCTAGAGAAATACCCCAGTGATAAATTTAAGGAATTACACAGCAAAGAAGGCAAATATCTCAGTTAAAAATATTTGTCGCGACTTGAATTCTGGTGTTTCCAATTGAATTAATCATTGCGAAAGGTGAAAACAAATACAAAAGAACTATAGTTTGGTGCATTTTATACAATAGAGTTAATATTGAAATCCTAGAATAAAGATTTATGTCAGTACCCATCAATTTGACTTATTATGATGAATCAGCACTTTTCTCAACACAGCATTGTTCTCAGTGAAAATTTCTATTCTTTGTGATAAAAATCAAATGTACTAATCAAAAGCTTCAAAATAGTATAACATAACTGAAGTCTGGTTCATTTTATACAATAGAGTTAATATTGAAATCCTAGAATAAAGATTTATGTCAGTACCCATCAATTTGACTTATTATGATGAATCAGCACTTTTCTCAACACAGCATTGTTCTCAGTGAAAATTTCTATTCTTTGTGATAAAAATCAAATGTACTTATCAAAAGCTTCAAAATAGTATAACATAACTGAAGTCTAATTTATTTTGATTTCCCTTGCTATCTTCAGTATAGGGAAAATGGTACTATTTATTCTGCCATATGCGGCAATACTAACATATTCTAAATTTACCACTTTTGTATAATAAAACCTGGATAAAATAGTTATGTGTGGTGTTAGTACTTTATTATTCTGTTTTAAAATTGAAGCCAAATAGTATCATGACCAACTTCCAATGGAGTTTGTTTATGTTATCCATGCCCACCGTCATTTTGCACCAAATTATGAAATTTTGGAAATCTTTTCGAATAATTCTCTAGAAAATATTTCAATAGGTTTCAAAATATATATTGTAAATATACACACTGCAGTTATTCATAGATAAATAAAAAAATATATTGTACCCATACATCCAATCACAGCGCCCTAAGTTGACTTTCTTCACAAAAATAAAATCTTTATAATATTGAAATATATGCATTTGAGTTTAAATATCATCTCTGATATACATGTATTATTGAATGTTGTGCATTTTAGTTAAAAAAATATCATGTTTCCATATGTGTGTTTTATTTTTTTCCAGCGGGGCAAGGACTTTTTTTTTTTCCATTATTTGAAGCGGGCAAGAACTTTTTTTATAATAAATATTGGCGGGGCATACATTTTTTTTTTTTAAATATTTGCTGTGCACCGGCCCCACCCTCAGATAAATATTGCATAGTCCCTAACACTCCAATCTAATATAAAGTTTTATACTATCTAAAGATTATATAAAAAATTTCTAAACGCAGTTGACTTTTTAGCTAATCTGGCGAGAAAGGCCATGCGATTTTTTGCCATTTCTTGTCATTCATTTTCTTCTTTGGAACCACTTGCCATACTTTGACCAAACATGACATAAATGATTTATGGAAGATTCTCTACAAACAATCCCTATTGTTTCAAGGATGTAACACTCCAATCTAATATAAAGATATATGTAAGATGCTTTTATTCTGTCTATGGATTATATAAAAAAAATTCTAAACGCAGTTTGCTTTTTTAGCTCACCTGGCGAGATAGGCCATGTGATTTATTGCCACTATAAACTTTCCGATTTTCACCTTCTTCTTTGAAACCACTTGATCAACTTTGACCAAATATAACATAAATGATGTATGGAAGATTATCTACAAACCATCCTTATTTCTTCCATCAGATGAAAACCATGGCCATCAGAGGCAATCTTTTATTCAGACTTGCCAATTTTAAAAATTCTTCTCCTCTGCCTGAACTTACATGGCGAAATGCTTTGAAACTTAACAGAATAATGATAGGGCCCATTTACAAACTTTTTCCATTTAGTGTTGATCGGGTGGCAAGCATGACTACTTTGGTGGCACATTTTTCCTATCGAAATTTCATCTTCCTCTCTATCTATACTAGACCAATTTTAACCAATCTTAGTAGAACTGATGTATGGAAGGTCTGTTTATTCGTTCATAGTGTGTTAATTTACGTTTTTGATTGAGTTAAGCCTTCCAATTGATGTTTTATCGTGTGTTTTTCTATGTTGTGATGTTATACTATTGTTTCAGAAAAAGGGAGAAGGTTTGGTACCATTAAAACGTTTAATCCCGCTGCAAATGTTTGCACCTGTCCTAAGTCAGGAATCTGATGTACAGTAGTTGTCGTTTGTTTATGTAATTTATACGTGTTTCTCGTTTCTCGTTTTTTATATATACTAGACCGTTGGTTTTACCGTTTGAATGGTTTTACACTAGTACTTTTGGGGCCCTTTATAGCTTGTTGTTCCGTGTGAGCCAAGGCTCCGTGTTGAAGGCCGTACATTGACCTATAATGGTTTACTTTTATAAATTGTTATTTGGATGGAGAGTTGTCTCATTGGCACTCACACCACATCTTCCTATATCTGTTAAAAATCCTCTTTTTGTTCTGATCGGATATAAAACATGACCACAAGAGGCAATTTTTTTTTATTCTGATTTGTCAATTTCCTAAAATCTACTCTGAAATCGCAATGCGAAGTTTTGAAACTTAAGTAGGATTGATGATTGAGAGACCCTCTACAAATGATCATCATCTACTGTTGATTTGGCTCGGTATTTATACTCCCGGCATTGTGTTATTGTTCTATAGTCATTTATTGTCTATCATTTTTGCTTATGTATTTTGTCTTATAGAGTGTCTATATGCATTTTGTTTTTCTTTGTTAACATAGTTGTTTGTACTTATAGTGATTAAGAATATAACACTATGTTGACTGCTGTACCCCAATTTTTGACATTTTTACCTATTATGTCTGTTTGTTTTGCTCACACATTGTTGTCAATATAATAGAATTCTATGTGACTCTCATACAATTGAGAGGTTTAGCTAGCTATAAAACCAGGTTTAATCCACCATTTTTCTACATAAGGAAATGCCTGTACCAAGTCAGGAATATAGCAGTTGTTTTCCATTCGTTTGATGTGTTTGAGCTTTTGATTTTGCAATTTGATAAGGGAATCTCCGTTTTGAATTTTCTTTGGAGTTCGGTATTTTTGTTATTTTACCTTTCGGTAGCAACATGGCGGCATTGCTGGCACATAGCTCACAAAGAAACCATAAGGGAAATCACATATTCATCATCATTCCTGGAACCACTTGGAAATCTTAAACAAAACTTATTGGTTTATAAGAGTTGTGGCAGGTCGTTACAAACGATCCCCATTCGGTTCCGATCGTACGAGAAACATGGCTACCAGATGCAATCCTTGATTCTGATTGGCAAATTGTGTTACTCTCTAAAAAAAGACTATTAAGGTTGTTCGCTACTCTTATTTTTGACTTTTTTTAGATATTCGGAATCCTCTAATCTTATCCATGTAGTGCAAATAAAATAATTTGCTTGCTACCCCCTACTTTTCTTTTCATAATTTTATTACATATAATTTAAAAGCCATTTTTGAAAATCCTATAAAATCCTTGTTATTTTTTCATAGATTTTGAAAGAAAGAAGGTGTTAATGTCAAATGTATGAAAAATATAGAGATAATCATTTCCCGCCACATTTTTCAATTGATTATATCTCTAAAACAAGGACATTTTTTTCTGCTTTTTTATTTCCGAAGTTTATATACTATCAGTTTATAACAGTCTTTTAAAAAGCCCGTTATTTTAAAACAGGGGGCGAACATCCTTAAGTGTTGTTCGGGGGGCAAAGATGTAGGCGTTGTGGCACGTAGTTCCCATTGAAACCATATTTGTATTGTCTTCTCTGAAATCGATGAGCCTATTGTAACCAAAATTTGCAGGATTAATGTATAGAAGGACCTCTACAAATTCATTATAGTCCTCTTTTGGTTCTTATAGGACAAAAAATGATCGCCGGATGAAATCATCGATTCTTAATGGCCAATTTTCAAAAAATCTTCTCCTCTGAAAATACAACGCGAAATAGTTTTAAATTTTACAGGATTGATGATTATGAGACTATGTCAGACATGAATACTGCATAGATACTTGGATACAGAATTGTATATTTCTTTGGTTACATTGAAAATTTAACTTTCTATTTTATACCACATGCTTAACACAACTAGGCCTGTCATAGCTAGTCTTGTGTTTATCCACTCTGGTGTAATCCCTT
Source organism: Mytilus coruscus (assembly GCA_017311375.1). Classification (NCBI taxonomy): domain Eukaryota; kingdom Metazoa; phylum Mollusca; class Bivalvia; order Mytilida; family Mytilidae; genus Mytilus; species Mytilus coruscus. Next base: position 79,327,993 of record CM029595.1, on the reverse strand, counting down.
ACTATCTCATTTTTATTTACTAGTAGTAATGTTAGTATGTTGTTATAAAAATAGAAAATTGTATTTTCAGTGCAAACAATGAAATATACAATATCGAAATACTGTACCCAAGCGCCTGTGCTGTATTCGTGTAAATAAAATGGTCTTCGGCTGAGCATGGAACGAGATAGAAATGGAGCACTATCACGGGTTACCATTTATTTCATGTCTAATAAATTCTTCTGGGCGCTCTATGAAGAGGTTATGCGCATCACGCATTGAGGATAAAATTAGATTGTAACTTGATCCACCCACCCATTTGACACGATCACATACGTAAAAATGATATCAATTTGAGGGAAAGATGAATGCAAAAATTAAGTGCACTGCATTATTTTTCAGTTGAGAAAGTGGTTAAAATCGTTACATCTGCGTAAATATGATTCGTGAGTTTTATCATTTCAAATATAATTATATTAATTTTCTTGTTTGTTTAGATTAAAGGGGATAAGAAATACATTTATCTGGTATCTCTTGAAATTTATAAATTACAATAGAAATCGGTCTAAATTTGTATTGGTCATTATTAAAAAAAAAAATGATAAAAATAGCAGACGGGGGAAATCATACATCCGAACTAAGGTAATTTATCATCACAAGGAAGATTTTGTTATTAAATTAATTTATGTTTGCATTTATATTCCATCGTTTATTGAAAAAAACAAGACCTTGCTTTCTGAACCAGGATGCGCATTTAGTTCATTAAACTGAGAGGGAAATGGAAAATACTTTCCCTGCAAGTTTGGCAAATGAATTCATTTAGTAAGCAACAGTTTTGAAGATGAAGTTATAAACATTATACTGCTTAGCACGACTGACAAAATTCAATATTCAATCAAAATACATTTGAAAAAATGAATGAGTTTTATTGACTTCATTTTTGATAATCATAAAAAATTCCAGTTTCCCCAAAAAACGTGAGAGTTTTATCGTTTGTGTGACTGAGCGTTAGAGATTACATGTCCGGTGTGAATCTTGTGCCTATGTAGTTAAGAGCCATTTTAGTCTGTGTTCTGAAAATGACGGTTTACACAAATACGATTTTTGGGTTCTAAATAATCCTGTATAAAAATACGATTTTTGGGGTTATATAGACCCATATAAAAGGAATAGGCAGATCTGAGCATATTATCGTACACTTATATATTCTAAACTTTCAATGTCAATGCAAAACAGAATATGTGAGAAATGTAACATGAGTAATATGGAGAGTGGAATACAATTCCTCTCCGAACGTTACATAAATGCAAACAAATTTACTGTCATATACCTTTTACACCTTTTATTTCAAAGACGAACAACACCAGATTTGAATTTTATTGTGTTGCATTTACTGTTTCCTTTTCCAACTCATTCATGTAGTAGGGTGAGGGTTAAAAGTTAACAACATTTGCATATTACCCCGTTCCGTGTCTTATTCCTCCCAGTTTAATACGATATTCCAATCTTCGTAACCACAATCCCGTCCTCCTTTCCCCCGATTGTGACCTATCACAGGGTTTGTATTTACATGAGCATCGCGACGGGTGCCACATGTGGAGCAGGATCTGCTTACCCTTCCGGAGCACCTGAGATCACCCCCGGTTTTTTGCGGGGTTCGTGTTGCTCAGTCTTTGATTTTCTTTTCTTTTGTATATTGTTGTTTGTCTTTTGGTCTTTTTTTTTATATTTTGGCCATGGCATAATGATTGTCAGTTTATTTTCGACTTATGAGTGTGAATGTCCCTTTGGTATGTTTCGCCTCTCTCTTAAATGATCCTGATCCCTAGTTGTCTCTTCAAGTTTCATAATCTTAGGATTTTCATAGTTTGTTCAATGATTTTTATAGTATTCTCAACTATAAAAGTTCTTGGTTTCCATATATGAAAACAGCATTGCGCCAGTGGTTGGGTATTGTTTGCGGTTAACCAATTAACCAATATTTTTTTGCGCTTTTAAACACATTATCCGGCATAATGCATTTTAATCAAAGCGACTAATTTTGCGTTGGTGTCTGACAGTCAGGTTTTCAGGTCACCTTCGTTAGTTGTCAAGTTTAGCAGGTGGTTTACACAATAGAGAATAATGAGCCAAAATATTAAAGAAAATAAAAAAAAATGTGTAAAAGAATAAATAATAGTATAACAACGTGCTAACATATAAAAAAAATACAGAAAATGGCAAAAAATTAAAGAATACAGAAATGAGGACCCACCATCCAGACCGTCGATTATGGGTGATTTTGAAAGAGTTCGGTAAAAGGCGTTAAATCTTGCCATTTTTTTTTATTGTAGGCTGTTGGTTTCATGCTATTTTATTCACAATTCAATTCAAATTTTTATTGTCATAATATACTAAAAACAATTGCATCTGACAAAAATTAAAAAAAAACCAACATCAGTATACACTATTTAATTTCTACTGACTGTTTTAAAAATGAACTAAGCTTATTTACTGAATATATACGGTGGACGACTGCCAACGTTTCCGTACGATAACATATGAACCTTTCCACCAATGCTTTTCAAATTTTAATATGGTGTTACTGATGACAAAATAGAATTCAAGTTCGATATTGACTTCTAGTATTTTTCACTTTTACTGCTAAGAAGTTATGGTTCTTGATAAATTGGAAAATGTCTCTGTATGTCGTTTCCGTTGCTATTAATTATGAACCTTTCTACCAATGCTTTTAAAATTTTAATATATTGTTACTAACGACAAAATTGAGGTCAAGTTCGATATTGGCGATTTTCTTTTTTACCGTTCAGGAGTTGTGGTATTTGATTGATTTGATAGTGGCACTTTATGTCGATTCCATGAAACTTTTATAAACCGTTTAATCAATGCTTTTCAAATTTTAGTATGTTGTTACTGATGATAAAATGGAGGTCAAGTTAGATAAATATTGACGATTTTCACTTTTGCCGTTCAAAAGTTTTGGTCCTTAATATATTGTAAAATAAGCACAAAAAAATGGCAGGTCAAACAAGCCTGAAGGCGTCTTCAAAATTAAGAAAACCCGGTTTGCTGCCAATTTGACAGCTCATTTCTTGTCTAATAATAAGTTGTGATAACTTTTTTTCTATTTTTTGTTTTCAGCTTTCTTAATTGGCAGCAAGCCAGATACTTTTTTATCTGGAATATTTTTAACATTTTAGTAAATATTTAATTTGCTGTTGTCTCCTTTATCTGTTAGTTTATCATTTATTAATTTAAAATTTTATGTGTTTTTTCAATGTTCTTAAAAGCGTCTAATTGTTTTCCTGAATTTTTTGCTCTTTTTTGGCTTCTAAAAGATGCAATATAAGTATTCAAAAAGTAACTGCTGAATGGTATAAAGCTATAGGCTTATGTATCAAAGAGATTATTTGCAACTTTAACTGTTATATTGTTTAATGAATTAGTGTAAAACATCATAGCAAAGAGAACTTTTTAGATTTTTTAGTTACATCAATAGTATTGTGAGAAAAGTGTTTATTAATTTTAATCAATATGCTTAAAAGTATATACTCAATTGTATCTGATATTGGAATATAATTTGTATGTTACAAATGATGAAACCATTTCAGAAAAGCTTCCCTTTATAAATATAGTTTCAGTTTTAATTAAAGTTAAACTTAGTTGCCAATTTTCACAACAACAAAAAAACAATTAAATTGTATAAACTACATGTATTCTGTTCACCCTCTTTAGTTTCAAATAAGAACAGTAAATCATCTGTAAAATGAAGAGAATTAATGTTTGAAGAAAATGTTTGAAGAAACCAATGATACTGGATCTGAATTTCTATTATCTAGTTCTATAAAGATATTAAATAATGAAGGACCCAATGAATCCCCTTGTTTTACCCCTCTTCGTATTTCTCTGTTATAACATTGAAAGAATATTTTCCAAACAACCGTTTTTATTAGTTTTTACAAAAGGCCTATTCTCTGCACCGAATCAAAATCTTTACGAAGTCAACAAAACATACATTTTAAACCCGCTGCATTTTTATGCACCTGTCCTAAGTCAGGAGCCTGTTCAGTGGTTGTCGTTTGTTGGTGTGGTTCATAGGTGTTTCTCGTTTCTCGTTTTTTATATAGATTAGACCGTTGGTTTTCCTGTTTGAATTGTTTTACACTAGTCATTTTGGGGCCCTTTATAGATTGCTGTTCGGTGTGAGCCAAGACTCCGTGATGAAGGCCGTACTTTGACCTATAATTGTTAATTTTTTATACATTGTGACCTGAATGGAGAGTTGTCTCATTGGCACTCATACCACATCTTCTTATTTATATATACAGTTTCTTTTTTTCTTTATGTATATATTTATTGATTTAAGATTTTTATACAGATATGCTCTCAGATGTTCAATGGTATTCCCTGAAACAAATCCACTTTTTACTATTATTTTGTCCGTTTGTTATTTAAAATTGCATAATATGGAAGACAATTAATTAATGACATACCTTTATCATTATTGGGATCATTTCGATTTCCTGATTTATGAAGAGGTACCATGAAAGACCCCCTATGTATTTGGATAGTTTCACGTTTTCAAAATAAGGTTAAAAAGTTTCAGAATGATTTACCAAGCACTGGATAAGAATATTTATAACAATTTTATTAAAAATTCTGCTCGGTCCTGCTGATTTTCCTGTTTTTATGTAGGAAAAAACTCGTTTAATTTCTGTGAATGTACCTTTTTTAGGTTTATCAGTTTCCGTGTTATCCTCTAACTTTTTTCTATCTGTTTAACATTAATCCACTTATCGTTTTATCTATAAATAATCAAAATAAAAAAAAAACGTGCATACAGCTGATTGTATTACAGATAAATTTACGGATAATTTCGATTGCCCAGTAAAATCCGAAATTTGCGTCAACAATTTAAGTACAAACTTAATTTCCCACGGTTGAACAACGATATAATTCCACTGATATAGAAATGTTAACAATACTTTTCTACGAAATATGGTAGCAAAAGGGTCGAAATACTGTGACCCTAAATTTATAAATTGTAAAAATAATTAACTTTTAAGATTCTAATATTATACCAAGCAATGCGAAAAACGTTTAAAAGAAGATGTAGATACTGCACGCTTCGCTCACTCTTTACCTCAATGACAGATCCGTTTCCCCGGCCGCAGAAAAAGCCTAAAATAATCAGTTCTTTTTGTGGGTGTGTGTAATAAAAGAAATTGTTCAAACTGCTTCGTGAAAAATGAGGTACTATACTTTGTTACCAAACTAATACTCCAACGACACATGCTACACATAATATATTTCATTTTATTGGTATGAAAACTTCAAGGCAGAAAACGATTTCGATTTTTGCTCTGTAAATTTTTCAAGTATGTATGGCATCTCTAAAATTATCTTCGATGCACACTGTCGTCACATCATTACGCTGTTACGTTTGCTTTTATGCAGTCATTTTACATCGCACTGTACACAATTTTATTGGTATGAAACACCGACATAAATATTTGAACAAAAAAATAAAACAATCAACTGTTATCTGCTATTTGTTGTAAAGAAACCGAATCCGGTTACCACTTCAAAATTTATATTAGTAGAATTTAAATTTCAATGTTAATATATCGTTTAAAAAATCGTAGGACAGGGTTTCAAGAAAATCAAATTATTAAACGTTTGGCCTTCATCGACTTTAGAGGATCCAACCCATATAGGGCTATATTAGATTAAGCCTTTAACTAGCCCGAGCCCTCAAAACTTAACCATAACCTATATTTAACCCTAAACTGAACCCTATCTCTGAAAGTTCAGGGTACCCTAAAGTAAACGAAGATCGAACGTTTTTGCGCTATTAACGTGTATTGTATACATCTGTTCATCTTTTTGCCTAATATTTGTTGTTTTGTCCTTTTCCTTGAGAAGCCCCTGTACGATTACGAATAAATAAAAGGGTTATACGTCAATAAGACAGCAACCTAACGACTTCAAAATTTAAATGACATGTAAAGGTCAGCACGTGATCTTAAGTAATAAACAGGAGCTTATACAATGAGTCAGAAATTTAGTAGAGAAATCATACACTTATATGAATCGTACTTTGTGTATACTATAGTCAGATATTTTCTAAATGGTCATAAAACAGGATATTTTAACTGCTAAGAAATGGCAAAATTATTGAATTTAAAATTAGTGACCGGTAGACGGATTTGACAGAAAAAAAGATGATATATAAATGCAACATCGACATAAAAATTTGAACAAAAAATAAAACAATTAACTGTTATCTGGAAAAAGATAACGATCAGATATTGTTGATGTTCTAGACAGTATAAATCTGAGCATCTAACATTTATCTTTATATCAAATTGGAGTGCTACATCCTTGAATCTTGTCTCCTTAAGGAGAAATATCAATTCACTTCTTGATTTCTTAAACTTAACTTAAACATGCAGTTTAATCAAAACTTGAATCTTATAAGTACTCTTTTCATAGATACCAAAAATAAAACTTCATTTGTGGGTACTATATTGCAGCGGAATGAGTGAGACCTTTGTAACGGTTTTATGAGGTGCAAACATCATGATTGAGAAATTTCAAGTCACTCTTTCCTTACAGTTTTTGTTTTTGTTTTTGTCATCCACCATCCCCGAATTTATTGCATCAAATTCAATGCTCTACCGCTAGATCAGTTTTTAATAAGCTATAGGTTCTTTATTCTCCTTACTAGTTTTGCAAATCAATAAACATTTAATGTAAAAAATATATAACAGTAGATTCCGACACATAGTCACTTTATTGTTACGGTCAGGTCCTAAATTAAATTGATAAACATTAATAAAGAGTATTTACTTAGATTTTTGAATTTTAGATTATCATTTTAACTTTATTTTAGTATGTCAGGGACACAGTCTTTTTTATGAATACATATATCTGTGTAGTAGGCATTGTAACTTATGTATTAATGTGTATGTATCTATTCCCCATGGGTATGCTCTCTCGCGTGTGCTCTTGGTTAGGTGTCAAAGTGTTTGTTTGGTTTTGTTGTTTGCTACAATTTGTTCTTTTACCATTAAGATTTGTGTACGTATCCGAAGTTCCCTTTTTAAAAGTAAAGTAAAAGTTTCTTTATCCCATTTCAAGTTTGCTTAGTTTGTATCTCATTAGTCCCTAATTGGTCTAATGTTGTTCGACGGCCAAAAAAAAAAAAAAAATCAGGCACTGGCGAAACAGGCTGTCGGAGGTCAGAGCAATCTCGGAACCACAACCCCAACCAGTCCCCAATACAAGTCGTTAGACGTCAGAAAAAAAATCGGATTTCGTTACTGAAATTCGCTGCAGTTCTAATACCAGGTTAGTTCGAGTAAGACACGTTTAGATAATTGCTCAACTACCAAGTGTAAGATATGAAGTGTTCCAATAGTTATTATAATCTATGTCCTGTTTGTTTTTAACATCGTGCATATCGACTATATAATTTTGATTCCTTAAATTTGATTTTAATTTCAATCATTTAAAAGGAACAGGATTTAAACTGATCGCTAGTGATTACATTTAAATTTGGTTAGAATTAACTACATACTCTGGTTGAGAGAATAATACATCACAGTGTCAACATCAGGTTCGATGGCCCTGTCATTTTATTTAATATATTGCTTTTAATTTCAATACCTTTTCTAATTTTCCGGTGTAAAATTGTTTTAAACATTACTTTTTTAATACATATTTCACACATTAGATGATTTTATAAGTACAAAGATGACAAATGGAAAATATTGATCCGGTACTATTAAGTTCTACTTAATTGCTTAGTGTGCGATATAGACATTTGGATTACTGGATTAAAGAGGCTTCTGGAAATGATACTAAATTAACAGTTTCCTCCTCTTCTGATCAGAAAATGACATCTTATGTACGTAATAAAATTAAAATAAGAAAATTAGATCCCTCTTTTCTACCTTGTAATAAAGAATGCTTCAGATAATGATATTATATTTTGATAACAAATATTGTTCTCTTTTTATAGAACAAATGGGGCCTTGACTATTGATAAAATATTTTCTGTTTGATCACGAATACTGTTAATCAAAAGTGCTTTTATTTGCACATTTTAAAAAATTGCAAAATAAGCAGACATTTGTTTAAAAAAAAATTTGTTTACTTATTTTATTATTTAGGGAACACAAATAATCTGGCATGTTCTCTTGCATATATATGATACAGATCTTGTGAAAAATAACATTCCGTATGAAAATAGCGCTTCGAAATTACAATTAAGGATCATAGACTGCTTTATCTAAGTAATCTGCTAACAGTTGGACTTCTGTGAATTTTTATACTCCTCCTAGCACGAATTGCGGAGCTATATAGTGATGTATATATATGTCTGTCCGTGCATTCGTTCGTTTGTCTGCCATAGTTTTTGTTTCCGGATGCTAATTAAAGCACCGCTTCATCAAAAGTTTTAAAATTCGAACGTTGACAAAAAACAGGGGTAATACTCTATCGTAGCACATTAATAAGGATAATATTCAGAATGCCCTACAACATGTCTGCACATCGAAGTTGTCCTAAGAATTGGTCTAAAGGTAAATATCAAAATTAAAAAAAAAATACATAAAGAATGATATAGTTGTATCACTATTTGTTTACCATAATCAAAAATAATAACAATGATTTTATTAACAATAACAATACACGATCGTGATATTATATAATATAGGGTTATTGCATGAATATTGTTGAATATTGTCCGGAGCACAGGTTTTTATATTACATGAACTTGTGAGTAACCCTGTTATTATTGTATAAAAAAAAATGTTTTTCCTATAACGAAGGTTGAAAACTGTTTAAAAAATATTTCTCTCACTAATTTAATGCTTTATTTGCACAAGTGCAATACGATATATTATTGCACGCTATCTTTTGCCCACGTTATGTATGAAATACTCTATTGCTATAGAATAATATAGGGTACACTGTCCCAGGTTAGGGGAGGGTTTGGCGCCAGCAAACATGTTTAACCCTGCCACATTCTGTATGTGCCTGTCCCAGGTCAGGAGCCGGTAGTTCATTGGTTGTCGTTTGTTGCTGTATATCATATTTGTTCTTCGTTTATTGTTTTGTACATAAATCAGATCGTTAGTTTTCTCGTTTGAATTGTTTTACATTTGTCATGTCGGGGCCTTTTGACTTACTATATATGCGGTATGGGTTTTGCTCGTGGTTGAAGAGCTAGTACGGTGATCTATAGTTGTTAACTTCTATGTCATTTGGTCTCTAGTGGATTGTTGTCTCATTGGCAATCAAACCACGTCTTCTTATTTTTATACTATATTGATTGAATATTGTCGATTTTTTATATTGCGCTATCTTGCGAGTGCTATATATATATTCTACGAGTGATGATATCACCAATATTCGTGCAATAGCTCCTTTATTGTATAACAAAGCTTCTAAAACTGTTTGAAAAAATATTTTTGTCACAGATGACGTCGATAATGTGAATCTATTTTTTGCAATAGTGCAATATATAAAGAAAAATGGCATTTTTGTTTTTGATACTGACTTTATCAGCAAGAATATCAAGTGAGCCCGCAAGGGCGAGCTGATATTCGCGAGCTGATGAAGTCTGATTCTAAAAATAAAATGCCATTATTCTTTTTATCGGAAATTTTGTCTTACCATATGTGTGTTGTTTGAGAATATGAAATAAAATGAATTAGTCAGAAAAATTATTTTTACGCGTAGAAAACGTTGTGATAGTTATTCGGTCGTATGAATGCAGTCGCGTGCATTACATTGATAAATTGGTGCGGATGGACACGAAAGCGTGATGTTGCTGCACTGGTACGTAACGTCTTTCCCTAATATTTTCGGGAAGCAGTGATATCCATGATATAGACAAATATTGGGCAGTAAGATCAAAGGGAAAATATACAAATTGCCGATAACACAGAACATTACATGCTAACGTTTCGTTAAATTCTGTGAATCCTGTGGAAATATTATGTTTATGTTGCTATACAATAACACAAATTATTATACATTGCAACTTTACCAATCAAAACAAAGCAAAAATGTTAGGATTGGTGTCCTAAACTAAAGGGCAAATTATGAGATTTATCCTAAGTAAAGATGTATTTGATAACCCATATATATAATGTATTTGATATTAGATATGTCCCAGGCTTAGTTGGTCTTAAGACACGTCTTTGACCTACGACACTTTCGATAAACAGACATTAGGCCAAGCTGTATTTTGATGGTTTTGACAATTACTGTTCAAGAGTTTATCTAGTTATGACATTTACCGTTCAAGAGTTCTCCATGTGATCATTAAATAAAATTTAGAATAGAAATGCTTTGACAAAAAAAGTTAAATTCGTCATCAGCCATAAAATATAGGAAAAGGTCGATTTTTTCGCTTTTGCATTTTACTTCAATTCATGACCTCTGAAAGTTGGAATATTTTGGCGGGTGTCTGTATGATAATTACGTAACACTTCACAAAATAGTCAATAAAAAATAATGTGCTGCAGTTCAAGTTCTATTCTGACGATTTTTGTCATCAAGTTACGTTCAAGATTTATTTAAATATTAATAATGATCATGATCAGCAAACGGAAACCGATAAATATGATATAAACACATTCTATTACTGGCTATTTGCACTGTGGATGCAGTAATTAGCACAGTTAAAAATCTGCTGTATTGCAATGGCAATCGCAACTGGAGATAAAAAGCTGCTGAAAACGAAAGCAAAAACAATTGCTTTGAATGGCAATCGGTAACAAGGATAATATTGTATATTTTAGTGATAGCCGGTGATATAAATACAAATACAAATATCTTTATTTCTAATCATCGGGTCCACAGAGGAATCACCAAAAAAAAAACCGATTTTTTTTAAATACAGACTTTTACATTCTTATTGATAGATTTTATAAAGCATGTCAAATACACAATCAGTAGATCAAATCAAATCATTTTATTGGTGTAAAATCCAAATATTGGATTGTTACCAAGACAAACATGACAATCATTACAAACATACAATATTTAAATTTAAACAACATTCATATTCTATAAGACTATATTTAAATGTTTTGGAGGAGGTGATACTTTTGCAAATTTGAAAGTGCAAGTACAAAAATTATAATGCAATTGTTATAAAATATATCATAACAAATACTATAAGAAAAATATAGAATAGTCACAACTTTGTTACATCGACTAGTTCTTCTTATCAGCTAGGCTATTTCTTAAAACATATAAATCATTAACTCCCTTGACAATAATTTTAGTTACGTCATACTCATTAAATGTAAACATAAATGCAAATTTTTCCTCATCCGACATTTTGGTGAAATCTGGAACAATACTCTCTACTTCCTGAAAATCAGTAGAAGGAAGAGACATCCAGTTGTATAAAGAGGAATAACTCTAGTTTTATTCACATGTAAACTAATGACTATTTCTGTATACATACATCTAAACATATCACAACTTTACGACAGATATACATATGCTAACTATAGCCATAAATCCTTAGCTGTATACAGGTAACATTTTTTTAAATGAGATTTTCTTCTCCTTTCAAAGTTCTTTGAATCAAGAGAAATAGATAATTGCAGAGACATATATTACTAGTCTACTATACATGTCTCTGACAATAGGGTGTGTAATTATAAGCTGTTGAAGAAAAATGCCATGTGTTGACAACCGAATACCTGGATAATGAAAATCGAGTTGATTTTAGTACTATTAGTTGTTTTTAATTCGTTTATTTGGAACTACATATTTGTTCTCAAGTTTTTAAGTTGAAACGTAAATAATTATGGTACGTTGTGACATGCAATCATCAAAGTTCAATGTTGGTTTTATGCTTATTTCCTTATAGTACTAATAAGACTTCGTATTGAAGAGTTTGGACGTCTTAGTGAAGATTTAGATGTGATTTTTAAATTATTTTCAAGACAGAGTTATTAAAAAGCTATGAAACCATGGATGTGGAAACTTGAGGTTTTTAAGGTACATATTGCATAGTTTGTGCGATGTCGGAGGACTGAGAAAAGATTTATTTCACCTTGAAAAATTTACTTCTTACATAACGTCATAAGCTTAAGTAATGTAATAAACCACTTTTAATACGATTTAAAGTATATTGTATGACCAGTACATATCATTTTACATGTATTTTGTAATGTGATAAGGTTAGCCACGAAAATTTTGTAAATGAATTTATATTTTATATGTATGTTAAAGACCTCATTTTGTAAATTAAGAAATGTTTGTGATGTTTATATTGTAACGGGAATAGATTTTCCCAAGTTCACGGAATATTGGATAATAAAAGAATTGCTTTCAAGCTAGAATAATTTATTCTACGTGAATAAAATACACATCAAGTTACAAATTGTAGCAATCAAATTTACAAGTATACGTACGGTTAGAACAGTATCTCACCTAAATAAAGTGAATTCAAAGATCAAGCAAGTTACGGACAGTAGATTCCGTCTTGTTCCAATTGCTTTTCCGTTCAGTCTGACGTCATAATCTTCCGTGCAGCATGGGCGGGCCACCGGGCCGGCCGGGACATCGTCAGAACGAGGGTGTCCCGGCCGGTCCTATCGGAAGTGGACCGACAAACCCAAATAGCAAAACGACCATAAAGCCGTGTAAAAGCTATTTCAATAATATAAACGTGACATAAAAGCAAATTCCATTACATTCCCCCTCCCTTAAGACATAATGTGGAAACCACATTATTCTAAAGCTACAATTAAGGCTGAAACATATAGATCATAATATTAGTATAACATATAAACACAATATTTAATATAAAATTCAACAACAACAAAAAAAAAACAACGATAAAACGCACCTTTCTTTTTCTTTTCTTTAACAAAAAAAAAAGTAGGAGAAATTTTTCCACTAAATTGATGAAAGAAAATTCTATAGAGCATTACTCTCCTTTCTTTAATTACCAAAAATAAATGGTCATAACTTACCTTAATAATTATAATCTAAAATAACATTTGGACAATTCATTGTAATTCAAATTCAAATTTCTCAAAAAATTCAGTTCCATGCTACCCATTCATATCAATACTAATTCAAAATTCAAGTCAATACATCTATTATAAAAAAAGCTCTAAGAATGGCACAAGAAATTTTCAAGGTTATTGTTAAATATCCTAGAAAAGATAATCTCTTCTCTTTAATTCTGCTAACTGGGTCCGCAACCTTCTGTTTTCTGCTTCCCCAGTTCTTCTTTCTTGGCGTTCACGATCGAGGCGGGTCCCTTCCTTCCTTATTCTTTCTAGTCTGTCCTTGGCAATCTTTCTCGTTCTACCAATGCAGTCAATAGCATTGCAAAGGTAGGCTACATATTCCTCTAACTCTTCTTCTCCCTTAGGAATGGGAGGTACAACAAATGGCGGTAAATCGCGGCAGGTGGTCTGAGTACTGGAAGATTGAAAAGCAACGGAAGAATACCCTAAAGAGGTATCTAAACTCCTGGATGACAATAAAGAAGTATCTGAAGATGCTGAATGTGGTCTTTGGCGATATTCCTCCAAAGTTATGGTGGTAGCAGGTTTTCTTGCAGGTATAGACACTGTAAACTGAGGTCCGTCAGAATCATCTGCCGTGTTGGCCAAAGAAGAGACAACCAAAGAAGCAGAAGGTGTAGGAGCCGAAGCTGGACAAGAAGGTAAAGTTGAAACGGATAAACTGGCAGACATGGTAGATAAGACAGGAGCTGAGGTTACAGGTGACACTACACATGCAGGAGTTCTTGAGACTGTTGGAGTGGAAGAGGTGCAGATGATGGTACTAGCAGACGTTGTAGGTGTTGCCGGCTGATCCATTCTATTCTTGTAAATCCAAAATCCAGGATCAATAAATCCTCTATTATCTTGTACTACTTTGTTTATTTTAGCTACTGATGCCTCTAAAGTAAGTTTATCCTGAATACCGTGAATCCTGCTGAGGTGAGTTTTGATGTCATGCCTCCTCTTACATGTTGCCTGACAACCATTCATACAACATGTATACGTTACACATATTTCCATGTGTCTTTCCTCCCAATGTCTGAGGTATTTTGTACGTGAAGCAAATTTGTTTGTCCCACACTCCTCTACAGGACACTGCATCAAACCCTAGGCTTGAAAAAGAACTCAACCTTGTCTGACTCATTCATATCCCTCCTGGTTCATTACACTAATTTTCTGGTCCATCTCTTCCTCATCGTAATCTAAAACGTCGGCATCAGCCATAATACTGAAAAGAAAATTTACAAAGATCTCCAAATCGAAGATTTAAGAATATAAATTGGTCACCTAGGACGAGTGGCAGTTCCTACTATTCAATGCCAAAATTGCTTAAACTATCAGATCACATACTAGTAATCTATAAACCATGAGTCAAGTCATGTACCCTACCATAAATAATGGTAATAAATTTATTCCGTATATCTGTACACCACCGAAAGCTCTTGTTACATAGCCCATGGTTACATCGAAAATGAACAAATATACTCTATGGCATTCCTGAATATCATAGGTATTACAATCGTCAAAGGGACAAATTTACACACCATAATAAATTGTTTTAAAATGTTTTTGTTTAGCAGGAAAAAATGTACTAGCGTCTAATTTAACCTAACCACCCGTTCATACATGTACATGAACTTTTAAGGTGAAAATGGAAGTTTGGATCGAATAAGTCGACCACGTGAACTGTATTTAAGTGAGTCTTGATGGTAGTTAACGCCAATTGCGTCACTATCCGTTACAAGAAAAGTATCTATTGGTTCTATCTCTGTGTCGTTAGATTCCTGAGATTCAGACTCAAATAGTGTTTTGAAAGACGAATCAACATTTAACAACTGATTTTCAATTCCGTCCCCTTCCACCCTTTTAAATGGTCAACGTGTACTATTTTCATTTTCGCGTTATGACACGACTGAATTTGATAAGTGACATCCGCAATTTTCTTATTATTTTAAATGGCCCTGTCCAGCCAAGGCCTAATTTTTGTTTAGCATGCGGCGGATACCAATACCAGACTAATTGGTCCTTTGCGAAATTCCGCGGCTTTAGTTTAACATCGTAATAATGTTTTTGCCTATGGAAGCTGGCTTCGAGTTTTCATGCGCAAAATCGAAAGATCGTTGTATAGCTTCTTTTACGTGCACTCTATATATCTAATCGGGCAATCAATATTGCCTTTATTAGGAGGCGAGCCAACAATCACGTCCAATGGAAGACGTATTTCGCGTCCTAACATGAGAAGGTTAGAGTACATTTTGTGCTTTCATGAACAGCGGCACGGTAAGCCATCATTATAAACGGAAGATGATCATCCCAATCTGAACGATTTTCGTCTACATACATTGCGAGCATGTTTTGAGCAGTACGGTTATACCTCTCGACCATGCCGTCCGATTGAGGTCTGTAGGGGGTAGTTCTTGACTTGTCAATACCTAACAATTTGCATATTTCAGAAAATAAATTTGACTCGAACTCCCGCCCCTGATCCGTATGAATTCTAGCTGGTGTCCCAAAACGACAGATGAATTCCGTAGTCAATTTATCCGCTACTGATTGGGCCGTATGATTCTTTAAAGCGTATGCCTCCTTCCATTTAGAAAAGTAGTCACCAACTACCATAATGTATTCATTTTGATCGTCCGTCATAGGCAAGGGTCCCATGATATCGATCGCGATGCATTCTAATGGACTTGTAACGGAACAATGTTGCATAGGATATTTGCCCATTCCCGGTCCAGGCTTACGTTTCGCACACGACGGGCACGTTTGACACCACCTAGCAACATCACTGGTCATTAATGGCCAATAAAACCGACTTCGAACCTTAAGTAAGGTTTTTTCGCGACCTAAATGACTGGCTGTACGGTTATTGTGTAACTGTTGCATTATTTCTTTTCGCAGTTCTCTCGGTGCAACCAGTTGGTTAGTAATAGATCCGTCAATTTCGTAAAATTTACGATATAGAAGCTCGTTTTGCGTAAACAGTAAATCCCATTGTCTTAGTAAGGCGGATAACTCCTGATTAGGAGTATTCACGACCGGTTTTTCATTTCCATTTTTAAGAAACTGCATTACAGTACTGAGGTTACTGTCTTCTTGTTGCAGTCTTAAAATTTTCTCGTTATCCCATTGTTCGACCCAGTTCGACTGAGTAATGCCAGGTAATTCGCTACTTTTCGAAGGATTATTATTTCCTTTGCTTATCGCATTCACGCTGCATGACATGTTAATTTTGCATTCTTGGCAATCCTCTCGTTTTCATCGGCGTCTAGGCACTCTTGAAAGTGCATCTGCGTTGCCGTGTGCACTACCCTTACGGTGTTGAATGGTCATGTCATACATGTCTAACAAGGATATCCATCTCGCCACCATTCCTTCTGGTTCTTTGAAATTTTTCAACCAGACTAACGAAGAGTGGTCTTTACGGAGGAGAAAATTTCTCCCATACAGGTAGTACTTAAACTGTTTAACGAACACAACCACAGCCAAAGTTCACGGTAAGTAGTACAGTACTTTACTTGAGACCTAGACAAAGTTTTGCTGCCATACGCTATAACACGTTCTTCACCGTTTTGTATTTGGGACAACACCGCTCCTATTCCGTATAAGCTAGCATCTGTGTCTAAAATGAACGGATCATTCTGTGTGGGATAAGCTAAAATTGGGGACGATGTTAGTGCCTCACGAAGCTTTAAAAACGCGTCTTCGCTGTTGTCTGTCCATTGGAATTTTTGATATTTGCGGGTAAGTTGTGTTAAAGGAAAAGCGATATCGGAAAAGTTAGGAATAAATTTCCTATAATAAGATGCTATACCTAGGAAGCTTCGTACATCACTTACGTTTGCGGGTTTTGGCCAATTCTGTACGGCGTTTATTTTCGTCGGGTCACATTTAACTCCGTGTTCTGATACTATATGACCCATGTACTTTATCTCGTCGCGGAAAAATGCACACTCTTTCGGCTTAATTTTAAATTCGCTTTACGGAATCTGCCAAATACAGATCTCAGATTTTCTAAAGTCTGCGCGAACGTTTTACCAAATATGATAACGCCATCTAAATAGACGAGACATTTTTCCCATTGAAGACATTACTAGCTCCATTAACCTCTCAAAAGTCTTCGGACTGTTTACTAGACTAAATGGCATATGTTTGAACTGAAATAAACCCCTGCGGGTGACAAATGCGGTCTTTTCTCCGTCCTCTTTACGAACTGAAACTTGATGGAAACTACTCTCAAGGTCGGCGGTACAGAAGTATTTTGCTCCCGACAATGCATCCAACGACTCATCGATGCGCGGAAGAGGAAATACGTCTTTTTCGTGACGCCATTGAGTTTTCTGTAATCGGCGCAGAAGCGCGTAGTCCCGTCGGCCTTGGTCATGAGAACAATATTGGCTCCCACGCTGAAATACTTGGTTCAATAATGCCTTGTTTGAGCATTTTGTCAATTTCTGTTTCGGCAATTTTCGCTGCGTCATAGGCAATCGCCGTAACGGTAATTTAATCGGTTTAGAATTTCCGGTATCGATTTCGTGTTGGACTAGGTCAGTATGACCTAATTGTCCATCAGGTCCTAAAAATATCCGTATACTCGTTAATGACGCTTGCTAAACTTTCTCGTTCTTTTATAGATAGCCTTTCTGAACTCAACGAACGGACGCAGATGTTCTGGTAATTTATTTCCGGTAGCAGACAAATTCTGTTCTATTTTACTTTCACTAGTTGCAACAGCCAAAACCTGTTCAGCAGGCTGAACAGATGCCACCTGTATATTTTTTTTCAAAATCCTAGATTCATGGGTAGGGTTTAATATTGAGAATACAACTTTTGATTCGGTCATTTTGACTAGAGACTTAGGCATTAAAAGATGAGAACCACCCTTAAATGTTTCTAATGGTTCTAAGCAACCATCTTGATTTCCTGTGAAATGACCCCTTATTTCACCCTCAACAAAAATTTCAGAGTTGGCTGGTATGTGCACGGTCTCGGTCAAATGAACTCTTGCACAGACACGACTCGTAGAAACTTGATTATGCAATTTAATTTCAAAATTTGGCGACATCAGAAGCCCCTCAGCAGTGTTAATAGACACACGGTTTTACCAAAAATCCATGCCCAAAATACCCGACAGATCTCCTAAATTTGCTACAATGACATTTTGGTCTATGGACACTCCACCAAAACAAAGTGGAACACTGGTCATACCAAACACCTCCAGCGAATCTCCGTCGGCGGTAGTAAGCTTAGTGGATACCCTTTTTAAATCGGATGCTCTTAACCTTATGTCTTTATAAAATTCACTTGAAATTAAAGTGACATCTGAGCCTGTATCAACAAGCATATTCAAGCATAGCAAACAAACAATGCTGAGAAATACTAGACAATCTTATCCAAGAATTTGGCCTATCAGAATTTTCAAACAAACAAAACTTATTTTTGACTGAGTTATCGGCCGTGAACTCAGTCCGAACTAGTTTAAATCGTCGGATGGTGTGCCATTGTCTTGACTCTGAGATCTACTATAACTTTTATTTTTCAGAGCCGGACAATCCCTTTTATAGTGACCCTCTTCTTTACAGTAAAAACACTGGATTTTCCTCCTATTTGTACTATCCTTGTTTTGACGTGAACCCCTGTAACCTACATTGTCATTTTGTTTTTGCAACATAGTCTCCATAGACTTTTGAACACCCTGTAAACTTTCCATCATTGACTTTTGAACTTCCTGCATTCCCTCTACCAATTTAGTAAATATAGAAGACTGTGAACAATTTTGGTCCACCTTCTCATTTACATTTATTGATGTACATATGGGTGAAATTAAGTCCTCATCTTGGGGCTTCTTAATCACAGGAGAAATTTGACTTCCCTCGAAAGCTTCGAACTCCAAAGCCAATGATATTGCCCTATCAAGTGTTGTGGGGTGTGAAAATTGGACATGCCTTTTCAGTTCAGGGTTTGCTAAGCCGGATATATACTGTTCAATTATAAGACTCTCCCTAATGTTAAGAGGAATTGTAGGAAAAGCATGAGCTGCTAATCTTTTAAGGGAATAGCCATAGTTTGATACCGATTCATCTCGTCTCCGTCTTCTATTTCTAAACTCACAGCGATAAGCTGTTTCTCTTTCAGGAGGGCAAAATCTCTGGGTCAATGAAAATTTTAACCTCCCATAATTTGACAAATCATCCCTTGATAGTTCACTAAGTGCATGTTGAGCAATGCCCCTTAAACACATGGCCAACTGGGAAGCCATTTCATATTCAGACCATTGATTCCAAAGGGCGACTTGTTCAAAGTGGCATATATAGTCGGGCCACTCTGCATGTTTACCGTCATAGGTATCTGGGTCTTTTTGTTTCCTATATTGTTTCTGTGAACAATTATACATATTTGATGATGTATTTAATTGGTCACCCCCTATCTGACCGTAGATATTTGGATTTTGGGTAAGACCTGAGTTATGTTGCCAATTAGAATTTACTGGTCCCCTATTTATAGAATTCCTTAGGTCCCCATTATACACCTGCCTTTCACCACCAAAGTGAATTTGTGAAGTGTTATTAGCTTTGTAAGCAGCAGTATTTGAATTGCTCTTGATATTTGACAACCGGTGATTTTCTCCACTTGAATGTGGAATTCTACCAAAAATATTTTGGTCTTCAGATGAACCATAAGGCAATTGATTTTGATAATTAATGTCGCGGGGAAACGGCCAGTTATTTGATTTCGGACCCCCATATGAAAAATTGTCTGTACCTGTTGCAAATTTATTAAGTGTTTCAGGCTCCCTTGATAGTGTTTTTGATTGAAAGCAATTTGTTTGGTATTGTTGCCCAATATTTGTATTTCTGTTCTGCGTAATCGAGTCACGATTTTGGTTATTATCATGCAAAACGCGTTCAAATAACACATTTTCCCAATTTGATCCCCTCTCACATTCCTGAGGAATGACGTTGGTCATGTGATCTCCGGTCGAGGTCGTTTTAACGTTACGCCATTTTACGTCACGTCTCTGATGTGTATGCATTAATGTATTATCATTCTGACCATTACGATCCTCTACATTCGTTATGTATGACTGGTCAAGTAAGGGATAATCACGAGGACTATCAACAAATGTTAAATTGTGTTTTGAGCCGAAAATGCCATGTGAAACTGGTGTTGAAATATTGTCATAATTGACGGCGTGCTGTTGACGTTGTTCAAAGAAAGTATCTTTGTTTAAATTACTTGTGATCATGTCTGGATCTCGGGAAGTGATACATTCACGAATTACAGAAGGAGAATTTCTGTCTTGTTCATTGATATTAATATGACGAACCACAGAAGGAGTTATTGTGTTTTGTTCGTTTGACAAATGTGTACTAAAATCCCGATTGTGTGTATTTACTGTACTGGGATTTTCAAAGTTTACAAACTGTGTTTGGATGTTAGTTTCAGACTCCGGTAAGTTAATTTGTTCATTTTCATTTTCTGAAAACTTATAAACTTGATTGCCATAGGAGAGAGACTTCGATTCCTTACTGTTACACGGAATTTCTTTTCCATTTTCAGTTTCACTGCCCAGAAGCAGTCTGTTGAAACTAGCCCCAAGATTTGAAAAAATCTTCTTAGCTGAAGACATTTTTGTACTACCGATATTTTATTTTCATAGAAAAATATATTTTCTCTTGAAAATTTTATCAGTTTCTGTCCAAATATCCCGACGGACGAGCCCCCAATGTAACGGGAATAGATTTTCCCAAGTTCACGGAATATTGGATAATAAAAGAATTGCTTTCAAGCTAGAATAATTTTTTCTACGTGAATAAAATTACACATCAAGTTACAAATTGTAGCAATCAAAAATGTATATGTACAGTTAGAACAGTATCTCTCCTAAATAAAGTGAATTCAATGATCAAACAGGTTACAGAAAATAGATTCCGTCTTATTCCAATTGCTTTTCCGTTCAGTCTGACGTCATAATCTTCCGTGCAGCACGGGCGGGCCACCGGGCCGGCCGGGACATCGTCATAACGAGGGTGTACCAGCTGGTCCTAAAGGAAGTGGACCGACAAACCCAAATAGCAAAACGACCAAAAAGCCGTGTAAAAGCTATTTCAATAATATAAACGTGACATAAAAGCAAATTCCATTACAATATTATTGTTGAAATAGAGACTCCGTAGGTTATAGTACCCGTGATAACCCCAAAACATCTGAAAACTAGATAAAACTGAGAGAAAACTGATAGCCGACAAATCTAATTTTCATGATTTTCAATACAGCTTATAAATATTGATAATAAAGACTATAATTTTGAGATTTATATGTCACTTTTACTCAGTAATAATGATTACAGTAAAATTTTACTTCATGATTATGATTATTTTGTCTTGTATGCAATTTTAAATATGCAAAAAGTAGATAACTCTATCAAAATAATTATGTCTGCCATATAATATTGTTATAGGAGTAATACCACCATTATTTTCCCACTATTTGTTAAATTTGCACTTTTCAAAAAGTTGTGCAGAATTTATCTTTGTTTCAAATAAAGAAATACCTGGCATGAGTAAAGTTTTATCCTGTCCAGTATTACAGACAAAATTTGACATAACATTTCCTTGCATATAAGATAATAATCATCACTGGAAGTTAACCAATCAAATTTTCACCCCTTTTTTTCCTCTTTACAAGCTTACGTAACCATGTAACCTCAAGTTTCCAAAATATTTTATAGAAACACCAAATAAAAAAAGAATGGTGCTTTGAAACACCCAAGTTATATGTTTATGACTCAGAAATTTTTTACTGCAATGAAAAGTAGGATTAATTTTCTACAACCTGACAACTGTCAAATTCAAGGGAATATTTTTTTTCGACCCTTTTTCATATGCAACAGGATGTGACGTACTATAATTTGGTGGTATTACACCTACATAAGTAAAGTGGTCCTTATGACATGTATGATATAGTTCGCAAATTGTCAAAAAATGTCATGAGGACCATAAGAGCAACAGTTCCGCAGCTGACCTCAGTATATAGCCATAAAAAAGAAGAAATCACAAAACTTCAGAGTTTTGGCTGGATAATAAAGCCTTAGATTGACTGTAATACTGCAAACTATTTTTCTTA
The DNA here is from genome assembly GCA_017311375.1 of Mytilus coruscus. Taxonomy (NCBI): domain Eukaryota; kingdom Metazoa; phylum Mollusca; class Bivalvia; order Mytilida; family Mytilidae; genus Mytilus; species Mytilus coruscus. The sequence goes on along the minus strand of CM029595.1, from coordinate 79,305,830 downwards.
AAGCTATATTTTGAGTTAATTATGGTAGTCAATTTGTGATAATGGACCACATCACCTAATTTGTATTCATCTAACATGTTCTGTCTTATAACTCTTTTGCAGGTGACTTCATACTTTGCATTCCCTATTGTGATGTTTTTGATATACCACAAATCAGAGAAACTAATCCAGTATTATAAAGGCCCAGATTATGTAAGTTCATATATGTATACACTCTTTGTAAGCCATCCTTCCTAATTTCTTAAATCTTGATTGTAAGAAGTCGTCTGTGTAAAGTAGAATTTTGATATCTTAAATATCATCATCGTATATCTATCAGCCATTTTTTCTCACCTACAGGTAAGTTGATTGGCAAAGTTTTTTTGGTTGTTCATAAAGGGTGCAGTTTCTCATAAGATACAAATGAGATATAGTGAGATCTAGTTTGACATTAAGATAATGATGCCGAAGTTGTTTGAAATTAAATATGTATCTTTGGGAATAGTGCATTCATTGGCGGTTTTAGTTCATTTTAACACCTATGTCTTTGCAAGCAAATTGGATTTATTGGTTACTGTTTGCTGCAAGCAAATATGAGGTTTTATTTTGTCTAAACACAGAAATATTTGCAAGCAGTAGTTAAATGTTGAACTATGTTTGATTGCTGGAAAAAGGCAAGTAATTCAGTAATGTATGTATGTATTTGATATAGAGCTTATAATTATTTACCATGGAGGTTGTTATAACTATAAATGACTTTTCTGTTTTCAGCAACATCATCCTTTAGATGATCCAAATGATGAAGGAGGAGTAAGTACTTTGGAAATTAAACTCTTAATTCTGAAATATGTATATTGCTGGTGAACAGGGTTCTGAAAGAAAGTAACCCGTCTATTAGAAAAAGGAGAAAAAAAATGATAAATTCAAATATAAAACAAAACTAACAAACAAACAAAAATTCTTGAACAGTCTTATATGTGAAATATGCAACAGATGACATCTCAGTGCTTAAGCTCAAAACTATTAATTTTTTGTCAATTTCCACACCATGTACATCAGGTACATGCAAAGCATTACAATATATATACTTGAGTATGTACAAAAACAATGAAGTTAAGGATTCTGTTTGCTTGATGGACCATAAAATCAAGATTACCCTTTTTTACTACCATTGAATGAGTAACAGTGGTAATTACTAGCCAATCAAATGATTGCAAAAAGAGGATGTGCGAAATACATGTTTGACCAGTTTGTTTCCTTATTTACAATTGCTAATAGAGAATTCACACTTCACATAACAAACACACAAATCTAAATTATATAATTTTTGTCTTGCCTTTCAGTATGCAAGACAGGGATTACTATCCGGTGGCAGCGGCGTAAACTATTTGTATAAAGCTTTATATTTCAGAAGGTAGAAGACCTGGATGCTTCATACCTTGTATGCAGATACCTTATGTTACGAAGTTTCTGTCTGTCATATGCCCATTGTCCTTGACCTCATTTTCATGGTTCAGCATCTGCTTGAAAAAAAATTACATATTTTTTTGTCATGTAAATTTCTCACTTATTATGAGTAATAGGATAACTATGATTGGTATATGGGTTCCTTGCAACATCTACATGTCCATCAGACAGGGTTCACCTGACCTCGACCTTAATTCATGGATCATTGATCAAGGTTAAAGTTACATGATTAGGTCCGTTTCTCAGATACTACAAGCAATAGGTCAACTATATGTAATGTATGGAATGATTGTAAGGGGTACATGTTAGACTGGCAGGTTTCATCTGACCTTGACTTCATTTTCATTGTTCATTGGTTAACGTTTAGTTTTGTGTTTTGGTCTATTTTACAATTACCATTAGCAATGGGTCAGCTATATTTGGTGTATGGAATAATTGTAAGGTGTACAGGTCTGTTTGCCAATTTTTTATATGACCTTGACCTCATTGTCACAGATCTTTCAAAATGTTAAGTTTATGTGATTCTTGTAGTTAAACCTTTATCTTAAAGACTTTCAACATAAAATCAATGGTCAGTAAAACAGGTGAGACATTTCAGCGTGTGCACTCTTGTTCTTTGTTGTAATAAATTGTGCCACTCCTTTAAAATTTATGCTTTTTCTTTTCAGAAATTAATTGAAAAATATTTGAAAGGAAGGTCCAGAGGGAAAGGTCCAAAAACTATTCAGTCAACTAATTTAGAAGAAGAAGAATTAAGAAGACTAGAATCAAAATAGTTTTATAAAAAAATATAAGATGTACATACTGAGTTAGTTTGATGATGTGTGTTAAAAATCTCATCAGCAATGAACATGAATGAGGTGTGAATGACTGTTTTATACAAGAAATCAGGTGTACATTGTATGTTATGAATGATAAATGAAAGAGTTTAGAGTTTGTTCTTTTATGAAAAAATGTAAATAAATCTTATGATTATAAGAACATTTTTATTTATTTAATGTTGATTATTACTACTAGTATTACTTAATTTTACCAACTTTCCTTTGACTGTATTATACTATTATTTGTTTTTCCCACATAATTTACATCATTTTTGTCAACATTTTCAGAAATCTCCGTAATCACCGTTGAACAAATCCACATGAGAAAGCAACCTCAATCATGTGTAGGGTGTTCAAATTTAAAACCAAATACATTTGTACTGCCATTGCTAATTATAGAAACATGGGAATTCTTTGTCCAAAAAATCTTATTACATGTATATCAATAGCTGATCTAATTTGATTAATTATCTAAAATGGTTCCCTACATATTGCCAGTGAGTGTGCAAATTGTCCAATATGGCCAACACTGTGGAATTGATATTTATATACTATATTTTTTGAAATAATGCAGTATTTTAAAAAGGCTTCTAGATAATGAAACCTGAAGCACTGTCTAGGGACTATTGATGATGTGAACTACAGCCATTAAACACAGCTGTTTTCAACACGTATGGCTTAGATATTTGGTCACTGTAAGCACAGTGATTCAAGGTAAAGATTCAGGGAGGCTCTAACTGTTATTTAACCACATTTTTAAGAAAATATAGCTAGGCTTTGAGGTTGCAAAATAAAAATAGATTATGAAATTTTCCATGGCCAACTACCATTTAAAATTGTGGTGATGGTGAACTGACTAATTATCAAAGTCATTTTCAGTGTCAGAAAAAAATATAGCTAGGAGGAACAAACATATATACCATCTTTTAAAACTTAATTACAAGTACTTTATAAACATTTGACAATCTTAATAATAATAAGATGTGGTATGAATGGCAATGAGAAGACAACTATCCACCAGAGTCCAATTGACGAAGATGTAAGCAACTGTAGGTCACTTTACTCTCTTCAATAATGAGACCCAGACATGACAAAATTTCAAACAATTCAAATGAGAAAACTACTTGAAGTTAACCATAGTGTCTGAGTGAACTAGACAGTAAGAAAATAAACCTGTGGAGAATTATTCAGCCTACCAGTATCACCTTTAGGGTAGGTGTTTAAAATTGACTCTGGGTCATTTTGAAAAATGGCTAGATGCTCTCAGTTTATAGGAATGTAAAACATTTGTTACTGATTTGTTGTTGGCATGTGGTTTACCTACTGGTTAAGTGGCCAGGTATTATTCAACAATAAAACTGAAAGGATCAAATGTATAGGAATTGGTGTTGACCTCAGTCAAATAGTACAGTATTTTTTTACTGCCAGTAAACCTGAAGAGGGTTACCATAATATAAAATGTGTCATTAAGTAACCTTGATCTTGCTAATTGCTAGAAAGTTTTGTCATGCATTATTTAGTATTGTACATTGACAGCCTTGTTGTAACCTGAAAACTATTGGCCTTTCTTGTTTAAACGTATTAATGAAAGAACATTGTCACCAGACAAAGTCCATGTAGTAAATACTATTGTTGAGAGTAGTGAAGTAAAGAAATATTTTTAGCAAGTTAAAATGATTCATTTTCCCCTGCTGCACACAAAGCAGGGAACATAATCCCATTGTAAATGTCATTGACATTCAGTCCAAATCACAACAATTCTCCCAAGACCTTTTGACAGATAAGCTTTCATTCTTAGCAGAATTACTTGTCATATTATTCCATTTCAATTTGACAATTTTTATTGTGAGTTTTTTTTTATTATGTTAAACAATGAGGCATGGTGAATGCAACTCCTCTGACAATGTTTGCCAGAAAGATTTCATACATGGTAGAATTGTTTGTCATCTTTCATAGTTGACCATACTGTACTGTCATTAATATCTGACCATCTAATTTTATGTGATAATATAAAGGATCAAACACTTTAGAATTTGAATAAGTCTTGATTTCAGACTTTGAATAAATAGCTTTCTTTCTTTTGGTTGCAAATAGAAATGAAAGTTGTCAGATCCAAAATGCAAGATGGCCACAAAAATAGAACAAAGTTTATATATGACCCAATCATTTGAAATACAGATTAAGTGTTTCTTTGTTACCATTTCACAGATGAGATTTGTAATACTGTTTTAAATGATAGCCTGTATTAACACTATGATCAAAAGGAAGAGCCTGTTTTAATGCTATGATCAAAAGGAAGATCTATATAAAATTTGTGATTTCTGTGTCAATTTGTAATTCTACATTGCTGCCACCTTTATGTTTCTCAAAAAAATTGATGCACCCTTGGTCAAGCTAAAGTTTTGAATGGTATTGGTATCTCAAAATAAATTGTCAGGCTAGTTATGGCAATATCAGTTATTTCTTTTCCATTTCGAGCGTATTTGCTGATATTACCCTACATCTGTATTCTTAAAAGCACATGTTGCATAAAAACCTGACCAAAAATTCCCTTCAAATCAATGATAAGGGCATCTTAAACTTACAAAGGGGTATGAACTTTTGCTATGTGCTGTTTTAAAGGCCTCGTGGTGACTTTGCCTCCATTTTGTCAAGTGCATGTAGGGATTTTGTGTCTTGAATAAATAGATTGTATCTCTTTTTAATTACCAGTAAATTTGGGTTGGATTATTTCTTTAGTACCTTCCCGTAGGTGATTTATAACTTACTTGATGGTTCTCGTTTCATCACTAGGGACTGTATGTTGATTTGTTCTGTTAGTGGCTGTCTCACTGATGTAGAAACAATGTGTTTCCCCCTGAAACCACTATAAAAATTAAGATGATTTGGTTGAATTGGCAATGAGACAACTATCCATCAGAGACAAAAGGATGTAGATGTAAGCAACTTTGGGTCATCATACAGCCTTCAACAATGAGCAAAACCCATACTGAATGGTAAGCTATAAAAGGCTCCAACATAACAAAATGTTAAACAATTAAAAAAAACAAAAAAACAAACTGCCTGATTTATTCTAAAACACAACAGCAGAAACACAATTGAGGCAGACGGCAACCAATGACAACCACTGAATTACAGGCTTATTACTTGAGACTGACATATAAGGAACGTGGAAGGGATACATATGTTTGTAAGCACTCAAACCTCCCCTTACCTGGAACAATGATGTAACAGCACACCAAAAGAAAAAAAACTATTCAAGAAGTCAGTTAGAATTAAAAAGTCTTGATTCATCAGATTGACACCAAACAAAAAAACACTACTGGTAACAAAAAGTGGCAACGGTATCTTAGAAAATGCTAATATCTCCTACAATATGCAGTAATAATAAAATAAAAGTTTTTAAAATAAACTTTATTATCAACGGTAACAAGATTTTAGAAGATAACTTAGTTTGTAGATATTTAAGATAAAAAGTATCTTTTGTAGAAACTAAAATGTCAAAATAAATCAATTAAAATCAGGTTGAAGATCAATTGCTTTATACCATTTCACATTTTCACCTTTTTCATTAATAAAATAAATAGGGTTTTCAGTATGGATTATCTCTTGGTAAAAATGTACATACAAAGGAGACATACATATCTTTAATATAATCATAAATCATCTGTTTGCTTAAAAAAATTCTTTTCTAAATACCATAAACTTTAAACTACAAAATGAAAGTAAACACATATCTTGAAACCAAGCAAAATATTCATTCATAAATGCATCTGATATAACAAAAAGGTATTCCTGTGATTAGACAGAATGGCATCTTACTTTTAGTATCAGGTCTTGGGTCTCTCAGTTTTGATATTGGTTATTGTGTGAAAAGTTGGAACAATCTAATGAGAAATACCAAATTTACTTTTCCTAGACACTCTGATATTAATGTGCAATGTTAAATGTGTAATACATACTACTGTTAATTCAGAAATTAGTTTTTTTTAGGTTTTTTGTAATGCGACTACATAATGCAACTATAATGATACATATATCTGTATGCAGTTTTTCCTGAAATCGCAATAATTAATCTTTCATTTTTTGTCCATTCATCAAAAATCACGACAATAAATGCACGCAATAATTTCTGAATTTAAAGTATTCTATTCTCTATTTTACCATATTCTTTAGCAATTTTTGTAGATACTTGATTATAAATATTAAAAACCCATAAAACTGACTCCAAGGTGCAATCTCATTATCATTATACATCTATTATACATATACTTCAAATACAAATCAGCAGTAGTTTTAAAAATAAAAAAATGACCTTTTGCATAGTTAAAATTCATCAATTCAATGACTTAAAATAATTTATTAAAAGTGTAATGACCCGGGTACACATTTTCAACATAGTTGTATTGACCCGGACTCCATGAGTCTTGGGGCCAATACAGGTTACCTCAAATCTATACTAGTGCCAATACAAAAACAGCCAGCAAATAACACTTATCATTTTAAACAAAGACAATTAATGTTATACCTATTCATTCCGTTATATAAATTCTTTCATTAGGTATTGTAAGATCAAAATTGCTTAAAATACACTCAACAAAAAGGCTAGAAAATCACTGAAATATATTCAATGGAACTTTGCATAAATACTCTAGAAAATGTAATAGCTTAAATTAACATGCCACAGCATAATGCCTGCTTCCATCATACAAATGGATTCAGAAACAAATGCCAGACCTTAAAAGGTTAATTTACAACTATACATGTCATAAAAAACAACACCAAAACATCTTTATACTACAAAAAGAATATAAATGGTAAACACTATTTCTGCACAAACTCCTGCTGTGAGCCAAATTGGCTACTTTGGACCAAGGAGGTTGTATGAGAAGGAGAGTGAACACTCTGCTTGATATAAAATTAGCACCCCCAGGATAGCAATTCAATCAGAGGAAAATGATAAAAATATAAAAGAAACTAACATGTTTATCACCCACTTGACATGGCCCTCTGTTGTACCAGGCTGTTACCGCGAGCAGTCCGTGTGAGAAGGAGAATCACTCATGACACGTGATTCTAATCGATGACTGGGTCATTAAAATACAGGTGTAATTATCCTAACAAATCAGTTTTAATGTGTTTTTATTGTGCAATAATAATTGACACGAAATTCGATAGTATATTGTCTAACTATGGCAAAAAACGACTAAGAAATGACAAAGTTATGAGGATTTAAAGACATTTAAGAATACAATATCTATTCAACTCCACCTTGCTTTAAACAAAGATTTTCGCTTCACCTCTCTGGCCCTGTTATAAGTTATATCATACAAAATAGAGGAATATGCAAAGTACCTTCATTACAGTGACTGTTGGCGATTGGAGCAAATATTTGTAATTGAAACAATGAGAAATTTATCGTGAACCAGTGAACAGTTTGTCAATATTTTCGGACATTTATCCTGCATTGTTTTATAAAGGTTTTGTGTGGTAAATTTTGATTCCATATATAGTAACCAGTTACAAAGCAAATCAGGTTGGTCAATTAGTTCGTCTTGCAGATGCAGAATATTTTTATGTCAAATTTGAGCTCCAACGCTTCGGCATCGCTAATAAATAAATTGTCGACCATGATCAAATCAAGGATTTGTATAGTACTATATAACTTTTTTTGTAAAATTGCGGATCTTGGTCGGTTTATTACACTTCGGGTGTTTCCGTTTTTACTCGGATTTGTAATTAGGACAAAGTCTGCCCTCTGCGACCAAATCGATCTCAACTAATTAACACCCACTTGCCGAAAAGGCGGTTACATTTTATGTGTAATTATCGTCTTTCGTCCTCTCTCCTTCTCATACAACCTCCTTGTTTAGACTAAATTTTGACAAATCTAATTCAGACCATGTCTAACTGCCTTCAGATTCTTTTTATATTACAAATATAGTAGAAAAGCATCATGAAAATAATTTTCCAAAGATATCAAGACTAAAATTATTCTGATGATCAATTTCCAATTACTGTACACATACTTAACAAGACAGAGCAAAACATAAATAAATTAAAATATTAAAATAAATCTCCAGATTTAGTCATGTCAGTTCAATGTACTTTCATTTTAAACATTATATAATTATGTATCCTATACAGTATTGGTGGGTATTTGTTTTATCTAAAATACTGTGGTTATTTTTAAGTACAATAAAATGCTACGCTGAGCACAGCCTGATACGACCGCAGAGGTCGAACCCTGAACAGTTGGGGCAAATTTGGACACAATATTCAAGCTTGATACTGTCTGAATTTGGATTGTGATCAAGTTTTGACATAATATAGGTTTCTGACACAAAATAAATGTGGTCAAAGATCTTATAAATCCATTGCGCAATACTGTGCAATTGAAGATTTCTTCTTGAAACTTTTCAAAATTCAAATTTTAAAATTGTGAAAAAAGTATGAATCCCTTAAAAATCCCCCAACTTTTGAAACCCCTTGGAGCAATAACCCCTAAACTCAATCCCAGCCTTTCCTTTACAGTATGGAACCTTGTAGTACAATTTCAGAGAGATCCATACACTTGAACACAAGTTATTGTCTGGAAACTAGAAAAATGCTTGTTTTGGCCCTTTTGGCCCCTAATTCATACATGTTTAGGGCAATTAACCCTAAACTCAATCCCAGCCTTCTCTTTGTAATATGGAACCTTGTGGTACAATGTCAGAGAGATCCATACACTTACACACAAGTTATTGTCTGAAACTAGAAAATGCTTGTTTTTGGCCCCTTTTTGGCCCTTAATTCCTAAACTGTTGGCCCCATAACCCCTAAAATGTATCCCAACCTTCTACTTGTGGTATTAAACATTGTGGTACAATTTCAGAGCAATCGAAATACTTATACACAAGTTATTATCCTGAAACTAGAAAAATGCTTGTTTTGGGCCCCTAATTCCTAAACGGTTGGGACCATCATCCCAAAATCAATCCCAACCTTCCTTTTGTAGTATTGAACCTTCTTAAAAATTTCATAGAGATCCATTCACTTTAACTTAAGTTATTGTCCGAAACCAATGTGTCTTCGGACGACGATGACATCATACCATTATACGATCCCATAAAATTTTTGCAGTCGTATAAAAGGTCTAATGGCATTCATGTTTGATTACAATAATGAATATACTGCAAAATTGGGGCAGTGCCACTAACCTCAAATGCTGTAAAACCTTCTACAAGTCAGATATTTTAATATGACTATTATGACAATTATATTTAAACAGCAGGGGGATACAGTTTTCAATTACATACAAATTTTGGTGGTTGTCAGTTTTGCTGAAGGTATATGGAAGCATAAGTTTTGCTATTTTTGAGATAACATCTTAAATGTTTACCTTTAAGAGGTTGTACAGTCCTTGTAAAGCACATTTTTGTGGTTGAATAAAAGTCAGGCAACTGACATTACATTATTTTACTTTTAGAATATAGATTTAATATGAGTGAATCAACAAATTATTTTCACATCAATTAAAGTGACCCTCCTCTTTTCATTTATTTTTAGATATATGAAAGCTCTAACCACTAATTCAAAAACTTATTTAACATAAATTCAGCTATTAACCACACAATTTTGCATCCACAAATAAAAAAAAAACAGTACATTGTGTCGCATCATATTTTCTATAACAAAGTTATAAATGAAATTCTGATTATAAATTAACACACACAAAACTATAACAATCAATTTGATTTACTCCATTCAATGGGATAGAATTAAATACTGTCAATATTTTCAATAGTAAACAAATGTAAATTAATATATTATAACAATTACATTAAATGTATGTTTCATTAGAATCCGTAATTTAGATTGGTTGACAACAATCCAGAATCATTCCAATATCATATTTTATTTCCATATAAAATACACCAGCTATGACTGCATGTGCTATCCGTGACAATATTAAAATAATGCATTAAAATACAAACAAAAGCTTGATATAACTCTTAATTTTATGGTTGTAGCATAAAATGTACTTATAAAATTGCATGCTTCTTTTATAATTTTATAGGGTTATAAAAGTGTTGATCATGCACACATTTTTAATATGAAGCGATTCTGTGCTTCATACAAAATGTGCTTTGGTTTATGCATTTACACCCCTATAAAATTATAAAAAGAAGCACGTAATTCCTAAATGAAGCTTAATATATATATTGCTTTGAGAATATGAAAAATAGTGATTTTATATACACTTGCATAGTATAACAGAATCTTTGATTTATAATTAAATTCAATATCAATACAAATTAAATTCAAATAAAACGGAAATGATACAATACATTTCAAAGTATGTTTACAAGAACTTTTAAAAAAAAATTGTATCTCAAGTGATTGCTAAAACCCATTGTTTAATACAACTTGTTTAACCCTATATTAAAAAATAACTGGAACAAGCATTTAATGTACATTGACTTTGTCAGTCACAGTTAGGAAATAAACAAGATTGCATAATTAATTTCTACATAAAGACAATAGTGAAAAACACATGAAAATCCATGCAGAATACTAACGTTTTCACCATTCCCTCTAATAATTTTTTAATTTCTTCATTCTATATTTTAAAAAAAACCCAAAGTTCTAACTTTCTCAGGCAAAGCCAACCTAAGTACAGTTTTGCCTTTCATTTTAAGATCACCTGAGGTATTTCAGCCACAAATCCATTTATAAATACATCTTTGGCTTCAAAACTTTTGACTTTACTTGCCCTGTCGAGGATAAATCAGGAAATGTGCTTTATTAATGCTGTCATGATGTTCTTCCTTTTAAATAATTTCTCTCTCATTGGAATGAATAGTTCTTATCTTAGTTGTTAATATTGAGATAAACTGACCAAATCAAAAACTTTAAAAAAAAAAACAATGCCACTAAAAGCAAGCCTTAGTTAAGCCTTTCAATATTATGTCAAGGCAAGAAAAAAATCACAATATCTGAACTATTTAAGAAGTAATTGTGCTCTATTTTTATACTTGCTGGTTTCATTGTTGATTTTACTGTAGCAAAATGCACTTTCTGAAAACAGAAATTACAGACTATAAATCTAAGATTGATTTCAGCAAGTACTAAAATACATAATTGTTATTCCTATAAATGCAATTGCTAAATCATGCCTGTTAAACGAATTTTTAGATAAATGGAAACCTTATCTATATTTGTGCATAGTATTCCAGCAGGTATATCATAGATTTTACACCCTCAAAATCTGAAGTCATCCAATTAAAATTACTTCAAAGTAAGACAGTAAAAAAAAATATGACAAAAATATAGAGTTACCTGCCATTAATTCATTTCATTAATTTATCTTTGCATAAAGTACATTCTGCATAATGCAAAACAGCAGACATATTTCATATGAAACATTTTTTAAACTAAAAATACCAAATTAAAATAACATTTTTAATGTCTTAATTTACAACAAACAGCATGTTATTTTTATATTACTTAAAAATAAATCCAAAAAATACAGCCATTCTAAAATAAAATGCAAGTTTACCTAGTTAGCATGTATTGGTGTTATAAAGACATATAGGTCAAACAAGCAGTAATACACTTGAAAACACACAACTTCATTTTGTTCATTCAAAGAATGAGCAGCATATTCAACAAGTAGACTTATCACAATACACATTGAAAGACTCTTAACAAAACATTCCCTGATAGCTTACTATTTTACAGAATTTTGAAGTAATACACTTTATATAATTAACATCTTATTTATAAATTAAATTATTGACTATATACAATCACTGGTATGGTGCTGATATCTTTGCTTCTCATCACCAATTCCATCAGTTTATAGGTGATGTAATTGAGATACCACCATTGCTCGGAACAGTAGATGAGTTGGACGATGATTCACTATGGTCATCATTTCGTGTAGACTTATACAGAGGAAGCCCAGAACTTGTAGCAAATGCTGCAGTTTTTTCACACACCTTCGGTAGATCTGATATGAGGTATATCTGCAAAGAAAAGAGCATAAAAGCTGAAATGTCTTGCATTCTTTTAAATTAATTATAACTGAATACTGTAAATTCAGAAATTATTGCAAGGTTTTTTATAATTGGGAATAACGCCACTGGGTGAGTATCACAATAATAAGAACTCAAATTCTGAAATCTGGCACATATATTTGTATGCAGCTTTTCCTGTAATCAAAATAATCATTCTCAAATTTCGGTCTGTCATGTTGATTTTCGATAATAAATGCACACAATTATTTCTGAACTTACAGTAGTACATAAACAGTCTGTTTGATAATGGTTCAAATACATATATCAAGAAACCATAACATTAACCAACCAACCATGAAAATAAGGTCAAGGTAGGTTGACTGTTAGCCATGTGCTAGAGTAGAATGTTACCCTTGTTAACCAATAATAAAATGCTCCAGGGCGCAGCTTGATACGACCACAGAGGTCGAACCCTGAATAGTTGGGGCAAGTATGGACACAACATTCAAGCTTGATACAGCTCTGAATTTGGATTGTGATTAAATATTTGACACAGCATAGGTTTCTGACACAGAATGAATGTGGTCTAAGAACTTAAAATTTTAAATTGGACATTCACCTATTATGGTCCAATATCCAAAATCTAAATACATGGTTAGATTCAGCATATCAAAGAACCTCAAGAGTTCAATTTTGATGAAATCAAACAAAGTTTAATTTTGGACCCTTTTGACCTCAATGTGGACAAAGTTGATAACGGGCCCAAAATCAAAAATCTAAATACATGGTTAGATTCAGCATATCAAAGAACCCCATATATTCAATTTTGTTGAAATCAAACAAAGTTTAATTTTGGACCCGATTTGGACCAACTTGAAAACTGGGCCCATAATCAAAAATCTAAATACATGTTTAGATTCAGCATATCAAAAACCCTAAGAATTCAATTTTGTTAAAATCAAACTAAGTTTAATTTTGGACCCTTTGAACCTCAATGCAGACCAATTTGAAAACGGGACCAAAATTAAGAATCTAAATACACGGTTAGATTCGGCATATCAAAGAACCCCAATAATTCAATTTTGATGAAATCAAACAAAGTTTAATTTTGGACCCTTTTGACCTCAATGAGGACAAAGTTGATAACGGGCCCAAAATTCAAAAATCTAAATACATGGTTAGATTCAGCATATCAAAGAACCCCATATATTTAATTTTGTTGAAATCAAACAAAGTTTAATTTTGACCCCGATTTGGACCAACTTGAAAACTGGGCCCATAATCAAAAATCTAAATACATCTTTAGATTCAGCATATCAAAGAACCCTAAGAATTCAATTTTGTTAAAATCAAACTAAGTTTAATTTTGGACCCTTTGGACCTTAATGCAGACCAATTTGAAAACGGACCAAAAATTAAGAATCTAAATACACGATTAGATTCGGCATATCAAAGAACCCCAATAATTCAATTTTGATGAAATCAAACAAAGTTTAATTTTGGACCCTTTGGACCTCAATGTGGACCAATTTAAAAACGGGCTCAAAATCCAAAACTTAATACACGGTTAGATTCAGCATATCAAAGAACCCCAAGAGTTCAAGAATAAAACCCGTTGAAATTGGTCAAGAAATAAGCAATTTATACAAAGTATCTTCTTTTGCACAATACTGTGTAATTGAATATTTCTTGCAATTTGCAATACTGTGCAATTGAATATTTCTTGCTATTTACCAATACTGTACAATTGACAATTTCTTGCTATTGTGCAATATTGTGCTATTGGATAGTTCTTGCTATTGCGCAATACTGTGCAATTGAAGATTTCTTGCTATTGCGCAATACTGTGCAATTGAAAATTTCTTGCTATTGCACAATACTTATTATATAATAATTTACACATCCTGTTTGGTGTGTATCTCCTGCCATATCATTATTATTTACTTTTAAATATAAATCAGAAATAACCAACTAAAATGGAAAATTTTAAAGAAAAAAAAGGAAAAAGGAAAAAAAAAATCCCCCAAATTTTTGAACCCCTTATGATTCATCACCCCAAACTCAATCCCAGCCTTCCTTTGAGGTATGGTACCTTGCAGTACAATTTCAGAGATCCATACACTTGAACACAAGTTATTGTCTGGAAACTAGAAAATGCTTATTTTGGCCCCTTGTTGGCCCCTAATTCCTAAATGTTTCAGGCAATTACCCCAAACTCAATTCCAGCTTTCCTTTGTGATATGGAACCCTGTAGTACAATTTCAGAAAGATCCATACACTTACACACAAGTTATTGTCATGAAACTAGAAAATGCTTGTTTTTGCCCTTTTTGGCCCCTAATTCCTAAAATTTTGAGGCAATTACCCCAAAAATCAATCCCAGCATTCCTTTGTGATATGGAACCTTGTGGTACAAAGTCAGAGCGATCCATACACTACCACACAAGTTATGTCTGGAAGTTACAAAATGCTGATTTTGGCCCTTTTGGCCCCTAATTCCTTAACTGTTGGTACCATAACCCCAAAATCAATCCCAACCTTCCTTTTGTGATATTGAACCTTATGGTAAAATTTCATAGAGATCCATTCACTTAAACTAAAGTTAGAGTGCGAAACCAATGCGTCTTCGGACGACGCGGACGACGACGACGACGCCAACGTCATACCAATATCGACCACAAAATTTTTGCGGTTATATAAAAGCTGGAATTTTAACATGCAGTAATAATGTATAATAACATATATTAACCTATTCTGAACGTTTAGGTTTCACAAATTTAAAATTTGACTTCATAAACGAATGAATGGTTTATACAAATGGATAGAAAGATAAACCATAATACAATCAACTTCATTAAGTAGTGGATGTGAACTCTAAATTATAAATGTAGAAATATAAAATATCAATACAATAATTAAACATATGATTGCTATATATACACCAGTTAAAAATTTGTATACAGTAATACATTGGATTTTTATACAAACTCTGAAATTTTTAGGAAAAGAATGTAATTAGTATATTTGATTAAATGTTATATATCAAGGAGACAAATCATATTATAGTGACTTCTAACATAATGAGTATAAATAGAATGAGAGGTTTAATAGGTAAACATCAATGAGACAGCAACCCAACAAATTCTAAATTAAAAAAAAAACCATTAACATACAGTCTTCATCAACATACAGAAGTCCATGCAAGATATCAAGCTCTTAATCCTTCACAGTTATTTATGTAACTATAATTTTAAATATCTACAGACATTTTAAGATTATCTACATTTATGAAGACATGCCACAGCCAAACATATCATTTCAGTCTTGTACAAGAGACATTGGATTATAAATGCATAGAAGTAGATCAAACCACAGTCATTTCAGAAAAAGTAATTGCAGCAATGTATGTAGCAAACATTTTATTTCAAACTCACATTTATTTTCTATTCATCATTAGCCATGCATCTTTTCCTCAAATAACATTTTGGTCAATTTTTGACTATTTGTATTTAAATCTACTAATACACACATTCTAAATCTATGAATTGACAATGGCAGATTGCAGGTGATAATATGATTGATAAAATACTGTGAATTCATTTATTTTCATGGGTACCAATTTTTTGTGGATTGAGGAACACTTGCATTTTCATGGATATTTCCTTGGTTTTGCCAAAGTCTGCATACTATCCTACAGAAAATTTGTATTTCGTTGACTTTGAAATTCGTGGTTCTCCTTTACCAAGGAAAACCATGAAAAATTGGTAATCAACGAATAATAATGAATCCACTGTAAGTGAAGTGACATTTCAAACAGTTTAATTAATAATATATTCATATTTTAACTTTAAATAAAATGCTTCGCTGAGCGCAGCTGGATACGACCACAGAGGTCGAACCCTGAACAGTTGGGGCAAGTTTGGACACAATATTCGAGCTTGATACTGTCTGAATTTGGATTGTGATCAAATTTTTGACATAATATAGGTTTCTGACACAAAATAAATGTGGTCAAAGATCTTAAAAATTTGAAATTGGACATTTAATTTACCTAGTATGGTCTGATATAAAAAATCTAACAACATGGTTAGATTCAGCATATAAAAAAACACCAAAAATTTAATTTTACCGGTAGTTGAAATCAAACAAAGTTTAATTTTGGACCCTTCAAACCTTAATATGGACTAATTTGAAAAAGGGGCCCAAAATAAAAAAATCTAAATTCACAATAAGATTCAGCATATCGTAGAGCTGCAATAATTCAGTTTTTGATGAAATCAAACAAAGTTTAATTTTGGACCCTTTGGACCTCAATGTAGACCAATTTAAAAATGGGGTCCAATATCCAAAACAGTAATACAAGTTTAGAACCCCCAAAAATTAAAGACTTTAAATTAATCCCATTTAAATTGGTAAAAAGATTTGTATTTATTTTCAATTGAAGATTTCTTGCTATTGCGCAATACTGTGCTGTTGCACAATACTTAGTTAATCTGTTATATATATATAATAATTTACACACCCTGTTTGGTGTGTATCTCCTGCCACAATGTAAAAAGAAAAATTTATGAAAAAAATCCACCGAAAAACTTTGAAAAATCTTGAAGAAAAAAATGAAGGATCCCCAAAATTAAAGTGCTGGATAGCACCTGTGGAAAGTTTGCAACGGTAGATTGTAATATTTCAAATAGGTTGTAAATGTGTAGATTGCGTGGTTACTTTTTTTCCGACTTTAAAAAAAATTACTTAATACAAGAAATAATTGGATGCTGTTACGAAGTCTCCCAAACAAAGCTCCCATAATTAGTCATTCCCATGGTCGCCTGACATTGGGCAAAGTCCAGTACAAATTGGTTTGGTCTAGTAAAGTGATATACATAAGTGACGCCTACGGACTAACCCTGTATGTCATTCAAATCTTTTTTGAAATCATGAACAGGAATATTTATGATTTAGGGGTGGGGATCTTGACCGTTTACAAGTTCTCAAACAGGAAGGGGATGGGGGTTAGAGTGACCCTAGAGGACTCGCCTTTTATTTCATCTGATTTGTTTTATTGTTCCGTATAAGAATATATATGGTTTCGTGGTGGGGATCTCGACCGTTTACAAGTTTTCAAAAAGAAGGGGGTAGGGTGACCCCTGTGGACTTCCTCTATATTTCATTCAATTTGTTTTATTGTCCCATACAAGAATATATATGGTTTATGGGTGGGGATCTCGACTGTTTACAAGTTCTCAAACAGGAAGGGGGTGGGAGTGACCCCAGGGGACTCATCTTTTATTTCATTTGATTTGTTTTATTGTCCCATATAAGAATATATATGGTTTCAGGGTGGGGATCTTGACTGTTTACAAGTTCTCAAAACAGGATGGGGTGGGTGTGACAACCAGGGACTCCCCCTATATTTCATTTGATTTGTTTCATTGTCCCATACAAGAATATATATGGTTAAGGGGTGGGGAACTCGACTGTTTACAAGTTCTAAAACAGAAGGGGGTGGGGCTGACACAGAGGGACTCCCACTATATTTCATTTGATTTGTTTTGTTGCCCCATACAAAAATATATATGGTTTAAGGGTGGGGATCTTGACCGTTTACAAGTTCTCAAACAGAATGGGGTGGGTGGGGTGACCCCAGGGACTCAATTTGATTTGTTTAATGGTCCTGTAATCATTACTGAAAACCGGGTGTGTCTATCACTTACTGTTTTCAAGCTATAGTCATTTGAAAATTAAAAAAATAAATCCCATAGGGTTCTATAGTAAATCCCTCCCTTCTGTTGGCTCCTCAAAATACCCCTAAATAGACCCCAAGAAGAAAAATAATAACTGAGCAAAAACAATAAGTATCCAAACTTTGTTTGGGAGACTTAATAACAAGTAGTGTAATTACGAATTTTGTTATAGCCCGATTTTTTTATGCCGATTATGTAATAGGCCGAGCTTATTATAGTCCGAGTTAGTTTGTTATGGGCCGAGATGAGATACCAGGATACTTTCGATACACTCGGGCTTTTACGTCTTTAAGAAACATTTGTAAAAATCATAGTAAGCGTCGAAAAATGTTCATTCATGAAATATTTTAAACGCGATATTAATTTTCTCTTCAACCAGAGGACGGGAGGAAACCCCTGACACCGGAATTATAGTACTCCCGTTTGGAGGTACACATATATGGATCTCACGCATGTCTGGAGAATACCGATAAAAGCATAACGTAGAAACTGCTGTCTCGTGTGTATATTGATTTTACTTTCCGCGCAGCGCAGATCCGCAAAGTAGTGTTTGTGATAGCCATTTTCTAAATGAAGTTGAATTATTTGAATTATCGATGAACATTCAGTACATTTTAATTCAAGCTGTAAGCTAATCAAAATATAAGTAATTCAAAATTTCAAAAGCATCTTCCTAGAATTAGTTTTCAAACACCAGTACTACATTATCTAGGAGTAGAACACACATCCTTAAGTAAGATAGTCTGTCACTTCCGGTTTGAGGCTGATGCCTTAGGAAAGTTTATTGCTATAGCAAGCTATAGCAAACTTTCCAAAAATTGAAAAAAAATCCCCCCCAAAATTTTTTTTTCAAAAAATTTGAAATTTCAAAAATTTTGAAGAAAAAAATATGAACCCCCAAAAAGAAATTTGAAAAAAAATTCCCATCCCCCTCAATTTTTTTTTTGAAAATTATTTTCTTTTCAGGAAAAATGTACAATTTCAGAGAGTTCCATAAACTTCAACACAAGTTATTGTCTGGAAACTGAAAAAATGCTTGTTTTTGGCCCCTTTTTTTGCCCCTAATTTCTAAATGTTTGGGGAAATTATCCCCAAACTCAATCCCAGCCTTCCCTTTGTGGTATGGAACTTTGTATTACAATTTCAGAGAGATCCATACACTTAAACACAAGTTATTGTCTGGAAACTAGAAAAATGCTGGTTTTTGGCCCCTTTTTTGCCCCTAATTCTAAACGTTTGAGGCAATTACCCCCAAACTCAATCCCAGCCTTCCATTTGTGAATGGAACCTTGTGGTACAATTTCAGAGAGATCCATACACTTACACACAAGTTACTGTCCAGAAACTACAAAAATGCTTGTTTTTGGCCCCTTAATATTCCTTAACTGTTGGTACCATAACCCTCAAAATCAATCCCAACCTTCCTTTTGTGGTACTGAACCTTCTGGTAAAATAACATAGAGATCCATTCACTTAAACTAAAGTTATTTCGGGAAAAAAAATGTGTCTCAGAACGACGACATGATAGCATTATACGTACGATAATTTTTTGCAGTTGTATTAAAATAGGTTTTCCTACTTTTATTTATGAAAAAATGTATGATAAACATCATATTCTTTTATGTTATATTCATTGTATAAATTGTTTATGTAAAGGAAACTAGCTGATTCATAAATTTTTCAAAAGTTTTAATAAATGATTATTTAAATTTAAAAATAATAAGTTACATAAATTTGCATATAAGTGGATTCTTTAAATAAATATATAAATACAATTATGTTCTTATTATTTCAAAAGTTGATATATTGTTCATCCTAATTTCTGGTTATCACTATTGTAGATGCAATAGGTAACATATATCATGAACCTTGTGCATGATTACAAAATCCATTGTATTACAATAGCAATGGGAAAGGCAGACAAAAAATCTGCAGTAAACGATAGCTAAAACCACAATTGTTTTAATAGCAATTAGGAACACAGATTCTATAGTATCAGCTGTACCGATAGCCAGTTATAAGGTGAGAACCAAGTGCATAGAAATTGTAGGGCACACTGAACTAACAGAAGTTGACCAAAATTTGTAAGAGGAGACGGATTGTTAAAAAGCATGTTGAATGAACAATTTCCTCCTGAATATAATATGTTTAATATACTATATATATGATTAGATAATTCACTTGTTAACAGTTAATGTATAATAACTAAAGCTTACAATATTAGTATCAAAGCTGTTGGGGAATAAGCTAAACTACCTCCTGGTTAGTTCAATGTGCATCATTTAAATTCAGGTGGATTATGAAAGGCTGTTCATAATATTTATAAAGTATTACCAAACAATTTCATAGGAATATGAATCGGATCTTTTTCTGTTATTTGTTCTCATTTTCCACTTCCATATAGGAAATGATATTAGCTGAAAACCAAATCATAAAATGAGAACAGCTTTCAATATCTAAAAGTTATAGTGTATGCTTGGAAACATGAAGAACTCTCTTATATGGTTAAAATATACTTTTTGAAAATGATATACTTGTGTGAAAGTGTAAAAGCAATCATATTTTAAACAGCAGTAAAATGAAGTAAAGTTTTATGGCGAAAATGATATAAAAATATTACATCTACACTCAATAATGAATAAAATATATTGATTAGTATGATTTGACTTTAAAAATGAAATCTTCTTTGAATTTGAACTTTGGTCAGGTTATCTAAACTACAAATCTGTGTAAGAAAAAAATCTATTAATATATAACCTTTATTCAGAATGAAAACTTTTCTTGTGTGGCCAGAATTTAAAAATCGAAAGGTATATCTGAATTATGATAATCAAGCCAAATTGAAATTATGGCAAAGATTTGATTAACAGATTCTCAGAGATTAACTCATATAAGTCAAAACCCATTCTTTCTTTTAGAAGTAATTTTTTTTCATATTATAAATTATCTCCCCTTTGAACATTAGTTTTGATAAGAGTTTCAAATGTAAATGCTTAAACACTCCTATGAAAAAATAATTTCAGAAGTGTACACCATTCTAGATGAGAACTAGTACTGGTGCCATTGGGTATTAATAAGCAGGGGTGATATTTAGGTGCATTCCTGCTATATCTTATCTTAATTGGGTTTTTTTTCCAGATTTTTAAAGGAATTTTTTAATGTACTATCTTCCACTGGTTAATAAGATGGCATAAACTATACACCATCCGAAAGGAAATAACCATACTATGTCTTCATCTATTATTGGGAAATTAAGCAACCAATAATCAATCTATCTATTATTGGTCATGGTAGATTCCATAATTGCAGACGAAACTATTGTTAATTCAGATTTAATGTGTCCATTTATAATTGAGAATATTTGGTGCAGAACCAAAATGTGAGATTAATTAATTGTGTTAATGCCATTTTGAAATCATTGTGTAATATAATATAACTGCCATCAGAGAAAACTGGAGTATTAACTGATGTGGTATCATATATTGCCACTAAAAAATACTGTAATGAGTTCATTATCTATAATATTATAATTGGTGGTCTACAAAATGTTTTAAAGTTCTAAAAACCATCTAACATAAGCTATAAGCTAGACACTTAAGAAGTAAAAATTTTGGATTATTGTTTTTGTTCATAATTACAGACAATTATTGAAAATAAAATATAATGGATGACAGAAATCATATGATGTAAATGCTAGTAAGTCACACTTGCTTTTGAAAGCTTTCAGGTCAGGTGAGCTTAAAAAAATATGAGAGCATCATTAAAAAAATAACTGTTTTGATAAATAACAGTAACTTTAAAACTCTTTTAACTTTTGTAAAAAAAAAAAACATGCAAGACAAAAACTAAATTTGAAATATATCCTGACATATACTTACTGTAAAGAAACATACAATGACTCCTAAGATAGCACCCCCTAACACATCACTCCAATGATGCATGTAGTCTGATATCCTAGTCAGGGCTGTGTAGTAGGCCAGGAAAAAAGCCACCAACTGTAAAAATGGTCTAACCAACCAACACTTCCGCCACTTAAATTTGATTTGTAAATACACCTAAAAAATATCATTTACAGCTAAATCTAGGTACAATTTAAGTTTGTTTATTTTGTGATCTCTTATGGATACTGCAGTCTTCTCAAATAACACAATGGGTATGGAAATAGCATAGTTTCCCTAAAATCATAGCACCACATTTATAATACATTCTATTATTAAAACATTTCTGAACTCTTGAAAAAAAAATATCAACTTCTAGGAGGTGCATGCTTTGGTTCAGACGTAAACCATTGCTATATCAATTCTTCAAAGCCAAAGGTTGTTTTACTTGGTTATTCTGAGGCTTTTTCTTATCACTAAGCCATTGGCTGCAGGGCTCACACTACTTCAGAATCATAGGGAGAAGTGACTTCTCTTTTTGAAACTGATAGGGAGAAGTGGTGAGATTTGAAAGAGAAGTGCTCATTCGAATGCTGGCCCCCACCTACAATGTTTGGTTTTTACTATAGTATAAAGGGTCATATGTAAATAATGTTCTTTTTATATTGTTCAATTCATATCTGAGTATACAATTAAAGTAACAGTTCAAATTCAAAGTTGTTTAAGTTAAGGTTCTTGTGAGAAACTACCAACTAAATATCTAGCACTAAAAAGATTTTTTTTTTATGTCAAAAAGGTAAAGAAATTATCATATATCAATTAAAATTCAATTAAAAAACTATCTTGTTTATCATGTTTATGAAATTCAGTGTTTCTCAATATAAGATATACAAAGTTAAGCTCGGCCATAATATATTGATATTAGTATAATAGTCCCCATTTGGTCCCAGAGTTGAGCAACTTTAATCAATATTTTAAAAAAATCCATATATGGAATTATATACATTAATCAAATAGATCTAACTCAAAGTCTGTTAATGCATGTGGAATGCGTAATTTTTCCTTTTGGGATCAATATTCTTCTGTCAGCTGTTCCATTCATGCATACGTAGTTATTATTGTAAAAGTACAGATTTCGATCATAGCTGGTCTGTTTCCGATCTATAGTTAGTAAACAGTCAATGGCGGACGAAGAAAATTTACAAAAATAAACGATGTTTGACAAGCTATTTGGAAAGGAAAATGACGTTTTTAATGCAATAAATGGATTAAACATTTACAGGAGGTAACTTTTATCACGTTTAAATGAAGTAACAAACTTATTTTGCCGCCGAAAGTTAGATTGATGTAGCTCTTGTGAAACAAGTACCGGAAGTGCATGAAGTGATAAAAAGTTGTCTTTTTATTAAATAACCTGCTACACACTGTAAAGTCAATGCTTAAACCTCTTTTCTTAAGAAAATGAATCGTTTATATCTGTTAGACAACCATAAAAAACAATAAACCAGCCTAGGCTCTGACTCTAGAGAATATTTTTGGTCAAAGAGACTAAGTATCAACTATTAGATGTAACAAATATAAATAACTTACCACCAGATATAACATACAGAAGAATGCAAATGATGTGTGTCCTGATGGAAAAGATAACCTGTATAATGAAATAAAATTATTCACCCGCATCTTAAAATGTTTTAAAAGTTTGTAATTCATGATGAAATATGAAGTACTATATACTATACATGTATAATATATAGCTTTACAACAGTTGTGTTGTGTTGTTGGTTTGCTATCTTACTAATGTTAAATCCACATACCCTTTCTAATATTTAAGAGAACGTTTTTATGTAACTGGATGTAAATTTGTAATTATGATCAACAGTAAATATTAAAAGGTAAAATGAGTCTCCTTGTATGAGGTAAATTTCTCTTTTAAGTACAAATGTAATTTAAGTTTTATATTAACATGATAAGCCTACAAGTAATGCATGATTGCTCAGGTCCACTTCTGAAAATATTAAGTCGAGAGCCTGTATTCAGTGGTTCTCATTGAATGATGTTTGCACATTTGTTTTGTCATACGTTGTTGTTTTTATTTGTTTGAATTATTTCACATTTTGTCATGTCAGTACCTTGTAAAGCTGACTATATTATGGTATTGGTTTGCTCATTGTTGAAGGCTGTACACAGACATATAGTTGCATACATCCCTGTTATTTGTACTCTGGTGGATAGTTGTGTCATTGTGGGATTCCATGTCTCCTTATTTTTATATTAACTGTTTTAATTGTACAATACACATTAACCAATCAATTGATCATTGCTTATAATTCTATGTTAAGTTTATCTTTTCACTTTTTGCAGAGGGATAGGTTTCGCTAAAATAAAAATTGGCAATTTAAATTTCAGTAGCATTATTTGTCTGCAGGATTTCTGAAATTGCATTAATTAATTTTGAATTTTGTCCATTGTTCAACAATTGCAATGATATATGCACACCAAATTTATGAATGAACAGTATCCTAACTACCTGCAGTCAATTCACTTTGGTTCAACAGATTTGCTAGAGAATTTCAATAAGGCACAATTTAGTCCGAATTCAATTTTTCCTTCTACAAGATATTGTGGTATGATCTCATTATTTGTTTGCAGCACTTCTGTGATCCTAATATTTAATTTTGCATTTTTCCATTGTGCAACAATTGCAATAATATATGCACACCAACATTTCTGAATGAACAGTATCCTTACTATATGCAATCAATGCACATTTGTTGCTATAGATTATTTTTTGCTTGTAAAATATAAAATTTCAATAAGATACAATCTACTCTAGTTTGTTTTAAATTTTTCCTTCCCCGAGATCTAGTATAAGATCTCATTTTAACATAATGCTAAAACTATTACTCCGTACACTTGCTATCATCAACTAAGTCTAACCTGGCTTCTTGTAAAGCATCTGTGTCTGTACTTGTACAATCATGTGTTTCAATGTAGCCTGTTTTTGTAGAACAATTTGATAAAATTGCTGGTTTGCATAAAGACAGATAGTGTGGGCGTAATCTACCCAAACTATACTTAGCAATATCTGTTGTCAACTGTACGACAGCACAACCAAAAAGAAATGCACTTATCCCTCGATAAAGAGTTTTGATATATGGCTTGTTTTTGAGTGCACTGCTACAGTTTCTTTTAAACACAGATAAATGAATTCCCTCTGTTACAATAATCTGAAAATACAATGTTCAAGTTAATTAATCAATCACAAATACATCTGTAACATATCATTCCAAATTTGTATGTGCTGTGTATTTGAGAAAAGGGCAATTGTTTGAGATAAAATATTATTTTTGTACATGTTGTATGCACTATGTTTTTTACTTTTAATTGCAGTAGAGGAGTTCATTTGAGCATGTTGAGTGTCAAGGGTTGTGAAATAGATCCACATCGGCAGCAAACAAAAAACTTTAAGATTATAATTTTTGGAAATACAGATTGAAATTTGAAAAAAATTTAAAAAGAGCTTCTTTCTACCAATCCCAACAATTATACAAAGTTTTGAGGAAATCAATCTAGGAATACTATAGTTTGTGCACGATATGTGAAAAATTGCCTTAAATCTATTGAATAAAATCTTGTGTAACTAAAATTGAACAACAAAGCCAAAAAGTTTATGATCGAAGGAAGCTTTCTTCTGTCAATCCTAATTTAGTGTTAAAATTGGTTATAGCAAATTAGAAATTTTGTACGAAGTGTTGACAGGCAAATGGTATAGCAAATTAGACTTATTGTACGAAGTGTTGACAGGTAAATGGTATAGCAAATTAGACTTATTGTACGAAGTGTTGACAGGTAAATGGTATAGTAAATAAGACTTATTGTACGAGGTGTTGACAGGCAAATGGTATAGCAAATTAGACTTATTGTAAGAAGTGTTGACAGGCAAATGGTATAGCAAATTAGACTTATTGTACGAAGTGTTGACAGGCAAATGGTATAGCAAATTAGACTTATTGTACGAAGTGTAGACAGGTAAAGGGTATAGCATAATGTGTCCAGTATTCGACAGATGTATAATATTGCTTAGCAGGATTCAAATTCATATCACTCTGCATTGTGCGCAAGAACTGCACTTATAATTATAATTTGTGCAAATATTTACTGTAAATATGGAAGCAGTATTAAACTCACCACCTATTTAAATACAATTGTAGATTAAGAAATGTTTTGTCATGCTTTTCTTTCAATAAAAATGTAACAGGAATAATGTCACATTAAATTGAAACTTTAATTTTAAATTCTTCCTGAATTGTGTGTATGCAGTGCTCATTTCCTGCAATTGATTGCCTTTATAAATCTCCAATTTTTGTCCATTGATCAGTGATCATTATAAAAGGTTATTTCCTTTTAATTCACAATAATTTCTGAATTTATGGTACATGCTTTTATGGGTACATGATAGTCACTGAATTATTGATCATTCAAATAAAAACATACTTGCACTATTCATACAAACAATATGTAACGGTAGTACAATACTTACTGTTATGATTGGCACAGACATCCCTATAAAACACACCACCCATGTTGGTACGGTATCAGGTTTGTGGGGGTGCATGAGACTTTCATCATCACAATAGAATCCTCGCCGAAATGGCGTGGCATGGATCTTTATTATCAAAATAGGAATGGCAACTGAAATATAAAGAGGATATATATGTAGTCACTCTTGAACCTACTTCATAAAACAATATAATATCATGAAAATGTTTTGGAGAAAGGTTTTTTTCAAACTACTATTTGCTCTTTTGCATCCCTCTGAAGGTTTCAATCATACTGTGGATTCCTTTATTTTTCGTTGGTACCAATTTTAGTGGATTGAGGAAAACTTACATTTTCATAGATGATTGATTTCATGGTTTTCACAAAGTCTGCATACATGTATATTCCTATAGGTTAACATTGCACTTCTGTAAATATAGACAATGCAAATTCCCACAGGAACTCCTTTTATGGCAAAACTGTGCCACTTTTACTATGAAGTTTTGTAAAAAACTATATTCTAGAATGGAAAGTTCATATGCACTATTATTTATTTCAAAGGTCAAAATATAGGGCTGTGCGGCATATTTTCAACATTTATATGGCACAAACTTCTAAGAGTTTAAACTTATACTAAAATTTTGTACTAACCCTCCCTTCACTTTGGGTCTTCCTCAGAATTCAATTTAGCTGCTATCCATGTGTATTTATACTGGTAACATTTCCAAGTTATGTCTCTATGAGATGAAACATAGAGATCATATCTGGGAAAAAGTAGGTAAACAAAACAAAATATCTATGAATATTATATACATGTATCTCCCCTAAAGAGGTGTGGTTTGTGAAACAGCTGTGTTCACAAAGTGCAACCTATAGAAAATTAGTAATTGGTTGAAAATCTAAATTTGTGATTCCCCTATACCCATGGTATCCAACAAAAGTACTGTAATGAATCCACAGTATGCATGTTGATGTTTATTCAACATGCAGCTGAATGTTTGAATGTGAGTAATCTCTTAACAATAATTGTACAGTATAATCACGGGAAATCTTGCTGGTAGAGTGAATCACTGTAAAACAAGGTAATTAACTGTGATTTTAAATTAACACTCAATCATAAGATACTTAGGAATTAACAGAATAAAACTGCAGACACAGTGGCAGATTCAGGGAGTGTAAAGGGTGCACAACCCTCTTTGATAGGAAAATATATCATTTTTTGGCATTTTACAGTTTAAAAAAATTGCCTTACAGCACTTGCCAGGATATTCAACATTTTTGACAATTATGTCACTTTCCACTCTCTAATGTATCACCCGCTGGTGAATCACCAACAATTAACAGTATGATAATGCAAAAATAAACCTCCCCCTACATTGAATTTAACCCACAAATGGGCAAAAGTTTGTTCATACTGAAATATCGGTGAAAGTAACCTGGACCTTGTCCATGCACACATTAGGCTAACCTTATTTAGTTGGGTAAGTTTTCATCATACATTTCTTCCCAATTTTTCAGAATTCAAAGTTGTTCTAAGATTCAAATAATTCGTTGCTTTGACTATTTTGAATCTTTGGGTTTGTTTGGTTACTGTTTTACTGTTGTGTACGTCCTCATATTTCTTTTCATTCATACGAATTAGAAATCAACACATAAATGTATAAAACATAATAAGGATTACATCTTCAACATGATGACTTAACAAGTTAATTTTTAAGAAAGTGCAAAACAGTGTATTATAAAGGAGAAATTGGAGAAATACTGGCAAATAAAGCATTCATTAGAACAATTTTTTTGGTTTATCATAGAATACTGATGTTAGTGGTCTTGAAAATCAGTAATTAATCAATTGTCCCTGTTCAGCTTTAACAGTTTCAATATTTTGAGAAGACCCTGTAAAAGAAAATGTTTAAAAGGTGATTTTTTTATATCTTATTATGATAAAACATTTCATGCAATTAATGTCTTTTTTTCATTCTTAAACCTGTTTGTTCTAAATCTATGGCAACAAAATCTTCCTTGTGCAAATTCTGCAGTCAATGCCACTGCTAAAGTTTGACCCTTATCAATATATTTTCTATAAATAAAATTCAATTCAGTTTTTGATGGGTGATTTCCTGTACAGTATTTAAAATAGTTTTTACATTATAAGTGATTTAACATCAGTTTCCTTCCCCTATTTCCCCAAAAAGGATGTAGGTCAGACCACAATGTTAACCATGATGGATTACCTGTCACTTTACTGATTGATGACATGACAACTTAACACTTATATGGTCATTAATAGTCATGCATGAACGATTCTACTTACTATTAGAATCAATTTTCTTGTAAACAAGGTGTAAATTATAGAATTTATTTCTTATCAATGAAAATTTTATCTGTACATGTACAGATTCAATTAACTGTGCAATTACCTTGTTGATCTATTGCAATGCCTTGAGGCATTTAAAATAATAGCAAGAGTAGGGCTTCATATGGCACCCCCACAATACTAAAGGAACACAATAACTCTAGCCATATGGAACTCTTTCCAAAATAACATTGATTGCATAAAAAACATAATTTGGTGTTTGTTTCATTTCATTTGTAATTCAATGCACCAGTCTGCACCAAAATCTTTTCCAACTATCAGTTTGAAGACCAATATTCCAACAATTTTCTTATGTGTTTGAACAAATATTTGCAAAAACTTACTAGTCTGATTACAATTTTACTAGTCTGGGGCATCGGACTAGTGGCTAATGGTGCAGACAGATGCAAACCAAGCACATTTTTAAGAGATTCTCAGGGTGGATACAGGGGGGTTACAAAATTTGCCTTCCCCTTTATGACAATTTTTTTTGTATGTTAGTAGTACTTTTTTAGATTTGTTATTGTCGGTCCCGTATTCAATTTGAACATGGTGTACTTATTATGAAATTCAATTTGCACAAAAGAACAACATGATAAACTCTTGATACATTTGGTTTCATTAATCATATCTAAATTTTCATTTTTACACAATACATTGTAGTACCTTTTAATACAAATCTGTATGAAATAGATTTTCAAATCACTGCAGCAATTACACATATAAATAAACAAAGTTCAACAATTATGGCTATATCTGTATATGGTATGATAAATTCTTGATACTCCTATTGATTTAATACCATAGAATCTAGTCAAATATATATACCATTTAAAAAGTAAACCACTTATTTGATACAATCATTTTACAAAATACCTGGTTTAATTCTGATTAGTCATGATAGTGTTCAGTTTTTAATCAAATTTAAACGATAGGTAAAAAATCTGATTTTACATTCAGCAATTACTCCTTGTACAACATATAAATTAAAGAAAACAAATAATTTAGTGAACATATATATACTCCTTGTACATTGTACATGTATATCATTTAATAAACTACATGTATTTGTTAGACAAGACAACAGGAAAATAAAGTTTACTACACACAGACCATAAAATAGATTAAAGGGAATGAATTTAAAAGCGATGTAATACAAAATCGATCATGTTTAAAACATGTCAAATTTAAAACTCAAGATAATGATGACACATATGTAAATATACATATAAATGGCAATGATCTGAAAATTTATTTGTGTAGACTGAAAACAGGAGAGTCAATTTTCTTTCCTCCTCTAAATATATACATGATTTGTATAGTTCTTATTTTAGAATTTGCCAATAGAATGGCATCAATTCAAAAGGAACATTCTGACCAATATTTTTATTTCAAATAACATTAAATTTCTAAAATATATATATTTTTAATATTTTTCTAGGAAATCAATGCAGACCATTAGTTTCCTTGAAGGCCCTAAACATTTTTGAAAATTAGAACTGATCTGTTTGATCAATACTGTCATTACATTAAAATGTTCCATTGAAGCATGTACACAGAAATGCTGAATACATGAATCTTTGATAGATTGTTTAACTTCTCTTTTAAAGGCGAATCTGTCATGAGAGGTAAAGATGGATTACTTTATAGTGATCCACAAACACAATCAAATATTTTAAATGAACAATTTAAAAGTGCATTTACTAAAGAAGACAAAACTTCAATGCCACATAAACCTAAAAGTCCCTACCCCACCATGCCAGATATAACCATTAATATCAATGGCATAATTAAACTCCTTAAAATATAAACCCCATAAAGCTAGTGGGCCTGATAATATCCCTGCTATTTTTCTTAATAAACTCTGGAAGAGATATCCCCTTCCTTGTATTCTTTCTTCAAAATCCATAAATGATGGAAAAATCCCAGAAGAGTGGAAACAGGCAAATGTTGTGCCAATTTTAAAAAGGAGATAAGCATAATGCAATTAACTATAGACCGGTTTCTTTAACGGCTATATGTTGTAAGGTTTTAGAACACGTCTTAACAAGTTAGAAAACATTTAGATTTAAATAATATTTTAAATGATTGCCAACATGGCTTTAAGAGTAAACGTTCCTGTGAAGCACAACTTGTTATCAGCATCCAGGACATAGCCAAATACTTGGCAGAAGGTAATCAAGTTGATGCAATACTTTTAGATTTTTCTAAAGCTTTTGATAAGGTCCCCCATGAAAGATTAATAACAAAACTTAACTATTATGGTATACGTGAAAATAACTTACTTTGGATAAAAGATTTTTTGTCAAACAGGCAACAGCAAGTCCTGCTTAACGGTGTTCAATCTTCCAAATTAGCTGTTGACTCTGGTGTTCCTCAGGGCACAGTATTCATGGTATTAGGCCCAACTTTATTTTTGTTATTCATAAACGACCTACCTGAGCATGTCTCCTGTAAGGTTCGTCTTTTTGCTGACGACTGTTTACTTTATGAAACATCAAATAATATAAATGAGTCTCAAGCACTTCAAAAAAATCTATCAAGCCTTGAAAATTGGGAATCTGAATGGCAAATGAAATTTAATCCTGAAAAATGCTATGTCATAAATATTTCTAAAAAGTCGAAAAATAATTTATTTCAATATAAATTACATAACCATGTACTTGAATCTGTCAAAGACAACAAGTATCTATGAGTTACAATAAGCAATGATCTTGATTGGGGGCCCCATACTAATAATATGCGTACACATCACTTGTGCGTCTGACCGTCAAGTACTCCTCACCAGTTTGGGATCCGTACAAACAAAGCCAAATAAACCAAATTGAGCAGATACAGCGTAAGGCAGCAAGATATGTTTTTAATGACTATAACGATAGATCACCAGGTGCTGTCACTGGTATGTTAAACAAACTAAAATGGGAAAACTTGCAATCCCGTAGAACAAAAGCTAAGCTTGTCTTGATTTATAAGATTAATGGGGGGTTGGTCGAAGTCACTAATGACGTCCTGACACAATCTGACAGGCGAACTAGAGGCCTACATAAATATACAAATAAAGACTTTTTTAAATCATCTTTTTTCCCCAAGTACTATTGCGGTCTGGAACGATCTCCCAGAAACAATTTGCATGTCACCCTCCCTAGAATCCTTCAAAGGTGGTATCTCCACCTTAACATTTGGAGGTTCTAGTCTGGCTAATTAATTAGTGTATTTAGCCACTGTACATAATGTGAATACGTTTAACATTAAGCTACAACTAATGTTATTTTAAATTGTAATTGAACTGTGGCAAATATTTTTATTTTATTATAACAAAATTTTCGACATCCATTTGCATGTACATAGCGCCACAGTTCCGGGATATTCCACACTCCGGCACCGGAGTCTTTCCCGTACCAGGATTTGATTTGATTTGATTTTTGGTGTTTTAACGCCACTTTTAAGCACCGCCTTTGGGCTATTTCGTGGCGGCCAGTTTTTATTGGTGGAGGAAGCCGGAGTGCCCGGAGAAAACCACCGACCTTCGATAGGAAAACTGACAATCCTAGTCAATTAAGATTGGAGTCGAGTGCACCCGCACCAGCGGGGTTCGAACTCACAACCTCAGTGTTGACTGGCTAGTGATCACAGTAGTAACTACTTAGACCATTCGGCCACCGAGGCCCCCCCCGTACCAGGAAGAAGAAAAGAAGATACCCTGTCCAAATAATTATGACGTCTTGAAAGGCTATTTTTCTTTAACGCCTTCTTAGTCCTACGTTCAATGAAGGAGGCGTCACAGAAAAAAAATAAAAATAACCTTTCAAGACATTAAAATTATTTGGACTAACGTTACCCTAGATCATCAAACACAGTCATGACAGTGCTCTGACATTGTAATGAAAAGGGGGGGGGGTAAAATCTGTATATAAAACCACAGTTACCATGGTTACTTGAATTTCTATGCATAAATGATTTTAAAAAAAATTTTAAATTTACCACATATATATTTTATGGATAGAAATTCAAGTCACTTTGAAAAAACTTTGCTATAATTATAAATTGTAACATGAATGGTAATTTTTCCTTTGATCTTCGAGTGAGTTAACTTCGGTTATTTTTAGAGGAGTGCATTAACTGAATGATTTTTTAGTTATTGCCCTCTCCAGTCCCGCCGTGTGTCGCTTGTCATAGGAAAAGCAAAAAATGGGAGGAGCTTAGACCAGTGCTCTAACTTCCATCTCAAAAGTTGTTATTTCACTGTCTAGCTCTG
Source organism: Mytilus coruscus (assembly GCA_017311375.1). Classification (NCBI taxonomy): domain Eukaryota; kingdom Metazoa; phylum Mollusca; class Bivalvia; order Mytilida; family Mytilidae; genus Mytilus; species Mytilus coruscus. The sequence goes on along the minus strand of CM029595.1, from coordinate 79,272,796 downwards.
CCTCCTTGGCCTAGTAAACTATGAAATCAATGACCATAAAATGTCCTAATAAATGTAAACAAAATGCATACACAACAATATATCAAAACAAATGGAGAAAAAGGAGGTGGGGGCGGGGAGGGCTTACCCATACACTAGCCAAACTTGTAAACCTAACCCTAAATCAAAAATGGTTCCCTATACATTGTACTTGAAACAAATGAATGCTCAAAAAGGAATAACGTGGTCTATAAACGAAGAGGCGATATTGATAAATTGGTGGATACTTGTTTTTATCGTGCCAATATAAATATTCCAAAAAAATTGTCACTGGAACTTTAGTCGTTTAATTTCCTCCACTTAATGAAAGAATAAAACGGAATGTAATAGAAATGACTATAAATTTTCCTACTGTTATTTTGGTTGGATACCTGTTTTTATCGTGTCGAAATTAATGAAAAAATATATGTCACTGGATGTTTAGTTATTTTCTTCATTCTATAAAGGCCTATCTCCGTGAATTGATCATGCTTCAAATTTTTGTCCCTGGATCTTACGCATTCAACATGCAACCATTGCAATTAATTAACCGATCTGGGAATGGAAGAATAGTATTAATTCTTCATAGTTGGTATTATAAAAGTTTCCTTCTTATCACAACGATAAAACTCCTTTGAAACTACACGTCATTTTCGAGTTGAAGGGCAGATAAACATCGTATAAAATTTTGCATCCCCCCTTTTCAAGAGTTTTTGGGGAGAAAACATATTCTATAACACGTAAATGGCTATCGAGCCTGAATCCCACGGCAACAATTCATTTAAATCATTAATGTACCTGTATCTGACACACAAATCCATCTGACATCTGCTGCATGTGTTAAATTTCTGGAAATCATAATAGTATCACGCCACTATTTGATCGACATATTGAAAAGTACAGTAAAGTTTAATTGGTCAACATTTAACCTTTGACGTGTGTCATAGCCATTAATGTTACAAATCATATATATACGCCTTACTCATTAACATATTTAATGCACTCAAAGCTACGCTTTTCGTGAATTAAATACGTTAATTCGTAAAAGGCGTGCTATATATATAACCAATAAAACATGCATGTACACAAAATGTCTAATCTTCTAATTTATGCTTTTACAACAGTGTAGACTTTAATGTGCTTTTTTGGCGTCTCATGTGTTGTTATCTTGCTTGTATTTACTTTATTGTTCATTGTATCATTGGAATTTTTCCCCAACATGCCAAATGAATAGCAATGTTTCAACCGTTAAAACGAGAGATACAGATATTTTTCCATTTTCCAAATTTTAGAATAATATCATTTTATTGAATTATATTTTATCAAATGAATATTTAACGAGCGCTTATTAATTTGAAATTGAATAAATTTTCTATAATCTAAATACAGTTGCAAGACCTTCAACAACTCCTCACTCTCAGCAGAGACATATACGATATAGTCTCTGCTCTTCGACTTTCCAATGCGACCGGTCGCGACCTATTAATTTCACTGACGTAGCGGTACAAATACCTACCGATAGCAAGACAAATCAAATCGATGACACACCGTACAATAACAGACTGTTTTCCCATATTGTTATTATTATTATCCTTGTTAACCAAGAAATAAAACCTGCCAACTTGTCACAACATTTGGTTGACACCTGGTGAAGGGAGACAACTCTAGCGGAACTATGTTTAATTTCTGGAACGGAACAGGTTGTTCCGGTTGAATTGCAGTAATATGCCATTCATTAAAAGTGTAATTTAGGGACTGGTCATTTGTAACATGAAAAGGGGGCATTGAACATTTTTGGCATGGAAAGGGGTGTCTAATTTTTCAATACTTCAGATAAGGGGGCATCGAAAATTTTAGTGACCCACACCTCTCCCCAAACAATAAAAATTGAATTTTTGGCTCTAAAGATATCAATTTTTTTCACCTTGCTGCGCTCAGGTCAATTGTTAAGATTCAGTTCCTAAGTTTCAACATCTTCTTCCAAGAATGTTTTTTTTTTTAAATTTTAATAAAGTTAATTACCAACTTCTTTTAAAGGATATACATGAATAAAATGCTGAAATTGAATGAAGGGGTGGTAAATGTCAATGAGACCATAACAGACATATTCCTTTAGCCCCTTCTGGCGGTATTATAATATATTTCACAACTTGCTCGCTATGCCCATGTCTGTAGTTGGTTTTAGATTTAAGTGAACATAATTTATGTATAACTGGTGAATTAAACGAAAGGCAATCGTGATTGACAAAAAATCAATTTGTTACCACAAATTAATTAAAACCTTTACCAATTTTTTCATATATATAAAGATTTGGTCAGAAAGTTTAGCTTAACCTGTAGAATTCTTATTACAAACCTGATATCCCATTTTTAACCGGATTTTCGAAGGAAATATCGGTTATTGATTTGGTGATGTACGGCGGGCGGGCGGGCAGGCGGCTTTTGCCAAACAGTGTCCGTTCAATAACATGAAAACGCTTTGATGAAATTTTTTCAAATTTAGATATGTTGTTTCCTGTGACTAAATGAAGGTCAAGTTCAATTTTCACGATTTTAGCTTTTCTCCTTGTTGAGTTATTGCCCATTTTAATATCGAAAAGTGGTATTTATAATGTGATTGAGTTATTTCTCTTTGTACAGAAATGGTTAATTATGTATATGAAGTTTGATTACACTTAGTGTTTTTAAATAATTTTCTCCTGTTATCAGATTATGACAGCATATGGTAAATGTCTTATCTCACAATTATAATTGGAGTGACAGATTTATTTGAAAATTCTCTGTTTCCTAAGTGCTGATGATTATAAGCTATAAAGGACTGTATAAATATAGTAAGAAATTTACTTTTCATTTTAGACATTTTGAAGATAATTAAGTCTCCCTTAACCATATATATTCTTACTCTCCCCACCCCACCCCTCCCTTCAAATTGAGTATGTGCTTTTATCTTGTAAACGGTCTAGATCCCCACCCCTAAACCATGTATCATCTTGTACAATAAAACAAATAAAATAAAATATAAGGGGAGTCCTAAGGTGTCACCCCCACCCCCTTCTTTTTGAAAACTTGTAAACGGTCAAGATCCCCACCCTGAAACCATATATAATCTTGTATGGGACAATAAAACAAATTATATGAAATAAAAGGCGAGTCCCCTGGGGTCACTCCCACCCCTCCTGTTTGAGAACTTGTAAACGGTCGAGATCTCCACCCCTAAACCATATATATTTCTGTTCGTTATTTCAAAATTTGAATGACAAACAGGGTCAATCCCTAGGAGTCACTTATGCATATCACTTTACTAGACGAAACCAATTTGTACTGGACTTTGCCCAATGTCAGGCGACCATGGGAATGACGAATTATGGGAGCTTTGTTTGGGAGACTTCGTAATAGCATCCTGTTACAATTATGTCTTGTTACAAATAAGTTTTATAGATTTTTAAAAGATATTGTATTAACGATAAATAAAATTTTGGAATTTTTCTTCTTTTCTTTGGTAAATTGTTTGAAGAATTTTGTGGTAAATTTGTGTTATTCTGTAAAACTAATTTTCTGAATGCTATATATATATATATTTTTTTATGAAGTGAACTCTTTTAAAAACTAAGCTTATATTGTCTTATTAATAAACATATATTTAGATTTCTGATTTTGGGCCCAGATTTCAAGTTGGTCCAAATCGGGGTCCAAAATTAAACTGTGTTTGATTTCAACATAAATTGAATATATATCGGGTTCTTTGAAATTGCTTAATCTAAACCTGTATTTTTTGTCATTATTAATAAGATAATACCACACTGAGGTCCAAAGGGTCCTAAATTAAACTTTTGTTTAATTTCATCAAAATTGAATTTTTGGTTCTTTGATATGCTGATTCTAACAATGTTTGAGTGTTAAATCATATCTAATTTTAGAGAACTTAGTCATCACTAATTGTTGTTATTATATTTATTTTTATGTAATGTTGTTTATAAAGCTCGTGAACTTAGTCACATTTGTAAACTATTGATCCTTTGAATAAACTTATTCTTAAAGCCAGGTTATCAATTTTAACAAAGTAGTTAAATCTTTAAATACTGTTTAATAGGACTACTTACATTGCTTTTGTTTTGTAAACTGAAAACATAACTGACTATATGTTGCTATATATGTACATTTATAACAGCTTATGATTCTACATCCTGTAGATACTGTTTACTTATATTTTGGCATTGCACAAGGTCATGCGTTGCTCAGACTGTTTATGACGTCTTTACACTAATTCCGTTGGATTTGTATTGGTTGATACTTTAGTCTGGGAAAAATGACTTATTTATTAGTTGTAATTGGCATGGACTAGCTTTCAGTGATCATGAGTACTCTTTTTTTCGGTATTTTGTGTCTTTTATTTTAGTGCCTCTTACTGATCTTTTGAGTTGCAAATTGCAACTAAATTTTAGTTTGTTTTTATGTTGTGCTGTAACACCGCTGTACCAGTTTAAGGGGTTAAGGGAGGGTTGAGCACTCACAAACATGTTTAACCCTACAATATTCTGTACATGCCTGTCCCAAATCAGGAGCCTGAAGTACAGTGGTTGTCATTGGTTCAGGTCAGTCATACATGTATATGTTTTTTCGTAAATTGTTTTGTTATAAATTAGGCTGTTAGTTTTCTCATTTGAATTGTTTATCATTTTTCATGTTGGCGCTTTTATAGCTGACTATACAATGAGTTTTCTCTCATTGTCGAAGGCCGTACAGTGGCCTATAATTGCTTACTACCACTTCATTTTGACTCTGTTGGATAGCTGTCTCATTGGCAATTATACCGCATCTCCTAATTTTTATATTAATCCATTAATAAAGTTCCCTGAAGATGCAAACAACTTCTTCCACTTTAAGCTCTAGATCCACTTCTGATGCAATATTCTATTGAACGATAATAAAATAAATAGAATTTGTTATAAAGAATAAAAGTATGGGAAATGTTTTCCGTTTTTTCTTTGGGGGTTGAAATTTTAATGTCTTTGTAAGGGGGGTCTTGAATTTATTTTCCTTCCTCAAGTTAGGGACATGAAAAATTAGAGAAATTCCACTGTTTCCTCCTGTCCCCAGTGAAAGAAAATCACCAGTCCCTTAGCTAGGAGGCCATTGTTTTGTATAGAAGATTGATTTAAATATCAATTGTGCCAAATTCAATGGTTAAGATTCTTATAATAATAATCATAGTGATAAATTATTCTTTATTTACTTACCTTTTCGGAGCACCTGAGATATCAAACCAGTTTCGGTGGGGTTGTGTTAATCTTATGTTATCACATAGACTGTTGTTTACATTTTCTCATTTTTACCATGGCGTTGTCAGTTTGTCTTCGACTTATGAGTTCGAATATTCCTTTATTTTCTTCCTCCTCTTTTTATAGGGATAAACCCAGATAGTTACTTATCTTGCCTGAGATCCTTCCCCGCACAAATAAAAGTAATCTAATACTTTGAAATTCAAAAGTAGTAAGAGAAAAAATGCGCAATTTCTGCAAAATAAAAAGAAATTATTTAAATATGCAAAAAAATCCATTTTAAAAAAATACCTTTCAGAGTTGTCTCCCTTATAAATATAAATTAATTTAGTACATTTAATTTTGAATTAATCAGGTTTTCATTAAAACTTGATTTAAAAATAATGAAATAATAAATATGTCTTCATTTATTGAATATTCATGCAAAAAGGGCATATCTTTATTACATTTTGCTAATCTCAGGAAAATATTATAACATCCATTTGCAATCTATAAGATAGTCAACATGACAGTTCCACAAACTTTCGTATCAATTGAACTTTTTTGCAGATCTTTTTTTTTTTTTAATTTAATTTAAATCCTTTTGGCCAGGTAAAACAAACAAACAAACATTTTTAGAAGTTTGTTGTATAGATGTTGCTCCAATGTTAGTAGTATGTTTATAATATGTTCTTGAGTTTCCTTTTGCAGAAGCAAATATTTTGGCACAATCTAGTGTGTATCATTAAATCTTCAAAGCATTTTTACATGGAAAAAAATCACTATATAACATTATATAATGTTTTTTGTTTAATTTTAAGTACCACCTTAAAATTATGCAAAAGGCAATTCATTATTTGGTGAAAAGCCTACAAATAATTTGCCCAGAATGCAAAGTTATACCAAAAGCTACCTTTACTTTCTACCTGAACATACGTTCATGAGAAATATAAATTTATGGAATTTTGAAAAGGAGGATACTCAATTAGTTTATCATTAAACACAATTTTCTTCCATGAACTAGCAGTATGAGAAGAACCATATGTTAATATGGACTGATACTGAACTAATTATACAAAATGTGTCTGTTTTAGTCATAGAAAATAACCTTCTTTTCTTCATATGACAGTTCTAGGATCTTACATGTGATTTGAACAAAAGTTGAATACTGTGGTTTCATTATTTTCGTGGGTACTAGTTTTCGTAAATTGAGGAAAATATGTATTTTTTAGGTTATTTGATTTCATGGATTTGCTGAAGTTTGCATACTAGCCAATAGAAAATTGTTTACCTTGTTGGTTTTTCTATACCCAGGAAATCCATGAAAATTAATATCCCACCAAAAATAATGAATCCACAGTATGCCTGTGTGCAGAAAATCATGAATAAATGCAAAAAAGAGGTTTCCTAATGAAAGCTCTGGGACCAAGGCATGGGATTGGAGCCAAACTTGAATATATGGGGAGGGAGATCCATATTGATTTTTAGCTCTAAACATTCAAGGTCAAGATCACATTTTCTACCCTGGTAAGAATTGGATGAATATTTAATTCTTGTAACCAGGGTAGGGCTTTCATTTTTTGTAGGACAAAATAACTGTGTTAGATCAAAAGAGGGAAGAATCATACCTAAAAGTAAACAGAAAAAAACTATGCCAGTAGGTCACTATAAGCTCTTCCTTATATTCTTTCTTCCAATTAAGATAGGATACCAGATTTTAATTTTGATAAGGAGAAAAAGAAAGGCATGGTGTATGCAAGCTTGCTTACTTAAAGTTCTTTAATTCTAATGTTGTTATAACCTTTGGTCATTGTTTTGTTTTGGTGTGTTTAATATTGACACTTAAATCTTTGGCCCAAATATATAATTACAGCCAAAATATCACAATTGACAGAGTGTATAACCATGCAAGAATAGGACACATTTAGTAAATGTTTAAAGTCTGTAGTCTGACTTTAAATATCAGTAAGGTCATCTTTATGTTGCATAGAAACATTATGACAAAGGTATTTATCTTCCATAGAAACATGATGACAAAGGTATTTATCTTCCATAGAAATATGACAAAGGTCATCTTTATCTTCCATAGAAACATGATGACAAAGGTCATCTTTATCTTCCATAGAAACATGAAACAAAGGTCATCTTTATCTTCCATAAAACATATGGACAGAGAATTTAATTTCCTTAAGTTCATCCAATGACATATGTATCATATAGGTTCCAACTGACTATTTTGTTTAGCCCATGTTGTGTTTACAAGTGTTTATTGATGGAGAGGTTTCCAATTAAGACACTGGGGCTCTTTTCACAAAAAATCTAACGACTAAAATTCTAAAATTGATCGTAAGTTATATTGAAATGTTCATGACTTAGGAGCAAAAGAGTCGCTGTATTATAAATATACCAATGAATAATTAAGGTAAATTAATATCTGCAGCATACTATTTTTACTCTCATTTTAGTGTTAAATTAAAATTAAATTTGTAAAAATTAATTTTCACAGTTTTATGAGTTAATGCTTTATCATACTGATTTTTCTTTTGTGTGTTGGTGTACTAATTCATGATTTATTTAACCCCAAAAGTAATAGGCATCACAAAACAATTTTAAGATTCTAATTCAAAAGCTTTTATTTATGAACATTTTGTTCTTTGCCATAGCATTTACTTCTAAGAAAAATTTTCAGTGACCAATTTTTCCATCTTTGAAAATAGCATTTCAAACTCCTTCATTATAAAAATTTGTTTGAAATCCATCATCACTAGTGAGTAATTAAAAGGCTGTTAGTTTTCCTGTTTGAATTTTTCACATTTGTCATTCCAGAGCCTTTTATAGCTTACAACACAATATAAATTTTGCTTATTGTTAAATGCTGTACATTGACTCACCTATAACTGCTTACATCCATGTCCTTATATCTTTGATGTAAAGTTGTCTCATTACCAATATTACCACATCTTCTTTATTTTATATTCCAGATATCATTTAATAAAACTTAAGATAAAAAAGTTGCTTTTATTTCAACTGGTGTAAACTGATTTCTGATTAAAATATAAGATATAAGAAAAGACAAAGATTGTTCACTTGCTTACAAAATCTAGTACAATCTAATATCAAATGTAGAATAAATCACTATCACAGTTTTCACATTTTCCAAAAACATTTCTGAATTTATGACAGATTATTTCTTTTCTCTTAATACTAACACAAATAAATCCTGAATATACATGAAAACTCGTCATCTCATATAAATTTTTGTCAAACTTAAAGAAAATATTTAATTTTATTTATTCCTTCATTCAGCATGTAAAATAAAACACAAATAAACTGCTTCGCTGAGTGCAGCTGGATACGCCCGCAGAGGTCCAACCCTGAACAGTTGGGGCAAAAATGGACACAATATTCAAGCTTGATACAGGTCTGAATTTGGATTGTAATTAAATATTTGACATATTATAGGTTTCTGAATAAATGTAGTCAAAGAATTTGAAATTTGTTATATGCATTGAATTTATATTCAATTAAAGATTTCTTGCTGTTGTGCAATACACTGTGCTGTTGAGCAATATTAAGTAAATCTGTTGTCAGACTATAAACAAATAAAGTTCAATTTCTTCTCAATGTCATATTTGAAATTTGTGAAAATCAATAGGGAGATTACATTAATAGCTATAAATAATTCATCAAAGTTTCATGAGAACTGCTGAAAGCCATTTTGAGTTATTGTCCAAAACTGGAAAATCCCCTTTTTAATGAATACCCATAACTCAGAAATGTAAAATCTAAAATTTATAAAATTCTAAAGGAGCTTACATCAAAAGATGTAAACAATTCACCAAAGTTTCATGAGAACTGCTGAAAGCATTTTTAGTTATTGTCCAAAACAGGAAAATCCCCCTTTTTTATGAATAAAACCCTGTAACTCGTAAAATGTTTAATCTAAAATTTATAAAAATCCAAAAGGGAGCTCATGTCAATAGATATAAACAATTCACCAAAATTTCTTGCAAGTTGGTGAAAGCATTCTTGAGTTATTGTCAGAAAACTGGAAAATCCCCCTTTTTTAATGAATAAAACCCCAAAACTCGGAAACGTTAAATCTGAAATTTATAAAAAACGAAAGAGAGCTCACGTCAACAGATATAAACAATTCACCAAAGTTTCATGCATATTGGTTAAAAATTTTTTGAGTTTATGTCCGACATGTTGATGACGGACGGATAGTCAATGCTATACCATAATACGTCCCGTAAACGGGCGTATAAAAAAACGGGAATATTCTATTTATAGAAAAAATAAGATAGAAAATTAATTAATGAGTAGTATAAAAATTATTGGCCTTTGGTATGTCTATGCTATTCTAAAAAAAACTATTGCAGAAAAAACATCAATTCTCCACTTCCACACACATCAAAAAATGGAATACATGTATCAAATATAACAATAAACTTGTTTATTAAACATCCATTTCTAATTTTTTCCATATCTTATTTACAAGGTCATGTTCATCTCCTTTAACCATTTAAGTCCTTCAACAGTGTCTCCTAAAACATATCAAATTCAGAAATATAAAATAATGTCTATAACATAATAACTCATAAAAGGATAACAGGAATTACAAAATATATTGGACAGCACAATAGAGCAGGAAATGCTGCCAAACACAGATCATATAACATTTTTTTCTTTTTTATTTAGATAATCATTACAAGAAAGGAACAACAGTGGTTAGCAATTATGCAATAAAGATGAGACACATAGAATAAACAAAGTTGAGATGGAGGTCAATATGACAACAATCCAACAGCAAAAGCTACCAGTAAATGACAAGATGTAAACATAGTTTTAAACAATTGACAGGTCAAGTTATAAATCAATCCAATCTAAAGAAATTTAACTATCTAAGATTTGAAAAAATAAAAATCAACTTAATTTTCTAAACCATATATCTTCTTGTACAATAAAACAATTAAAATAAAATATAAGGGAGTCCTAAGGCGTCACCCCACCCCTTCTTTTGAAAACTTGTAAACGGTCAAGATCCCCACCCTGAAACCATATATAATCTTGTATGAGACAATAAAACAAATTATATGAATTAAAGGTGAGTCCCCTGGGGTCACTCCCACCCCCCTCCTGTTTGAGAACTTGTAAACGGTTGAGATCCCCACCCCTAAACCATATATATTCTTGTATGGGACAAAAAACAAATCAAATGAAATAAAGGGCAAGTCCCCTGGGGATCAACCCCCCTTTTTGAAAACTTGTAAACGGTCGAGATCCCCACCTCTAAACCATATATATTTCTGTTCGTTATTTCAAGAAGATTTGAATGACATACAGGTCAATCCCTAGGAGTCACTTATGCATATCACTTTACTAGACCAAACCAATTTGTACTGGACTTTGCCCAATGTTAGGCGACCATGGGAATGACGAATTATGGGAGCTTTGTTTGGGAGACTTTGTAATAGCATCCTGTTACAATTATGTCTTGTTACAGATAAGTTTTATAGATTTTTAAAAGACATTGTATTAATGATAAATAAAATTTTGGAATTTTTTCTTCTTTTCTTTGGTAAATTGTTTGAAGAATTTTGTGGTAAATTTGTTTGTTATTCTGTAAAAACTAATTTTCTGAATGCTATATATATATATTTTTTTTTAATGAAGTGAACTCTTTTAAAAACTAAGCTTATATTGTCTTATTAATAAACATATATTTAGATTTCTGATTTTGGGCCCAGATTTCAAGTGGGTCCAAATCAGGGTCCAAATTTAAACTGTGTTTGATTTCAACATAAATTGAATATATATAGGGTTCTTTGAAATGCTTAATCTAAACCTGTATTTATTTTCATTATTAATAAGATAATACCACACTGAGGTCCAAAGGGTCCTAAATTAGACTTTTGTTTAATTTCATCAAAAATTGAATTTTTGGTTCTTTGATATGCTGATTCTAACAATGTTTGAGTGTTAAATCATATCTAATTTTAGAGAACTTAGTCATCACTAATTGTTGTTATTATATTTATTTTTACGTAATGTTGTTTATAAAGCTCGTGAACTAAGTCACATTTGTAAACTATTGATTCTTTGAATAAACTTATTCTTAAAGCCAGGTTATCAATTTTTAACAAAGTAGTTAAATCTTTAAATACTGTTTAATAGGACTACTTACATTGCTTTTGTTTTTGTAAACTGAAAACATATCTGACTATATGTTGCTATATATGTACAGTTATAACAGCTTATGATTCTACATCCTGTAGATACTGTTTACTTATATTTTGGCATTGCACAAGGTCATGCGTTGCTCAGACTGTTTATGACGTCTTTACACTAATTCCGTTGGATGTGTACTGGTTGATACTTTAGTCTGGGAAAAAATGATTTATTTATTAGTTGTAATTGGCATGGACTAGCTTTCAGTGATCATGAGTACTCTTTTTTTCGGTATTTTGTGTCTTTTATTTTAGTGCCTCTTACTGATCTTTTGAGTTGCAAATTGCAACTAAATTTTAGTTTGTTTTTATGTTGTGCTGTAACACTGCTTTACCAGTTTAAGGGGTTAAGGGAGGGTTGAGCACTCACAAACATGTTTAACCCTACAATATTCTGTACATGCCTGTCCCAAATCAGGAGCCTGAAGTACAGTGGTTGTCGTTGGTTCAGGTCAGTCATACATGTATTTGTTTTTTCGTAAATTGTTTTGTTATAAATTAGGCTGTTAGTTTTCTCATTTGAATTGTTTATCATTTTTCATGTTGGCCCTTTTATAGCTGACTATACAATGAGTTTTCTCTCATTGTCGAAGGCCGTACAGTGGCCTATAATTGCTTACTACCACTTCATTTTGACTCTGTTGGATAGCTGTCTCATTGGCAATTATACCGCATCTCCTAATTTTTATATTAATCCATTAATAAAGTTCCCTGAAGATGCAAACAACTTCTTCCACTTTAAGCTCTAGATCCACTTCTGATGCAATATTCTATTGAACGATAATAAAATAAATAGAATTTGTTATAAAGAATAAAAGTATGGAAATGTTTTCCGTTTTTCTTTGGGGGTTGAAATTTTAATGGGTTTGTAAGGGGGTCTTGAATTTATTTTCCTTCCTCAAGTTAGGGACATGAAAAAAATTAGAGAAATTCCACTGTTTCCTCCCATCCCCCCAGTGAAAGAAAATCACCAGTCCCTTAGCTAGGAGACCATTGTTTTTGTATAGAAGATTGATTTAAATATCAATTGTGCCAAATTCAATGGTTAACATTCTTATAATAATAATCATAGTGATAAATTATTCTTTATTTACTTACCTTTTTCGGAGCACCTGAGATATCAAACCAGTTTCGGTGGTGGTTGTGTTAATCTGTCTTTTGTTATCACATAGAATGTTGTTTACCTTTTTCTCATTTTTTACCATGGCGTTGTCAGTTTGTCTTCGACTTATGAGTTCGAATATTCCTTTATTTTCTTCCTCCTCTCTTTTTATAGAGGATAAACCCAGATAGTTACTTATCTTGCCTCAGATCTCCTCCCCAGCAAAAATAAAAGTAATCTAATACTTTGAAATTCAAAAGTAGTAAGAGAGAAAAAATCATAATTTCTGCAAAATAAAAGAAATTATTTAGATATGCAGTAAAATCCATTTTAAATAAATACCTTTCAGAGTTGTCTCCCTTATAAATGTAAATTAATTTAGTACATTTAATTTTGAATTAATCAGGTTTTTCTGAGTTCATTAAAACTTAATTTAAAAATAATGAAATAATAAATATGTCTTCATTTATTGAATATTCATGCAAAAGGGCATAGCTTTATTACATTTTGCTAATCTCAGGAAAATATTAAAACTTCCATTTGCTATCTATAAGATAGTCAACATGACAGTTCCAAAACAGATTGCTTTTTGCAGATCTTTTTTTTTAATTTAATTTTAATCCTTTCAGCCAGGTAAAACAAACAAACATTTTCAGCAGTTTGCTGTACAGATGTTGCTCCAATGTTAGTATGTTTATAATATGTTCTTGAGTTTCCTTTTGCAGAAGCAAATATTTTGACACAATCTAGTGTGTATCATTAAATCTTCAAAGCATTTTACATGGAAAAAATCACTATATAACATTATATAATGTTTTTTGTTTAATTTTAAGTACCACCTTAAAATTATGCAAAAGGCAATTCATTATTTGGTGAAAAGCCTACAAATAATTTGCCCAGAATGCAAAGTTATACCAAAAGCTACCTTTACTCTCTACCTGAACATAAGTTCATGAGAAATATAAATTTATGGAATTTTGAAAAGGGAGGAAACTCAATTAGTTTATCATTAAACACAATTTTCTTCCATGAACTAGCAGTATGAGAACCATATGTTAATATGGACTGATACTGAACTAATTATACAAAATGTGTCTGTTTTAGTCATAGAAAATAACCTTCTTTTCTTCATATGACAGTTCTAGGATCTTACATGTGATTTGAACAAAAGTTGAATACTGTGGTTTCATTATTTTCGTGGGTACTAGTTTTCGTAAATTGAGGAAAATATGTATTTTTTAGGTTATTTGATTTCATGGATTTGCTGAAGTTTGCATACTAGCCAATAGAAAATTGTTTACCTTGTTGGTTTTTCTATACCCAGGAAATCCACGAAAATTAATATCCCACCAAAATAATGAATCCACAGTATGCCTGTGTGCAGAAAATCATGAATAAATGCAAAAGAAGTTTCCTAATGAAAGCTCTGGGACCAAGGCATGGGATTGGAGCCAAACTTGAATATATGGGGAGGGAGATCCATATTGATTTTTAGCTCTAAACATTCAAGGTCAAGATCACATTTTCTACCCTGGTAAGAATTGGATGAATATTTAATTCTTGTAACCAGGGCAGGGCTTTCATTTTTTGTAGGACAAAATAACTGTGTTAAATCAAAAGAGGGAAGAATCATACCTAAAAGTAAACAGAAAAAAACTATGCCAGTAGGTTACTATAAGCTCTTCCTTATATTCTTTCTTCCAATTAAGATAGGATACCAGATTTTAATTTTGATAAGGAGAAAAAGAAAGGCATGGTGTATGCAAGCTTGCTTACTTAAGGTTCTTTAATTCTAATGTTGTTATAACCTTTGATCATTGTTTTGTTTTGGTGTGTTTAATATTGACACTTAAATCTTTGGCACCAAATATATGATTACAGCCAAAATATCACAATTGACAGAATACTTAAATGAGTGTATAACCATGTAAGAAAAGGACACATTTAGTAAATTTTTAAAGTCTGTAATCTGCTGAGTCTGACTTTAAATATCAGTGAGGTCATCTTTATGTTGCATAGAAACATGATGACAAAGGTATTTATCTTCCATAGAAACATGATGACAGAGGTATTTATCTTCCATAGAAATATGATGACAAAGGTCATCTTTATCTTCCATAGAAACATGATGACAAAGGTCATCTTTATCTTCCATAGAAACATGAAACAAAGGTCATCTTTATCTTCCATAAAAACATATGGACAGAGAATTTAATTTCCTTTAGTTCATCCAATGACATATGTATCATGTAGGTTCCAACTGACTATTTTGTTTAGCCCATGTTGTGTTTACAAGTTGTTCATTATTGATGGAGAGGTTTCCAATTAAGACACTGGGGCTCTTTTCACAAAAATCTAACGACTAAAATTCTAAAATTGATCGTAAGTTATACTGAAATGTTCAAGACTTAGGAGCAAAAGAGTCGCTGTATTATAAATATATCAATGAATAATTAAGGTAAATTAATATCTGCAGGATACTATTTTTACCCTCATTTTGTGTTAAATTAAAATTAAATTTGTGAAAATTAATTTTCACAGTTTTATGAGTTTATGCTTTATCATATTGATTTTTCTTTTGTGTGTTGGTGTACTAATTCATGATTTATTTAACCCCAAAAGTAATAGGCATCACAAAACAATTTTAAGATTCTAATTCAAAAGCTTTTATTTATGAACATTTTTGTTCCTTGCCATAGCATTAACTTCTAAGAAAAATTTTCAGTGACCAATTTTTTTCCATCTTTGAAAATAGCATTTCAAACTCCCTTCATTATAAAAGATTTGTTTGAAATCCATCATCACAAGTGAGTAATTAAAAAGGCTGTTAGTTTTCCTGTTTGAATTTTTTCACATTTTGTCATTCCAGAGCCTTTTATAGCTTACAACACAATATAAATTTTGCTTATTGTTAAATGCTGTACATTGACTCACCTATAACTGCTTACATCCATGTCCTTATATCTTTGATGTAAAGTTGTCTTATTGCCAATATTACCACATCTTCTTTATTTTTATATTCCAGATATCATTTAATAAAACTTAAGATAAAAAAAGTTGCTTTTATTTCAACTGGTGTAAACTAATTTCTGATTAAAAATATAAGATATAAGAAAAAGACAAAGATTGTTCACTTGCTTACAAAATCTAGTACAATCTAATATCAAATGTAGAATAAATCACTATCACAGCTTGCACATTTTCCAAAAACATTTCTGAATTTATGACAGATTATTTCTTTTTCTCTTAATACTAACACAAATAAATCCTGAATATACATGAAAACTCGTCATCTCATATAAATTTTTGTCAAACTTAAAGAAAATATTTAATTTTATTTATTCCTTCATTCAGCATGTAAAATAAAACACAAATAAACTGCTTCGCTGAGTGCAGCTCGATACGCCACAGAGGTCCAACCCTGAACAGTTGGGGCAAAAATGGACACAATATTCAAGCTTGATACAGGTCTGAATTTGGATTGTAATTAAATATTTGACATATTATAGGTTTCTGAATAAATGTAGTCAAAGAATTTGAAATTTGTTATATGCATTGAATTTATATTCAATTAAAGATTTCTTACTGTTGTGCAATACACTGTGCTGTTGAGCAATATTAAGTAAATCTGTTGTCAGACTATAAACAAATAAAGTTCAATTTCTTCTCAATGTCATATTTGAAATTTGTGAAAATCAATAGGGAGATTACATTAATAGCTATAAATAATTCATCAAAGTTTCATGAGAACTGCTGAAAGCCATTTTGAGTTATTGTCCAAAAACTGGAAAATCCCCCCTTTTTTAATGAATACCCCATAACTCAGAAATGTAAAATCTAAAATTTATAAAATTCTAAAGGGAGCTTACATCAAAAGATGTAAACAATTCACCAAAGTTTCATGAGAACTGCTGAAAGCATTTTTTAGTTATTGTCCAAAAACAGGAAAATCCCCCTTTTTTTATGAATAAAACCCTGTAACTCGTAAAATGTTTAATCTAAAATTTATAAAAAACAAATAGATATAAACAATTCACCAAAATTTCTTGCAAATTGGTGAAAGCATTCTTGAGTTATTGTCAAAAAACTGGAAAATCCCCCTTTTTTAATGAATAAAACCCCAAAACTCGGAAACATTAAATCTGAAATTTATAAAAAACGAAAGGGAGCTCACGTCAATAGATATAAACAATTCACCAAAGTTTCATGCATATTGGTTAAAATATTTTTGAGTTTATGTCCGACATGTTGATGACGGACGGATAGTCAATGCTATACCATAATACGTCCGTAAACGGGCGATATAAAAACGGAATATTCTATTTATAGAAAAATAAGATAGAAAATTAATTAATGAGTAGTATAAAAATTATTGGCCTTTGGTATGTCTATGCTATTCTAAAAAAACTATTGCAGAAAAAACATCAATTCTCCACTTCCACACACATCAAAAAATGGAATACATGTATCAAATATAACAATAAACTTGTATATTAAACGTCCATTTCTCATTTTTTCCATATCTTATTTACAAGGTCATGTTCATCTCCTTTAACCATTTAAGTCCTTCAACAGTGTCTCCTAAAACATATCAAATTCAGAAATATAAAATAATGTCTATAACATAATAACTCATAAAAGGATAACAGGAATTACAAAATATATTGGACAGCACAATAGAGCAGGAAATGCTGCCAAACACAGATCATATAACATTTTTTTCTTTTTTCATTTAGATAATCATTACAAGAAAGGAACAACAGTGGTAAGCAATAATGCAATAAAGATGAGACACATAGAATAAACAAAGTTGAGATGGAGGTCAATATGACAACAATCCAACAGCAAAAGCTACCAGTAAATGACAAGATGTAAACATAGTTTTAAACAATTGACAGGTCAAGTTATAAATCAATCCAATCTAAAGAAATTTAACTATCTAAGATTTGAAAAAAATAAAAAATCAATTTATGATGAGATTTCATGAAACTCTTTACATGTCTTAGGAAGGAGTGTATTTTCCATTAATCTTGGGCAATAGTGTTGAACCAAAAGATATAGTAACCTAAGCTACATCCTGTAGTGGCCAGCACATTTTGACGTGTTTTTCAAATTATGTGCTGTCAAATATTTCCTTGTTCAAGTTGGAAGTTATTTAAGGAATGACTGTAATATTTTTTCTGTCTATGAAGAAATAACATCAAAAATGTGGTGCACACTGAATAACCCGCTACGCGGGTTATTTTAAAGTGTGCACCACATTTTTTATGTTATTTTGAATAGACAAAAAAAATATTACAGTCATTTCTTATAATTTAATTCTAAATTCCATTTTAAACCGGAGTAAACCATGAAAAAACGTTGATGACGTCACGGTCACATGACAAAATTATGTCTATGAGCTGATAAACAAAACAACGTCAGCCAATCAGAAGACGCGTTACATTCAAAATTAAATTATATCCTGTTGTTAAATACTGTGAAAATTTGTTATTGTGTATAACTTTACAACACATGGTTTAGATAGGCTGTACGGTTGCCTATAATTGCTCAGAACTCCAGATAAGAATTCACAAATTGGGGTTTTTACCCACCATTTTTTATGTAATTGAGTGATAAAGTTTTTTAATTGCATTATCAATTCCATTTCACCCCTCAATCAAATATCAAATTGGGTTTTTCACCACCAAGCTCCTTAATGTATTGGGTTTTTTCATCAACACACAATATTGAATATTTAGGCATGTTATAATCACATTATATCAAACCGAGATGTTAATCCATCTTTAATATGTTTCTTTGTATATGTGATAGCTGTTTTATTTGGTTTATACACTGACGAGCAATTGTACATTTAATTTGTGTCCGGTTAAAGTTCTACCAGTTTTGTATTTTCATTTACTTATATAAACTGCAGCTGGTGTCACTAGTTGGACAGTAACTAACTACCTTTCTAGATTAAATATGATCATCACCCTACAGTTTAGTTGGGGTAGGTGTGGCTAAGTGTTTTGATTTTTATGTAATATACATGATATATGTGAACAGTAGGTGATGTAAGATAGTTTTGCCAGTCCTATCACCTATTTGCCAGACCTACTTTTAAAAAAAAAATAAGAAGTTCCCAGATTTAAGATATACCCCAAAACCTTGACCAGGTTTATAGGGTGGTTTAATGACAGAGACCACATTCAATTTAAATTTACAAATAATACTGCAACATCAAATAAATAAATGACAATGTTACACTGCACTTGCCAAGAAGACAACTATCTTAAGCATACAGAACAAGTAGACCAAAAACAAAGAAAGATTCAAGCTGCATTGACGTAAAAACGGATATAAGTAAGGCATGCGTGTTCACTCATCAACTAAACAACTAAAATGAAAAAATAATATATAAACTAAAATTATACTTGAATTTTTTTATTTAATTTAATTAACATAAAATCTAGGTTAAGTTGTCCCTTATTATAACTTTCGGTTTCCGACGCTTTCCAACTTCATATCTTGTTATAATTGATTTGGCCTTTTACTGTTACAACTGATATAGGATATATAGTTCTTGACGAAACCCCGTGTTTGTTGTTCTAACAATTTTCTCGTTAAGGCACGCAAACACGCCCTTGCGTTCGATGGACGCTTCCAAAAACACTAGCTACGTCTTGTTATCATTATAATTATCCCTCAGCTATCAAAAAGAAGCTGAAAACATGCTTCTATTCAATATTTTTACCGGATATTACTTTCATTTTAACATTGTGTGTTAAGATAAATCCCGAGCAATTCGAAAAAATTATGACAACATTACAAACGCTAATTGGATAAACCAGAGAAGATCAAAATGTTTTCATCAACACGTGTACCTTTTGAGCAACAGAAAATTCCAACAGGGACCCATTTCAACTACTTGATGCAACGCTCTATTTTTAGAACGAAAGTCACTTCCAATTATAAATATTATAAAAATAGATTTACATGACGACTATGTAATAGATAAGGGTAAATAACGCAAACGATAGCGAATAAAAGCGTTAAGAACTCATGGTTTTGGCATATAATTGGGTTTTCCTTCGAATGAATTGGGTTTTTGAACGCTGCAACGGGCAATTGTATTGGGTTTTTAATAATTTTTATTGCGTGATCACGCAAATACGCAGCTTATCTGGAGCTCTGATTGCTTACATCCGCTTCATTTAAACATTGATGGATAGTTGTCTCATTGGCACATACCACATCTCCTTATTTTTATAAAGGAGATATTTGGGTCACATAAAACTGGTTTAAACCCCACCACATTTTTGTGCCTGTATAAAATGAGTACTATAAGACTTATGTTAGGCAAAATAAAATATAGTTGTATTTCCTGCCTCCCTACCTACCCTAAATTTTCATGCCTAGCCAAACACATATTATAAACATTTTTGGTTAAGAAAATCCAGACATTTTTGGTATAAAACATGGTTAAGCTCTATTAAAGCCAGAACATTTCTCTATATAGTCTGTCTATGTAAAATATTGAGGGAAAAAAATATTTACCTACCTACCTTTTTTTTCTACCATGAGACAGGAAACAAGTATATATTTGTGTTGGCCTAATGATGGCTGCTGATGCTATTCTTCTTGTTTAGACAATTGAAAGTTTACCTTTTGGCATGTATTCCAAACCAACATAACCATCATATCCATGGTCTTCTAAAAGTTTGAATACATAGGAATAATCCACTTCTCCTTGAAATCCTGGTTCACTTCGATCTGGTGCTTGTGCCACTTGTATATGACCTAAATTAGTGTTACAAAATTACAGTAATGTACAAGGTACAATATAAATTCTCTTTGCTAAGACTATTGATTCAGCAATAAATTACAAGTCAGCATATATTGTAAAAGATTGTGATTGAAGTACCGGGTGGTTTAAGTTTGTTCTGGAAAAAAGACAGCATCAGTCTGATGTCATATATTTAGCCCAAAATTCCATGACTACTGTCCTGCACGATACCTGATTATACCAAAACAAATTGTTTTCTACCTCCTGGCAGACAAAATAGGGAAGGTAGGTAGTAAAATATTTATATAGAGAAATGTTCTGGATTTTGGTGCTTAACCAAAAATGTACATGAAATGTGTTATGTGTGGTATGTATTTTGCTCATTGTTGAAGTTCATACAGTGACCTATAGTTGTTAATTTCAGCGTCATTGGCAATCATACCACATCTTCTTATTTTTATATGTATGGAGGCAGGAAACAATTATATTATTTGGGCCTCACTATAGTATAAAACATTGGGTAGTGATCTGTATTTTCTGAAATGTCAGAGATGATTACGATAATCTCTATATGTCATTTATTTGGATTTCATAGATTTATTTATTTAAGATAATTATTAATTTGATTCTAATAGAACATATAAGGTAATTTTGTCAACCATTAAAGCCCTATACACACGACACTGTTATGCTGTTCTGTTTTACCCCCTCTTATAATAATATTATATTATTCAATCATAAATAAAAAAAAGTCACATTTTTTACCTAAAAATGTTCTTTTTATCAAATTTTATTACATTCTGAGCATACAAGAAGCCTGAAAACGACGGTGTTTACATTTGACACTGAAAGCATACATATGACATCACCTTGTTTAGTTGCCAAAGATGATAACAACATTTCACGGAATTTTTGCTTTATGAAATTTTACACTGAAATAATAACTGAAATGTGAAATGGACTGATTTGTTTATTTTGCATTAGAATATAGATAACCGTACTGTATTTGAAGCTTGGTCTACGTAAAACATGGGTTTACTGTCGCAAATTAAGTTTACCATGTCGTATAAATAAGGTGGGCGTAGCAAAGGAACAGCCAAATTTGTGCATTAATGCATTTACACTAAAGGTAGGTATACTGTTATTATACTGGTTGACGATATATAGGTCGTCATATTAGAATTTCATTTATATTACTGCATAGAGGGGATGAATATTTTTCATTTTCTTGATGAAAAACCATTTTGCTTACTTTTCTGAAGTTACTACAGTATATTATTTTCAAAACATTGATAAATGATTTATGGAAAATCAATTTTAACTGGTCTTATAAGGCTCTCAGTTGCCTTGGTTATTAGAAACTATTGGTTGTCCGTTACAATGTGATTGATGGTTTCATTTAATTGAATCATTATTTTACTTTTTCAGCTGTAAGTAATTTCATTTCACACAAATCTATTTGTAGTATGACTTGACCTTAGACCAAATGACTTTAAAATAAATAAGGATCTTCTTCATCTTCTTATAAAAATATGATCACATATCCAAGTAAGGTTGCAACCCCTTTTAAAACATCCTGAAACCACTTTTCTGCACAAATTTCTGTCCCTCCTCCCCACTTCTTCATAGCGAGGGTATAAATACTCATCAAAGTTACAAAGCATATACCATTGAATGAATGAATGCCAGACATGCAATTTGTCTATATAAGGGACTGACATCAAAAGTCTAGGGAAAAATCAAATCAATTATTAAAATTGAATAGTACTGAAACAAAAAAATTAGATAGTTGTGCCAAATCTGGCTAAGGACTTAAGACAGAAACTAATTTAAATACACAATAAACCTTCATTTTAGTTATTCCTGTTAACATCTAATAATAATTTATTTTTGGATGTAACACGTCTTCTGATTGGCTGAAAGTTTTTTGTCTATTAGCTCATAGACATAATTTTGTCATGTGACCGTGATGTCAACAATTTTTTTTTCATGATTTACTCCTGTGCACCACATTTTTGATGTTATTTCAATCTGGGTATAGAACCAACAAATCTAAAAAATTTGTATGACCTACAGTAATTGTCATACCTATATATTGATAATATTTCTTAAAATTCTCTGTAAAATTTCCATGTAACAGCTGCATATGAAAGAAATCCTGTAACATATAATTGTATGGTAAGAATTATTCAAAGGTAAATAATTTAGACAGATCTAAAAGATAAACTTTTTTAGTTTTATTCCACATTTAACACATTTGAAAATAAGAAATTCTGAATTTATAACTCTATAAAAAGTTGTCAATTATCTTGCCTTTATTTAACATACTAGTATACATTATAAGAATATATAAGTATAAGAAACTGACATTTACAAATGCCAATATTGTAAAATTTAAAAGTTGTCAAAATTCTATGCTATGTACAATACCAGTTATGGAATGTTAGTTCATGAGAAGTCTCTCATGGATTACTACATGACCTTCTTTCATTTTAGGGTTCCCTGTACTTTAGGTATAGGGTTCAGTGTATATTAAGGATTAAGGTAGAGTTTTTTTTAGGTTTGGGTTAAGTCTTAGGGTAAGGTCTTGGGGTTAGGGCTAATGTTAAGGTTATTCTAGTATATCCCTATATAAGTTTGGAGCCCGAAAGTAAAAGAAGGCTCATTCTAGACATACAAATTGTTTTTGTTTACAAAATATGTATATAGTCATACCATTTTCAAGACTGCTTTCAATCTTGCTTTTCTTTTGTCAAATTTTTTATGGAGATCTTGCTTATAGCATGTGATTGTCTGTTTGTTTGTTAATATTAAAATGAAAGTCCTTTCTTTGGCAATTAAAGATAGCCTTTGTACGAAGACTTCATTAGTTTTATATATATTTCATGATAAATTCCACATATGTTCCTTCAAAGAGAAATTTTTCATTGAAAATAAATGAGTACATGTACTGCTTAACTTAAAGTACAAGTACATGTACCACTAAAGACAACTCTAGATGTGCTCTTGACTTTACTGTTAGGTGTAAATTCAGAAACTGTCAAGTTAAAGAACAACAATAAATGAGCTATTCATTCAATATATATTATTTGTCTTTTAACTAGAAATGTGATTGATCTTTCAAAAGGATACACCCTGCCCAAAAATACAATTAGTGATCTGTAGTAAGTAAATTCAATTATCTCCCCTTTTCATATTGGACCAGGATTATATTCCTTTAAGCACATCCTCAGGTATTATTCTACAACTCTATTAAATTTCATCATTATCTGTTGTGGAGGAGTTGTACTTACAAGGCATAAGGACAAATGGATGGACTGGGCAGTTCCTCCCCTCCAACCCCCCAAAAAAAGCAACCAACAAAAAGATGACATGAAAACCTGTGATTACTGACACTCATAAACTTACAAACTGTAACTTCACATTTGGTCTGTTAAGTTTCTTTATTATTTCAACAGCTGAAAGGAAACGATATATTTCATTTATCACACTTGCTGAACTTACTATATACAACTTACAAGTAATTTGATCTGATAATTTTTATATTCCATTTTTTACCTAGACCATTATCTAGTTGAATCATGTTTAACTTATCATACAAAAAATCCAGAATTTTAACAACAAATAAAACTACTGTTGATAGTATTCCAGTTCTAAAATTGTATGAGCAAGGTTTTTTTTAATATTTGATGAGATTTATGTTGCTCCATCTTTAGTGTTCTGTAGTATGATTTGTTATTGTTATTTGTCTTTTTGTTGTTTTGCTTGTGACCATGATGTGGTCAGTTTTTATTGGACTTATGTTTATTTGAATGCTCCCCTCTGTCATCTCTCTTGCTTATGACCATGATGTGGTCAGTTTTTATTGGACTTATGTTTATTTGATTGCTCCCCTCTGTCATCTCTCTTGCTTATGACCATGATGTGGTCAGTTTTTATTGGACTTATGTTTATTTGAATGCTCCCCTCTGTCATCTCTCTTGCTTGTGACCATGATGTGGTCAGTTTTTATTGGACTTATGTTTATTTGAATGCTCCCCTCTGTCATCTCTCTTGCTTGTGACCATGATGTGGTCAGTTTTTATTGGACTTATGTTTATTTGATTGCTCCCCTCTGTCATCTCTCTTGCTTATGACCATGATGTGGTCAGTTTTTATTGGACTTATGTTTATTTGAATGCTTCCCTCTGTATATCTCTCTTGCTTGTGACCATGATGTGGTCAGTTTTATTGGACTTATGTTTATTTGAATGCTCCTCTGTCATCTCTCTCTGCTTGTGACCATGATGTGGTCAGTTTTATTGGACTTATGTTTATTTGAATGCTCCCTCTGTCATCTCTTGCTTGTGACCATGATGTGGTCAGTTTTATTGGACTTATGTTTGAATGCTCCCTCTGTCATCTCTCTTGCTTGTGACCATGATGTGGTCAGTTTTATTGAACTTATGTTTATTTGAATGCTCCCCTCTGTCATCTCTCTTGCTTGACCATGACCATGATGTGGTCAGTTTTATTGGACTTATGTTTATTTGAATGCTCCCTCTGTCATCTCTCTTGCTTATGACCATGATGTGGTCAGTTTTATTGGACTTATGTTTATTTGAATGCTCCCTCTGTCATCTCTCTTGCTTATGACCATGATGTGGTCAGTTTTATTGGACTTATGTTTATTTGAATGCTCCCTCTGTCATCTCTCTTGCTTATGACCATGATGTGGTCAGTTTTATTGGACTTATGTTTATTTGAATGCTTTCCTCTGTCATCTCTCTTGCTTGTGACCATGATGTGGTCAGTTTTATTGGACTGCTCCCTCTGTCATCTCTCTTGCTTATGACCATGATGTGGTCAGTTTTATTGGACTTATGTTTATTTGATTGCTCCCTCTGTCATCTCTCTTGCTTATGACCATGATGTGGTCAGTTTTATTGGACTTATGTTTATTTGAATGCTCCCTCTGTCATCTCTCTTGCTTGTGACCATGATGTGGTCAGTTTTATTGGACTTATGTTTATTTGAATGCTCCCTCTGTCATCTCTCTTGCTTGTGACCATGATGTGGTCAGTTTTTATTGGACTTATGTTTATTTGATTGCTCCCCTCTGTCATCTCTCTTGCTTATGACCATGATGTGGTCAGTTTTTATTGGACTTATGTTTATTTGAATGCTTCCCTCTGTATATCTCTCTTGCTTGTGACCATGATGTGGTCAGTTTTTATTGGACTTATGTTTATTTGAATGCTCCCCTCTGTCATCTCTCTTGCTTGTGACCATGATGTGGTCAGTTTTTATTGAACTTATGTTTATTTGAATGCTCCCCTCTGTCATCTCTCTTGCTTATGACCATGATGTGGTCAGTTTTTATTGGACTTATGTTTATTTGAATGCTCCCCTCTGTCATCTCTCTTGCTTGTGACCATGATGTGGTCAGTTTTTATTGGACTTATGTTTATTTGAATGCTCCCCTCTGTCATCTCTCTTGCTTATGACCATGATGTGGTCAGTTTTTATTGGACTTATGTTTATTTGAATGCTCCCTCTGTCATCTCTCTTGCTTATGACCATGATGTGGTCAGTTTTTATTGGACTTATGTTTATTTGAATGCTCCCCTCTGTCATCTCTCTTGCTTATGACCATGATGTGGTCAGTTTTTATTGGACTTATGTTTATTTGAATGCTTTCCTCTGTCATCTCTCTTGCTTGTGACCATGATGTGGTCAGTTTTTATTGGACTTATGTTTATTTGAATGCTCCCCTCTGTCATCTCTCTTGCTTATGACCATGATGTGGTCAGTTTTTATTGGACTTATGTTTATTTGAATGCTCCCCTCTGTCATCTCTCTTGCTTATGACCATGATGTGGTCAGTTTTTATTGGACTTATGTTTATTTGAATGCTCCCCTCTGTCATCTCTCTTGCTTATGACCATGATGTGGTCAGTTTTTATTGGACTTATGTTTATTTGAATGCTTTCCTCTGTCATCTCTCTTGCTTGTGACCATGATGTGGTCAGTTTTTATTGGACTTATGTTTATTTGAATGCTCCCCTCTGTCATCTCTCTTGCTTATGACCATGATGTGGTCAGTTTTTATTGGACTTATGTTTATTTGAATGCTCCCCTCTGTCATCTCTCTTGCTTATGACCATGATGTGGTCAGTTTTTATTGGACTTATGTTATTGCTCCCCTCTCTTGTTGGGTAGCTGAATCAGTAGCATATACTTAAACATATCCTTTATTTATACACATTAGCAACATACCATTATATACAATACAGTTCAGTTTGCCACTGAACAACATAAAAAAAAAAAATTAATAAATGTCCATCCTCTAAAGGACTGAGTTGTAATTCAACCAGGGTTCCAATTGGGCTGTGGTATCAGATAAGATTTGTAAAAAGGTAACAGAGGCCAAGTATTCTAAATGGCTCAGTTGATTGATTGATTGTTGGTTGCTTATTAACGTCTAGCTCAGTTGAAGTATCTAATAACAAATGAATAATCTATTAAAGTTTGTGGTTTATTCTTAGCATCAAAATGCATTGAAAGAGATATTAAAACAACAGTAAGTTTTAAAAAATATTAGTTAAACTGTTTCATATGAACTTGGTATGCATTGATTCCATTTACCTTTATGAACATCGGTTAAATAATATCCTGGAATAGTCACACTGTCATTAATTGGCTCAAGCATACATGTCAGTCCTTCCTGTTAAAGTAAAGAAAGAAAATTTTTGTTGTAAGTTGAGAACATTTATTTCTTTATCATACCCTATTAATGCAAATACATGCACAGACTTGCATTTTGTTTTATAACCAAAACCGAACATGTATTTACCAATTTTGGACGAGATCCTGCGGAAAATTAAGTATCTGAATTTAAACTACTGGGTGATTCTAGACAAGCAGACAGTTAGTTGCTGAGAGTATCATTTACCCAGTAATAGGTGCATTCAGATTGATAATGATTTGTAACACACATTTTGTCAGAAAAATTTTCTGTTTTCATATGTTGTAATTTTTTTATTATATGTGTCGTAATTTCTGCTTCTTGCTATGTTTTTGTATAGTTATAAAGCCAGCAAATACGAATAAACTCACAAAACTTGTAACTAAACTAGGGATAAATAAATACGGCTGTCAATTCTGTTTTCTGTTCTCTCTTGGTAGCGTGAATAAATAATCAAAAGTAAAAATGATACGTTTATTAAACATCTAGAACTGTCGATATATTTCAATACATGTACAGTATTCGAGCAACAATATATAATTAACATACGGGGTGGAACTACTAAAATAATATTCTTTCTCTTGTATTTTTTGCACGGGCGAATGGGATTATCTTAAATTCTACAATGACAACGTAAATAAATGCAAGGCATACAGCTATCTGCGCTGCTTTTTACCTCTAAACTACGACCCTTATTTGTAATATAAACTGCGAGGCATACAGCTAAATGCGCTGCTTCTTACCTCTAGGAACCCCCGGGCTGAGCCTTGCTGCAAGCCAAATGTAAACACAGCAAAGACTCACGAACGTGACGTTGCACTGGTATTTATTTGAAATTACCGGAAGTAAATATTCTAAGCAGGAAGAAAAGCATAACGTCAAACACTGACATAAAATATAGGAGTCCTCGACTCAATATGCTTATAATAATACACTTTTGTTACTAAACCAATCAAGACATATTAATTCTTCCAGTTAAGACCTCACAAATGAACACTTTTGGGTTCACGATTAGAATATTGACCCAACGGTAACGTTCTGAACAATACATGACAAAGTTGCGCCATATACGACGTTATCGATACATCTAATAACATAAAGTAAAACGTACGTTAATTACTCATTCAATATACTAAATACTAGAAATAACTACTGACAACTCATATAAACTCTCTTAATACAATAATAACAATATTTCTTTACTTGGAAATAACCAATACACACATTTACAACAATATGTAATTGATTCTATTTCTATAAAACAAAGTTTTCTGCTCTTACTTTTGCAAATTTATCAGCAATCAAGGCAATATTCTCTAAATAAGTCTCATCACATAGTTTCTGGTCCAATCCTTTTGTCACACCTGCCATTACATGGATTCTGAAATAAAAGTTCAAATGTTAATAATCCTTTACCAAACAATCAAGATCATATTCCTTAATGAAAAAGGTTAAAATCAGTTATTGTTTTCTTTGCACTGTTTCTCAATTTGGTTTAAAGCTTACCAGTACTACATGCTTTACTATTTTGCTCATTGTTAAAGTCAGTACTGTTTACATCCTTGTCTTTTGGTCTTTGCTGGATAGTTGTCTCGTACCACATCTCCATATTTTGTTATTTTGAATAAACTCTGTTTGTACTGATTTCAGATAACTTTCATTTTAAAATTTAGGTCACAAGAAAAACTGAACACATTATATCTTGCTTTCAGTAACAAAATACAAATTAAAACAATAGTAATTACATATCTTTACAATCTTTTTCATGTAAATAAATTATTACCTTAACTATTTTAATTTGTTATATTACATGCATAATAAGTCTTACAAGAATGTATCACTTTACCTTTTGCAATCCAAAGCTTTGGCATACTGTATATTAATGTCAACATTATCTTGGAATTCTTTTTTTCTGTCAGGTAATGCTGCAATGCCTCTATCACCATTTCTAACGTCACCTTTAATTAGCAAAACACAAAATTATTGTAAGTAAAATAAAATTTTGTTGAAATCAAACAAAGTTCAATTTTGGACCCTTTTGACCTCAATGTGGACAAAGTTGATAACGGGCCCAAAATCAAAAATCTAAATACATGGTTAGATTCAGCATATCAAAGAACCCCATATATTCAATTTTTGTTGAAATCAAACAAAGTTTAATTTTGGACCCGATTTGGACCAACTTGAAAACTGGGCCCATAATCAAAATTTAAAGACATGTTTAGACTCAGCATATCAAAGAACCCTAAGAATTCAATTTTGTTAAAATCAAATTAAGTTTAATTTTGGACCCTTTGGACCTTAATGTAGACCAATTTGAAAACAGGACCAAAAATTAAGAATCTAAATACATGGTTAGATTCAGCATATCAAAGAACCCCATATATTCAATTTTGTTGAAATCAAACAATGTTTAATTTTGGACCCCAATTTGGACCAACTTGAAAACTGGGCCCATAATCAAAATCTAAATACATGATTAGATTCAGCATATCAAAGAACCCTAAGAATTCAATTTTGTTAAAATCAAACTAAGTTTAATTTTGGACCCTTTGGACCTTAATGTATACCAATTTGAAAACAGGACCAAAATTAAGAATCTAAATACACGGTTAGATTCAGCATATCAAAGAACCCCATATATTCAATTTTGTTGAAATCAAACAAAGTTTAATTTTGGACCCTTTTGACCTCAATGTGGACAAAGTTGATAATGGGGCCCAAAATCAAAAATCTAAATACATGGTTAGATTCAGCATATCAAAGAACCCAATATTTTCAATTTTGTTGAAATCAAACAAAGTTTAATTTTGGACCCGATTTGGACCAACTTGAAAACTGGGCCCATAATCAAAAATTTAAAGACATGTTTAGATTCAGCATATCAAAGAACCCTAAGAATTCAATTTTGTTAAAATCAAATTAAGTTTAATTTTGGACCCTTTGGACCTTAATGTAGACCAATTTGAAAATGGGACCAAAATTAAGAATCTAAATACATGGTTAGATTCAGCATATCAAAGAACCCCATATATTCAATTTTTGTTGAAATCAAACAAAGTTTAATTTTGGACCCCAATTTGGACCAACTTGAAAACTGGGCCCATAATCAAAATCTAAATACATAATTAGATTCAGCATATCAAAGAACCCTAAGAATTCAATTTTGTTAAAATCAAACTAAGTTTAATTTTGGACCCTTTTGACCTTAATGTAGACCAATTTGAAAACGGGACCAAAATTAAGAATCTAAATACACGGTTAGATTCCGCATATCAAAGAACCCCAATAATTCAATTTTGATGAAATCAAACAAAGTTTAATTTTGGACCCTTTGGACCTCAATGTGGACCAATTTAAAAACAGGGCCCCAAATCCAAAAACTTAATACACGGTTAGATTCAGCATATCAAAGAACCCCATATATTCAATTTTGTTGAAATCAAACAAAGTTTAATTTTGGACCCCAATTTGGACCAACTTGAAAACTGGGCCCATAATCAAAATCTAAATACATAATTAGATTCAGCATATCAAAGAACCCTAAGAATTCAATTTTGTTAAAATCAAACTAAGTTTAATTTTGGACCCTTTGGACCTTAATGTAGACCAATTTGAAAACGGACCAAAATTAAGAATCTAAATACACGGTTAGATTCCGCATATCAAAGAACCCCAATAATTCAATTTTGATGAAATCAAATAAAGTTTAATTTTGGACCTTTGGACCTCAATGTGGACCAATTTAAAAACGGGCCCAAAATCCAAAAACTTAATACACGGTTAGATTCAGCATATTAAAGAACCCCAAGAATTCAAGAATAAAACCCCATTGAAATTGGTCAAGAAATAAGCAATTTATACAAAGTATCTTCTTTTGCACAATACTGTGCAATTAAATATTTCTTGCAATTACGCAATACTGTGCAATTGAATATTTCTTGCTATATCGACCCAACAATATTAATGAACAAATATAATAGAAAACTCGAGAAATATAGTTCTGTGACCATGTCTAAGTGCCATGTTGTTGAAGTTAGATCCTCTTCAGGTAGAGTATATACTATAAACATGCAGTCAGGGTTATGACTTGTAAAATCAATTTTATTTACTAGCTACATGTAGTTCAGCACTTAACTAATTTTTGAGGTACAGCTATCTCCCTTAGTCAACCAGATTTTTTTTAGAACTTTTAAAGGTAGCACTTAGAAATTAATATCTTCTATTCTTCTTCAATTTCTCTTCATTACATCATGTACATTGTTCTGATAGAGTGTTTTAATGACAGTCGTTAAAAGTTTCTTTACTATTCATAAAAGTACAAATCCATGGCCAATGAAAATATCATATGTCAATAATTGTCAAATAAATGCATATTTGAAAGTCTCAGTAGAAGGAAATATTTGTTTTAATCACATTGAATATACATCATAATTTTTTTTATATCGATCAACAGCAAGAATAATTCTTGAACTTCTTAATGATATCCCATCAAATACACTATTTGAAAAGTTTTCTTGTCTCAGATCAACAGATTGTTTAATCTACCATAAGGCCTTATATATACAAAGATGTTCATATTTATGGATCTCTCCAAGAATATCTGTGAAACAAAATCTTCTATATAACAAATAGTTATGGAATGCAACTAAAATCAATAACAACTTTACTGAATATACCAAAGACAAGAACAAACACATTTAAAAGGTCTTTAGCATTCTCCGAGTGGTCCAACTATATGGAATAAAACAAGCTTCCAGAAGCACTGTAACACATGTCAAATAAAAATACTTTTAAATCAAATTGGTTTAGGTTTTTACTGCATAATCCAGGATTTATTCAATGATGTATTTTAAATATCAATAATTTCTTCTGTTCTGGATGGGAGAAGGGAGGCACGTTTTTAGACCCCCAACCATGCATAATGTTAAATTTTAACTTGTCTTGTTATATTTTAATAAAATGCTTCACTCAGCACAGCTTGATACGACCGCAGAGGTCGAACCCTGAACAATTAGGGCAAATTTGGACACAATATTCAAGCTTGATACTGTCTGAATTTGGATTGTGATCAAATTTTTGACATAATATAGGTTTCTGACAATAAATAAATGTGGTCAAAGATCTTTAAAATCTATTGTGCAATACTGTGCAACTGAAGATTTCTTCTTGAAACTTTTCAAAAAACTTGAAATTTGAAAAATTTTGAAGAAAATAAATTGGAAAAAAAATCCCCCCCCAAACTTTTTGAACCCCCCTCCCCTTTTTGGAGCAATTACCCCCAAACTCAATCCCAGCCTTCCTTTTGTAGTATGGAACCTTGTAGTACAATTTTAGAGAGATCCATACAATTAAACACAAGTTACTTTCTGGAACCTAGAAAAATGCTTGTTTTTGGCCCCTTTTTTGCCCCTAATTCCAACATGTTTGGGGCAATTACCCCCAAACTGAATCCCAGTCTTCCCTTTTGTGATATGGAACATTGTGGTACAATTTCAGAGAGATCCATACACTTACACACAAGTTATTGTCCAGAAACTACAAAAATGATTGTTTGTTGGCCCCTCATTCCAAAACTGTTGGTACTGTAACCCCCAAAATCAATCCCAACCTTCTTTTGTGGTATTGAACCTTCTTGAAAAATTTCATAGACGTCCATTCACTTAAACTAAAGTTAATGTCCGGAAACCAAATGTGTCTTCGGACGATGACAACACCAACGCCCACATCATACCATTATACAAACCCAAAAAAATTTTTGTGGTCAAAAGAAAATGCAATCACCCACATGTATAGCCAGTCAAGGTCGTTAAAAACTTCCATATATATATAATCACCCACAATTTATTAATTTGCGTGCCTTTGAGGTTAAATTCAACAATAGCAATAACTATTAAAGATATGCAGTAATAATATATGTCATGTTCAATATAGAATTTTACAACATTTCAGAGTTGCACTCTTTGTTTTTTTGTAGTTTAAAAAATGTAGACAGAAGTTAGTCCGAGATTACTCTGACGTCCAACGGCTGTTTTGCCAGACAAGCTGGGGCCGTGGTCCCACGGCCCCAGCTTGTCTGGCAAAACAGCCGTTGGACATCAGAGTAATCTCGGACTAGACAGAAGTAAGTGGTATATCACATGTACTAGATTTTGACCTTAGAGGAACCTTAAGTTCAAGTTACAGAGGGTAAAAAGAAAATTTAGTGACTGAAATGAGACATGCCTGGATAGCCATTAAATAGAACATGCTCTAGTCCTAATTTCTTCTTGACATTTTGTAGCTGTTCCTTTGGTTCTGCAAATGGAAAAGCGCATTCAACATAATGGAAACCCGCTGTCTTCGCTTTTTCGTAGCGCTCTGATATGGATTTTACTTCAGGAAAGAGCGTAGTTAAATTAGCTGCTAGTTTAAGAGGCATTACATCTGTTTGTATGTTTCTAACAAACGTAACACCTAATTTATGCAGAACTGTCAAAGTTGCAGACGATTTCACAGGTAACATGTGCTGTTAAGTTGGACCGGATGTTTACATTATAAAAGCTGGATCTTTTGGAAGTTTTCCTACACGTAATTTATCCTTTCAAAATAAAGCCTAAAGCTAACATTGGATGACTTTTGTGAAGTAATTTCTCATTCGACAATACTTTTTGATTTTATCCAATTACAATGCGGGTATTGCCAGGGTTTAGGTAAAACTACAAACATGGATGAATCATAGACATATTTTGCTCCCTGAATCTTGAAATCAAAAAGTACCCGAGTAAACATAACCAGAAATTTATGTAAAAAAGTCAATTTAAAAAGTGACGACCATATTCCTGTTCAGAGCTGTTTTTGTAAGTGGGTAGACATCAAAGTTAGAAAAACTTTATCATTATGACATTTCCATAGATCATTAGATGGACTATTTATCCTTCTTACTTTTATACTTATAGTTTACATGGAAAGGTTTTTCTGGTTTGACTGCTCAACGAATCTTTAAAAAAAGCCTGTAAAATTCTATTGGGAAAATTTTGGTATCGGGTCCGTTTGCGCCCAATACACGTTCGCAACCTACACGTTCGCACCCCACATGTTCGCCCCCTGGGTACGTTCACACCCTTTTCTTTTATTCAAAAACCTGATGAATTATAAGATGTTTTTTAAGATGTTTATCTCAAAATAAAGAAAAATTCGGCAATTTTTAAATTTTTTAAATGAAATATTGTTTTAAATTGATTTGATGATTAATTATTATATGTTAATTATGTATGATTACTGTTAATATATGGTGTTTACACAGCTTAACTTGATGCAAATTCTGCATGTAGTTAGCATGTATTTAACTTGGTATGAGTAAAAACAATTAAAGATTCAAAATGTTATTGTTGTTGAGTTTAATAGCGGTTTGGTATCTTAACATTAAAATAATATTCAACTCAAAAAACCTTTTTTAGAAAGTCACTTTATTTTGAAACAATGAAAAAAAATAATAAATATAGCAATACACTAACCAAAATACGATTAAAAAAATATTCAAAACATAAA
Organism: Mytilus coruscus; assembly: GCA_017311375.1. Classification (NCBI taxonomy): domain Eukaryota; kingdom Metazoa; phylum Mollusca; class Bivalvia; order Mytilida; family Mytilidae; genus Mytilus; species Mytilus coruscus. The sequence goes on along the minus strand of CM029595.1, from coordinate 79,238,163 downwards.
ACGTCACTTAATTTTGCATGTTTTGAAACAATGAAAAAAAACTTATTTATAGCAATACAATAACCAAAACACAATTAAAAAAATATTCAACACAAAAATCGTTTTTAGAAAGTCACTTCATTTTAAAACAATGAACAAAAAAAATATTTATAGCAATACACTAACCAACATGACCAAAATATGATTGAAAAATTATTTAACACAAAATCAATAAAAAGGGTGCGAACAGACCCGGGGTATGAACGTGAATGGGCGCGAACAGACCCGGATTCGAAAATTTTTAATCAACTACCACACCTTCAATTCTGGCCATTAATTTGTTTTGTCTAAAAGATCATTCATATAACATTATTTTTACAAAATGAAGAGACTACCTCAGTCATCACATCAAAACTGTAATGGGTTAATATTAAGCTACACATGTAATACAAGGAAAACTGGTATCTTCATCTACAGAATACCTCTTAACTTTAATATGTTGAAGATAACAAGAAGTCACATTCATGCATGGTGTACCAAATCAGCTTTCAAGACGTTTTGTCGTTTCCGCCACACTGTCAGTTTGGCTACAGTTGTTTCAGCCTGAATTGATTCCCTGGATCAGCAATACTTTTTCATATTGTTCTTTTTAAACATATATATATGCATTAATTGTTTTGACAGAAGTTTCGTTTTGAAACATGTGAAAAGAAATATTACTTAAACAAAAGTGATGCGGTCATAAAGTCAAAAAGTGCATCTGCTCTGAAACAAGAGGACACATGACTTTCTTATGTCACACATGATTAAGACATTAATAATGTTTCCATTTGACTTTGGTTTGATTAATTTATTTTTTATAGCAAACTGAGACATTTGTTCCATTACAAACATGTATGAGAAACATGGCCACCAATGGTATTCATACTTCTGGTGTGCTGATTCCATTTTTAACAGAAATATGTTTGATAATGTGCATTCCTCTTATTGAGTTGTTTCATCAGCATTCCAAATCTCCTTATTTCTATATGGTTTCATGGGTTTGTTGATGTGTCAACATGGAGTTAAAACCTCACTTCTAATTCAAGATGACCAATAGTACCAGTCACTTTCCTCAGCTGAAGGGAAAGCTCAAACGAGAGCAGCAGTTAAAATATACATTCAAAGGTTCCAATTTTCTTTGCATGATGTCACAATTTCTCTGGTGAAGGGAAGGTTTAAACGAGAGCGGAGGTGAAAATAAACATACGTACAAAGATAAAAATTAGAAGGTATGGTATGATTGCCAATGAGACAACTCTCCACCAGAGATCAAATGACATAGAAGTTAACAACTATACATGTAGGTCACCGTACAGCCTTCAACAATGAGCAAAACCTATACCAAATGTAAAGGTTCCAATTCTATTCGTATGATGTCATAATTCAGCTGATGAAGGGAAGGTTCAAACGAGAGTAGAAGAAATGATATACATGTAAAAGTCCAGTTCTTTTTATACGACCAAAAACAAATTTTCGGTCGTATATTGGTATCACGTCCGCGTTGTCCTAAGACATTTGGTTTTCGTACAATAACTTTAGTATGAGTAAATAAAAATCTATGAAATTTAAACACAAGGTTTATGACCACAAAAGGAAGGTTTGGATTGTTCTTGGGGGTTATGGTCCCAACAGTTTAGGAATTAGGGGCCCAAAAGGGGCCCAAATAAGCATTTTTCTAGTTTCCAGACAATAACTTGTGGAATGGTGTATGGATCTCTCTGAAATTATACCACAAGTTTCCAGACCACAAAGGGATGATAAGAATTGGCTTTGAGGGGTTATGGTTCAAACCGTTTAGGAATTAGGGGCAAGAAAGGTGAAAAAACAAGGGTGTCCTTGTTAATGGACAATTACTTAAGTACAAAACATAATTTAAATGCAGTGTAAGGGAGGTAACTCAAACACAACATTGACAATTACCTACCTTAGACTGCTTTTAAATTATGAATAAAGAAATATTGTATTGTCTTGAGGTGATAAGCTGTCAATTTATTTTTAGAAGTTACTATTTTAAATATGCTGATTCAGGTAATTTAATTTTAGCCATGATTATGTATGTCATTTTCTATTTTAAGACTATTATGATGTATTTAAATGGGTTATTATGGTTGCAAACTCCATTTGAGATTTGAATTGAGATTATGACCATATCTTGAGGGAAAGAATTTTTTTGGAGGGAAAAAGGAGGGGGGACAATTTGTTCGGAAATTAAAAGAAAATTTCTTCAAATATTGTATTTTTTTTGCAAAAATAGGGGTAAATTTTTTTTTGGGGGGGGGGGTCAATTTGCAACAGCATAGTGTATTGCATAAAAGCAAAAAAATGAATATAAATTCAAATCACATAACCAATTCAAGTTCTTTGACTACAGTTATTCTGTATCAGAAACCTATTATGTGTCAAATATTTAATTACAACCCAAATTCAGATCTGTATCAAGTGCGAATATTGTGTCTATTTTTGCCCCAACTGTTCAGGGTTGGACCTCTGCGGTCATATCCAGCTGCTCTCGGTGAAGCAATTTGTTGTATGATGTCGTAATTCCTTGGTTAAAGGAAAGGTTCAAACAAGAGAGGTTATAGATTTTCAATAAATTCATATCTTCAGCTCACATTCATTTTTACTTTCAGAATAGTAGTTAACATGGAACAGAAAGAGACTGATATCTGTAACAAGCAAAAAGATCCAGATAACATCACAGACAGTGTAGAAGGAAGAACACTTTACTCAGACTTTGACAGAAATCTCGACCACCAATTTCCTGCATCAGACTATGACGACCAAGGAGGAAATTTCGACCCAATATCTGAATTATCACAACTTTCAATCGACTCTTTAACTTTAGACAAATTACCTCTTGAACTATTGATACATATATGCAATTTCTTGGAAGCAGGTTTTGTTATTCACACGTTCAGCAAAGTGTGTCAATTGTTCAAAGACTTATTTGAAGGTGATTCATATTGGATAACCAGAATTAGGAAAAGGTGGCCCAAACCATATCCACCTGTTTCAGGTACATTGTATGATAATTATATATAAATAATACTTTTATATCATGATTGTATATATCAAAGAGTATCAGTTTGAATAAAGGGTGATCAGGGTAAACATGGTAAATATTATTGAGATATAAATATATAAATTAACAAGAATAAATCCCATATAGACATCTTATTTCTCGTCAGATGAAGTTTGTCCTTTTTAATTTCCAATTTTTGTAACTGAAAATTATTAAGGAAAAGCCAATTTAAGATGATAATTGGCTATATATAGCTATTTTTAGTTATATTCAATATATTTATTCAACCACAGGCCATACCTTTCTAACCTTTAAACATTTATATTCTATCATTTCTTTCAGATGAAGATTTTAATTGGCAAGAAGCTTGTATAGAAAGAGAAAAGTGTTGTCGAGTATGGTCAGATATAAAGAATCAGACAGAATCAATCGTGTATAAAGATACTATATTTGCCCCAGTGGATTCGGTTCATTTGATGGAAGTAAGAGGAAACATTTAAAAATTGGTATAAATGAAAGAGGGTCTAGATGGGTTAACAGAATAGAGAATAATAGGCCAAAAAAATAATTTAAAGACTTGAGTAAAATGGTGTGCTTAAAGTTATTGTTAGATAAAAATGAAAAATAGAGAAATTGACCTAAAAAATTAAAGAATGCAGAAATTAAGAACTCCCCTTCCAGACCCTCATGAAAGGAGGTGCTAGGTAAATGTCAATGAGACAGCAACCTGACAATGCTAGTTAAAAACTAGGAAAAGATATGTGGAGATCACTGTAAGGTCTTTATCAGAGGACAATTGTCCAAACCATATGAAAAGCTTTTAATCCTTGTAAATATAGATAAGTTGTAAATGATTTTTGAGATAAGGAGATGTATTATGATATTCAATGAGACAATTCCCTCTGTATAGAAAGCTATTCAAGGCCGAAGGTTGACAAAATTAAAAATGATTCAAAAGAACAGTCTGATTTATACAGCAACAATAAACTAAAAACAATTACGGCAGACAACAACCAAAGACAACCACTGGAATTCAGACTATAAAATGAGTCCCACAGTAAGTCCAGAGATCTGACCTCAATTTGCAAACATACTAGAAGACTTTGATACACTGACAACCATTAACAAGGTTCTGAACTGGAGTCAAAACTAAAATAGATGACAAAAAGCATAGCAACATTTTTGATTCTTTTTCTATAGTTGCTGAAAAATTCAATACATGACCAATCTTCAATTACTACATATTCATGAAAGTGAATTAAAAAATCCTGAAAAGCATCTTAAGATTTTAGTCTCAATCATTACCTTTTATAAAAGGTTTTGTTGACACAATTGCACCTAGTTAATTCAGTTCCACTTCAAGTTCCTGTTTTTTGCAACAATATAGTAATATAGTAGATTTATATTTTGTTGATAGTTGTTTTGTTCTATTTCAAAATGGTCATTTTTAAGTTGTTTTATTTTATTTCAGAATGGCCGATTTCTAGCATCAGGATCCAGGGATAGATATTTAACCTTATTAGATCTGTCTAAGTATGACCCTACTACTTCGAAACAGAATGATATGAAAGTGTACGCCAGCGACAAAGCACATAAGGTAAATGGAGACATTATTAATATGGGTTTATAATGAGTGGAAAGTAATATCAAAAATAAATTTATACAGTAAAATTTTATGCCAATATTTCCTATGCCATACTTGTTTTATAGAAAGTCGTCTCTCCCCATAAACATTAATATCCCATATTCTAGAACTAACCTGCAATAATATCTAACAATGCAGCTTATTCATAGCTTGCAATGGAGTATATCTCTTTCCTAAACTAATTCTAAGCAATTAAGAGCTAGTTATTTTTCCTTTGTTTTTTACTGGTATTTAAAATTGTCTGAAATTTCTCACATTTGCCCTTAAAACAGTGAAAATTTGAGGATCTTTTTTGTTAAACTAGAGATATTCATAGTTTGTGCATTTAATTTCAATTTGACTTACATTGTGTCTTTTTATTTAGGGTTGGATTTGGTCCCTGACTTCTAATGACAAAACCCTCTGCACAGGATCATGGGATAGATACATTAAGACATGGGATCTGGAAGCAGGTGTTGTAGAAACACAATCATTTAAGTATGAAAATTGTTGCAGGAAAATATGAAAGGAGTCAATTTTCATAAAAAATATTGTCATTTATGGATCAAGTTATTAAAACTATCCCTTTGAAACAAAACATTAAAATATTTCTCAATAGAATTTCTTGCATTTACTCATTGTAAAAACACACCTTGTAAACTCATATTTTTTTGCAACTTGACAAATCTGTTCAATTTAAAACAGTTTAAAAACATGCATAAAAACATAGCTGGACATTTTTTAGCAGAAGAGGTAAAATATTATATAGTTATTAGTTGTTACTGATATGCATCTAGAAAAAGCATTTTTTTTTAGCTGAATTTATCATAGAATTCGTAAATGATTTCATTCAAGGTGTCTCTCAGCTATCCTAGGATTACATATAGAAGATAACATGATTTTTGGTTTCGTTTCAGGTGTCTTTCAGCTATTCTAGGATTACATATAGAGACTAACATGTTATTTATTTCATTCCAGGTGTCGATCAGCTATCCTAGGATTACACATAGAGGATAACATGATTTTCGGTTGTGGTTTTGATCAGCTAGTATATTCTATAGATCCAAGAGAAAATGTTATTAAAAAGAGAAAGTATCATCGAGGGCCAGTATTATGTTTGGCTGCTGACGAGAATTACGTTGTAACAGGAAGTGAAGATAAAACCATAGCAATCTATGACAGAAGAGCAGGAACAGTTTATAAAACTATACAGGTAAAAATCACTGGTACTAGAGATTTTGGTCGGATTTTGAGATGGTGAATTTGGTACCTAAAACCAGTTTAAAGTTCATTATTATTCCAAAAATATATTGATTAATTGGTTTTTGTGTTTTTGCTATCTAAGCACAAAAATAGACAAATGGAGCACGAAGATGTTGCTACAAAAATACTGCTGCAATTTTGGACACAGTATGTAGTGGTATTCTCAGTGAATATAAAGAAAAGTTGTTTAGCATTTAAGGAAATACTGAAATACAGTAAATTTAGATTTGGAAATTTAAAGTTTAACCAGAAGAAAACTGTCTTTGAACCAATGAAGGGATTATTTGATAATAATTAAGAAATGATTCATGGGGGCTTGAATTTATTGTGATTTTACCACGGGTTGGCCCTTTATGCTAAATATTTTACCACGAGCGATAGTGAGGGGTAAAATGTCAGCATAAAGGGCCAACCTGTGGTAAAATCAATATAAATTCAAGCCCCATTGAATTCTTATACCCCAGGCAAATTTTTTGTGAAGGGTATAATGTTTTTGACCCGTCCGTCCGTCTGTCCGTCCCTCAGTCTGTCAGTCCTGTTTCTTGTCATCGCAACTCCTCTCGAACCACACAACAGAATTTCACGAAACCTTTTCAGATAATAAGGACATACTATGTAGTTGTGCATATCGACAGGAAATTATGATTCAATTTTTTTTCTAGGAGTTACGTCCCTTTGAACTTATTTGCTTTAATGTACTACTGCAACAGTTTGTCATCTCAACTCCTCTGAAACCACACAACAGAATTTCATGAAACCTTTTCAGATAATAAGGACATACTATGTAGATGTGCATATCGACAGGAAATTATGATTCAATTTTTTTTCTAGGAGTAACGCCCCTTTGAACTTATTTGCTTCAAAATATTACTGCAACAGTTTGTCATCTCAACTCCTCTGAAACCACACAACAGAATTTCATGAAACTTTTAGATAATAAGGACATACTATGTAGATGTGCATATCGACAGGAAATTATGATTCAATTTTTTTTCTAGGAGTAACGCCCCTTTGAACTTATTTGCTTCAAAATATTACTGCAACAGTTTGTCATCGCAACTCCTCTGAAACCACACAACAGAATTTCATGAAACTTTGTAGATAATAAGGACATACTACGTAGATGTGCATATCAACAGGAAATTATGATTCAATTTTTTTTTCTTATACAATTTTTTTTTCTTACTGTTATTTTATTTCTCCAGTGACAATGTGGGGTCGTGGGGTATGTGAGCGCGCTCACTAAGGTTCTTTAATTTCTATTCTATTAGGACAATGACAGTTCTTCTGTTTCGAAGTGCTCTAGGTGAAGGGAAATGTTTGCTGTTCCCGTAATTGAACACACTATTAATATTGACGTAAAATACGAGGAAAACTGAAGAAGTGACATGCTGAAATGATTTACAATAACGTACTAAGACAGGTTTGGACGAAGTTGATTGATTATCTTACTTTTATTTAAGAAAATGGGCTTTCAACAAATTCTTATCATCATTTGATTATGTTTGCATGTGTTGACGACTTTCAGTTTCAAATTTGTGCATTTTTCCGTAGAATGCTTATATTCTTACGTCATCGTTCAATGATGCATTTAAATCGTCTGCCCTCAGGTAATTCATTCATAAAAAGCAAACAACTTGGGAGTAAGATTGGAACTGCCCAAACAATCCATGACGTTGGCATATCAATATGTTCATATTTTACCACGGGTGTATACTCAAAGCGTTTGAAGAATGTCATATTAGAATTGTAAGATATATTGGTAGTATGATGAATAATCAATTGGAGATAACTACACGGGAAAAATCTTCAAGAAATGGTGTCCTAATCAAGGATTTTCTGAAATTTTGATTTCTTGTCACCTCAAATGCAAGGTTTATATCATATACAAAAGATAGATCAGTTGTCCGTAGCATCAACTCAATATAGGGAATCAGCGATATGACAGAGTTTTGAGCATTTTAATTAACTATTGCATTTAACAGATTTATGAAACCCGATCTTTTCCTATACTAATTAAAATAAGTGGATGAAAGATATTATCCCATACCTGTTGTATAACTGCTAATGTGAAGGTTTTATTAGTAACTTTTTTTATTTCAGTTAGAGAACTATCCTATGAGTTTAAATTTAGGACACAGACAGTTATGGGTAGGAGATAAGACTGGTGGTATACATGTGTATAATACAACTTGTGGACAGTTTAAACACATAGAGGTATGTAACCTATTTCTTGAAATTTCAAATAATATTTTTTTAAGAATTATATATTTTTTTTTGTGGTGAAATTTTCATCAGGTGTTTTATTTTTACGAAAATTTTACCCAGACAGTAAGCAGCCTCATTTGTACAGTAAATTATACATGGGGGAAATCTGTGATGATTCAGGGTTAACCAAAAGATATGTATGATTATAACAGCATTTATGCCCCCTCTGCTACCCGTAGCGGAGGGGGCATTAAGCTTTACCTTTGTCCGTCGGTCGTCCGTCTATACGTTCCAAAATTGGTTTCCGTTCTCTAACTTTAATTTGCCATAACCAAATGTTATGAAACTTATACAAAATGCTTATTACCACAAAACTCAGATCAAGTACGAATTTGGATGGTGTGACTTTTACCGTTCTGGAGTTATGCCCCTTTATAACAATATATGCAAGCAGGGGCATCATCTGTGTCCCATGAACACATTCTCCATTTATTTTTTATTTCATTGATTCATTGCAAAAAAAGTGATTATGTGATTACCAAGTAACCTGATTATTGGTCCATCAATGCATATTAAATTTATAATATGTGGTTATTTTGTCATTGATACACTAACAATAATAGAAAGCATGTCCAGTGGCGGATCCAGAGGGGGGGTTCCGGGGGTTGGAACCCCCCTTTTTTTTTGGACGATCAATGCATTTGAATGGGGATATATAGTTGGAACAACCCCCCCCCCCCTTTATCCTGGGTTGGGAACCCCCCCCCCTTTTTAAAATGGCTGGATCCGCCCCTGATGTCACATGAAAAGGAAATAAACAAGTAGAAGTGGTTTGGAGGTGATTGGGTTTACAACCTTTAGAAACTAGAACAAAATGTACACTCTAAGTAAAGCACTAAAAGACTTAAAAAATTAATCTTTAAACAAAGCCATTTGAAGAAACAACTAATGTTTATCTCTTTTGTACTCTTTTTTTCAGAGTTGTGATGTTGGTCATACAGGAAAAGTTACTGGTATCATATACACACCTGGTGCCCTGTTTACATGTTGTACTGATACAACCATAAAGGTTTTGGAACCCAGTTTAAATCCAGGCACCATCAACACTTTAACCTCACATGAAGGAGAAGTTGCAAGGGTAGGGTTTTTGTAAGATTGTTATCTTATTGTTTAAAATCAAACTTAAAGCTAACATGATCAACCTTTCTTTCAAAATAAGAATCTCCGAAATAGTGTTATTTGTTTTCACAGAAAAAATATGATAAGGATGCTTAAGGCTAGTTTTTAAGAATGGCTCTGGGATTTTTTTGTTCAAGATTGGTAAAAGCATGGCCACAGTGATTTTTATTGTGTCACTGGACAGCAATGCTTAAGCAACACATAGGGGTAACTTCTGATGTCTTGTGTCACATTTTATTAATCTGCAACTTCTTGATAGCAGCTTTACAGAATACAACCAAACTTGCTCAGATTTTTCTATTGGATGTTGAACTCTTGCTACAATGTATTATAAAACCAATATAAAAACAAGAACTTAGCCATTTCTACTGAAATTACTCTGAGATTGCAGGCAACACACATCTTCCTGGGAAGACTCATACATTTATTCTTGGCATTTTAACTTTTGACTTGGATTAAATTATTATGGTGTTGAACTTTTGCATTCAAAGTTACAGTCAAAATTATTTATCATTCAACAATAGACAAGTGTCTATGCAATATGTAAAGCTCTAAATTGTCTAACACAGTTGTGAATAAATCTAATAGAGACTTTAGGCACTAACAATGCTTTGCTGTCAATACCAAATTCTCTAAATGACAAAAACTTACAGTTATAACAAAAGGGATCCACTGATGAGGTTCCAGACTTGGAACAGGCAAATGACTATTAGCATTAACTTCCAGGTCTTTTTTCCAATCAAATTTGTACAACTATTTTGCTGATTCAGAGTCAGTTATCTACCTTTGCAAGTTTAACCTGACTTTACAATATATATATTTATATAATTTTGTTTCAGATATCATATCAGAATGGAGTATTAGCAAGTGCAGGAAGTGATGTCTCAGTACGGATTTGGAGGCCAAAAGATAATTGGTACTAAACTTCTTAAAAGACTAGAAAAAAACACATACAATTGGGAGTAGTGCAAAATTCTGCAATATTAAATACACTGGTGCTTGCTTATGGCTGCTGGCAGGGTTAACAATGCAATTTGAATATTTTTATTCCCAGAACTTGCAAGTCATCTGTGAAATAGGATTTATGAATATATTTATAAACTACCTATTATGATTGCAGATCTAGAGATAAGCACATAACAAGTTAGATATGTAGCAGAAAAATAAAAAAGTAAAGAAAAGATTATATTTAGGAAATGTGATCTGTTATGATGAGGACAGGTTGTTAATGGACCAAGTTTCATCTTTATTGTTTTCATCTTTCTTAGTTTCACATTCAATTGGATCTTACCTATTTCACAGCTAAAGTCGTAATAAATTTACTTAAGTATTAGGTTATCAACAATTCAGTCAGTGTCATTGTATGTATAATTATTCAGCCTTTACCATTATGGTTTGATGGCAAAAGGGGAATAATCATATTTTAGACTTTTTATTTTTATTACTGATGAGGGACAAATGTAGGATTGTCATGCTTTCTAGAGTTGATTTACCACTGTCTTTTAGTACAGAAATACAGTTGTGACAATGATTAATAATGAAGTGAAAAGAATAATGTTTAAAGCGAATAATGATGTAGAAATATATATCAAAAAGTTAAGCTTTGCTGTTAAAATTCATTTTTCAAGTTGGCAAGCGATTACCAGACACATTAAACAAATTCTACACACAAGGTAAATTGCTAAAACATAGCTCAAAATGCTATGAAAACATTGGAATGTTCTTCTTTTTTTTTTTTCTTTGTGCTTTCCCTTGCAACAGTTGTAATTTTTTAAAACCAAGGTTTTCTTATGAGATGAAAATCAAGAGTTACCTATGTTTAGAATGTGGCATTTCTTGAGATTTTGAAATATTGTCAATAAACTTAATATTCCCAAGCCATTTAAGTAATATTACATTGCATTTAACATGGTAGTCAAGCATGAAATAATTGTTTTATTAAGAACAACATAATATTATGCTGATAATTTACACATTTGTTTGTGTTTTTTTTTTTGTTTACTGTATTATGTAGAGGCCTTCAATTCATGTATCTGTCATGTCTGTGATAATTTTTAGTATGTAACATATATATTGCATAAATATTTTAAACATATTTTTGTTTTATTATATGTATTCCACATCCGAATCTCAGTCTTATTGCTTTGTCATGTTTAAAATTAATATATGAGATGTTGGCATCAATTTTAGATGATTTGAAAACTATATTGCTCATTGCCCCCTTCTATAGCTTGGGTCATGAAATTTATCTTAAGGACCATTGGAAATGGTTGCTTGATGTTTTTGTTTTTCCAATGTTATTTATTATTCACATTGTTTTAAAATTCTTCTCAGAAAAAAGACAAGAACATTTCAAAATTGGCTTGAATAATCTCTAGTGAATTTCCTGTTGAAAAAATAATCAAAATATCTGAGCTACAAGGAGTATACAAACAGAGACTGGTAAATGAAGCCTGAACCACTTGGCACTTTCATATCTGCCACATAGAATACAGCACCATTTCAGATATGTTCTATGGTTTTTTAGTGCCAGGAAAGAAATCGAAAATCTTGTACCAATAAATTTCAATTGAAAAAAAATGTGCTTCAAATTCTTGATAAAGCCCATTTCATTTGAAAGACATTAAATAAAATATAAAAATTTTGAGTAGAAGTAAAGAACAAATTCTTAAAATTCATCTGAGCAAAGTTTACGCATATTTATGACAATGAAACTCAAAAGGCAAAACATTCACACACACAATTAAGACTTGAACCCACTAAAACAAAACAGCCAATACCAAAATGTATGCTTTTGAAGTATGTATTTCATATAAATATAGTTAGTCAACAACTCAACAGATATCAATTGTGACATGTGAATGCTTTTTGGATCTGTCAGACACTTGCTTCAAGTTTTCTGATACTTTGAATTGTAAGTGTGGATTAGCTTAGCATGTCAACTCAAGCATACTTATTCTGAAACACTGGGCCAATTTTAACCACATGGCTGGAACGGTCCTTCGGGTTTCTTGTAGAAAATAAGTTTTTGTGCCTCCTCATCAACCAATATGGCCACCACAGCTACAAATGGAACATAAGGGTAAATTCCATATAATTTTTCTTCAAATCATAGAACACAAAAATTTACCGAATGCCAAGATCTTACTTCTTTCCTCTTCAAGCAAATTATCAGAGGACACTATTTAGGAGTGAATGCCCTTTAATGACAGTTTTGAACCAATTTTCATGTATTTGCCCATCATCTGTAGGAGTATAATGATCAACAATACAAGATCTACAAAATGCCAATTCATAGTTGTTTACTGGTATTACTTAAATAATCAATTGACTCAGTACAGAATGGCCCTTAAATCATGATTTTTTAAAAACTTTAGTACTTTAGTAGATAAAAGAATTATTGAAAACAGCAAAAATTTTCAGCAATACAAAATACAGAAATATTCATACTGAAATGTTCAGCTAACTCCTTATAGGAGTAATTGCTCTAAAAGGACAATGAAAGAGTAGAATATATAAATAACAAGTGAATCTGTGAGCTACTGCTCACTAATGATACCCCCGCCCCGCTAAAAGTATAAGGTAAACAGGAAGTTGTTGAGTGATGAATCTGATAACGCATCACACTGTATAGCTGACTCATATAAACCCTGAAACCAAATTTCAGAAATCCTTGTATTGTAGTTCCTGAGAAAAATGTGATGAAAATTTTCAACTTGGCTATCATGTGTAAAATGATGCAAGTGTTTGGTAAACAGGAAGTTGTTGAGTGATGAATCTGAAATCGCATCACATGGTATAGCTGTCTCATATAAACCCTGAAACCAAATTTCAGAAATCCTTGTAATGTAGTTCCTGAGAAAGATGCGACGAAAAATATTCATGGGACGGAAAGACGGACTGATGGACGGACAGACAGAGGTAAAACAGTATACCCCACTTTTTTAAAGCGGGGGTATAAAAATAATAAGCAATACCAGATTTTTAAAAAAAAGCCACTTTGACTTCAACCAACAGTTGAATTCCAATAGGAGTAAATGATCTTAACTAACAATTTTTGACAAATTTTAGTTGGCAGCTTGTGAATGACAGTTATGAATTTAGGAAAGTATTTTTTCGGATCTGTCGGACACCTACTTCCTGTTAAAAAGTTTTTAGCTCACCTGGCTCGAAGGGCCAAGTGAACTTTTCTCATCACTTGGCGTCCGTCGTCGTCGTCGTCTGTCGTCATTAGCTTTTACAAAAATCTTCTCCTCTGAAACCACTGGGCCAAATTTAACCAAACTTGGCCAAAATCATCATTAGGGTATCTAGTTTATAAAATGTGTCCGATGACCCTGCCAACCAACCAAGATGGCCGCCATGGCTAAAAATAGAACATAGGGGTAAAATGTAGATTTTGGCTTATATCTCTGAAACCAAAGCATTTAGAGTAAATGTGACAAGGGTAAAATTGATTATCAGGTCAAGATCTATCTGCCCTGCAATTTTCAGACTAATCTGACAACCTGTTTTGGGTTGCTGCCCCTGAATTGGTAATTTTAAGGAAATTTTGCAGTTTTTGGTTATTATCTTGAATATTATTATAGATAGAGATAAACTGTAAACAGCAATAATGTTCAGCAAAGTAAGATCTACAAATAAGTCGTTATGACCAAAATTGTCAGTCGGCCCCTTTAGGAGTTATTGCCCTTTATAGTCAATTTTTAACAATTGTTCGTAAATTTTTGTAATCTTTTACAAAAATCTTCTTCTCTGAAACTACTGAGACAAATTTAACCATACTTGGCCTTAATCATTATTAGGGTATCTAGTTTTAAAAATTTGTCCGATGACCCCGCCTTCCAACCATCATGGCCGACATGGTTAAAAATAGAACATAGTGATAAAATGCAGTTTTTGGTTTATATCTCTGAAACTAAAGCATTTAGAGCAAATCTGACAGGTGGCAAAAATGTTCATCAGATTTAGATTTATCTGCCCTGAAATTTTCAGACGAATCCAACAATCCGTTGGGTTGCTGCCCCTGAGTTAGTAATTTTACAGAAATTTTGCAGTTTTTTGTTATTATCTTAGATATCATTATAATATCTAATATCTAATACTATTAATTATGATTTTAACCTTATTTTACATGATTTCCAAAGCATCAGTAAAGGTGAGCGACACAGGCTCTTGAGAGCCTCTAGTTTCTCTTATTATCTGACTAAGTATTATAGATGTGCAGATACTGTAAACAGCAGAAATGATGAACAATACAAAATCAACCGATACACAAATGTCATTGGGACTAAAACACTCGATGGAATCCCTATGGGTGTAATTGCCCTGAAATTATGTTTCAACCAAAGTTTTTGCTTATTATTCATAAATAATTTGATAAACAGAAACGGTACAAGGCAATCAATTATCAGCAATAGAAAATGCCAATAAAACCGAAACTATCACTTGACTCCTTACACGAACTGTCCACTTGAATGAGGATGTTTGAAAGCTTTGAGTTTATGCTTATTATTTTGAAAAGTATATTAGAGAAACATAAACTATAAAACATGACAATAATCAACAATATAATATCTACAGAAATGTTTGTATGACAGATACCTTAATTCACTCAACATAGAAGTTGTAATGTTTGGACAAACATGGTTGTGTTTACACCACAAGATCAAATAAAGTATGCACAAATCTGGACATCTGGGAACTTTTAAAGCCTAGCAACACATAGATAAATAAAGCAATACAAGATCTACAAAAATGCTGATATGACTGATACCTTCAACTGACTCAAAATAAAAATTATTTCCCTTAAATGGGTATTTTTGACAGCCAAAAACAAAAAAACAAGATATTTTAAAAGATTCTAATAAATCCTATTTGTCAGTGTGCTGATTTGACTTCTTAAACCGGACGTTAATTGAAAAAAAGAGGTTTCAATGGCCAAAGTTCCTGTGAGTTAAGCAATTGACTTCTTGTTTAAGAGTTCATTAAGATATTTCTTGAAGTTATTTTCATAAGTCGACATATTACGTTTCGTACAAATGTAAGAGAAAAAACTCAATAATGACCATTAAGAATGATTTTACTTTAATTCTAACTTGTAAGTAAAATTCATTTTAATTTTTAATGAATGAGTAAAATATTCATTTTTTAGAAACTCTTAATTTATCAAAGTTCACCGTGTTGATTAACCGGACCATACGCGTATGGTCGGATAATATGAGTACATACCCATATGGTTATGACCATACGCGTATGGTCCAAATACTCATATGGTCCGGAACTGTTCTTTAAAACTATACTTAGAATTAAGATAATTAATATGAATTATAGTCCCAAACGCCTACCATTCTTATTGTTCTATTAGAAAACAGTAAACTTCAACGTGTTCAGAATCTATTAACTAATGTAGGCTTTAAACTTAATATCAACCATGTATAAAGTTTGCAAAACCAGAATTAACATTTACCATATTTATGGTGTTTTATATTATGTTGATATGAAACGTTGAAGATATTTCTATTTATAGTCACCTGAACAAAATGATTTAGTCACCCAAACTTGAATAGCTATAGGTAACCAATTAGCAATTTATACCCTCTATTATTTCTAATAATGTTTCTCAAAACTGTAAACAAGGTAAATTCGTATACCAAGAGTGTGATTCAAAATATACAATACATATTGGAATGTGTTCTATAAAATATCATAAATGTATAACATTGAAATACATAAAATAGACACTGCAACAGTCTGTGTTCTTGAGGTAACAGTACAAAATTCAAATAATTTTAAAATGTTGGAAATAATTTTGTAAACATTACAGGTCTACTGACCTAGCGTCATTGATATCTTCTGTGGCCCGTCGCCTATTTTACAAGTCCATTCAATACAACATATATATAACAGCACTGAGAGACAAACCGTCAGTCGGGATATTTCGTAATTACTCTTAATCTAAATAGAAAATTAAATATAGTAATATGTAGTTTTCAATATAAATCATGAAAATTGGATTGAAATGTATTAAATAATTAATACAATTTTATGTATTCTTAATTTCTAAAAAAAAAGTGAAATAACAAAATGCATTATTTTGAAAACTAACCTAAGATTAAAGTCATCAGATTTATGTCGGGCACTAAACGGGCTGTTAATTTTATCACTGTTTGCATTTTGATGTACGCATACCATCTTCAACATAATTTACTTCCTTTGAGGGTTAAAACAAGTTTGTTCTTATGTACTGATTCATACAGTTTTTAAGCAAGCAACTCATTGATTAGATTAACTAGTCATACATGTACTAAAATCTTGCATCAGCAGATTGAATATACAACTTCAGACAATTTCTCTATCAATAGAAATGTGTGAGAAAAGATCAAAGTATATCATTTAAGCCACTTCTTAGAATACATTACAAATTCTTAAATTTGTAATGACAGTTAAAGCTAGGCTTATTGGTATTAGTAATCTATCTATCTCACAGTGATACTATTGCTATATTTACAGAGGTAATTCCATTTTCTTCATTATTCTTTCATATATTTAAATTCCCGTTTTCAACTAAATTTTTGGACAGTACATACAATGTCAGAACCTTTTCCCATTAATTCATTCTTTGATATATCACTCATATGTATCCTTTACTTCCATTGGTTCTTACTCTAAATATTACCCATACATTTGTATAACCTTTTTCATTTGTCCTTTGGCAAGATATCATTACGTCTAACATTTTGAGCACTTGTTTTCATATATCATGTATTTATTTGTGTTTGAGACTTGGTAGCATGGTTTGCTTTAAGTCTGGTTGCACTGGACATGGTACTGGAACTTTCAAACTCATTAAAGTTGTCCATGGCCAACATAATTTACAGGCAGATTCGCTGTATATCACAATCTTGGATCGTAACATAGCTGTACACAACCGGTCTAGTTCTTTGCTTAATCTGCAAATGTTGAGACAGATTGACAATTAATGTGGAAGATTTGAATTAAAAAAAAACAAGTTCTTGATTGTATTATTCAGACTGTTTTAACAAATACATGTATCAAATATTTCTTTTTTGTTCGAATCATTTTTTCAAATTAGCCACTTTAGAGGAAATAACTCAAAAGGTAAATTTTTAAAAAGGAATGCTAATGAAATTTCATTTTTTTACTTATTACAAGAAAACAAGTCCAGTGACACCTTTTTTTTCTTTCTATTTTCCTTCAGCATTTAATACAACCTATCCTCATCTTTTATTTAAAATTCTATCTCATGGATTTCTTTTTATTCACAAATAATGTTGTTTTTTTCATGAATAATTTATGCAAAATTGGGCAATTTTGCCGACATGTAGCTTGAAAAATAGCACGGTGACCCATACTTTTTATTATATTTTTGAAAAAGCATGGTAAAATCTACATTTTGGCAAAGTATAAGGAAAATTCGATCTGAGGAAATATATACCGATGATCCACCTTAACATTGTATATACATGTATATATGTCTGTAAAAAGGTAAGATGTAATTATCAATATTTAAGTCTTTCGTGTGTTTTCTACGCAAATGAGAAACTTGGAATAAGGTCATGAACAATCTTACTTGTGAAAAACCACGCTGATTGTAAAAACAAATGCACCGAAGATGATATCATTAAAATGCTGGATTTTTTGATCGACAGCATATTTGTTGAGTTTGGTGGATTGATATTTCAGTAGACAGTCGGTATTCCGTTTGGTACTTTTCACACACCACTACTGTTCGACTGTTTTTGTACTCATATAAACCAGCATTCATACAGAAACTTCCTACAGACTGAAAAAAAGCATTTTGCAAAGTTCTTTTATTCACTTTCAAATATATTGATAATGTTCTGTTACTCAATAACCCACATTTCACAGAGTGCTTACATTTCATAAATATCCTAGTGAACTTGAGATTTAGAATACATGTTTTCACTTGTTCCGTTGATTGATAGTGTTTAATTTTGTCAGTTTTTATGGACTTCCCTTTTTGAACCTGCCTTGGAGTTCGATATTTTTGTTATACTTTTATACTACCGAAAGTAGAAGGTCGGCTTCATATATTTATCTTTTCCTCGATATAGACACAGATAAACGACTTCAAACAAGAATCTATGATAAACGTGATGATTTCAACTTTCGAATTGTGATCTTCGAATCCGATTACTCAGCAGTAGAATAACCTCATTTCATCGTACGGAGTTAACATTTCTCAGTTTAATAATATGTTACGCTCGTGCATGTTCATACTATACGGACTTCATTGACAAGGGTGTGTTTCTTACATATGAAACTGCTCAAACAGAGTTATGAAGAGAACTACTGAAACCGACACTAGTTTTAAGGCCACCATCACGATTGGTTGACTGATACGATGTGTCGACTCACTAGCGACATGTTCTAGCGGTCTTAGTTATTTAGATACCAGTATATATATATAATCCTCTGATATGTAATTTTACCGATTATGTCTTATTCTCGATTTGAACATTCTAACTGAGTGTGAATTCGCATGCCGGGTGATGCATGCATAACAGGAGACGCATCCCCTGTCGACGCAACCGGTCTCGCTCTTTTTGAGTTCAACTTCATGCGATTTTTTTATTTGTTACCTTCTCAACCGATTTACGAGATTTGAACAACGGTAAACTAATGTCGCCTTACTTCATAATATGTATATTATTAATATAACGAACTCGAGCTCTGGGTTCACTGTATTATAAAAGTTATGGAAATACCTACAACTTCAGACAATTTCTCTGTCAGATATCAGTACTTATATTTTTGAAATTTGCCTTATAAAGCATACCTTCCAGCTCCAAGCATTTTAGGAAAACTGCAAAAATAGTTTCATTTTGAGATCTTGTCGGAAAGATCAGGACATGAGCTCCTGCCTTACCCCAAAAATCCTTTTCTACAAGAGGTCTTATACAAAGATGTTGATGGGATAAAAATATCTTTTGAGTAAATCATTTATTCATACATAATTTTGCCAAAATCTGGTCAAATACTAGTATGTATTTTGACATGTTAATGACATCACATATGACATATCTGTTGTACGGCGACAAAATTATATCAACTACTCATTTGTCAATACAAATTACCATTAATTTGAAAGGATCGGAGAAAATTGATGTGTCCGAATTGTAAAATCCTTTTAACTTTAAATCAGATGTTGGAAGAGATGTTACATTCAATCAATATTATTAAGTATCAGATCAGCATGAATGTTCCTTGTTATGCTTTAATATAAAGTAGCCTTAATCTGACACAGAAAATAATGGATGTGCATAATTATCCACTTCATTGCTCTGTGTAACGATAATCCAATATGGATAGCCGACTCTAAAATTGTATATTGCAGAAGGTTATTCTGGGCGAGGAAGATATTTTGATAATATTGAACATTCAACTTGTTGTAATCAGTATGGTAGTAGTTCCATCAGGCGATCTTCTTTTGGCAACTGGGGATTTAGTTTTGAAAAACATAAACCCTAAAACAGGCAAACAGACCAATTCCATCTATTCAGTTTATGATCAAATTATTACTGCAGTCCATTTAACTGAGAAAAACGAACATATTATTGGATCGAGATCCAAAGGAATACGATACGCGCCTGACGGAAGCAAAGTACTGATTGTGATGAATCTCGAGGGTGAAATACACATGATATGGGAATTTGATAAGGGAAATAACCCATTGTTCACACACACAAGATATATCACTAGCAACAGCAAAGGAAACGTGGCCGTAGTCGATTGGTTTCCAACGAAGGCAATGGTCGAGTTATCATCCTATCACCAATTGGAAGCATCCTCAATACCTATGATGGTCAGCCCGATAACGAGATAACTCTTTTTGGTGGAATTGTTGCAACAAAAGAAGACAATTTCATTGTTAACGATGCCGTCAGTCACAAAAACAACATCGCACTAAATATTAAGTTAAGATTAGCAATGTTATGTAGCTTATTATTTTTGATTTTAATTTCATATGAAAGAAATTAGTATTTAATTTGACTGTGTGCTTATCTTATTTGATAATTATATGTGAAAATATTTTTTTGTTTATATATGTCAATTGTCTTAGCTGATTCTTTACTTGTTGTGATATTTTGTATAAATAGTCGGTTTTAAGTTCTTTCTTTAACTAATTTTCCTTGTGAACTTTACACAATAATGTGCATAATCAATATAGAACTGGTATATTTAATACAACCCATTAAGGATATTTGCTTGTTATCTATAATTTATATGAATATGTGCTTATTAAATTTTTTTTCATACATTTATGGCTCTAGTCTAGCTGTGACGTAAGATTATAAAATAAGGTAATTGTATACTCATATATTATTGTCAAATTTTTCAATTATATAAACCACTATAATTATTACTCATCATTTAATTGGAATAAAAATATTCTTATCTTATCTTATCTATACATATGATAGCGTGTATTTAGTTAACATACACACTGATTAGAAATGGTACAGTTTTAATCTTTCTGAAAAAGTATTTACTGCTTCGCAGTATCATAATTTACGTAAGGTTTTTTTTTGCGTTCGCTTGAGTATTTTTGGGGAAAATAAGGGAGCTTTTATTTTTTTTTTTTATTTCATAAATATGTATCAGTTTTATTTTTTTCCCCCTCATTTTCGAATACCATTATTTGATTTGTGTTTAAGTTGCATTATGATTAGTCATTTGACATAAAGTGATACCTTACAGGGAAGAGACTGAGTTATTGAGGTCACAAATTAGGCTAGACCGTGAAAGGAAAATAAAACATAGAATAGTAAAAACAAAAACAAAAACATTCATCAGACTAGACTGACACCTGAGTTTTCATTTAAACATATTTTATTTGTTATTATATATAACAAAATTGACCAGGCACAAGTTATGACAACTTAGATAGTCCTCTCCTAAATATAATAAGTTATAATATATAAATAAAAAGACCTGCAACAACAACATTAGATAATTACAGATTTGTACAATAGTTATAGAAAAAAGAAAGTACACAATTTCCCAAATAGATAAACAACAGTCCAACGTCAATAAGCTTATTCATCGACATACTAAACTATATCAGTTAAAAAAGAGAGGGAAACTAAAAAACTGACACCTGATACCATTAATTCTGATATATTTTTACTCTCTCTCTCTCTAATGAATTACATTGTTTCATGTTAAAATTAAACTCTCGACTTCATCGTGAGCCATTTTAAAACACAGCAAGAGTAACACATAAATTAATGCTTTAAATGAAATGACTTTTATGGGTTACACAAATACATGGTTGAAGTTATATACTTGTGAACTGCTTTGTTGTACTTAATCTCTAAGAGCACATTCTAGATTCAAACTTTCTAAATGGTATACTATGACAGACTGACAAATTACTTATATTTAAAATATATAATAACTATCTATCAGTGAGCACTGAGTAAGTGCATTATTGAATAGAGTTATGTATGTCTCGTTTCGAATATTATGTGATATGTTCATAAACACCATACAAAGGACTTTGTGTGAATAAAACGAATCGTGTGTACAAAACATATTAAACAAGATAAAGGGAATGTGTAAAAATAAAATTTAGACTATCAGCGATTATCTAGCAATGTGTTTCCGATGCCATCATTTAGCATATAATTCAACGATCGGGTCTAGAATACACGTACTGTTCATTTATTCAAATAGTGATTATGAACTTCCGTGTATAATGGGGGTGGATGGGTCTATAATTTCTTCTCCTATTTGTAATGATTTCCTAATTTTATTGATCATTGAACCCAATAGAAGGTGGCACGGTAGTATTCCCTGGCCCATAGGGATAGCCTTTTTTAGAATTTTCACCACTTTCTAACACTGCCCAAAATTCTATATACATAGTAAACTGAAGTACTTTCATTATTATATTCACAAATTAATTTGAATATGCATGTATGATGACCGTTCACTTTTTTGCTATTTTTATAAACCTATGCCCACTATAATTATAGTGCTTTTATGTCTTTTATCATGCAGTGAATACAAAATTTCAAAAATTCATTTTCACCTGTATGTATAATTATTTCATATTTTTCTACACCTGATTCATCCGTCAGTTTGGGAAAGTATGTTCAGTAGATACTGTATTTTTTGTCCAATCATACTGTTCAGATACATTGACTTAAGAAGGGGTACACAAAAGAGCAATCTAAATTCCTGAATATAAATACTACCGTGCCACCAGAATCAATCACCTAAAAAAAAGTTTTAAGAAAATCAATCGAAACTAACTTTTGAAAAAAAGACAAAATATACAATTGTTAAAAATTGTATTCAGTAACCGAGTCCCCGTTGCTTACTGAAAGCAATAAAATTAATGATATTTTTTTATTGTCACAACTGAATTGAGGAACACTAAATAAATTTGAATAAAAGGTGATCACTGTGGGGTAACATGTCAATGAGACAGCAAAACAATGATTCAGAATAACATCTAGATATCAACATGTGGTCTTAACAAGACAGCTGCCTGTAAAAAAAAGAGTAGAAAGATACCAAGGGAATATCAAAACTCATAAATCGAAGAAAAAGTGACAACATCATGGCAGTAAATAGAGAAAACCTTTGAACAGCAAAATAAGTTCTACAAGATAATCAAGTTTTGGGAATGGAAAAAAAACCTTCTTATTTGGATTATTGGCCTTAAATGACCTTGTCATTTTCTAAAAAAAAAATCTTTGATAGGATCTGGCTCAAACCTAGTCAAAAACTTAATAAAGTTTTTGAAAGATGGCTTTGACTACATATATTTGCCCGGTGAGCAATTCAGGCTTCTTAGATCCTCTGGTAGCTTTTATTAGCAGCTTTGTTTTCATAATAACTGAATTTTTTATTTTTAAAAAATAAAAATATGCAAATGCAACAACATATGAATTACCGATTAATAATTAAAACACAGGATAGCCTTTTGATCCATAGTCTATCCTGACCACCATAAGTGTTGTCACTCTGCCTACATGAATGATCTTGAGTTGATGAAAACAGAATCAGCTAAAAACCCAATTTGAAGTTTAACATAACCTTATCATATCCTAAATTTACAGCTATGTAGTTTATATTATTTTTATCGGGTCTTTCATTGATTTTGTTATCAATAAAATAAAACATAACTAAATATGTATTGCTATCCAGTTATGAACACTTGTGGTCCAAAATTCTGACATTTATATTTTGGCATTGCTCTAGGTCATGCTATTCTCAGATTGTTTATGACGTCTTTACACTACATCTGTTGAATGGGTACTGATTGATATTTTGTTCTGAGAAAACATGATATATTTATTAGTTGTAATTGGCTTTGCGCTATAGCTTTAAGTAACTGATGGTACTCTATAAACAATTGGCATACATATGGGAATTTTAGCTAGCTATAAAACTAGTTTTACCCCATCATTTTCGTATGAAAATGTCTGTACAAAGTCAGGAATATGACGTTCGTTTTCCATTCGTTCCATTGGTTGATAAATTCTGACGTTTGATTTTGTCGGTTTTTGTCGACTTCCTATTTTTGAATTTACCTTGAAGTTCGGAATTTTTGTTATACTTTTTTAGATAAGTACTTTTTGTAAGTCGATTTTTATGCTTCATGATGATCTGATGAGACAAGCTCTTCCCAACTGTTTTTACAGTTTGTTCTTATAGTATGCTGATACACCATTTGGCCAGGTTAGAGGAGGTTGAGCACTCTCAAACATTTTAACTCCACCACATTCTGTATGTGCCTGTCCCAAACAGGAGCATGTAATTCAGATGTAGTCGTTGGTTGCTGTAAATCAGATTTGTTTTTTTTTGTTTGTTTATAGTTTTATTGTAAATAAGGTATTTGGCTATGATAATTACGTTTTATAGCTTACTACACGATTTAAGTTTTTGTTCATTGTTGAAGGCTGTACAGTGAGCTAGAGCTACCAATTTCCACTTCATTTGGTGTATGGTTGATAGTTGTTTCATTGACTATCATACCACTTCTACTTATTTTTATAGACTTGGTTAAAAAACAAGATCATTTCCAATGCAAAGTCAGTCATGAAGTTGGAATGTTGTAACTGACATCATCATTAGAACATCTAAAACACCCAGCGGCTAGGCTCTTAAAGGAGATCACATAACGAAAACAATGAAAAAAAATTTAGTGTGCCAGTTTTTAGAGTATTAACCTTTAGAGTTTCATTCATTTTTCTTTACTTTTTAAAAAGATTGGAACTATTGTTTCAGTTCTTTCCTAAAGCAATGGCCTCTTCCACCCATATGTAGCCAGGTTAGCCCATAAATATTTACACAATGAAATATGATTTTGAATACTTTCCTATCTATGTAATTTTACTTTGTTAATATGCACAGATGAACTTTTAAATAATTGGGTTATATATTTAGAGCATTTAATTCAAGTGTGAATGTCATTAGTTTAGTCTATTTGCTATCTAATTTGATCTTTTTTTAAGTAAGAGTACTGATACAATAGCAGTATGACTAACAACTGTTATGATCAAGAAACAAATAGAACCCTCTCCTCATCAATATTTATTCTAATTGTCCAAATAACCCAACTTTTGACTAACATAATTTAGCAGACACTGAATGATGACCAGTCTACATTTACTCACTATTGTGTGTGTGATATTATATAATAAGTAATGACATTATCTCTATCCGCTTGTGGTGCCTATGGCTAGGTCCATTCTGTTTTGTTTAGCAAAATACTGTAGTCCACATCCCTTTGCTCGCAATGATAATACATTACGTCTTTATTTGTACCAGCAATGCAAGAAATGACAAAAACTATTTGGAAGACTTTAATTCAAGGTATAACAGAGGCTTATTGATCATTCTGACAGAGTAGAAGTAAAAGGAAACAGTAAGAACAGATCATTCTCAGGAATATTTTGTTACAAATTTAACCCTAATCTAGTCAATATTCAGAGGATACTACAGAACTACCCAAAGATGTTTGCTATATGCATTTTCAACTAGTGTAACTGCTTTGGCTTTTTCCTATGCAATGCATGAATTTTTTTGATTAGTAAACCTCATTTTCTAAATAAATGTTAATAAAAAAATCCATAATCTTAAATACCATTTGAAAATAATTGTTCTTGTTTTTACTAAGGTATACGTCATATACAGCTTTAATAACCACAATATTAATATTTACGATACAAATTTTCTGCACCAGATGCACATTTCGTCAATAAATGTCTTCAGTGATGTTCAAGGCCAAAATATTTGAAAACCAAAAACTAATTAAGAAAATGAAGAGCATATAAACCTAAAAGGACAAAAAGTATAGCCAAACCCAGGCAAGGAATCAGAGATTTGCATGAGGGAGATATAGATTTCACCACAGCAGCAAGTGTGTTAAGATATTTCTCCACTCTCAACAGTTTAATTTTATTATTTAAAGCACGAGGCTTGGCCCGAGCTTTTTAAATAATTAAAATTTAACTGTTGAGAGTGGAGAAATATCGTAATACACGAGTTATAGTGGTGGAATCTGTTTCTCTAATGATTTTTATCCTTCCTTTTCAAAGATTTGTAGAAATTTGTGTTCTTTATATGTGACGTCATCAGGCATGGTCGCCTTTTATCATGACGTCACAATAGGAAATTCAGAAGAAACCAAGAAAATTTGACATCATAATTAAAATTCGACCAATCATTTGCCGAGAACAGTTATTTCACTAGTGAGGAGAACAACTTTTTCACAATCGGTTGGAAAATGTGAAAATAGTGACAAAATTAGAGAAATATATTTCTTAATTCAAAATAATTTCCAAAATTTTGTAACAGCAAATTTTAATAACACAATATCTATATTTTCAGGCCAGTACCAAAATAGTGACTACTGTATTTCCTGTAATATTTCTTAAGAAATTCCAGAGACATTATTTGCCTGCTACATTTTTAATTTTCTAGTACATGTACTTGTATCTAAAAAAAAACAAGCACACAAACATGTTTGTATTTTCTAAATTGAATTTCAGCAACAGACATGAGGATTTCAAGCAGTAAAACTGGCAAAATAGTCATGATAAATTGAAATATGAATCATCAACTTCAAGTAATTACTGCTGGTTTCAACTTTATAGTGAATGTAAAAAATAGATTTATAAATTGATAAATGTTTTTAGAAAACAAATTTAAATCTTTAAAAAAAAATTAAAAGAACTTCAACTTAACTGTAGTCACGTTATCTTGATGGGTTGGTGGGAAAGGATGTGATATCATAAAGGTTATTGCTTCTTTTCAAATGATTGATATGTGCATGTACCATTTGTTGTCCTTCATATCTAAGACTCCAGTTAAATTTAGAATTAAAAAATCTTTACAGACAAAAATAGCTTGGTAACTTCAATGTCCTGTTATGAAAAAATAAACAGCTGCGCTAAGAGCGCATGATACATCCTTATTGTGCATACTGAAATTTTTGCAAGAATGAAATGGGATATTTCAAAGGCATTTAATCATATGTTCACAAATTCCAACAATTATGTAAAGCTTCCACTGAATCAATCAAAGCAAACTCAAGTTATGGTACAATATGATAAAAATTTACTAAAATCTGACTATTAAATGCCCATAACTCTGGAGCGACAAACTGCAAAATTTTACAAATTAAAAGGTAGCTTCCTTTCACCAATACCACCAAATAATGTAAAGATTGGAGGAAGTCAATCTAGGAATGTTGTAGTGCTTTATTTGCGAAAAATTGCCTTAAATGTAACAGTTCAAGTTCCGTAACTCTGGAATGACAAACCAAAAATTATGCAAATCACAACATAGCTTATTTTCATCAATCCTCACAATAACATAAAGTTTGGAGGATATCGATTAAGGAATACTGGAGAAAGTGCACATTCTATGAAAAAATTGGCTTAAATCTAAGGGTCAAAGTTTATTATTTGGACGAAAATAACATAAATATTCTTTACACTGTGTAGCATCTGCAAGTATTTTATTCACAAAAAAAAGTATTGGCTTCTGTATTTCACAGCATAAGTGGGTCTTTTGTTCAACAGCTTATTACTTCAAAGTTTTAACATACATTCGCATCTTTCTGAAATTCTCCAAAATTAAATGTATATTATAATTTGAAAGAAACTAAGATTCAAACTCCAAATATAGTTGTCTAACTCAAAGTTGAAAAAAATTCATCTGAATGAAAAATCTTTTACAGATGTTTATATCAAAGATGATTATTATTTATCATTTACTTGGAAAATCTGTCAAGTGTGTACACCCTAAATGCAGGACTCCAGCAACCTGAAATTGTCTAAATGTACTCAAAAACTTTAAATAACAGAACCAAAAATAATTAAATATGATCAATATAAAATGATTTGAATATCCTGGCATAACAAGACTGCCATCTAATTTTGTTGTTTGGCCTGGCAGGTGAATTTAATGACAACTGATTTGCCTGTAAATTTTTAAAATACTTCAAACTAATATGAAACATATAATAACAAATAGCACCATTATAAATGTATATATATATATGTATATATATAAAACAACTAATAAGCCACATTAAATCAATTTTTAGATTGTGTTTCTGCCTCCTTCATGACATTTTATCCTTGGATTCAACTTTAAATTTTACATTTTTAATAATAATTAGGGTATCAATTTTACTGCAGATACACATTTCGACAATTAATGTCTCTTCAGTGATGATCAAGGCCAAAATATTTTAAAATCCAAAACCTAATACAAACGTTGAATAGTGGATAAAACCATAAAGGACCAAAATTGTTTCTTTGAAATTCTAAACCAATTTTAGGGAGAAAAAAAAATAAAAACAATTTATAAAAAATAAATATAATTCTCTTTGTACATAATATTGCTTCATCTCCAAACTTTTTGTACACAGAGGATCAAAATGAAAAAATTAAGTTTTAGTGTAACATTTCATTCATTATTTTGATGGGCATATTAGAAAGAATATTTTTTAAAGCCTTATCATACACAAATTTAAAATGATTGTTTCTTAAATTTTATCAAAAACATGACAACCAATCACAAATTAAAAAAAAACACGCTTTCTGACAACCCATCTACAATCATCTAATATTACAAATATATTTCTACTCATTAAAGTACACATATGTTTTTATGTATATGTATAAAAACTATCTTTGAAACCACACAAAATACCAAAAATTATGGCTACATATGATAACATCAATGCTGAATATATAGTTTCAATTCTTAAAGTGTACATGCAAATATAGACCGTGCAATCACTATTTGGACCAGGATGCAAGTCTAACATTAGCACCATGATTTCCTAATATTTTGGTTTCTTTGCAACATTAAATAACACAAACTTATCCTATAATTAGTTGGTAAATTCATTTCATTAAATGCAATATTCCTGGATAGGAAAAAACATATTTAAAGCCTTCCAAAATAATTAACTAGATGAATAGTGTTTGGAAGTTTTAAGGTTTTCCAAAGTCATAACACCAGTTTTGTGTGCCAGTAATTTAACCAGGAATTTGTAAATAAATGTGTAGACAATTATGATTTGTATTCATTCATTTTTCACAAATATTATTAAAAAAAATAATGTTTCGTAAAGCTGAACATGCAAATGACATTATATCTATCAGCATTTATAATTCAACAATCACAAGAACACATTTTGGAATGTTTTTTTCTAACATTTTACATATATACAAGATGTATCTACACAAAATCAAGGCTACAATTAACTGTCTGATTTTATTTTAGCCCTTTGGTTCTTATGGTAAATCTGGATAAGGATGAATGACTTGTAAAAAAAAAATCAATTTCAAAGAAGGAAATATGAAAATAAGACTAATAATTATGTCCTATAAAATTGTTTTTCTTGTATCAACAATTGATTTTTTAACAGCAAGCATTTTGATTTAAAAAAAAATCTAAGGTGAAGCAAGGATTTGTATAGTAAGAAGGATTGGAATCTCTTGGTTTATCGTTTTCTCTTACGCGGAGAGACTTCGCTACTCGCCACTACTACTTGTCACTTAGGATATCGGAACAATTATTCGGTAATTTTATTGTACACATGTATCGATTTGTTTTCTTATTTTTGTTACGTATAGACAATGTTGTGATGGTAAAGGACTTTAATCATTCTTAAATGTAATTATTATTGATTACCACTCAAGTTTCAATTGATGAAAAAGCGTAATTAAAGTGTTTTCTTTTGATGAAAAAGCGCAATTCAATGTGTAAGAACAATGTGTTTTTATGTTTACTTCTGTAAATATTTAATTTCAGTCAATTGCCAAAACAATGGAAAAAAAATCTCATTCTTGTAAATGATGACATTATTGCTATATGCAAATTTGCTTCTTCTGAAACTTTCAATTTCAGGAAATGGGAATTGGTGTAAAACCATTTTTGTGGCAAGCTCAACTTATCTTACCACAACGAGCTGCTCTTTCGGCAATTACAAAGTTTGAGAACTGACCACACATTTCAAGAAGAATTACATTGTGTATTATATAGGTGTAAGTGGCTGATCATTATCATTAGGTGGGGGAGCAGTGACTGCCTAAGAGGGGGCCCCCTGGAAAACCCTCTAAATCCGCCTCTGCATGTAGCCGGTTTCATTATAAAGGCATTGAAGAAACGATCCCCTCCCAATTTATGCCTGGTAAGTTACGATTCATCTGAGGACCACATTGATTTTTAAAGCCAGAAAAGTATCACAATTCCCTTATTTAGCGTTTTGAGCTTTCTTCAAGCAATTTTATTACCAATGTTTTACATTTGTAAACATGTGTGAACATTATCCTCGGCCAATTGCAGAACTTTAATGATTTTTCCTAGGCCACCCCCTTTTTTGTTACGACACGCCCCTGTTTGTGGTAATCAACTCAAGGAAATGGAAAAATAACGAAAACTAATGCATGTAACACTACTAATTTTAATAAAGATCTGGAGCAATCCTATATCTATCAGAAAATAAAACTTTTATCACTCATCTCCATTTTTTGAGGGAGGAGTATGAAATGGAAAATTATGTTTGGACCGCCCATTAGGCGGGATAGGTTGAGGTCATTCGGGTAAAAATGCAAATTCATTCTATGAACCGTGTATTCGTACTGCAATCGTAAAATTTTATAAATTGCACCAGAACCATTTTCAACTTCTTATTTCATGCATAACATTTGATAAATATGGACTGTAGTACTTACATAACGGTTATCTACATGTTTAGGCTATGCAAAATCCGCCATTAATGAAGGCACGCTGAGCATCTTCGAAATGCACCATCGGTAATCACACAAAATCAGTCGATCAAAACATTTCTTTTAAACTTTTACTGTACAAAAAATAATAATACAGTAACACAGCTATTACCTAATATAAATCATGAAAAATTTACTTAAATGGGATATTAATAGATACAAATTATATAAATATATCTTTCCAGGCTTCAATGAAAAAGGGAACTCTAACAGATGTGATTTAAACCTAGTTATAGCTTCTGCTTTTAAAATAAGAAACACTGCAGTAATTTCTAATTTAAAAAAAAACTTATCTCAGAATAAAGTCTCCAGATTTTTGCCAGACATCTGACAGGCTATTATTTTACACACTGTTTGTAAGCCTATTATCTTTCCTATAATTTGTTTATTTATGTAAGAATGTTTGAGAAGGGTTACATGCTTGATAATTTAAACAGTTCTTAAAACAATCAAATGATTATTAATTAACAGTCTAAAATTCTAGCAACTGTAGATTGTACAAACACTTCAAATCAACGATCTCTCAACAGAAAGGTGTTAGATAAGATACAAATGTTCCTTTCATGCCCCTTTTAGTTGAAAAGCTAGTTTTTACATGGATATTGAATGTTAAAGCAACTCTTACAGATATCAGTAACCTCCTTTCTCATAATGATAAGATTGCTATATTTACAATTGATCATACATTTACATAACCGTTTTTCTACTAATTCTTTGGACAGTACATACTTTGTCACAACCTTTTTTCATCAGTTCATTGTCTTATATATCATTCATTTGTATCAATTATTATGATTGATCCTTACTGTACATTATCACTCGTACATTTGTATAACCTTTTCCCATTGGTCCTTTGGCCAGTAGCCATTATGTCTAACATTAGAGCACTTGATTTCCAATCCCATGTTTTTATTTGTGTCTGCCACTGATTGCCATAGTTTGCTTCAATATATGGTTGAGTTGGACATGGTACCCTAACTTTTAAATCCAATAATGTTGTCCAACATAATTTAAACCTTGGAAATATATATCTGGAAAAAAATATGTGATATTAAAGTCAATGTATGTTTTATAATATGAGTTTTATTAATAGAACAGACTTCCAGTTCACTGTATTACAAAAATTATGAAAGTACTTGCAATAAAAGATAAGTTATGATAAGACCACTATTTTGTGCACTATTGAATCCTAAAATCACAAAGTACTATAAATCTAAATCTATTCATAACCATTCTTCATCTGTATATTCACAAGGCATTTTAAGTTTGGTCACAATTGATTTTATACCTTTGAATTTTGTCTTTAAACAAAACATACTATCAAAATCTATGCATTTAAGGAATATAACCACTAATTTATAGCCACAGCTTTCTATGATTAATTCTGCTATTTCAAGCATACATTGCTATTTTGTCTTAAGTTCAAATAAAGTGAAAGTCATTTCATGTCAAAACTATACCTTAACCCGACTTGTGCTGAGAAATTTAACATACCGATACCTTTAATTGCATATTAGAGCGCACTGGTTCCGGGAAGTTGAGAAGTACAAAAACAGGTACTTCTGATTTGAACAACAGGGCAAATATGCCTTCCTATCTTAATTTCATACTTCTTTTTATTATTAATAAGAAACTTTCAACAAGGGTTCTACCGTGATCCAAAGAAGTTAAGCTTTCATTTCATACCAAAATTACCCAAATATTTTACTTATTGACAAAGGTACAGCTATGCATAGGAACTATTTTGTTTCAACATGTACTACTTTCTTGTATGTTCTTTCAGACCGGGCCCAAATTAGTGGTTCTAACCTTACAGTAAACTGAAACAAGAGGCTCTCAAGAGCCTGAATCGCTCACCTGTAATTTTTTGCTTAAATCTTTAATCAATGATTATTTTTGCTTTTTAATATATATTAATAAGTGGCTTAAAAATTCCATTGAAATGTTCTTTGTATCTGTCATATTTTCTTCAAAAGCAAAGAAATACATTTTACCCTTATGTTCCATTTGAGCCATAGTGGCTATGTTTCTTGACGTACAAGAAAATAAAATACAAAATTTATACTAGATACTCTAAAACTCATTCAGCCAAAGTTTGGCTGAAATTGAGTCAGCAGTTTCAAGGAGAAGATTTTTTAAAGTAAGCAAACTAGATGAACAAATTGTGAAAAATTGTCTTTAAAGGGCAATAACTCCTTAAGGACACATTTGACAATTTGGGTCATATTAACTTATTTGTAGATCTTACTTTGCTGAACATTTTTGCTGTTCACAGTTTATCTTTATCATTAATAATATTCAAGATAATAACCAAAAACTGCAAAATTCCTTAAAACTACCAATTTAGTGGCAGCAACCCAACAATGGACTGTTAGATTCATCTGAAAATTTCAGGGCTGATAGAACTTGTCCTAATGAACATTTTAACCTCTCATCAGATTTGCTCTAATTGCTTAAGTGTTTGAGATATAAGCCAAAAACTGCATTTTACTCCTGTGTTTTAATTTTAGCCATGGCGGCCATGTTTTTTGATGAAACATAAAATAAAACACAAACTTTATTCTAGATACCCTAAGGATCATTCAGTTTAAGTTTGGTTGGAATTGGTTCAGTAGTTTCAAAAGAGAAGATTTTTTAAAGTTAGAAAACATGATAAACAAAATGTGTAAAACTGTCCTCAAAGGGCAATACTCCTTAAGGGGTCAATTGACAATTTTGGTCATATAAACTGATTTGTAGATCTTACTTTGCTGAACATATCTGCTGTTTACAGTTTATTTTTATCATTAATATTATTCAAGATAATAACCAAAAACTGCAAAATTTCCTTAAAATTACCAATTTAGTGGCAGCAACCCAACAATGGGTTATCAGATTCATCTGAAAATTTCAGGGCTGATAAAACTTCACCAAATGAACACTTTTGACCCGTCAGATTTGTTCTAACTCCTTTGTTTTTTTTAGATACAAGCCAAAAACTGCATTTTACCCCTATGTTCTATTTTTAGCCATGGTGGCCATGTTTTTTGACGAAACAGAAAATAAAACACAAACTTTATTAAAGATACCCTAAGGATTATTCAGCTTAAGTTTGGTTGGAGTTGGTTCAGTGGTTTTAGAGGAGAAGATTTTTTAAAGTTAGAAAACATGATAAACAAATCGTGTAAAATTGTCCTTAAAGGGCAATAACTCTTTAAGGGGTCAATTGACAATTTTGGTCATATAAAACTGATTTGTAGATCTTACTTTGCTGAACACATTTGCTGGTTACAGTTTATCTTTATCATTAATACTATTCAAGATAATAACCAAAAACTGCAAAATTTCCTTAAAATTCCCAATTTAGTGGCAGCAAGCCAACAATGGGTTATAAGATTCATCTGAAAATTTCAGGGCTGATAGAACTTTACCTAATGAACACTTTTACCCATGTCAGATTTGCTGTATCTGCTTTGGTTTTTGAGATATAAGCCAAAAACTGCATTTTACCCCTATGTTCTATTTTTAGCCATGGCGGCCATGTTTTTTGACGAAACAGAAAATAAAACACAAACTTTATTCTAGATACCCTAAGGATCATTCAGATTAAGTTTGGTTGGAATTGGTTCAGTAGTTTCAGAGGAGAAGATGTTTGAAATAGTTTACACCAGACGGACGACGACGACGGACGACAACGATGACGACGGACGCAAAGGAACGGTGAGCTAAAAAGGGCCAAATTAGCCTCATTTAGAGATCTTGTCATTGAGATTAGTCATTTATAGAAGAGATCATGTATTATATAGTAAAATATTATGCTGCAAGATGTCTTATACTGTACAAAGATGTTGATGTGATAGAAATATCTTCTTGGGCAGGGCTGTTTACCCATTTGTCCCATTTATGTCAAATATGATTGTAATTCTGACAAGTTTATGACATCACACATGACATTTATGCACACACAAAATATCAACCTCTTAATTTTTCAATGAATAACAATTTGAAAAGATTGAAGAAATTAAATATTTGAGCACTTTCAGGGGAAATTAATGGCTCTTGTCAAACCTAACCCTTCCTGAATTTCAAACTGAAGATAAGTATTTTTCATCTACATTTTTTCTTATTATTTCATTTCGATTTAATTCTTTATTAAAGAGGATTTACAACAGCTAATGGCTACATATGTTTTTTTCAACATAGATACACAATCATAATTAAACAATATGGTTCCAAAAATTTTTGTTTAAAGAAAAGACAAAAAGTACAAGTTCAGAAATGAAGATGTAAATCCAAATTCTTCCAATCCCTCTGTTATTTTCATTTTTTATTACCATACTTCCTTTTCAAAGGAATAACAAGAATGTATGAAAATTTTTCTCAAAGATTTTAGATTCAGGGTTATTTAAAAAATAAGTAAACTAAGCTTAAAAGAACCATGTTTGTAAACCCTTGTACGACTTTCAATTTACCAATGCAAGTCTGAGGAAAGGCTTAAGAGTATCAATTTTCAAAACATAAAGTATGAAGGAAGAAGTTCATTAACATTTACATAGTTAAAATGTAAAGTAGTCATACATAGAATTAATTAAAAGCCAAAACAACAGTATTTTACTGGGGTATTTTTAAATGATTATAAAACATAGATAAAGATGCATTAAATCATATATAGCACTCACCTAAGTTTCTCTCCAGTTTCTGTTACTGTTGCTGCATTCCACATAGAGGCATCATCTTCATAAAAGAAAAATATGTCAAGTTTGACTTCCCCTGATAAGAATGCCATTTGGTAACTGTCTTCTACCTGTAAAATTCGTTGATAACACATTTAAAAATCTTAAAACATAAACTGAAAAAATTGAAGAGTTTTTAATATTTTCATTTGTCTTAAAAGAGAATAGACTTCACAAAAAAACAAATTTTACCTTGGCACACATTTTTAAAAGAACGCCCGAGCTTGCTCTTTGGTGTTAGCGCCTGCCATTGTTTAAAGACAGTGTGGTGGACTAAATATGTCTATTTTATTAAAGTGTTTTTGAGATAAATAAAATAGGTCTTGTAAAACTTCACACTTTATGCAAGTTTGTCTGTCAGTTCTATTTCAATTGGATTAACAGTAGGAGATTTTGTTTTAAACTTTTTAGACATGTAAGACAAAAAATCTTTTGGCTCCCTCTGGAATATCTGTTGTACAAAGAAAAGGTTTTAATATAAACTTCATTTCTTAATCGATAAATATTTTTAAACTTTCAGACTAAAAGTCACATCAATCTTTAATACAGAAGCTGAGTAACATTAAAAGAAAGTTACTGATGAGCAGACTTCCAGATAAGGTCATTGCAGTATAAAACCAACCCTGTATGTAGTGATACGAAAAATGATATGGAAGCTTTATTATATTAAAATTGAGAATGGAAACGTGGAATGTGTCAAAGAGACAACAACCCGACCAAAGAGCAGAAAACAGCCCAAGGCCACCAATGGGTCTTCAACACAGCAAGAAAATCCTGCACCTGGAGGAGGGCATCTGCTGGCCCCTAAACAAAAATGTATACTAGTTCAGAGAAAATGGACATCACACTAAACCCCCGAAACATATAAATGAACCAAAATTTTAAAAAAAACATACAAGACTAACAAAGGCCAGAGGTCACTGACTTGGGACAGGCGCAAAAATGCGGCTAAACATGTTTGTGCAATCTCAAACCTCCAATACATATTCTGAAATTTGTGCCTGCATTTATCATTTTCATTGTTGAACAATCACACAGGACAAAAAATTTATTATTACAATTTCAGGAAATGCTGCATTCAAATAATGCTAACAAAATTTAAAAGGTGAGTTTATATTTATGCAAAAGCTATCCCCCTGCAATTTTTGCAATAATAAAAACATCCCAAAAGTTTAATTACTTACTTTTCCAAATAAAAATCTGAGAGGAAGCCCTGCCTTCTCAAAACCTTGAACCATTTCTGGTTTATAGTCTTTGATCCATATACCTAAATCTACATCCTGAGAGTAAGGTATTATATCGCACTGTCTGAACCAACCTAAAATAATTAGAAGTGAAAATTTATTTCATCATCTGTAATGTAACAGTTATTTTATGCATTTTACATTCTCAATATTTTCTTGTAGAGTCATTAAAATCAAAATCTGAAAAGCATCTCATTTGTTTACAATACATTTGTTGTGACGAACTGGGTTGTGTCAAAAACTTGGATAAGTCCAGGTAAAATATCAGTCCCAGTTGAATTTCAGTTTGTTCAATGCATTTTTTACTCTGATGAATTGAACTAAGATGTTTTGAAATCTCTGTTCACTATAGTATCTTACAAAGTTCCCAACAAAGAAAAATCAACATAAATTCACCCCAATGTTTTGAAGTTTAAAGGACAAGAATATTTGAAAGGAAAAAAAAAATTAACATTAAATTTGAAATACAAATTCAAATATTAAGATTGTATAAAATTGAGAATGGAAATGGGGAATGTGTCAAAGAGACAACAACCCGACCACAGAACAGACAACAACAGAAGGTCACCAATAGGTCTTCAATGCAGCGAGAAATTCCTGCACCCGGAGGCGTCCTTAAGCTGGCCCCTAAACAAATATATATACTAGTTCAGTGATAATGGACGTCATACTAAACTCCAAATTATACACAAGAAACTAAAAGTAAAAATAATACAAGACTAACAAAGGCCAGAGGCTCCTGACTGGGGACAGGCGCAAAAATGCAGCGGGGTTAAACATGTTTATGAGATCTCAACCGTCCCCCTATACCTCTAGCCAATGTAGAAAAGTAAACGCATAACAATACGCACATAAAAATTCAGTTAAAGAGAAGTCCGAGTCCGATGTCAGAAGATGTAACAAAAGAAAATAAACAAAATGACAATAATACATAAATAACAACAGACTACTAGCAGTTAACTGACATGCCAGCTCCAGACCTCAATTAAACTGATTGAAAGATTATGTCTTCATCATATGAATATCAGGCACAATCCTTCCCATTAGGGGTTTAGTATCATACCATCATAAAATATATGAGAAGAGCATAACCCGTGTCATGCCAACAACTGGTTTTTAAATAAATGTGTTTAGTTCCGATGCCAACCCTATAAGTGAATCAATATTAAAGCCAAAATATGCAATCTTTCATGACCTGACAACAGTATCGTAACTATATCCCTTCTTAATAAGTCTATTTAAAGGTTTTGTTAGCTTCTGAGGTGAATACTGACATTTTTGTGCTTTATAAAGAATATTACCATAAAAGATTGGATGTGAAATACCTGAACGTATAACAAGTCTGCATGTTGAGCTATATTTACAAATGATGTCCTTGTACCGATGATAAAATTTAGTAAATGTTTTGACTAGTTTGTGATATCAAAAACCCTGGTGTAATAATTTTTCAGTAATACATAAATTTCTTTCGTTAAAATCTGAAACGTTGATACATACACGAGCGAATCGTACAAGTTGAGATATATAAACACCGTAAGATGGTGACAAGGGAACGTCACCATCTAAAAATGGATAATTAACGATAGGAAATGAAAAATCATCTCTTTTATGATAAATTTTTGTATTAAGCTTTCCGTTAATGATATAGATATCAAGATCGAGGAAAGGGCAGT
Source organism: Mytilus coruscus (assembly GCA_017311375.1). Taxonomy (NCBI): domain Eukaryota; kingdom Metazoa; phylum Mollusca; class Bivalvia; order Mytilida; family Mytilidae; genus Mytilus; species Mytilus coruscus. The sequence goes on along the minus strand of CM029595.1, from coordinate 79,199,903 downwards.
GGTCATTGTTAGAATTAGCTTTATTTAAAGTAAGTTCAACAGGATAAATTTCTTTATTTGTGCATCAGAATGAATTTTCTTAATTAGTTCATTCTAAGACAACATTTTAAACCTTACCCAATGTAGTGCCACTACTTATCCAGAATCTTATATCAAGACCATCTAAAACTTTTTGTGCTGTTGATATAAGTTGCCTTGCTTTTCTTTGGAAATGAATAGCCTTTTCAGATTTGTCTCTTGGGTTTTTCATATAGAAAGCTTCAGCTCTTGCATAGTTACATTCTATAAATTCAGAATGTGGTACCTGTTGTAGAAACTTTGTAATAGGAGATGGCACATGTAACTGAACATTGTCTATTGTCTTTCTATGTAAATTAAACCTGTAAATAAAATATATGAGACATTGAAAGGGTGACTAACATCATGATATATCAAGAAAACATAATATAACCAATTGTTACATCTATTGTTATTAAATAATAAGGCATCAGTTCTATGATTTTCTGATAACTAAACACCAATCTCAGAGTTGTTTTTTATGAACTACACCTGTTATTGTAAATTACTTTTTATTATTATTGACATTTTCATATAATTGGTAAACGTTATAAACTAAACGGTAATATAACAGTATATTAGACGTCGCTACAATATTGTTATCTTTTGTAGTTTAGATAAATATTTCGTTATGTGAAGAAGTTTTTCATTACTGTGAAAGTACTTTAATTCGTGGGTATCAATTTTCGTGGTTAGAGCAAAAGTTACATGTTCGTGGGTTTTTAATTTCGTGGATTTTAGTTTTCTAAAAAAAAAAACGAATAGAGCGTAGATTTGAAGCCATTAGAAACGAATGTTACAAATTGTCTCAATTGAAGGAAATTGCAAAGTAAACATTTAAATTATTGCTCCCGTGTAGTGATGACACTAATTAACCTGAGATCGAATGATCAACAGATTAAAGACAATCAGAGGTTTTAATTAGGCCATAAACATGTCACTTAAAGAAAACAGTTACATAAACAAATGCTTTAAATGTACATTGAATTGTAAAATGAATTCTTATCAAAAGCAAGCCCAGCATGAAATTGTTATTTCCCGTACAAGAATTATGAGGATATAATAAATGAACACTTTATCATAGCATATCATCACCGGAAATCTGACTTTCATCGATCAAAAATATTTTTTATGAGAATTAAAAGATCAGAAGTTGTACAGTTTAGGTTGTTAAAGATTAAATGGATATTATCCTGCCTGCGGTTGTAGTTCATAGTGCATTTGCCCCAGACTACTATTATAGTAGTCTCAAATTTGCCGATATTCATTGTATTCTCTAGATCATATCGGTAGTCAAACCTACATGGGAATCTTTTCTTGTCTTGATTTGGACAACAGTCGTTATATTTCGTTGGACACTTAAGTTCGTGGATAAAGTCATCCACGAAAACCACGAAAATTGGTTCCCCACGAATAAAAGTACTTTCACAGTACTTCATTAGAATATATTTCAAACCAGTTGACCTGAGGTGAATCGACGTAAACGTTGTCATCGAACAATCTGTTCTTACTGTGACATAATATAATAAGCAATGTGACTTAGGAATTAGCAACAGATTTAACAACATATAGTGCTTAAACACATCTAAGGGCTTCACATAACTGCTCTAAACACTCAATTGTTAGTCATTGATTTCTAATATTGCTCATGTGAAACAGCTTGCTTCAGATGACCCCACTTAAGATTTGGTACAGTAACACATGAGCAATTTCATTCTGATTGTAATACTGATATCATGTCCACACTGTGTTAACAAGGATCTGACAACACTCTGTTTTACTCTCTGTTCTGGTAATTATTACATCAGCCAATGAAAATTCTGCCTCTAACTTTTTGAAGATGTGTATCTTTAGTACCAAACCAAAGGATCCTTAAAGACCTTTAAAACAGAAAGTAGAAGTCACCATCTACCAGAAGGAAAGGCCTCTCAAACAGAAAGTAGAACAAAGTTTTGTCAGATTCTTGAAAGCGAAGCCTAGACTCAAGATCTGTATCACAATGGTATCATTTGTGGATTTGTTTGTTTATTTTTATTTTTTTTTAAAGAGAACCTTATTGTGAACGAAAATAAAGTATGTCAAGTGATTTAACTATACATTTCATTAATGGCTTACTGTTCATATGCTCCAGCTGTTGAACCAAAAGCTATATCTGATGTTGCAATCTGTATTTGACTGTGCCATAGAAAGCCTGGTTTTCTGTTGTAAAATACGACAATATGAATGGTTGGTTCTGGGTATTTCATATGTTGAACAAAAATGTGTGTGGTAATTTTGACTGGTATTCTATTTTCTTTGGTATTAAGAGAATCAGGATGTTCATCCGATGAATCTACAGCTGAAAAACCATCCTGTCTTAACTTATGAACCATTAAGGACTGAAAACAAAATATATATAATGTCATTTTATCATTTTCAGAAACCACATACAAAATGCAATATGATACTGTAAATTCAGAAATTATTACATGCATTTATTACTGCGATTTTTAACAAAGGACAACATGGTAGATTAATTATTGTCATTTTAGGAAATGATGCATACAAATAAATTAAAATACAAGACTTTATGTATGTAAAACCTATCCTGTTGCAATTATTGCAATAATAAAAATAAACCAACTATTTCTAAATTTATAGTATCTTTATGAGTAAAAAATGTAAAAGGTGATGTTCTGTATATGTAAATCAACATCACAAAAATACTTCTAGTCGGCATCATATGGTCAATTGACTATTTCAACATCCTTTTTGGGAAAAAATAAATTTTGCTTGGAAGTAGACAGTGCAAAATACATTTAAATCAACTAATATGACCAAAAGGTTGACATGTGCTCTTAAAAGGGGATATACCAGTGTAAATATCACGTATTATTATCACTAGTCGTGTGTGTGTATGGTGAAACAGTGACAGAAAAACAGATGTTTCCCTTTCTTAACTAAAAAACAATCAACTGTTCCCAAAATTATCAAACTGCAGTCAACATTACCTCAAACGATGAATGTAAATAACTGCTAACAACAGAAAATTATATCTATAAGACACAATATTTTTGTTTCATTGAATATCAATTCTTTATTGATGGACATCTTCCTTTATCAACAAAACCTATCTTTTGAAAGTAACAATTTATGATTGTTTTGTTTCATACATTGCTGATTTTACCATTTATGTGAAATCAATGAACAATAAAAGAATAGAGTTCCAATGTTCACCGCATTGCACATATTTTATCTTTCCGAGGATCAAGGGCAATAACTAAAAAAAAAAATTTTTTTTTGTTCTTTAAAACTTTTTATATCTTAAAGAAAGGAAGGCTTGAGAGCAAATGCAATGCAATTTATGATTTAATTAATATTTTCAAGGGGCATAACTCATTAATATTTTATCAGCACTTACTTTTCTAAATTGTCTGAGACATTGCTGATATAGAACTATATATAAGTTTCATAAAAATCTAGCAAGGATTGTACACATGAGAGCGCTAACAATGCAATTTTCCTTATATCAGTATTTCCAAGGGGCATTACTCTTTTAAAAGTAATTGATCAGCACTGATTTTCGTACTTGTCCGAGACATTGTTGATATAAACCTATGATATAAGTTTCATAAAAATCTGGCAAGAATTGTACACATTAGAGTGCTAACGATATAAGAGTGCTAACGATGCAATTTTCCATAGATTTAATGTTTCCAAGGGGCATAACTCTTATAAAGATAATTGATCGGCACTGATTTTCGAACTCTCCCAAGATATTGTTGATATAAACCTACAATTTAAGTTTCATAAAAATCTGGCAGAATTGTACAAATGAGAGTGCTAACGATGCAATTTTCAATATAATTAATGTTTCCAAGGGGCATAACTCTTTTATAAATAGTTTATCGGCATTGATTTTCAAACTCGTTCAAGACATTGCTGATATAAATCTATGATATAAGTTTTATTAAAATCTGGCAAGAATTGTACATGTCAGTTTGCTAACAAGACTGGATGGACAGAAGGATGGACACCCTGTATTTCTATGTCCCCTGCAACACGTTGCGCTGGGGACAATAAACTGTACATAAACATATTTACTATTGCTACATTATTTACCAAAGTTTTGGACTGGTTTCCAATAATACCAAATGTAATAACTTTGTTATTATTACACAAATAAACACAATCTGCTTTTGAGTTGGTTCCAGCTGACACTGCAGATAAGATTGAAGGCTCTATTAAAAACAAAGGGCTGTCAGTCCATGACTTCTGCAATAACTCGACCACTATCTAAAACAGAAAGATTTAAATCATTGAGTTAATTTAATTTTTCTCAACTGTAAATAATATTTATACAATGTTATGAAAATACTTGATTTGTGTTTGTAGAATATTGTTACAAAACTGGGTCAGGCATAACTATAGTGATTTATATATCACCTTGCTAATTTATATCTTTTATCTCATCGATCAGTTGGCACAGTAATGGATGATGACATTCCTCATAAGTTTCAATCCACTTTTCATGCTAAACTAGTAATTGTGGTGTTGCTAAACGTTAAAACCTGACAGTTTTTCAGGTGTTCATAATGTTAATTTACTTTTTCAGACATGAAATTTCCTATTTCATATTACATGTATTTTTATAAATATTTCATTCACATTTTTATTCATTGAAATTTTTTGTAATTGATAAAAAAAAAAGATTTTTAAAGTAATAGATGAATACAGATGATTTTTTTCATTCTCCTGCTGCTATTGAAATAATATAATCAATGCTTTCCTAAATTCTTATATCAGTGGCTGTAAGACATGGGTTCATGCTGAGGTACAACTTTCTATACAAATGGATACTTTACCTTTCCATTATGGCTGTGGGTGTCTGCATCACCCTAAAACATATAAACAATTACAATTGTATTATATATAGTACAACAACATGATATACATTATGTATGTAGGTAGAAATCAAGCAAAAAAATAGCATGCAATAAAATCTATGTAATGCAGTTTCAATGGAAAATACTAACAGTTTAATTATTAGAATGCAAAAGTATGTCTGACATGGCCAGTTCAATTTCACTTTTGGCTGCTTTTACAATAATTGTGTTGATAAGGATGTATAATGGAGATAGAGTTTCAAACGTTTAATTAACTGAATCACCTCTTTTGATCAGGTTGGGCCGTTTCATTTTCTATAAATTTGTGTCATTCTTACAGGTCAGGAATAACCATTAATTGGTGGATTATACTTCAATTCAGGTATAATCCACCATTTGACATATAGTGAGATAAACCAAGTGAGGTATAATGCAGTGTTTTCCAAAATTGTTTAAAGATATATTCTAGCATCTTTTTGCATATACTATACCAAGTTTTGATGAGTACTCATTGGTGACATGCTATTGCTTATGACTTCCTGTGCTGCATTTTGAGGAAATGTGAATTATTCCTTAACTGAGGTATAATCCACTAATTGACGGATATTCATGACTGGTTTCCTTAAGGCTGCTTCAGTTAAAACTTTATAATTTGTTAGTCAAAGTGGACATCAAGAGACTACAGAACAAAATTAAGATATAAGAGATGAAAGCTCAGAATTTATAAGTGGAAAAAGGAAGGTCATATAAATTATTAAATTTCTCTAACAAAATGCAGCATGAAGTGTCAGAATCAATTACATATAATCACTAAGAGGTCATCAAAGCTTAGTAAGGTATGCAAAAAGATGCTTCAATAGATCTTTAAAAAAATTCGGGATAAAAACTGTGTTATACCTCAATTGGTGTATCTCACTATATGTCAATTGGTGGATTATATGTGAATTGAGGTATAATCCACCAATTAATGGTTATTCCTGACCTGTTTAAGTAAAAAGGCCCAACAAGAAAACATTCATGGATTATACATGTTGTAACTCATTTGAGAAATGGTTCCCCATCTGGCCAGTTGAACTCAATCTATTGATAGTGGAGGTAAATCTCATATCAATCAGATATAGAGGTAATCCAGTAACAGTGTGGACAACCGTAAGACTTATGTTTTTAATAAACTGAATCATTTACCTTTAACTTGTTTGTCATCGGCTATCGATAACATTGATTTTACGCTCACTCAGTCTGTCAGAGGCATTCCAGTGGGGATTTAAATAATCACTTGTTACACATTTCATTTCGATACATTAAATGAAACTCTTTTCACAAAACTTTAAAGGAATTTGTTTTAAATATTCTTTATATCAGCACACACAACAGTTTCATTTTAGAGAATAATAAATGTTCAGAGCTAATATCATTAAATAATCGAAAAATACATTTACACGTTTTTGATTTTCATTATAAAAAACTTAAAGATGATGGGGTTAATTCACAAAAAATCTTCAGAGAAAAAATACTCCCACGTAGTGATCATTTAAGAGTAACCTACCATTTATTCAATACATAGGATTTGTTTGTGAAAAGAGTTCCAGACAATGAAAAAATTAATTTTTTTTAACTGGATATTTTTCACATGGATCATCGTTTGAATCATTCAGTCATAAAGAGAACTCATAGCCTTGGATATATATTCAAGTACTACACAGCTCAATTGCCTATATTTATGTATATATCTATATGTATATCTAATTAGCTAAAAGACTTTTCTGTTTGTATGCTTTTATGTAAAGGGGAAACAGTTACACGTGTGTGTGATCCTTTTTGTCTCTTTGACCAAAGATAGTTATAGTCATAAACTATGTTGCAGTACTCGTCGATATATCATGAATTTGGGTCTTTTACTTACAAAACTTATTTTCTTGTAGCATATTTTATTGTTGAATGAATGTTGCCTGGCTGTTTTTTTAATTTTTCGTCGTTTGTTTGTGTCTCATTGAAGTATAAGACACAACCGGATCCCCATTTCTTCATAGTTAAAACATACAAGATGACATCAATACCAATTCATGACACAAAATAACTGAGTTAAACTAACAACAAAAGAAAGAAAAGAAAAAGCTATTTCATTGTTGTACTTAATCTTCAAGTCACAATGTGGTCTTTGAAAAAATGTTGTAAGTAAAAATAAATGGAGAATGTGTCCCCATGGACACAGATGATGCCCCCGATTGCATACAACATTATGAAGGGACATAACTCAAGAACGATAAAAGTGACGCTACCCAAATTTGTACTTGATCTGAGTTTTGTGGTAATAAGTATTGTGTATAGGTTTCATAATGTTTGGTTGTGGCAAACTTAAGTAATAGAACCGAAATTAAAATTTTGCAATTTTTTGATTTATAAAGGGGCATAACTCAATAATGGTTATAGCCATGCCACCAAAATTCATACTTGATCTGTATTTTGTGGTTATAAGCATTGTGTATAAGTTTTATAACATTTGGTTGAGGCAAAGTTAGAGAACGGAAACTAAAAATTTTGTAATTTTTTCATTTAGAAAGGGGCATAACTCTAGAACGATTAAAGTGACGCCACCAAAATTCAAACTTGATCTGTATTTTGTGGTAATAAGCATTGTGTATAAGTTTCATAACATTTGGTTGAGGCAAACTTAAGTTAGAGAACAGAAATTAAAAATTTTGTAATTTTTCCATTTATAAAGGGGCATAACTCTAGAACAGTTAGAGTGACGCTACCATTATTCACACTTGATCTGTATTTTGTGGTCATAAGCATTGTGTATAAGTTTCATAACATTTGGTTGAGGCAAACTTATGTTAGAGAACGGAAACTAAACATGTTGCAATTTTTCAATTTATAAAGGGGCATAACTCTAGAACGGTTAAAGTGACGAACAAAAATTCAATCTTGATCTGTGTTTTGTGGTTATAAGCATTGTGTATAAGTTTCATAACATTTGGTTGAGGCAAACTCAAGTTAGAGAACGAAAACCAATTTTTGGATGTACGGACGTACGTACGTATGTACAGAAGGACAAGGGTTAAACTTAATGCCCCCTCCGCTACGACAGGGGCATAAAAACAACTTTTGAATGTTTATATTGGAAAAAGTAACGTTTTGTAAATTGTAACGATTATTTCAATTTAAATCCATATAAAGCTGTTGCTTTTTTCCTCTTCGAGCAAGTTTTGACTGCATTTCCAAAATTAAATTCCTTGTTCTAGATGTGGTAATCCTGTTGTTAGCTGCACTGTGTAGTTTTTCTTGTATTGTTTAATGACAAATATAGTCGAGATAGACAAAAAAAGGGGAGGGGTTACATCACTTTAAACTGGATTAACACCACTACATATTGTGTATTGTTACATATATCATATATACACATTTTCATTGCAATCTTAAACATGTTAAAAAGAACGAAGTTGATATATATATAAGCTGGCCTTCCATTATTATGTGTGTGTAAGATAGGCCGATTTTTTTTTAAAATAAATTGATTCCAAAAAAAATTGGAAAAACACACACACATCCAGAAAAGGAAGAATAGTCGGTGCATAATCAAGAATACATATTTGCTGCCAAGGGTTTTTCACAATAGTTAGCAGAAAAGTTCCAGTTTCCTATATACACCAAACTACACATTTTACCTATTTCGTAAAGCAAATGCAAATTGCATGAGGCTTGGTCCAAATAGCTTTTTACCGTTCTATATCTTGCAAGTACGAAAAAGACCATACAAAAGTATACTGGTATGTTGTTTATGTTTTGTAATTGCACAACTATTGAAAGTTGATCATGCAATGGTCCTTAAATAAAATTTTAGACACGATAAAAGTTAAAAGATACTAAATGAATAAATAAGACAACCGCAATGGGTTAATCGCTTTGACGTTCGAAAAAAGATAATAGTCAACACAAACATTGCAACTTTTAAAGCTAGTTCAAAACGTTCACCTTATCTGACCCAGTCAATTGATGACCTGAGCACACCAAGAAATTGTCTCATCCACACTGTTTCATAGTATGAAAACGATAGTATAAAGTTGGAAGAGTTAGTTGTAAAAAAACAGTCTTGAAGTTGAATTCGGAAATTTTACCTACTATCCTCTGGTAATTTCAGTAAATATCCCTCCTAAACTTCTCAATTTACCCATCACTGCATCAGGTCAATATGAGATTTTGAAACTGGGTATATGATACTTCTCAGCTATTCAATTATTCATATATTCCCAGCTAATATGTAATTTGAGAGAGAGAAAATTATGTGAAATTATCTCCCTTGTTAAAATAACCCTGTGATGACCAATATTCACCTGGTTTGAACTCAAATGAATCAATACAAAGAATTGGAGGAGTAAAAAAAATGCAGCAGCAATGCAAAGGGGTTTAAGATATTTCCATCTTCTCATTATTCTGGCTGCGGTGGGACATATTCTTTTAAACCTTCATCTGTCAAACTTTATGGTCGCTGACATATTGCAGTACCGATGCAAATTACATCATCAGAAAAGATTATTTAAATATAAAACAATGAGATAATTAAAATTTGAATTTTTATTATTCAAATTCATTGAATTTTGACAATATTTTCAATTATATATCTAATAATGTTATTTATATCCTGTTGGAAATCAGCTTAAATTCACCGCTGACTATTTTTATCGTCGGCAACGTCACACGTGTACAAACTACCAGATGTTGACATTTGACAAAACTGTAAACATGTTTTCTACCGTATAACGCAAGGAAAATGTAATCTGCTCACTCAAAAAAACGGCCATGGATAGTGAGGCCATATTTTATGGCATCAAGCTTGTCTTGGTGTGCATTGTATGGTACATTTCCAGTGCGAGCGGAAATATTATTGGAAAGTTAGTTTTGACAGAATTTCCGTATCCTATGACAGTGACCCTCGTTCAGCTTACATCAGCAGCAGTTTATTTAGGCCCGATCTTAGGACTATTAGGTGTCCCTCACACAGGCAATGTTCCTAAAAAATATTACTTCACCATGATTATTCCACTTGCATTAGGGAAATTCTTGTCATCACTGTCTTCTCATGTCAGCATCTGGATAGTTTCTGTTTCATATGCTCACACTGGTAAGTAAATATAAAAGAAATTAGTGATAATGAAAGTAAATGATGGTTACAGTTTTATTTTAATGAACAATTCAACTGTATCCTGCTCAAAACAACACAATAATTTTATTTTAAATTTTATACATTGTCATTGTATCCTTGTTCATGTTGTTCATTCACTACATTATACCTGCCAACTGTCACTATTTGTGGGGGATTTCCCCCATTGAGGCTCTCAATTGGAAATTTTAAAAGAGCAATTTTGTCCACAATTTAAAACAAAACAATCAGTTTTACCATGGGTATATGATTGTAAAAGTATGAAGTCGAAGAAGCAAATAAACATCATTAAAATAAATCTGAAGGCCCCTTTATGGGTTTTGTGGGACAATGAGAGCCATCTTGCACGCTAAACCCCCATGGGCATTTTGAAATGTTGGCAGGTATGCTACATTTATGCTACATTGCTTTTATAATCTACTGTTTGTTCATGTATTATAAATAAATATATATATGTGTATGTTGTCTTTATATTATAATAATAAAAGACCTAATTAAAAATTATGTGTTAAAACTTCTTACAGAAGTATGAAAACATTTACTGACAATTTATTAATATGTAGATTTATTCATCTTTTTCAAAATCATTGAAAGTATACAGGGAAAATGAGTTGCAGACAGAGTTTAAAAGCCATCATCCCATTTCAATATAGCTAGTCTCTGATAAAAATATTTGTTTTCTAGACTAAGAGATTTAGAGCTTTACAACATCATGTGTGAAGTTTTCTATTGTCGGAACATGTTTAGGGGAATACATGTCAGACCATTAACATGATTAATGTAATCAATTGTAGTTGTCTTTTGGTTTTTTATTTGCTGGGTAGCTGTTTTATTGACATATTCAAAAGTGTACCCCACATCATATTTTGTTCATAATCATTATGTTCATACAAGTTATCAAGCTATTAAAGACATGCTTGCTTATACTCATGAATGTAAACATTGTAAATTCGTTGAAAAAAGTTTTCACATGGTCTAAATGCATGTTAGCATAGATTACATGTAAAATGAAAAGTAGCGAAAGAAAACGCCAGTTTTCAAATCATAATTTGTTTAACCATGCAATATAAGGAAAGTAATCCAGCAAATGGATAAACAATTAGCCACAGATGTGAAGCTGCAGAAAATAACTTTATTTTACAAAAGAAATTGTACATTAGTATATAGTTAAAAGAAATGTAAAATACGATCAAACCTGTACAGTACACATTAAATAGGGCTCTTATACTATAGCTGACTATATCATGTATATGGTATGGGGTTTGTCATTGTGAACGACCATACAGTGCCAAATAAGTGCTTAAATCCACATAATTTGGACTTTGTTGGATTGTTTTCTCTTTGGTAATCATACTACGTTCCCTATTTTATACTGCAGTGTAAACATTTTCTTACATTACATGTACAACCCCCTAATTGATGGATTGGTTCATACATGTAGCTCTACGAGTAGGTTGTTTTCCACCTAATTGGATTAAGTATGTTAAGTGAAAGAAACTATTGCAATTTTAGACATGCTGTACAATTGATAAATGAATGAAATTAGAACAATACACCCTCATACATTTCAGAAATTATTTTCTGTTAATTTCACATTTTGGACATTCCACAGCTTGTACATGAAGCTTGAAAACTAACATAGTGACCTATACTTTTTATTATGAATTTGAAAATAGCACAATATGAAGAACATTTTGGCAAAATGTAAAACAATAAGCATTTTGTTTACTCTCATATTTATTAATACCATGAGCTTTTAAATTGATAACATATGTTTATAACTTTTTCAGTGAAAGCCACCTTGCCATTATTTACGGTTGTTCTTTCAAGAGTCCTGCTTGGGGAGACACAAACATTGCCAGTAAGTATATGAAAATTGATTTTCTTTCCCCTACCACAATCATGACAATGCAGTACACATTAGGTGATCAGTTAAAAATCACACTTGAAACATTTATATTTTTATTTTCATAAATACTAGTGTTAATTTGGAGGGATAAGTTGTTGAATTACTGCATGAACCTTATATACATGTAGTCTGAAAAATTTATACATTCTATAACTTGAAATAGGTATAAATAGTGCATTTTTAATAAGCCCGTAAACCTCTCTTAGACTGGTGTACTTACATTATTTTAAAAATTGGTTAACATCAGAAATGTAATTAAATACTAAAAGGACACTGACAACCAGCACATACAAGAATGACAAATACATACATGACATAGTGTCCATGACTGTATAACAAAACCAAAACAGTTTTTCCAGTTTTTAAAGATTTTGAAATCATAAGGATAGTGACTAAGATTTTGTAAAATAGCTCTTTGAACAACTGGGTTTCCTTTAAAATTACTGATACAAACCAAAAATAAAATATGAAACAAACATGACAAATGAATTGAAACAAGAATTTTTCATTTCTTTTTTTTTCAGGTATATTTATCATTACTGCCTATCATAGGAGGTGTCATCATTGCTACATTAACAGAAGTATCATTTGAATTTATGGGATTACTCAGTGCTCTTGGTGCTACACTGGGATTCTCATTAATGACCATTTTCTCTAAAAAGGTTAGTAATGCTATTGACTACATGTATATTCAATGTGTATAATATGACAGGGTAGTTATGTCACCCCAATCACCCTGTTTCACAGTGAAAAATTTAAACCAATTTCCATCTCCTCTGCGAGACTTAAGTCTGCTGTTTCTGGCGGCCTTAACAATTGATTTTAAGTTCATGATTTGGTCTATTTAAGGTGAACCAACAATGCTAAGTAAAGAATAATTAGTATGCAGTTTTTTAGCATTGACACATATTATTTCCATGGATATTATTTGATACTGAGTCATGAACCATTTAGGAGATAACTGTATTGTATTTTAAGCTCTGTCGACATCAATTGGTGATTTGATGCCGTCGTAGTTTAAAATACAACATTGTTATCTCCATTCTAATGAAACTGACAGAAAACAACGTCAAAACATACATTTGAAATCTGTCATACGTCGTCTGCGCTTGCGTGTACGTTTTCATAGCATCCAGTGTTCCCGAAAACCGTCGGTCCTGACCGCCAAAAATCGGCTAGGACCGACAATTGCATGTGTAGTGACAGTCCTGATGACCGACAACATTTTGGTGGTTGTTCACTCTTGTTTTAACATCTTTTCGGTATTCAGATAGCTTTTGAACTGGTTGCTGATGTAAACAAACTTTAACTACATAGCTCAGAATTACGGTAATACTTTTGAAAAAGAACCAGTCGTCGGTTTCTTTGGTATTCAGAGTGTTTTTGTACTGGTTACTACTGTAATTTAACTTTTGTAGCATACATGTATCTCAAAATTACGGTAATACTTTTAACAAATAACCAGTCGTAAAAGTCATCATGGCTTGGGCATGACCCATTTCGTTCAGAGGTAGTCCGATATTACTCTGACGTGCAACGGCTGTTTTGCCAGACAAGCTGGGGCGGTCCCACGGCCCCAGCTTGTCTTTCAAAATAGTCTTTCGACGTCAGAATAATCTCGGACTATCAGAGAGGGTGCTAAACCAGAGGACTCTGTATTTGAACAAAGACTTTTACAGAGACTGAACATTTTTTCTATATTACAAAACTTTTTCTATATTACAATTTACAAGACTAAGTCTTTTATTTCTATCATTTTAATGCACTTTTCACTGTAAATTTTTCCTAACGAATTATAAACGATAGCAACAGTTTATCCAAAATGTTGTGTCTGCAAATACCGTTGATAACTTTAAAATACAACTTGATCATCATTGGGAAGATGTTATGGACCAGTTCTAGTGATAAATTATTTTTATTACAATTTTTTATTGTTTCTTAATATGAGTGGATTGGCATTAGGAAGAAATTAAATACCAGCTCTTATGATGAATTTGGACTTCCTTTAAATATTAACTATTTAAAATTTGAATTATTCGTCAACCAAAAGTGACCACTAAAATGCAGGATTGTTATGAGTTTAGCTTTTAAAACAAGTACGAATTTGGGTGGGCTAAAAAAGGATTGACTTTCCTTAAAACATGAGCCCTTAAAAGACTCTTCAGGTAGTATAATGCATGAGACATAAAACAAAAATGAAATCAAGCATGTTATCAAACTGACAAAGTATAAAAATTAGTGAATAATGCAAAGTTCAAACTTTCATTAAAAAAACAAAACATATAACATAGAAACTAGGATGGAGTTAATATAGTATTGAGCAATGACTTTCATGTAACTAATAGGTGTTTGATAAATTCAAGTAAAATTACAGGACCACCAGATTTTATCAAGGACCACCAGATTTTTAGTCTTGGTGGTCCCAATGACCAACAGGAAAAAAAAAAGATTTCGAGAACTCTGAGCATCAATTGTCAATTGATGCCATGAAAATTGATGACATTGTCCTATCAAAAAGGAAGTTACAAACCATGTTGCGTTAGAATGTACATTGACTTTTGCATAGTTTATTATTTACATGTTTGAAGTTTGTGTTTGGTCAATTTATTTTTTTAAATTTATAAACAGTAAATTCTGTCTTGGTATAGACTGTAGTTTGATTTAAACTTAATCACCCAGTACTTGCATGAATCCATCTAATACAGATTATATAATGTTCTTTTTTTCAGTGCCTACATGAAACTGGTCTTCATCATTTACGACTTCTAGTGTTACTGTGTAGAATATCAGCTTTATGTTTCTTCCCTGTTTGGTTGATGTTTGACTTCAGAAAAATTATTTACAGTGATGATACAATAGTGAGTATACACATCTATAGGGAAAATGATACATGTACATGAGACAATTAAAATGAATGCTTAGAAAATAAATAGCCAAATAGATGTCACCTTTGACATTATGAATGCTATATAAGGGACAATATGGCAATGCACAATTCATTACAAGCAGGCAGTGAAAGCAATTTTTTTCTAAAAATGTTGTCTCAGCATGATGACATATTTCAAAATTGAGATATTTGCACATATGAGATGAAGTCATATCTTTTAGAATGATCAGATAAAGCAAATATTTGTACAGGTTATTAAAACCTAGTGTGGACTTTAAATCAGCAAAATATGGAATTCTTCTGTTTCCATATTACAAAATCTTGGTCAAAGAAGCGTTTTCATGAATGTTTTAAAACACTTAAAAAAGCAGTATTTTGAATAATGTGGGAAGAAGATGGCATCTCTTTTTGTTTCATGACAGGTAGTTTCTGATGCAGAATTCCTCCCTGCCCCAACAATTTTTTTTAAGAATTAATATTGGTTAATTTATTTGTATGGCTTAAATGATATGTTTTCATTACAGGTAGAGGGAAAATCGCTGACGACCCCAGTATTATTATTGTTTTTTGATGGCTTGTTCAGCATGTTACAGAATGTATTTGCCTTCACGGTCCTAGCTATGGTGACTACGCTAAGTTATGCTGTAGCTAATGCCACAAAGAGAGTGGTTATTATTGGTGCTTCTCTGTTAGTTTTACAGAACCCTATTACTATGTCAAATTTTGTTGGAATGATGATTGCAATATTTGGGGTATTAGTTTATAACAAGGTTAGTATGGAAAAAATATGTATTTGTTCACAGTTCCCATGTCTTGCCTCTGATGGTAGAGAGACAAGCTTTTCAAGTCTGTTTGTTCATAGTCCCTCAGTCACATATTAGGTACAAATGCAAGTGCCAGAGGGGAATGATGTCCTATGGGCAAACATTCTTTTTTTTTTTTTTTTGGGGGGGGGTGGTATTTTAATTTCAAAATCTGTCATACAAGGTTAGCATCATCTTTGAATTTAAATTACTAATTATTTTATGGTTGCTTTGAAAATAGAACTCAAAAACTTAATATTGAACTGAAGAATTTCTACTAAAAATGATTTCCAAAAAAAGATTCTATGTTTATTGCTTGGCTATACTTTAACCTAAAGTAGGCATAGCATGACAAAAGGAATTTTTTCATTCCAAAAAGAAATATTCTTGATAAAGTGGAGATAACTAATCAGTAAACAGTCCAGTTAGTTTCATGATTATATCTGCTTTCTATCAATTTTACATTGGATGACATAAATTATTTTTTGATAATTGACATTCGAAAATGTATATCCATTCTTTTTATTTATATGTCTTTATCAAAGTCTTTCCTTTTTTTCTATTTTTAATTCTCAAGCCAATTCTACAACTGCATATAAGGGTAAATTTTTAATACTTACTGCCTTTATTTTTCTTTAAAGGGCCGACCTACATTTGTGCGAATTTGAATATGATAAGCATTATGTTTGCGCGAAGATATAGTATTACGTTTGCGCGAATTAACCTGTAATTTACCTGAGTTTTTACTTATGATTTAATCCTGAGAATAACCTGAGTTTTACGTGGTTTTTTTTCAGGAAAATAAGTTATGTTGTTGTTTGTTGTCTATCATATTTGTTTTTCGTTTATTTGTTTTGAACATAATTTGGCAATCATACCACATCTTCTTATTTCTTATATTGATAAATATATATTAGAGAAGACTTTATTCGTTTATATAAACATTTAAAGCACTACATTTATTAAAGAAACCTTTTGAATAAATTACGGTGAATATCCTGGAAAGGATCATTCAAAGTATACAATCATGAAAAAACAGTGTACATGTACTAGTATATGATATCTACAAGACCATCTATAAATCAGTCTGTGCCTGGTAGTTGTACCCTAGCGATTTCAGATAACATTTGTGGAAATTTCCCCAGTTTGAAACTTCTAAAATTGTTGACATTAAACTTTCTGTACAAAGACTGTGACTGGCTCTTCAAGTCTTATGGCAGAAAATGACTTTCATCATTTGTCTGTAGTTCTTGGCGAATAATTTTCGACGGACGTGTGGAAATGTCAGAAGCATTCTTTTTTAATTTGTTATGAATTTGCTATCTTTCTAATTTGCATTCATCAATATAATGGTTACATTCATTTGTTCCCTTCAGTAATTCCTGTCTACATTTGAACAATTTTTGTTGCATCTCCAGGAAATGTCTCCATTTCCAACTTAGTATCTATACAAAAAGTTTATCCATAAAAAAAAATCATGGACTTTTTCCTTATTTGTTTCAGAGATAATAAAGTCAATCTTGTTAGTGGATTTTCAACTTGTATATGGGCGGACTATTAGTGAGAACAGCTCAATCATTTTAAAACAAGTATATGTAAGATGGCCGATAAAGCAGTTCAAATTAATTTCTTTTTTTTTTTTTAATTAAAAGTAAATTTGTTTAATTTTGGAAATCATAATTTGTTATTAAAAGTCAAGGATTTCTTTTTTATCATATTTTTTTAATTAATCCACGCAAACGTAATGCTTTTTGTCGCGCAAACATGGATGTGTTTCAGGCAAACGTAGGATGAATTTGCACAAATGTAACACACCGTTTTAAGAATTTATAAATAACTCATTAACTCCTTAGAGCACTAAAGGCAGCTACTGAAACTTAAGTCTGTTTTATGCTTCCTATTTTTTCTTTCTTCATAGAATTTCAAGAAAGATCTCTAATCTTTCTAAACTGTTAATACACAGTTATATATCATGTATATTAAAAGAAAAAATAAGTATTAGGAATTTATAATAATTATGTCTTTTTTAATTTTTCTATTTGATTTTCTAGGCAAAATTTGACCAAAATCGAGAGAGAAAGAGACAACAAATTTTGCCACAAATTCAAAGTGATAGCAGCATTAAAACACTTTCTTATAGTAGCTTTTCACATTCAAAGAGTGGGCCAAAATTACATAATAATGAACACAATGTATGAAGAAAATGAAAGAGGGAATTTTGGATTTTCAGATTTATATATTCATTGAAGAGGTGTTCAGATAGTGTGATATGTTTTACATTTTAAATATTTAATCTTTATCCAGAGGGAATTATTTGCAAATACTGGGATCTTGCTTTATTGTTTTTGAACTTTTAAATACATAGAAAGTGAATTTTGTTATGAACTAATGAGGGTGTGTAAAGTATCATAGGAAAAATGCTAAGATATTTTGGTATGTATTTGCATGTGGCAAATTATTTTATAATGTATGTACTTTTCATGCACATAATCTCTTTCAGGCACAATTCATCTTTTTTATTATGGTCTTTTTACATCTATTTAGAATTTCAGGTTGGCACTTAATATAAATTTTGTCTTTTTCTGAAAATAACATACTAAAAAACCGTAAAAATAATTTGAATGATTGCCAAGTTTTTGACAAGTAACTGTTCTTGTTTGCATGCTGACTTCAAAAACTTCTCAGTTTATATTTATCTTTTCTTCCAGTTTATGTTTTATTTATTGTTTAAATCCATCTATCTATTATATATATAAATGTGTGTGTAGATACTTATGAGTAATGTTAATTCTTTTTGCAAGCTGTATTTAAAAATGCCCAAAAGAATATTTGAAATTAACTGTGACTTTCACTTCTAATAAATCTGTGTGTTTCTGACTTTTTGAGAGTAATGATAATAAAAATTAAACTCAATTCAATCTTAAATGTAGGCCCCAGTGGCTAAATGATATAATGGAATAATTTGTAACTACCTGTACAAATTCAGATCACAGTAGTATTTGAACATATAAATAAGATATGGTAGGATTGCCATTGATACAACTTTCCACCAGAGACCAATAAGTTTAAGATTGATTGATTGATTTTTGTTTGATTAACACCCAGTGGAAAATAGTTCATTCATATTGAGTAGACAAAATAGATATAAGAAGATGTGGTATGAGTGCCAATGAGACAACTCTCCATCCAAGTCAAAATTTATAAATGTAAACCATTATAGGTCAAAGTACGGTCTTCAACACGGAGCCTTGGCTCACACCGAAAAGTAGGTTTGTTATACAGTGTTGCTTGACATTTAAAAAAAAAATGAATGTTGACCTGATACTCTTGACTATATTTCGTTATGTTAATAATATATTAATTTTCTCTGGTTTATTTATGAAATTATTCTAGATTGAATGCAATTTATACAGGTTAACATTTTGATATTATTTTAGTACATTTTGGTAGCTAATACTCCTGTGTTCTCTGCCAATAGATTTATTGTGTTTTAAGATGTTCAGAATTTTTTTTTTAAACAATGGAACAAACATTTTAAGCTTAAAGCTGATAATTATTAAAGCAATAATATGAGGCACCCTTACTGAAAGCTTTGAGAGTTGCCAAAAAATTATATTAGGTGCCAACTTTATTTGATCAAGTACTAAAAATGAGCCACATAAAAAAGTTGAAAGTTTAACTTATACTAATCAATTGAGAAAACTGTTTAATATGCTTATAGTACATCAACTGTCAAGATGAAGAACAGGAATAAAAGCCCTGTTCATTGATAATTTTTATTTTTCTATGTATTGTGTGCGATTTTTTCCCATGGACATTTACTCCATATCCTTTTATTTTCTATTTTCTATTCATATTTTCAGGCTAAATATGACCAAAACCAAGCAAGAAAGAGAGAGACGATCCTTCCGTATATTCGTAGTGATTCGAATCTCAATGCACATTATAAAGGCAGTCTTCCTCATTCCAAAAGTATGTCTAATCTCCGAGAAAATGGATATGTCCATCCTGATGATCATATATTGTTACAGAATCATATACAAATGGATCATGTGACATTACTTCCACCAATGAAAGATGAAAAAGAAAGAGGCAGTTTTGGACTTTCAGATTTGCATTCTAGAGGAGTTCATCATGTGTGATATAAATGTTTATATGTAATTTACGCAATGCAGAGAGATCTATCTTATAAGAAACTATTTGTTTTTTATAGTTGTTCTCTTTATTTGTCTACTCATTTGAGGTTAATTCATTTTTAAACTGTGATAAAAAATTTAGAATATCATTATTTTGTAGCCATTCTGTCAAAGTGAAACCTGTACAAACAAAACCCCTTTGAAACTGAATTTTGAGTTATTTTTATGAACTGTTGATTAATTATTACTCCTGGGATACTAGTTTTAGGGGATTTATAGGGTACAGGTAAAGAACAAAGAATTTTGAATGTTGAATGAAGCAGAAATTTTCAATAGACTCGTATGCAAACTTTCTTAAAACAACAAAATCTTTAAAATCAATGAACATTGGTACCCATGAAATTATATGAATCCACAGTAGTTAGGTTTACAGAGGTTTCATTACTTCAGAATATTTACTGTATAACCTGTTACAGTTAAACCTAGGTTCACTTCAACAGGTTTTGACTATGCATTAGAAAAATTTAACTCAGAGCTGTACAAAAAACTAATGTTTTTCCATCGTATTTGACTTTCTTTGAAGGAAAACAAAGAGGTTTATAGTATAGACTTCAAGTCTTTTAAGTTTTGGCTCTTTAAATAAAGAAAATTGTGTACTTTAGAAATTAAGAAATTTTTGAAGAAAAACCTGAATAGTAATATTCTTATAACTTTTTTTAAACCAGATATATTGATATATCTTATTGCTCAAGTTTATAATTATGTTTTTTATTAAGGATATTTGTGCAGCATATAATTGGACCAAAGTTCTACTTTTAAATTCCACAATAATTACATAATCATGTGTTCAAAGACAGCTGCAGAAATGATTGTACAAATGTACTGGAATGGGACACTTACAAATTTTGTTAGGTATTTTTATTTAGATTTAGATAATTAAAGCTCTGGAGCAACCAGTTTAGAATGAGTTTAAATGCAGTTTTTCAAATGAATTATTATGTACAGCAAAAAAAAAAGTTTTTGACACCTTTAAATAAAATATTTTTTTTCTGATCTCAAAGAAATTGGCGATAAAATAAGCATTTTTGGTTTATCAATTATGATATTTTTTTTTCTACTTCTTGATTTAATGATAACTAACATATCGATTTTCATGGCATTGAATATCATTTGTTTGATCAAAAGGATGCAGGAATTCATTTGATAAAAGATATCTGCATACTTATTTTATAACTAATTATAGATCTATTGATGTGAGATTATTTTCATTGGCTTTAGCTTGCTATCCAGTTTGTTCTGAATGAAATTGAAATATGTTGAATTTAGATTTGTTGTTTTGGTATTGATGACTATATTTGTTTTTTTTCCTCTGCCTGACTAAATTTTAGTTTGAAGAAGTATCTTCTTGTATATTTCACACCACACAACTGTCCTATATCATTGCAGTCATCACCTGTTGGACATGGTTCAAATCCTATTGTTTACCATCATTTGACCATTAAGGCAATTGACCAAATATCGATGGGAGGGAGCCTACTGATAATTTTCAAGCTTTCTGGAATCTCACCTGCAGTATTAAGAATTTATAGTTATATGGAATTTGCCATCCTTGCAGTTGGAATGCATTGTTGTTTTCTTTTTATCTTATCATAAACTTTGTAAGAGATCATTGTTTTCAGTTATTTTTCTGTCATTTTTTGAAATATTAAAGAGAAGGAAGGATTTCCTGGTTTCATGACATTGTTCATGTAGGGCACCTTTAAACAAGAAGAGATAAAATTTACTCATCATGTTCAAATGCTTTCTTTTTCATGCATCAACAGTTTATCATGTAAAAATAGAATGCTCTCATAGATGACAAATGTTATTTTATTTTACACTCTCCTAAATCAGATATAAAGAGAACAGTATTATAATCAAATCTTTTTTTTTTTTGGACAATTACAATTTCTAAGAAATATATTTGAATAGGTTTCATGATATTGACTAGCTTTTTAAATAGAATGTTGATTTTTTGAAATAGTGTTTAAGTGCCCATGAAATGGTGTGAAAATGACAGTACAGGAAATCTCCCTACTAATTAGAAATCAGAAGATGTAGTATGAGTGCCAATGAAACAACTCTCCATCCAAGTCACAATGTGTAAAAAGTAAACAATTATAGGTCAAAGTACCGTCTTCAACATGGAGTCTTGGCTCACACAGAACAGCAAGCTATAAATGGCCCCAAAATGACTAGTGTTAAAAAATTCAAACAGGAAAACCAACGGTCTAATCTATATAAAAAACAAGAAACACTTATGAACCACATCAACAAACGACAACCATTGAACAACAGGTTCCTGACTTAGGACAGGTGCAAACAAATGCAGAGGGTTTAAACCTTTTAACAGGCCCAAACCTTTTTATATGAGGGAGGGACATCTCCAAGTTGGAAACGTTAAAACACAGAAACATATGGTATGCAGAATTTTTCAGAGCCTTTGTATCAATTTTATTTTTCAAACTTCTTTAATCTTGAATATACTGTAATATTGTTCACTGCATGTAAATGATCCTATAATCATGTCCTTATTCTAGTTCTGAAATCACGTCTCATTTTGATACAATCAGGAAATGAAAGATTAGTACTGCAATTGTTTTAAATTTGATACTACTGGTAATGCAACATGACCAAAAAAATTGCAAACATTTTAGTAAAAAAAAATTATATCTTTCAAACAATACCCAATATTTAACACCAAATTGTTTCATATTTTAAAAACTTTTTAAAAACTATTGCAGTATGTATTTTTTTCCCCAGATGTATTAATACTCCCTCAGCAAGGGTATATAAAGGAATCTAGTCTAAATATTATTTATTTATCATATTTATACATGAAAGTTATTTGTTAGTGACAATTTATTATAAGTTGGTGTACTGAAATAGTCATTATTAATGATAAGCTGCTATTGGTGAAGTAAAGTTGTATCAACTATAAATATTTTTTAAACTGAGTCACCTTTTTTGTGAATAGTGTAAAGCGTATTAAATGAATTATATAATATTGTCTTGAAAATAGATTTTAGCATGGAACAGGATAGAAATGCCAGACAAGCATTAAATTTCTACCTGATTAACTTAACAGCAAATGCTTCATTTTATTCAAAAAAAAACAGTATAATGTTATTCCATATACTGTTGATTCATTATTAATTATGTGGTACTTATTTTGTGGGGTTAGGTTATCAACAAATTCAAAAGTTAACGAATTCAAATTTCAGATAGATTTAGGAAACGGAAGTTGTAAAAATCAAGAAATAAAAAATCCACAAAATACATCTTTTCCTCAATCCGCAAAATTGATAATTATGAATACAAATGTCTATATAAAAAATATGAATTGACTTGGCTTTCCATTTTTTTTTTCTAATTGTTTTTATAAGAAATGTTTCACAAACCATGACAGCATTAGACTTATCATGAAATATATCTTGCCACTGAGTCCTGGAAAATTTTTCATTGAATTTCCAGTATTACCATAATATTAAAGTAATGAAAGATAAAAACAATACTATTCTTTCCTCAAAGTGTCGGTTTATATTTAATGTTATTTGGAAATCTTTTATTTTGAATATTTAACCTTGCATTATTGAGTTAAAATTTATAGTGATGAAATGGAAGGAATGCATCCTAATAATTTACATTACTGAAATATTTGTTATATTAAGTGTTTATTAATATCAGTTTTGAATGTAGAATTTATTTAAATATATTTATTGTTTTTTATTATCATTGATATTTGTCTTACATTTTATGATGGTTTTAATTGTGTTTGCCATCACTGTTTTGACCAACATTTACCTTATAATGAAATTGTTGATGTTGAATACAAAGTTACATTGTTAAAGGTATATTTTATATTGAAGGATTAAAAGGAAAAATAAAAAAAGTTTTTAAAAGAGATGAAAGTGTTTCTTTGATGAAAATTATAAGTATGGATATCTAGAAATATCTCATATATGCTATTGTTATGTAATACTTAAAAACAAACATAACAGGAAGTACAAAAAATAATTGTAATCATCTAAAGCTCCACAAAAAATAATGGACACCTCAGCTCAACCAAAAACAATGGACACCACAGCAAGGTCCACAAATAACAATGGACACCACAGCAAGCTCAACCAGAAAAATGGACACCACAGCAAGCTCAACCAAACACAATGGACACCACAGCAAGCTCCACCAGAAAAATGAACACCACAGAAAGCTAAACCAAAAACAAAGAATACCACAATAAGCTTAACCAAAAACAATGGATATCACAACAAGCTCCATCAGAAAAATAGACACCATATCAAGCACTACCTAAAACAATAAACACCACACAGCCAACTCAACCAAAAACAATGGACACCACATCAAGCTCCACCAAAAACAGTGGACACCATATCAAGCTCAACTAAAACAGTTGTACATCACAGCAAGGCAGACTAAAACAATGTAAATCACAGCAAGCCCAACTAAAACAATGGACATCACAGCAAGCCCAACCAAAAATAATGGACATCACAGCAAGCCCAACCAAAAACAATTGACACCACAGCAAGCCCAAGCAAAAGCAATGGACACCACAACAAGCTCCAATAAAAATGGAAACCACAACAAGCTCCATCAAAAACAATGGACACCACACCAAGCTCCACCAATAAGCATTAATACCACATCAAGCTTCACCAAAACAATGGACACCACAACAGGCTCCACCAAAACAATGAACACCACAGCAATCTCCCCCAATAACAATGAACACCACAGCAATCTCTCCAATAACAATGGACACCACAACAGGCTCCACCAAAACAATGAACACCACAGCAATCTACACCAATAACAATGGACACCACAGCAAGCTACACCAATAACAATGGACACCACAGCAAGCTCCACCAGAAAAATGGAAACAACATCAAGCTCCACCAAAAACAATTGACACCACAGCAAGCTCAACAAAAACCAATGATCACCATTGCAAGCTCCACAAGACAAATGCACACCACAGCAAACTCAACCAAAAATAATTGACACCACATCAAGCTCAACCAAAAAACAATGGACACCACATCAAGCTCAACCAAAAACAATTGACACCACATCAAGCTCAACCAAAACCAATGAACACCACAACAAGCTCCAATAAAATGGAAACCACAACAAGCTCCATCAAAATAATGGACACCACATTAAGCTTCACCAAAACAATGGACACCACAACAGGCTCCACCAAAACAATGGACACCACATCAAGCTCAACCAAAAACAATTGACACCACATCAAGCTCAACCAAAACCAATGAACACCACAGCAAGCTCCACCAAAGACAACAGACACCACAGTAAGTTCAACCAAACACAATGGACACCACAGCAAGCTCTACCAAAAACATTGGACACCACAGCAAGCTCAACCAAAACTGGCAAGCCCAACCAAAAACAATGGAAACCACAGCAAGCCCAACCAAAACAATGGACACCACAACAAGCCCAACCAAAAACAATGGACACCACAACAAGCTCAACCAAAATTGCTGTACATCACAGCATGCTCCACCAAAATCCAATGGACACCACAGCAAGCTCAACCAACAACAATGGACACCACAGCAAGCTCAACCAACAACAATGGACACCACAGCAAGCTCAACCAACAACAATGGACACCACAGCAAGCTCAACAAAAAAATGGACACTACAGCAAGCTCAACCAAAAATCATGGACACCACATCAAGCTCCACCAAAAAAAAATGGACACTACAGCAAGCTCAACCAAAAACAATGGACACCACAGCAAGCTCAACCAAAAACAATGGACACCACATCAAGCTCCAACAAAAACAATGGACACCACAACAAGCTCCACCAATAAAAATTGAACCCGTATCAAGCTCCACCAAAAACAATAGACACCACAGCAAGCTCCACCAATAAAGATTGATACCACATCAAGCTCCACCAATAACAATGAACACCACAGCAAGCTCAACAAATAACATTGAACACCACAGCAAGCTCAACCAAAACAATGGACACCACAGCAAGCTCCACCAGAAAAATGGAAACAACGTCAAGCTCCACCAAAAACAATAGACACCACAGCAAGTTCAACCCCAAGCAGTGGACACTATTGAAATCTCTGCTTAAAGAAATGGACACCACAGAAAGCTCTGCGTAAAGACATGAACAGAAAGTTCCAGGAAGACAACAGACAGCAGACTTCACCAAAACCGCCATTTTAAAGTTTCTTGTCATATAAAACATTACATCAATAATGGAATAAGCCGTCATTTGTGGTTTTAAATCAAATTTATGCAGACCCCTTATTCCCGGTCATTCTACGCTTCTTTTGGTTGAAAAAAGAAGGAAGATACAAAAGGGGAAACAGACAAAGTCATGGCAAACACGAAAAACAACAAAAAATAAGACAAATAAGTCGACAAAACACTACATAAAAGACTAAAGACTGAGCTTCACTAACTCCACAAGAAACTGGTGGATATCAGATTGTCCAGACGGGTAAGCAGATCCAGCTCCACATTTGACACCCGTCGTGTTGCTCATGGTAATTAATCTCATTCCGCGGCGTCACAATCTTGTAAAAGATGACGGTAATGTGATTACGACGATTTAAGCCTTGCAAATCTACTTTTACCCAGGCCGTATAGCATTCCTGCTGTTACCAACCACCCCATCTCTATAGATGACTGAAGTACTCGGAAATTGTAAGTATTCATTCAGAGTGATTTTATACTGTACCCATGCATGCGCGGTTTACTATCTAGTATTATACAATCATACAATTATACAAATAATTTGGAACAAACAGTCGTTTTGGTACGAAACCTCTACAGAGCAAGCTATCGCATATTTAAGCGAAATCTTTTAAACAGAGCACGATTATAGTCACTGAGAGGTCTTAGTGCAGGCTACCGACACACAATATTGTATGATCAATAAAAATATTAGGATTGCTATCATGAGTTGGTGGACCTTTATAAGTGACCAATTTCCCGATATGTTCTCATTTGGAATTTTGTGAATCTGAATTTGCATGACGTTTGGCCTTGTCATAAAACTTTCGAGTACGATTATCGTACTCAGACTCGGAAACCAACCAATCAAAACACTGGATTGAGTGTTTCAAGCACAAATTTTGTACTCCGAGTGCTGAGTAAAGTTGTATGACTGAGAGCCCTGATGTTGCATTTGTTTTATAAAAATATTGCCAAGTGTTGCAGGTAAACTTTGAACTTGCATGATATTTTGAATAATGTAAATTGATAACTTTAGTCTATCAATCAGACAAAACATCTTTGTGTTCGTGTGTCGTTTTTAATTCCACACCAATCTGATTTTTTTCCGAATCGTTCTTCGAAAAACAAGTTTTAAAAAAAGATATTCAAATTTACCGGCATGTAATATTGTAGAATTATTTCAACATTGTACCTTTTCTTTTGTATTTACAAATCTAAATAATAATATAATACACGTAACAATTAAATGTATAAAGGAGGGGATTGTTACCAAAGGCAACATAATTCCACCTATTTATTGAATAGGCAAAGTTCATTAATTTACTGCCGATGACTGTTATAACTGAGTTATTTAGGAGGTTCTTAAAAAGAAATTACAACTTATATTGGGATGCCAAAAAGCAGGGAGTACGTATATACCAAAGTTAATTCAACAAATAAACATATACATGTAAGCAAACGCATGCCACATTCTTCAAAAAAAAATAATAACCAGGAAGATATATATTTCCTCTAAATGTTTTTTATTTATTACAGTGGCGGATCCAGAACTTTTATAAAAGGGGAGGGGGCACTGACTGACCTAAAAGGGGAGGGCCGCTCCAGTCATGCGTCAGCGATTCCCTATATAATCAACCAAATTTTTCTCACATGCCAGCCAGCCCCCTCTGGATCCGCCTATATGTTATCTATTAAAACACACATGCGTTGTGAATACATGATTATACTGTTTCAGCGAACAAAACAAAAAGCAAGAAAGATCATCTAACTTCCCAGCATACTGCTTTAGAAACATCGATCCACCCTTGCGTATGCAATGGAACAATAAAAGATCAAAATCAGATTCGTTGTTAGGGAGTTACCATTTGATTTAGGGGGGGGCTAGGATGAAATTTGAAAAAAGGCAGGACAGGAGTTTTGAGTAAAAAAAAAAGGCAGGATGAGCAACTTGGCAAAAAAAAGGCAGGATGACAATTTATGTAAAAAAAGTCAGGATAAACTAATAAAAAAAAACGCAGGACCGAATAGAGTGAAAAATAAAAAGGCAGGACAGAGATTACAACTGAAAAAAAATGCAGGACAAAATTTTTCATCCTAGCCCCCATAAAAATCAAATGGTAGCTCCCTAATTTCTGTCAAGAGTGGTTCTACGGAAGGTGCGTAGGTGTCGAGAAAGACGACCCTATCGGCTTTTGGACATGTCCTGATTGTCGTAAAATACCAACATTGATAAAAGCTATGGATAAAAAACTCGGTTTCGTCCCTTACAGAACAATACTAACTTGGTCCATGCAGGAATTAAGAAATAAAACGATCAAATACAGATACTACAAAGTGAAAATGATCGATTACGATCTCTTATTCAACAACGTGTTGAAACACATGATGATGAACAGTCCGATGATGATGGCGACGATGAAGCTGATACAGATAGCAATACCACAGCATCTCTAAATGACTCGTCATTCGAACAAAATATACAAAGCCGCAAGCCAAAAGGAACATTATTAATAGGCAGTTCGATTATCCGAGATTTCAATCAGACTAGATTCCAGTTGGATATCGCTCCGATTTGTGTCAGAGGAGGCAAAATTTTCGATATAACGGCAAAACTACTAAATCTGCCAAGGGATTCCTCTCTCGAAAACATCATTCTGCAAGTAGGAAGTAATGATTGTCTTGACAAAGGTTTTCGGGTTGAATCGTTTAATGAAGAATATATGTCTCTGGTAATGAAAGCTAAATCCTTATCGGAAAATGTTGTTGTCTCTGGTCTTCGCCTCATCTCGATGACAGATTAGGTAACATTCACAAGGCAAATGACAAACTCAGAAAAATAACCAATGATGAAAATTTGTATTACATTGATAATGAGAGTGCCCTCCGTTTGCAGAACGGTCCGTGGCAGTAAACACATGTCTTTATAAATCGGACGGTATACACCTGTCTATACATGGTACCTATACGCGGGCTAAAAATCTTAGCATCAAACCTCTGGAGGCAAAGATAACGACAGAAGAACGACAGGTATTGATTAGTCAAGGGGTGAACCAAATCAAGTCTCAAAATCCGAAGTCCTCTAATGGAAGGCATGTGCATAATTCTTCTAGTATCAGAAAACACGTACCTAACCGGAACCAAAGAGATTATCGAAAATCTAGAGAACAATACAAAACGAACAACATATCATACAATTTTTCAAACAGAAGAGAGGACAGTAATCTTACATATAACAAAGCGTATAAGAGAAACAACTTTCACAGGAGTAATGACACTTCGTCCCGCTATGAGACAATGCAAACAGAAAGTGACTATCAAAATTTATGTTGGTACTGCGGTGAATTTAATCATACCGCCTCTGTATGTAGACATTGAAAATATGTACAATGTAATAATTGTTATGAATATGGCCACAAGGCCAAACATTGTCAACATTAGGATGTAGGCCATGAAGAGAGTTCCGAAAAGATAGGCAACTCTGAGAGAACGGGTTATCCTGATACGGCGTCGTGTAAGCGGAAAAAAACATAAACGTGGTAAAAAACATATAAATGCAGTAAGAAAAAGTCGATAGGGTAAAAACCCGAATTCGTTATAGATTATCTTAATATTCGCGGTATGACATCAAAGATACATATGTTTAACAAACATTTACTAAATGATGTTTCAATTTTTAGTTTGGTTGAGACCTTTCTAAAAAATGATGAACGCCCCTCAAAATTAGATAAGTCTTATATTTGGGTTGGAAGGCGTAGGAAAATGCAAAAGACAAAGGGGTATAGGAATATGCTTACATGAAAATTACCCGATTCTCGATGATAATTTATTAAATAGCAAACACGATATTTATGAAAGATTATGGGTACTTACACGAATCAATGGATTGAAAACGGCTGTAGGTATAGTTTATTTGCCAAATGATGGTATAAATAAACCAAAAACGGACGAAATAATGTTTCAACTTCTTGAAGATGTTTCAAACCTATATTCATTAGGCTATGAAGTTGTCCTCACAGGCGATTTCAATGGGCGATGCATTGACATATGTGAATTTAACTGGCAAAATATAATGAAACTGTCCACTTCATACAATGGCCGTCGTTTAATTCAATTTGTTGAAGCCTCTCAGCTAATTATTGCAAATACTCTTACTTCTTGTAGTGGACATTATACAAGGATACTAAATAATCTAAGAACAGCAATTGATTATATTCTTCTATCCTCAAATATAACGGAAGCCATATCACGGGTCTATATTGATGATTCTGGCAATTTTGACTTACATAGCGACCATGTCATCCTTAGAGTAAACATTAAATCGTATATTAAATCCCTAAAACCAAAAAGTAATTCAAATGCAATATTTTGGAATATCAATGAAAAGACTAATTGGTCTGTTTTTGAAAGTAAGCTGCGCGAAAACTTTTCTAATTTTAATGTAGTTTGTGAAAAAAACTATGCATGTTGATCAAATATGGAACTGCTGGAAAGAAAAAAGTAGAAAATGCAGCTATAAATTCAATCGGGAAGGCAAAAACTGTTCGGAATTATAGAAGTTTTTGGGATAAAGAGTAAGATGAACTACTAAAACAAAGGCGCATGGCAAATCGACTAAAGCGTATACATGATAAAAACCACCCACACGACGATGAATTAGGCCAGCGACTAACAAATATCTATAAAAACCGAAAAGAAAAAGTTCACCAAGCTATTAAAAGTAAAGAACGTTTAGTTAAAATGAAACATTTCACAACCAAATGCATAAATTCCAAAAATAAAATTAAAGGCTTTTGGGATTTTCTTAAATTAAAGCAAAATGGTAGTGTGCCATGCGAAATAATAGATCCTGTTGAATCAGGTGTAAGATTAACGGAACCTGATCAATTTAGTAAAGCCTTATCTGACCAATTTAATTCAATAGGATCAATGCAAAATAGTAAAACCGAATTAGTTAACGATGTTGAATCTTTGATGTACAAAATAGATAACAATTTGATTCAGGCAGAAACACCTTTATTGCTTTCAATAGACAGGCAAGACATTTCGCAAATTCTTTAGCGAATCAAAAACAGTAAAGCTAGCGATTTCGACAACATACCCAATGAATTTCTAAAATACGGTGGTGATATACTGGTTGATTCCCTTGTTGAACTTTTCACTAAGATAACCGATTTTGAATGCATTCCAGTTGAATGGCATAAAGTAGATATAGGAAGATGTGGTGTGAGTGCCAATGAGACAACTCTCCATCCAAATAACAATTTATAAAATAAACCATTATAGGTCAATGTACGGCCTTCAACACGGAGCCTTGGCTCACACCGAACAACAAGCTATAAAGGGCCCCAAAAGTACTAGTGTAAAACCATTCAAACGGTAAAACCAACGGTCTAGTCTATATAAAAACGAGAAACGAGAAACACGTATAAATTACATAAACAAACGACAACTACTGTACATCAGATTCCTGACTTAGGACAGGTGCAAACATTTGCTGCGGGATTAAACGTTTTAATGGTACCAAACCTTCTCCTTTTCTGAAACAATAGTATAACATCACAACATAGAAAACACACGATAAAACATCAATTGGAAGGCTTAACTCAATCAAAACGTAAATTAACACACTATGAACGAATAAATTCGATCTGTGATACCTTAAAGTAAATACATAGTTAATAAAATATTAGGGACAAACATTCAAGGCCAAAAGCAAACAAACAAGTCCAAATAAAGCCATGGCAATACACCACAGTGAAATATTTAACCCTTAGAAAGTAATCACTTTTGAAAAACCGGTTATAGTAAAGTTTATTCACAAAGGAGGCTCGGTTCATGATTTGGCTAATTACAGGGCATAACTTTAACTTCAAATGTATAAAAGGTTTATTGCAAAATTATTGAGGACAAAATTATGAATTATATTGAAGATAAGAACTCATTAAGTGAAACTCAAAGCGCTTTTAGAAAAGACAGAAGAGTTGAAGATCATATTTTCACTCTTCGTGGACTCTGTTCCTTAAGAAAAACAAAAAAGGAAAAAACTTTTCTAGCTTTCTTAGATATATCCTCTACTTTTGATAAAGTCTGGAGAGATGGTCTTTTTTTATCTTCTTTGGCAAAATGGTATTCAAGGAAAATGATTGAAACTACTACGTTCACTTTATAAAAATGTAAGTAACAAGGTCGTTTTTGGAAATTACGAATCTGGTTTGATCAAGAATTCGGCCTAAAACAAGGATGTATTTTATCTCCTACATTATTTTCTATTCTAATGTCTGATCTTGTCTCAATGATAAAAGAAAAGAATCTCGGTCATGATTAATGTAGCGACAGAAGTTATAAGTAGTCTACTCTTCGCAGACGATATTGTTTTACTAGGGAAAACCGAAGAAGAATTACAAACCCTATTGAATGCTGCCAGTGAATTTGTTTCAAAATGGAACCTAAAGTTTAATGCCAAAAAATCAATAGTTCTAGTGGTAGGAAAAAGACTTAACGCAAATAAAAACTGGTTACTAGGGGATGTTTTAATTGATGAAGTAAACGAATATAAATACTTGGGAGTTTATTTCTCAAGAACGTTAAAATTTAATCATCATATCGAGAAATACCTAAAGGAAAACTTTGAAAAGAAACTTAACTATATTATTCGCATCTTAGGAGAACATGGTGATTTTAATCGGTTTAATTTTGGCTGTGCTTTGTGGATTTCGGTTGTACGTCCATCCATTGCTCATGCTTGTGGTGTATGGTACCCACGTTAAATTCCGGAACCGAAATGCTAGACAGCTTGCAGTACAAAGTCGCAAAAGTTATAATAAACTCTAAAATTAACTGTCCAAAATGCTCTGTGTTATCGGAGTTAGGATGGGAATCTTTAACAAATTATATGGACCGTCAAAGGATCACATATTTTGCTAGGTTAGATTCTTTACCTGGTACAAGATATTGCAAAATGATTTTTACCGAACTTAAGTTATCAAAAAATGAATATTTTAATCATATCAACGGCATATTCCAGTCCACTGGACTAGACCATTATATACATGGAAACGTTAATATAAAAACATTTAATAAGTTTTTTGGTATAGATGCTTGTAATAAGCTGAAGTCCGAAATCCTAGAAAAGCGAAGCCTCGGTGATTACCGTTCATTTTATGTTACACAAGCACGACAATCCTATTTATCAAATGTAGATGATTTTTGGGCCTCTCGTCTTAAATTTCTGGCTAGAACAAACTGTCTTCCATTGAATGCTGTTTTATTTTCGCATGAAATTGAAAGATAGTAATGCATGTCAAACATGTTGTATTGAAGAATCTGTTTTACATGTATTGTTGGAATGCTAGGCATATATTGATATTCGAGAACGTTTCTTTTCTGATTTGCACGATTTCCTTCTCAATGCAGGGAACGGCGTGTTTTTCTCAGAGTTGCCTCGCTTTAATAAACTTCAATTTATTATCGGCGACATAGCTTTTTTGTTCGGTGATGAAATCGGAAAAAAGGTTGATGAAATGGGCAAAAAATATCTGACCTCAATCATTAAAGCTCGCAATGAGTTGTTGCATGTTAATGTCTAAATTCATTTATATGTATGAAAGTTTGAAAGTGTGCCAAGTTTATTTATGTGAATACCGGGTATGTATTTTAAGAAAAAGTCTAAATATATGTGTAATCTTTTAATAATGTTCAAGATATCGCAATGCACTTTTATGGTTTCTTTTACTCATTTTTATAAATGTTTATTGTCAAAGGTTGGATTTTAAAAGAAATACTTTTACGATTACATTGACATTTTAATTTATAGTCACTGTGATGTTTTTTCAATATATATATATATACTCAAAAATTCACAGATAACTTCTGTTTACTTATAGGATTAAAAACCTCAGTTATTTCCTTGCAATAGAATAGGAATAAATTTATAGTCTGTTGAAATGATATACCATTAATTAATGCTATTTCTAAATATCATATGGACATTATAGAACAGAATGCAATAATTCCAAATGAAACGCAAATTAAGTGGTCAATAAGCGCAATATTTTTAGAAAATTTTTGGTTTAAATTGCTCTAAAAAAATAATATTTCTTCGGGGATCGATAATTATGCCTTAAAATAAAATTAATTTCTCGTTTTTAGGTCAAAGAAATTGATTTCATCATTTTAAAATACAATTAATGTTTATTGTTTCTGGAAATAGCCTTCTATTGAACTTTTTTACAGTTTCCCAAAATACAGCAATCTGCAAATAGACATCATTTTGCTTTTCTATGTTTAGATAACATTTTTGATTATTGTCAATATCAAGACAACAATAATTTGCCATAATTAAAGTGAGGTATTTAAAGTTGGAAAAGGAATATACGAGCTAAATACATGTACAGTAAAAATACGTTTTTTCGAAGTCGAAATTATTTATCTATTGAAGTCATGTTCAAATGCCAACATGACGGTGGCAAAATAGAAAGTTTGGAAACACTAGGTTGTCCTTTGCATGATATCAATGATCAAGAAATAATGCTATTGTTTTTTGTTAAAAAAAGTGTTAGACATGTTAAGCAGTATTGTCTCGTTCATTGTTCTAAAGCGTTAGACATGTTTAGAAGTTTACTCTGGTTCAATATTCGAATGAATACTGTTCACCACGAGTTTTTAAAACACAAATGCAATAATCTGTTAGTTGAAAATTACCAATTTTATATGATTTACTACCTCGTTCATGCACAAATATTAGTGGAATTTATAGTATATGATATTTTTAACACTCTTATCTGTCTTCGATTAAATTATGCATTTAAACATTTATACAATAAACAATGCACAATGCAGATGAAGCAATCAAGAAGACAAGTTTTCTATTTTTCATTTATTTGTGTAGATATTCTTGTTCGGGAAGGGGGCGGGGGAGAGGGTTTGGCTTACATGACATAAATTAAAAGTCCTTAATTTATATTACAACTTACAAATCAAATAATTAAAAAGTCGAAAGAGTTACTTTTAGGCTGGCAGTTACAATACATTTGAAAAATCAAAGTTTCGCCCCTTAATTCCTATCAAAAGCATGATGCCTGCGTATATTATTTCGTTTAAACGTTTTCACCTTTTTAAAAACAATTGTGTTTCTTCAACGTGATATTGATAACATCCAACGTTTTAACGTAGAACCGCTAAACAACTGTCTTTTCGCAGATAGCATGCGGTATTTTAGGCACTTTTTTTTTGTATGTTGTGCACTAAATAGAAGGTTTTATTTGGTTTAAGATGATCATTTTCACTGCGATTTCTTGAAAACGATGTTGTTTATTTAAACACGTCACAAATATTTCAAAGTGCGTTTGATCTCTCTGCTAAAAGTTTTCCTAATTTTTATACATAATTTTATAAAGTAGATGACAGAATATGCAACAATGCTGACATCTTGAAAAATAAGAAATTGTCCGACCTTGTCCTTTGAACTTGATTTGACGGAAATTGCACCGTACGATTTTTACGACCGGGCAAAACAGAAAGTACTGAATATGATTTTGAATGATAATATAATATAACCCCAACTATTCGAATAAATAAACTGAAATTAAATTGTCTAACGCTATTAGAGACCATTAGAACCAAATTACCATTTCGATTATCATAGTGTCTTCACTTCTTGAGTCGTTAAAACATTTAAGAAAAATTCTCCTTTTGCCAAATATATTCTACCAAACCAAAATATCACCTGGATATTGGTTTATCAAAATAATATAAAGGGAATATGTAAAATATCTTCTTTCGGGAAACTGGTTTGATTGTTATGCATGCATGATGATTTATCGGTAATTTAGTTCAACATAAAAAGGTATTTGGTGCTTTCTGAAATGCAAGAATACCACATGTTAATATGACCACCACAGCCTAATAAATAGTTAACATAACACACTCTCTTTATTTAGAAAAACAAGTAAAAGGCATGTTTTGCAGATTACATTAATGTCATGAATAAATGATGATATTCCAGTCCATCCTGAAAGTGAATTTGATGCTGCTCTGAAATTCAACAGAGTTTTCACCGCAGAATTTATCTTAGCATAGAACCCTGTGGATTGGGAGAACTTGTAAACAAAGTTTATACATGTACTTGCAAAACCGTTTCCCGGTGACAAACTATATTAATGTCGTGCGTGCATGATGGTATAATGGCAAAACATAACATTTATTTTTTGGTGGTGATTCAAAGTCCACGGTAACCACCATCGTAGAATATTGTTTAATATAGACCATTTCCTTGTTTATATTATTTGCAATAATAATAATAATCAATTACTATCATCATCGGCAATAGTTTATTACGGTCGTAATAAAAATTAACAATGAGTTCCTGAACGGAAGTAACAGCAATTGTTATAAAGTAGATCAAAATATGTATTTACAGTTGAATATTATATATATATAATACTTGACACAGATATATACCAAAATCTAGTATAAATGTTTTTAATGTTCAGTGCCAACTTTCGTCTATATGTCGCTTCTGAAATGTGATTATCTACGATCTGTTCGGCAGTAAAAGTAGTAGCGATTTGTATCTTGATATAGTACTTACCTCAAACAATGACATACTTATCCACTGTTTTATCGGCTAGAACGATTACCCGGAGTATTTAATATATTGTTTGGCCTTGATATATAAATGCTTTCAGAATCCTGGATGCGAGAGGGAAAAAAGTGCCTGGATTTCAAGGCAATGCATATATACTATATGAAAGTCCTTGAAATATAACTTGTAAGTATATGAGTAAATAAACTCAACATAGATACCAGCGACTCATTTCACAAAAAAATCTTACGAAAAAATTGCTCGTAAGTCATGAACATTTCAGTACAACTTACGATCAATTTTAGTCGTAAGATTTTTTGTGAAAAGAGCCGCTGGTTTGAAAATTTGTATGCTAGACGTGCGTTGACTCGTCAGTGACCCTCGAATCAAAAAGGTTCAGTAAAAAGTCCAAATAAAGAACTAAGTTTAAGAGCATTGAAGACCGAAAATTCCGAAAGGTTTTACCAACTACAGCTAAGGTTATCTATTCCTGGGGTAGAAAATCCTTAGTATTTCGGAAAGTTCTAAGTTTTGTAAACAGTTGATTTATAAGTATGACACATCAATGATAAGTAAGTTTATCAACCTGACTGTACTTTTTGAAAAGTTTTGTCTGTTCTAACAATAAACATAAGCGCATAGTCAAAATTTATTTCCGATGAAAAGATAATCCGTAACTGAAATCTTATTATAACTCTGAAAGTTTCCTGTTTATATGAAAAATTATGGCAAAGTCTACTGTGCTTATAAATAGCAAATTTATATCGTGACTTAAATTTCAGCTTGGTTTCGGACCGGATTCCCTATATGTGTGGAGCAACATGTACTAAACAGTTTAATTTTCCTTGGAAAGAGTTCGAATTTATATGATGCATAGATTATATTATATATGGGTCATTTTAAAAAAGTGTCGAATTTTCAGTACACCTATGCTAAAAAAATATTTTTAAAGGAAAATGCAGTTGTAAGTGTTTAAATGAAAGTTTGTGGGATTTATGATTCGGAACATCAATAATAAACACGATTTAGGTCTATTTTGATAAGAACTATATAAAATATATTTAAGACAGATTTTTGCGTAATTTATGTGCGTACAGTGTCAGGGTAACACATTTCAAATGATTGTTTTCCTATTTTCTGATTGCCTTGATATCTGCAAAAGGAATTATTTTATAATTTTAATAACTCTAACGAAAAATCACAGCTTCTTTATTATTCTATGTAACATTTTTTCTACAAATTAAATTCAATCGGCGTACACGAAGTGCATGTCTATCCTGTTACCGCTACTAAATCAACCGTTAAATTGTTTACCCCTATGAATATGGAACTATTCAGTGATGATTTCAAAAGCACAAAGCATTCTAAAAATTTAACACAGCACGTTTCTTGCATAACAGTGTAGAGAAAAGAAAATTCAAGACATTTAGTGAAAAAAATAGTGGGTACCCTTTTGTCATGTCTATGCTGTTACCAACATATTTATTAATTACACCAATATCATACTTGTAAAAAGTGCAATTTACGTGTTGGAAACCAAAGTCACAACAGAAAAACATTATCGCTTCATCAAAGGGAGTAGTTATTTCACAACAGCATTCATAAATGAAGAAATTTGTCTATCCTGTTACTATGGTTACTATGGTTACGGCAACAGGATAGACAATATTTGACAGAAATGTCTTTAAAAAGTTTATGAATAGTTTTACACATAATGAAATGTTTGGTTGTTTGAACTCATTTAAAGGTTACAACGTCTTAACCTTCGCAATTCAGCATATACAAATGCAATACTGCTATCGGTAACAGGATAGACAAAAAGGGTAACAGGATAGAACTAATTATGGTGATATATCGTTAACGTACGTTCATGTTACCAACAAAAGAAAGACAAAAGTAAACCAACATGCGAGGGAATTTTTGTTAGAAAGAGAAAACAAATGAACATTATGAATTACTATCTTAAACTTGCGTTGCTGGTGGTTATTTTTATAACCTCTGAAAACAAATTTTTAGAGGTATTTTTCAGTACAACATGGGAAATTGACAAATAATCTATCATTACACAGAATGAAATATATAGAAGTTTTTACTCTTGAAAACCATCTTATTTGCTATGAAAAACAAGCTTAAAATTTTATCGAAACCTTTTCTAAATTACCCGAAATTTCTCTTCAAAATGGTAACAGGAGAGACAAAATATTGCACCACCTATCAAAAAATGTTTCAATATATTCTTGTATGACATTATCAAGATTGCATCTTTTTATATGTTGTTCCATAAGTACTGTTTGTTTTGATTTGCTTATGAAGAGGGTTATTTGAGTTAGTAACTTTGTTTCAATTTTGCAATTTCAAATTTCGACATTTTTTGAAAATGACCCATATAGTAAAATTTATGATCTTGATGGTAATCTAAATTCCAATATAATTACCACCGTAGAGGGCATTGTTAAACGTTATACAATTTATTTCATTCTGTTGTTGAAATAAAATCGATTACTATCCTACGGAGCACTGTTGGTCTCATACAGATAAAGAGTTGTGGTTTTTAATCTAGCGCCGAAGATGTAAAATCCAGCACTGAAGATATGAATATAGCGCTGAAGATGCAAACACTAGCGCTGCAAATGTAAGTCGCTGTAGATATATATAAAAAAAAATCTAGCGCTGAAGATATTAAGTCGAGCGCTGGAGATATAAAGTCAAGCGTGAAGATGTAAAGGTCAGTGCTGAAGAAAAACGTTGTCAAAATTTCTTTTTGAAGCATAAACAATCCATAACTGAACTCGGTTTATTGCGATGATATTGTGAGATACCATAGGATACCGTGGAATACCATAGGATGTCGTAGGTATACCGTAGTATATCATAGGATATCGTAAGATACCATAGGATACCGAAGAATACCATAGGATACCGTAGGTTACCATACTAGGATACCGTAGGTTACCATACTAGGATACCGTAGGTTACCATAGGATACCGTATGTTACCATATGATACCGTACGATACCATAGGATAGGTAGGTTACCATAGGTTACCATAGGATACCGTAGGATACTATAAGATGCCGTACTAAGGTTACCATATGATACCGTAGTATACCATAGGATACCGTAGTTTACCATATGATACCGTAGGATACTATAAAATGCCGTACTAAGGTTACCATATGATACCGTAGTATACCATAGGATACCGTAGTTTACCATATGATACCGTAGGATACTATAAAATGCCGTACTAAGGTTACCATATGATACCGTACGATACCATAGGATACCGTAGGTAACCATATGATACCATAGGATACTATAAGATGCCGTACTTAGGTTACCATATGATACCGTAGGATTACCATAGGATACCGTAGGTTACCATATGATACCGTAGGATACCATATGATACCGTATGATACCATAGGGTGCCGTATGATACCGATTTCGATGCGCATGACAAGTTCATCTGGTACTCTGATCAAAAGATTGGCAAGCAAAATATATAAATCATTTCTCTTATATATCATCGCAACCTAAAAAGACACAAACAGAGAGACAGAAACTGTCTAAGGCTAACTTCATTAAATTGTAACATAAGGTTTAGTATACTTAGTACATCTATACAACAATATTTATATTCGTGCAATACTGTGGAAGAATATATAGATATTTATCACATCCGGCCAAATACAGACTTACTACATTAGAGATCAGGTTTAGTTCTGTGTTTTTTGGCGATACAATATCGAAATGTTTATGAATAAAACCTTGACAGAAAACGGATACATCGCATAGATGATATCTTATCCCAATAGACCTAGCTGTCTCCTAATTACAGACCATGTGTCTGAAAATTCTAATGGAAATGGAAATATGTTAGATTGCTTCGGTTTTCTCTCTGTCATTAGTTTAACGTGATTTATTGACATCACTGATCGTTCCTATGGTAACGGAAAAATTACATATCAGAAACGTCGGAATTTTTCAATTATTGACAATTCAATTCTTTACAAGCATTGCAAGTTGTTTATTGACCAAATGCAAAGTAACATAAATCAATGTTTGTCTTCAGTTTTCTAAAGAATGATGTTTCACTATTTCCTGGTGCGACATATTATAACTTAGTCCAATCTCTTATTGCGGATATGTACTGTTATATGAAAAAAAACAACTTGATGAAACCTATGATTAGTAGCTTAAATTTAGGTGCAATATACTGTGAACGTTCTAACGTTCGTTATAACTACACGCACTCTATATAACTAAAATAAATACATACTTGAGGCACTTCCAAAAAACTTTCTGTATTTATTACTTAATCCATTGATGTGTTTTGTTCATTTTCATCAAATATGAATGGTAGCGTTGTTAATGGAATGTTTGTAACAAAGAGTAAATATTTGTCTGACCTTGAACTATTATAATCTTTTATGAGATTCGTCACTATCAAGCTGTTTTATGTCGCATATTTGTAAATATAAAATGAAGATGGCCATCCAGATTTACAGTTGCAACCACGTCAGACAAAGGTCAAATGTGACGGTTTTGTCTTTTCTGTTTAGGTCATGAAACGTTAAATATTTTGGCTTTGCAAACTTTTGATCTCGAGCGTGATGTAGTCATTCAAAAACTTTCTCTTGCATTTGTATACTTTTCATATGTTTGGTGCGTGGCTGTCTAAATAGTAATTGCATCTTTTCAAATTTCCTTTTATTAAGTTATTTTTCACATGAAATGTATAAAAGGCAATATGTAAAACATAAACGTTTTAACAATTCTCAATACGCTTCTCAAACTAGAATTTGTTTTCTCAGTCATAATCTAAAATGTTAATTTCGTTTTTCGTTTTTCTTCAACCAGTTACAATAATCATATGAAATAAAATCTCCAATAAAATAACAATTTTTTTCAACCTTTGAAAAAGCAGGTTAAATTTTAAATACTTCTTAATTCCAGACCTATAGAGTGGGGTGCTCATTTTCGCCATAACTTTCTATGTTTTCTGCAGTTTATGTTCAGGTCATTATTTTTGAAGTATACTGATAATTCTATATGAAGATAACATCAAAACAAAATATTCTTAGCTTGAAAATGTGTTTCTTTGAAAAAAAATCA
Organism: Mytilus coruscus; assembly: GCA_017311375.1. Classification (NCBI taxonomy): domain Eukaryota; kingdom Metazoa; phylum Mollusca; class Bivalvia; order Mytilida; family Mytilidae; genus Mytilus; species Mytilus coruscus. The sequence goes on along the minus strand of CM029595.1, from coordinate 79,158,091 downwards.
TCTGAAAAGTTGGATTAAAGGCTATTTGAAATTTCCTGATGTTTTGTCAAATGGGGACACATATTCGCCGTTTGTACACATCTATCAAAACCAAGCTTTAAACAATATTTATCAAATCAATTTCATTATAGATGAATAGCAGACATTTCAAAGGTGTAAAGAACTGAAATTTAGGGCAATCAGTCAAAGAATGACTAAGAAATACTTCTTTGAAATCATTTTTTCATTCAGGAAATTGGCCGAAAATCGTTGTCTGTTTTTTGGTCCTTTGCGGTAAGTGCCGAAATTTTGTCTAAGTTTAAAAAAATAATCAAATTTGTTATAATAATATAATTTATCGGCATATTTCTTCCATTTCATTCATCCTTTGAAGTTTTTACACCTCAAAATCATAAAACGGCGAAATTGTGTCCCCGGCGAATATGAGCGCCCAACTCTAGACGATTAAAAAAAAAGTTTTACATGTTTGGCCTGGGAGCATCCCGGTGAACAAAGAAGTTATACTGATTAGATGATAATTCATAATAACTAAAAACGACAGAACCACATCTGAAAAAGTTGGTTACTTTGAATTCCCGTTTTCATGGAAAAAACGATAATGCTTGTGAATGTATACATACAATTTGGAAGATTTTTGTTGTTTGGTATACTGAAGTGGGGATGCAAGTTGACCCACTATCAAAATTTAGAAAGGATTTACTTGAAATCTTGATTTTACCCGCCTTAAATGGACAAAAAGTATGAAAATTTTCAAATAACGACCTCCGTTCCCCATCTCAGGTGCCGCCAAATAAAACTCTATTGGTTCTGTTTAGTTGAGAAGTTTTTTTACAAGAAAGTTTAAAGCTTAAAACCAAGGAGAATAGAGGTCATGACAATATCAACTACTCTGTTTTATAATTTGTATCATTTAGTATTTAACGATGGTAAAAACATGAAAAGTGGTTTTACTATTTTATATACATGTATGCTTTCCCTATCGGAACTACCATATATTTACAACATAAAGGAAAAATCTGCCATAAGCCAGATACAGTTAGTCCTCACCTGAATACCAATCACTTAAAAATATACTTTATATTTGAACATAAATATCATAAACAAAACAAAATGTCTTAAATAATCTCTTTTCATGTCCCAGTGGTATAACGACTACAAAAATATACCAGTATAGTTGCCAAAAGACAATTATTGGACAGTAAAATAGTGTTTAAGAAATGATCGGATCATATGGTATAACGCTTGACAGATATTTTCAACAATATATACCTGCAGAAATTAGTACGACATATTCTGTTGAAATAATCAAAATTTTGCTGATTATACCAATGAAAATTATCCACAGAGACATATAATTGTATTATATGTCTCTGTTATCCATTATTAATCCCACATTACTAAATATAAAGTTTTTTGTTTTTCCCCTTGATATCAGAAATTTATCATACAAATCCGTACATTAGTAACTGAATACCTTCCTTCCTTATTGTTAATTTCCTTTCTTTGATGGTTGGCTTCTTGGCAGTAGCATCTCGGATTTTTATTTAAGTAGCGTTTTGATTACAGAAACTTTTTCAATAAGGATACAGATATAATAAATCTATTACTATTTTTTAATCATTACTAAATCTAAAGTTCAAAATGATCATCTTCGTTTTTCACCTTGATATCAGAATTTCAGAAATTTTCATACAGAAATATATACTGAAATCGTCGTATATAATAGTGTTTTATATAAAACCAGTAGAAGTGATATAATTGCCAAAAGGTAACTATCCAACAGAGTCCAAATAACGTGGATTTAAGCAATTATAGGTCATCGATGGACCATGTCCACTTTTGATAAAATAAAGATAGCTATATATTATCAGATTATTACATGGCATTTTTTATATTAGATATATTTCAGCCCAAAAGCCGAAGGCTGATATTGACCGAGGGCTGATAATACATCTGATATGAAAAATGACATGTTCTGATCTTTTTATCATATGCTTCAACAATGGAGAAAAATAACAGTTTAATATATTGATCCTTATAAGTGGTTCTCAAGTAGAAGTTCAAAAAGTGAAAAGTTTACGGACGACGGACGCCAAATGTAATACATCCGATATGAAATCTTTCTATCATATGCCTCGACAGAGGAGAAAAACAACAGTATAATATATTTTTTTATTAACCAACTTACTACAATATGTATAGAAATGCCCATGCTTTATAAAAGGAAAATTTCGACAACTGGTCATTATGAACGGAGAAATTGCTACAGCCATGCATTACGAAATCTCAGTCATGCATTACGAAATCACACCCGTGCATTACGAAATCACAGCCATGCATTATGAACAGATGAAACGGGCATCGATTAAATCAAAATATCGTTTATTTCTTCAAATAAGTGACAACTTTTTTCAATTTTTTTTTAACTTAATATCATAAAAAAAAGTTTAAATGATGTTCAGTGTTTTCTAACGACTTGAAACGGAAATATTACACAGCCTTTTCGAGTACGACTTTCGATTATTATCACTGTTTCATTTCCGTTGATGGTGGCACGGTAGTATTTCCTGGCCCATAAGGGATAATGATAGCCTTTTTAGAATTTTCACCACTTTCTAACACTGCCAAAAATTCTACATTCACAGTTAACTGAAGTACTTTCATTTAACTATTCAGAAATGAATTTGAATGTGTATCATGACCGTTTACTTTTTTTGCTATTTTAAAAAACCTAAGGCCACTAGTGCTTTTAGGTCTTTTATCATGCAGTGAATACACAATTTAAAAAATTCTCAAAAATTCATTTTCATCTGTATGTAAAATTATTTCATATTTTTCTACACCTGATTCATCCCTCAGTTTGGGAAAGTATGTTCAGTTGATACTGTATTTTTTGTCCAATCACACTTCACACTATTCAGATACATTGACTTAGGTAGGGTACACAAAAGAGCAACCTAAGGTCTGGAATGCAAATACTACCGTGCCACCTGATCAATTATCAGAACGCAGACTACTCAGAGTAAGAATAGTTAAACTGTCTGATTTATTCTTCCCAGCTACTTTATATTTGCTAGATGAAATGAATTGTAATAGCATAAAATTAAGTACTTGGATGAGAAATCAGAAATTACATCTGACAATGTTGACCAAAATCCATCGTGAATGCGAAAAGACAAGTTCAGCTATGAATTCCTGTATCTTCTTCACGGTAAGATTCTTACTCTTTGTTTAATCGAAGAATTAAAACCATTTACGGTAATAAAAGTGTTATGAACTGGCTTTTTTTGTATTGGTCCTGTTATAGATTCGTGGTTAGCTGTATTTGGATCCGAGACTCGAAGACTGTTCTTGAATGAAGTTGCCTTAGTTGGTTAATAAAAGTATCAATATATGGACTTTTTCATATTGGCCCTGTAACATGCCCTTGGAATTAATAATGGCCTCGGACAGTTGTAATGGCCCTCGGCGTTGCCTCGGGGCCATTACAACCATCCTTGGCCATTATTAATACCTCGTGCATGTTACAGGGCCAATATGAAAAAGTCCATACATTACTACTATAGTAAAAAATATAAGTTATTTACTCTAAGTATATGATAAATATATATATATTTGAGATCCAGGTGCAATGATCTATCTCCCTAGGCATCTATGATACAAGAATTTTGCGTTCTATTCTTTTTTTTAAGAACAAAACTGTTTATCTCTATTATAGATCCGGAAGTTGAAGTAAAGTTATAGATGTATCAGATAATTCATGCGTTAATTTAATTAAAGTGTGATGCGAGTTTGCTATTTTAAATGATTGCCTGATTTCCAATTGTGTTCCATCCACCAACTCTTTATAAACCGTTTAAGATGGTATATGTTTCTTACACTAAAATATTTTTTTGTGGTTGCTATTTAACCGACCATTTCAATTGGGGATGTTTTTTTTTTTTTTTTGTACATGCTTTGTTGGTATATGTTTCTTACACTAAAATATCACATAGCCTTTGATTGTGGTTGCTATTTAACCGACCATTCAATTGTTTTAATCAAATTAAATATGAGAGCAACGTTACTTATGACTGTTCAGTAAAATAAATCATCTTACTGTAATTCAGAAGTTATTGCATAGTCGTATTTAAAAAAAAAGGCAAAGTCCATGTTAAACAATAATAGCCTCTCTCCCTAGCTTTAAAACAGTCTTTTGAATCAAACTCAGTAAGATTGATTGTTTATGACAAAAAACATTTTCTCCGATTAAGTTTTACCCGATATTTTTGCAACAGGAATTCCCTAAACATAAACTTTCTCAATAACGAGAGTTGCTTTATATATATACAATGAAGAGAGCTGTGATAAAAATGAAATACATTCCAGATGCGGATCCGGAATTTTGAAAAAGGGGCGGCTCACTATAACAAGGCAACGTTAATATGTGAATTGTAAAAAGACTACATTAACCATATACGACATTGTAACTCCATAAAGTGGACCGGGCCCCTGCCCTCATCCCCTAAATCCACCTCTGCTTTCAAACAGAAAATTCAAACAAAACCTATCGTATTATTAACATTATCAAACAGATATTTTACTACTTTGAGTCAACTCGTAGGAAGTATTTTTTATATAAAATATTGATGAATAACGCACGAAGCAACTGAACTGAATTAAAAACGCGAAGACACTACAAAGCTTTAAGAGAGGTAGAAGCAGGGAATGTTATAATGTCATTAAGACTGAAGCAACATGCTTCCAGATAGAAAGTAATATAGATGAATAAAAATTAATAGGAAAGAAAACTAGAATTTACATGAATATGATTGAGGAAACGCTCTTCCATATTATACTATAGTGCAATTAAAATGTTTGTTATTAAACTAATGTATAATTTTCTTCATAATGACAATAACTAAACCTTTCCAAAGATGTCTTTAAAGAGCATAGATAATAAGATTATATCAATGGAAAAGAAGAAAAAAATACTTTCTTATCGACGCAAAAGCCAACAATATACATATATATATATGTACAGTCGTGTTGATAAACAATTTTAGAATAAATTATAACAAGTGAGATGGTTTCTCTTTTTAAATGTGCAATAAAGGGATAAAAATTGAAATGGGTTTTATGACATAAACAGAAACCATGATTGCTGTTTTAAAATAGAAAATCATTACACAGTTTGTTTGATATAAATTTTAAGACTGTTGTCAAAGTAAAATGAATGACTTGTACAAATAATTTCATCATGGCGCAGTGGCAATACCTATCAAAAATAACTGTTAGGACACTTCATCTCCTACGAGTATCCAAGTATTATAAAGTATGATCTTAACATTAGTATTATTTACTAACATAATGGTGTATTATATATATGAACATTAAAATAAATTGATAACAATCTATCCATTTAAGAGTCACTACGGATAGACAGTAAAATGACAACGTATAACTAGTGTCTCCTGATAACAAATCCCATGTGTCTTTACCCATCCCTTTCTACCTATACATCTTAGTATTGAACTAACAAAATTCCCAACAACTTTTTTTTTATTCTTGGGTGGATATAGGTTTAAATGTGATGTGTCCGAAGCACTTTTCTGGATTTACCTTCACCAGGAACGCTCAACAACAAATATTTGAATGCTAGTGATGTGTAAATACTGAATACTTGAGGAGCGCTATAGATGACAAAAAGGGGACATAAAAAGACTGACCAAATCCAACTAAGGTCAACGTGCGGCCTAAAACCAGCATACTTGTATGCTAGACTACTCTCTCTCTCTTTCACGAGGATGACCGTGAGGGACAATGATTCATTGAATTATGTTACAGGTTAAATAAGATATTACAAATAGTTGAGAAAATGACCATATCAGTGCCCTAGAATTGTATATACAGTGTACTTGTCTCATCGGCAGTTATGCCACATCTCCTCATTCGCGATCATACCACATCTTCTTGTTGCCAATCATTTCACATTTCATAACTTTTATATAATATATAAGATTATGGAATTGATCACGCGACATGCGTGCAGATGACGGGGAATACACTTAATTCGTCGTCATCATCGAACGATACAGTATCACTTATAATCAGGGACTTGTTAAACGTATTTACATAATTGATAAGGTATCTCATATTGATACACTAATTTTTAAATAATACATGAATGTATATATTTAGAATATATATTCATATTTATATAATTATGATATGTTTTCAGAAATGTTTTATTTGTCCATTGGTGATTTTTAAATCATTATATATATGCCTTTATATTTTTAATTTGAAATCAGTTTTCAAGAGATTTTTTTTATCTTTTTTACAATTGTTATTTTATACATACTTAATATTATTCTATATATCTAGTTAGCATCGTGGAGAGAATATACTATCATGAGTATACACTTTTAAAATCTATTCTGAGTTCAATACACCGTTGACACAGAAGAAGTGTTTGATAACTAAAAAATGTATTAAAAAAGAATTATTTCAAATAAATGCAAAGAACAGCAAAAATGTAATGTTTCTTTCCTTTAGCTTTTAGCAAATGCATATTGTGGTATGTGTTATGCCATAATACACAAAACCTTCGTTTCTAGTGAATAGAATGAATATTCGAGCGAAAAATTACTCGTGTTGTGTCGAGCAGCTGATATTTTACAAAATCAATAATGTGATGAAAATCTCATAATCGATTTATCGGATTGATTTTGTGTGTGTTTTTTTTTTTTATCATAGACCAATAGTTTTTTTTCGGTAGATGACTTGATAAGTAATGGTCAAACTTAAATATATCAACGTCGGTAATAAGTGTTGGTCAACTTATTTGATCCCACAAAGCCATGATATGCATCTTTTCGAAGAGCTCAGCGGAGTGATAAAAGCATAGGGAAGTACGATACGCACTTGTTTCCGATCGACTCTCTGAATTTTCAATATCGCAAATAGTCACATTTATAGATGTCTTTGCTGATTAACTTATTGTGTTATATTGCTGACCCTATGACTTTCACTCAATCTCTCATTTTGAAAATGATGGAAATCTGTATCATTTACTAGCTAAACTTCAGGTCTATGGGCCATCCGAGTTTACAGTACGTCAGTACATTGATTGTTATTGTTACTGTTTTGTGTTTTCATTTTCCTTTCTTATAAGAGAGTACAAGATTTTTTTTTCAAAAGAATGCGTATCTTTTTAGTATAATACTGTTCACTGAAACATTTCAGTCATAACAAATATAATAAAATTTCCCCGTCAACTTCTCGAAGTTATACACGCGGCCATAGCAAAATCATAGGTGTGATTACAATTAGATTTATTAATTACTATTTATTGTAAGCTGGACATGCATGCAACAAATGTCAAAGGGTTAATTAGCAAACGAAGAAGGGGACCAGTCCAGTGTACACGTAGTGTGAGATAGTTTTGCTCTTCTATTAACTCACATAATATTTTGTTTTCTACAACCTTGTACCAAATATAGTGTTAAAGAATGTGTCAGTTGAGTACTCGACAGTATTTATGATCAATAGGTTCAAACGATGCGTGTTTCATAGACAATTTAGTTTAAACCTTCCTATTACACGGGTTTCAATAGTCACAACACGAATATTATTGCTTCGCATCACGGTGCGGAGCTATTAGTTTCAGTCGATATACACGCCATCTTGAAATAATTACTTATCACACATAGATTCTTATTGGTTGTTTTATGATGCGGCTGAGATACAGCACCAGCTATTGGCTTAAATGAGATAAAGAATTATAGTCTTTTCTCGTCTCAGGATAAAACATCAAATGCCGGAAAATTAACTATGTGTATTTCAGTTCCGATCAACGGTCATTAATTCATGTTCGTTTTATTATGCATATATTGCACAATGAAATTCAATATTGAAGTATCAATTATTAATATTATACGTGTTTATTTGCTTTGTTAATCTGCAATATGCACGATTTGTTTTGCTAAACAATGTTCCTATACAATGTTTACAAAAATGCATTATCTGTACTTTATAACTTCTATTAATCTAGGCACATCTCCAGAGTCTTGACTAATTGTAAATGTTTTAATTTTCAACAAGTAAACTGAACAAAATTTTAAAAGCATGGATGTCATTTTCATTGAAACTAAATATTTATTGCTGTTTACAATTATATGTTATTGCTTTGCATTATATCAATCAATATCTAAAAATACCGCATTTCAAATACTAAATCAACAACCGCATGCACACATATTACCATAATGTTGTACTTAGGTGAGGTTTATGAATTTGTGTAAGATGTTCGGACTCTCTTGGTTTTTTCCATCAATATAGGGTTAAATATTTTGCCCCATAACCCCTTTTTTTCTTTTCATATAAGACTTCAATAGCCCATAAAAGGTCATTTACCAAAATGTTAGCAGATTCTTGATTTCTTTTCATTCGATTTCAGACTTTTATAATACCAATGCAAACATAAGGTAAAAGTCCAAGTGAGCCTTTTCCCATAATTTAAAAAAAATTTAATATCTCGAAAAGGAGCTCCATAATCTATCTATATTTTTAGCTTATTTTGTTCCTTAACTAATACACTTCTGACTTATAGTATCAATTTGAAATTCTTGATTTTTTTTAATGTCACCCAAGTACATCCTTAAATTAGGATAGAGCGAAGCAGTCCTCAGCTTTTTAGAAAGCTCAAACTTGTAGACATATATTTTCGCTTACTTGGAAACATGACCACTAAAATGTTTTCCGGTCCACAAGGACTTCCGCCGTTGCAATGGTTTCCTCACGGATGTCCTTGTCTGTCATGCTTAGAAATTCATCCCGATAGAACCTGCTGTAAAACCAGTCACGTTGGTGTAATTACATTGACTCTTAGTGTTGAGTTTTTTGTACATGTGCTAGTAGTCCGAAGACCGTAAGAGCCATGCAAATCTAAAGATGTTATCAGGAATTCAATGAAATATTTTCATCCAAATTGCAAGAAAACTGAAAAAGCAATTGCGTATCATGTTAAAATATTTTCGGCTCCTTAAACCTTTAAGAGATGTTCGTTTACCACTTGAGCTATATCAACTATGATTTTAAAATTTCTAAAGAATATTAAAACATACACTTAATCCAATTCAAAATTCAAAAGTTGAAATACAAAAGATCAAAATCTACAGGCATTCTACCAAAACCTCTTATCAAGAGGAATTCTTTAAAAAAAATCAATGAAAGCAGATCAAATTTTACCATTCCGTTTATGGAATTAATATGATATCCTTTTTTTTCGTCCAACATGTTTCCTCATATAGCTTTAAAGTCATATGTGTTGAGCAAAATCCGTTTAAATAATACCGAACTTCTTTTCAAGTAGAACGCAATGAAAACAATCTTATTCACATTGAACGAACACTATAAAAACAGGATGTATACCCAGGGGGGACCCCCTTTTTTGACGATCAATGCTTTTGAATGGTGACATATGGTTGGAACACCCCACCCCTTATCCTGGGTTGGAACCCCTTTTAAAATGGCTGGATATGCCTTTGATATCAAAATATGTAAAAGTGATATTTTCTATCTCCTTTTAATAGATATAAGAAGATGTGGTATGAGTGCCAATGAGACAACTCTCCATCCAAGTCAAAATGTATAAAAGTAAACCATTATAGGTCAAAGTTCTTGTAATATATCCTTTAGGGTTTCTACAAATGTTATTGAAAGTGCAAACAGACATTTCTTGTGAAATTCAAAGAAGAACACCACATCAAATTTAGACTTTAAATGAGAAAGTCTTTGGTTTGGACCCCGATGGTCCCTTTTTCTCGACAAGACAAAGATTGTATCTAATGTGCTGACTCATGTAGGGATTTGTATGCACAATAGAAATACTATATCAAAATCTGATGGAAAAAACAACTCATTTTAGATCCTTTTTGGTTCTTTTTTAGAAACGGTTGAGTCCTCTATCCCACAAAATTAATACCAGCATGCATTGATATTTTTTAATGAAAAATAACTTCAAATCTTAATAGGGCTAATTCAACTACAACTAACACAAGTTTGAATAACTAAAACTTACGCTCCATCAATACACCAAACAAGCAAAACGATGAAAACCTGCAAAAACGTATTTGCATATTGCCGGAAGTACTAGTTACATATAGCTTTCTTTTTTTAGATAATTTTATTTAATTAAAAAGGATAAATTAACGGCCTGATTTGTGCAAAAACAATACAGGAAAAAATTCGACAGACAGCAACCATTAACATCCTCTGGATTACAGGTTCTTAAATTTGGACGGACACACAAAGAATGTGGTGAATATAAACGTGTTTGTGAACGTTCGACCCTCCCATAACCTAGGAAAAAGGTGTAATAGCACAACACAAGCACAACTGTAAAAATCAGTTGGAAAGGGCGTAATTGACGCAAGATGGCGGTATAAAGCACCAATACTGACAAGACAACATACCCAAAGTACTCGCATATACTGAATGCTACTTCAAAGCTCAAATGAAATATCAATCAGTAACCATCCAATGGATTTATTGTTAAGACGTCATAACTTGGTAAAAAATGAGACATGTATAATTGTTGAAGACCTTTTCTTTTTTCTGTTGCTGAGTGGCTGTCTCATTAATCACATCTTCTTTTATTTATTTGTATAAACTCTCAACCCACACCTGACCTTGGACAGAAGTGCAACACCAAAACATGTTTTTTATCATTACAATATATACGCTTGATTGCAAATGCATGCACATTATAGATGACTGTTGTGATATTGATTTCAATATAAGTTATTCCATCTGTCATACACATTTAAGTATTATTTTTTCATGTTTAACACATGTTGTTTATTACTGTATTCAAAGGCAAATAAATAAAAAAACGATATAAACTTAACTTTATTGAGCTTATTTAAAAGAATACCACAACACACTTTATCGACACAAACATTTGGCAATCCGGTTATGAGTATTTTTCTTCACACTAAAAAATAAACCAGACTTTCTTGTACGACCTTGATAAAATGTGATGAATATTCATTCTCGCATTACTTTGTAGTATCTTTGTAGTATCAGTATCATCGCAATATGTTACATTTAGACAACAATGTACTTTTGTCTTCAAACAGAATAATGACAAATCATTAATGTTGTTAAACCTTACTTGTCTCAAAATGACCATATTTATTGTAGGAGTTTCCGATTCGATTCTATTATCTTTTAAAATTCGTTTGAGTATTTCGATCTTCTCTGTTTTTTAGCAGACACAAACATAATAAACATTACAACTGATCAATAAATATATCAACATTTACATTCATGACATTCCATTTCACAAGTATACATATAGTAAGTATGTAAAACATCTACTATGGTATAAAACATTTCATATAATAATTTACAAGTTTTTGTCTCGGATGGTTCCATTTCATAATATGCAGCATTTGTATGTTCGGTTCGACCCTCTACCAGTCAGCGAATCCTTCCCCTTGTGCCGAGAACTAGAACGAACTTTATTTCTTCTTAGATAAGCTTATAATGTCATATAATAAACATTGCCGTTTCGCTATCAAGAAAGGGAATTGTAGTAAGTCAATCTACACGAATACATTAAACTGATGAAAATGCATTAAAAATTCTCGCAATTGCCTAGACCTCGGAATCTGTTGTCGTCATAGGTCTATTTTCCTTAAATGTCACACATACAGTGAAAAGTTTGAGCAATGATTAGAATTTTGATCCCTAAAATCGCAAATTACCTGATGTGTACATGGTTCAATTTATAATGCATGGTATTTTCAATATAAAAATAGACACGAATAACACAAAAATGATAAAGTACACAACTATCAATTATGGCACTAAACATGTAAATAAAATTATTTAATACCTTTTAAGCCTTTGTTTAGAACCCAATGCCGGTATTGGCACCCATACATACGATTTTTACAGTTTTTTACTCTTAAAAGCCCCCTTAAAAAAATTCATACTTTTGCCCAAAAATATCTCGAGACATGTTTTTTTGTAGAAATATCAATAAATTACAGGATTTTAGGAGCTTCAAAAGGAAGAAAAGTTACTTGTAACTGTTTATCAGACCTCCGACTTGTATATATCTTGGTCGTAAATATGGAATATTTCGGATAATGCTTCGCCTTTTAAAATCAATTTCAAATAGATTGAATGATTGAAGATCAGCGCATGTTACATTTTGTTCCTTGTGTACATTAAAGAATTTCCGCGGTCTGTTATTTATAACGAGATGTTTCATTGAGCACGAATCAACGTCACTTGAGAGTAAAAAAAATTTTTTTTATCACCTTCACCTGCATTAATTTTTTTTTTTTTTAGTATTCAAATAAAATGTAGGTTAAAAAATACTAAAAATTTGCCAAATTCTTTCAAAATTGTAGTTTACAGTCAAGTATAAGGGTTGCTTGTGAGAAAAAAAATACTTGAGAAATTGGACCATTTAATATTTTATACTTGTGATCAAAGGTATACGAAAGAAAGTCGTCATAATGACCATTGCTATACAGTGCGCAAGTTCACAACAGTAACAGTTTGACACTAATAAATAACAACAAAATAAAAAAAAAAAAACAATAGCCTAATGGCAAGACATTGCAATACAAAGCATATAAAACAACTACTGGCTTGGACTCTTTCCTATATAACATGGTACAATCAGTTTTCATTGTAAATATCCACAAGTTTACATTCGGAATATAACAGCAAGCGTTTTTTTCACAACCAGCTTATCTCCAATTACTACAGAATCTTTATGTGGATTTACAATTTCATGATTAAAGTTGATAATTCGGGCAATGCTATAGTTAGGTCTAATCAAGTTCGATACTCTAATATCAAAAGGAACGAGTTATTTTTCTGGCTAAAACAATATCCCATTTTGATTAAAATTCCTTTAAACTTTTGAGTTTATAGCCAATAATGCAAAGTCAATGATAGAAAAGGTTAAATTTGTTGATTATATCTTAAAACGCTTCTGCAGTTATTTGATTAGACGAAGAGAGATGTATGAACTGTCAATGTTAGCTGATGCTACAACTTACTTTTCTCATCACAGATTAATCAGCTAATCATCTAACGAATTGCTTGAATGTATAATGCGAAGTCACGTTTCATTTCTATTAGATACATAAAATAATTTCATTTCGTTGTAATCTGTCTTTGGTATTGATGTTGGAAGAAAAAATATCTGGTTACAAACCCTGCACGCATATTACAACTTAATTCTTGACAATTAACAAAGCACAAATATAAAAGTTTTTTTTTTATATTAATCAAAACGCTTTTGGCAAATTTTAGTGAATAGCTACCAATAGCTTCATAAATATCTCTTATAAAATCTATCGCTAATACAACAAATTGCAATAACTATAAACCTTACACTAGAACTATAGTAAAAAGCATTACACTAAAATAGATACGGAACAATTCTGTGTGGTACTCTCTCGCAATAGTCCGTCCAGAAGGGGCCATACTTCAAACTACATTTGTCGTCGTCTCGGTAGCTACGGTGTGTTAAGAGTATAGTGAGGAAAATGACGTAAGAAAATGGCATGAAATTCTCAAAGCCTGCTGGTAATGTCCAGAACAAGGCTAACAAAATCTCAGGTATGTAGTGGAAATGGCGAGAAAGTCCCCACCATCCGGAGGCTAGAAGTATACTTTCCTTCTCTTGTCCGTCCTCAAGCATATATTTGGCTCTTATGATGTTCGGTTTCTTTCCCCATATGAGACAATCACCGTCTGCTGATCGCACGCGTTGTTTCTGCCAGTCTGCGAAATAGTTAACAGAGATCGCCAATAGTCCACAGGCTAATATAAATGTCGACCAGAACCAACCAAGATAAACGGGGTTGTTTACTAGATAAAGGCTAACTGAGGCATACAAAGAAGGTACATATACTAAGCATCCCCAACATATATAATATCCAGCGCGGTCAACCATGATGTCTATTGTGCTTAGATATCCTGCTTCCCACCAAAAGAACTTTGAGATATATGCCAATTGCAAAATTGCTGATACGACCATACTATCAACAAATCCATGAAGTTCGTAGCTCTTTAAAGCATAAATATAAACAAGCACGGCCCAAATTGTCATTCCAAATCTACAGTTAGTGAAGACTTTGATGTCAAATCCAAGTACACGAGGATAGAGTTCGGTTCCCCAGTAATAGTCAAATATGATGTTTCCAGAAGTACCACAGTCAGTTGAAGACGGTGAATATAACCCTTTAATGTATAGAAAGATGCAAAATATAGCACTTAAAACATTGAGTGTTCCGAGAATGTCACCAAAGTTATCATAAACTACAGATGGCGACAGGTCATACGTCTTTAGAATGACGGTCAAAAGAAATAAAGTAGTCATGGTAACGACATAATGCGAGAATCCATTGTCTTTGTAAACTGGAGTGTTTCCTTTTGGGGTAATTGGACCTCTGACCTGCTTTCCTGGTAAAAATTTCATCAACAATAATGCCCAGATGCAATAGCCAAAAACGACAGAAAGAGCGAAGTTGCTGCAAATATTAACATCTCCCCATAACTCCTTTAAAGAGTCCAACGTTGACGCTTGGGTAATGGAATGGACCATGTTTCCGTAACTTCCTTTGTGTTTTGTAGCTGTGTACCATAACAACATGACGAAATTCGGTGTTGATACCATCAGGAACACAGGAACGAATATTTTATTGAAAAAATCCCGGTTACGCTGTGTAACACCAATCTTTTCCAATGTTTCATATCCTTCTTTGTAGCCATGGAAACCATTACTCAACATGTCTGATCCGGATACAAGGTCTTGTTGCTTCGAAGCGTTTTCCTTTCTCTTCGACATATCTAATCTAAAATTAAATCAAATTTAAATAATCGAGAGGGTATATACAGTGCTTTTCGTCTGGCAAACATCAATCAAAGTGATGAAGTTCGGTGACAAACAGTACTTTTTCCTACTTTGTTGTAATATTATGCTTTTTTTTTAAATCTGTTGTTGTGTGTGATAGTGTGTGATACTGGATATTTCTGTAGTCGCACTTATTGGTGTAAATGCAAATAGAATCATTTTTGCGTGAACCCTCAGGGGTTCACGCATATAAATAAGTTAGAAATATAGTCTATGGAGGAATATTCGGAAGCTAAATTATTGTCCATTCGGAACACCTATTCATCTTATCTGTATTAGCTTCCTGCAATTAAGAGCACCTCCATATGGGGTATCTAAGATATTTAAAACATGACAATAAATTTTCACAGATCACTAATTCACTTATCTGATATATGATAATAAACAATCTATAGATCCTTTTCAAACATGTATATTTATTGTAAAGCTACATTTTATGCATTGCAATGGTTTACTGACTTGAGCAAAGTTGACAGTTGTACCCTTTGATAAACAAGTGAAAGATAAATGGTCAAGATTTAATTATAACGACCTATGCATATGGTATCAAACATCTGTGTGTAGATATTCACAGAGTGATATTTTAAAATAGTGCTGTGGCTTCTACATAATGAGTTATAGTGGGCTTTGGGATTTGATTTGTAACAATAAAATCATTATGCATACTTGTCATTTTGACAAATCAAAAAAAAAAATCTGTTTCAAATGAAAATAAAACAAGTAAAATATTAAAAGACTATTCGTTAATATACATTTTTTACAACTTTTACTGTTTCCTTTCTACAGTATTCTCTATCAATTAAGTTATCCTGTAAGCTAATTAAATGTTTAATTCATTCATTGGTGTCACTTTTATTTCTTATATTATTCACCCCAAACCCCAAAGGTGACCGGGGAATAGAAATATGGTCACTTGGTCTTCTTCCGACCGGCAGTAAAACGCTTGCCAAAGTGGGGCGTCCGTTTGGCTGTGCGGGAAGTTTCAAGTTTGCAGCCACGTCCGGTCAGAATGGGGACGTTAAATCCGATGCCTCGTGTAAAGAAAGTGCCACGCTCTTTGCACGTTAAGAACCCTTGCAACAACTCTTTGAGGGGTTCGTCGGTGGCCTGTTGCAAGGCAAAATTTCTGTCCCTATCCAATATACCCTCATTTTCCAGTGGCAGTCTAAATTTTCCCGACCATCATCCCGAATGGCCTCTATTACAAGACCTACCTTTTGTATTTATTGTTAACTTGTTCTCGTCCTGAACATGCATGATATATTTGTCACTGGACGTTAAGCAACCAACAATCAATCAATCAATATATTATTCACACACTGTAAATTAATACTTTTAAATTTATGTGTGTTTTGGATGTGCACTAGTGATTGGTAAATATTGATACGTTTCTGTGTTTTTAATATACGTGACTTAACATCAAGATTTCCATTATTATGGAATCGATCACCTTTGTACACTTCGGTATCTAAATAGAGGGTGGTAAAAAAAGGGGGGGGGGGGTCTGACAAATAACAAATCGCAAAAATGTTGCACAGAAAAAAACACTCTGGAAAAACGGAGCCAAGGAATAAAATCGTAAATATTTAGGAAAAAAGTACCAAAAGTTATTACTCAGCCGTTCTTGGAGATCATGCAGTCATTATAAATTAACATGGCGACCCTGCATGTGGTCACTTTTTAGCGTCTTCTAGTTGCATAGTAATACAATAGGCTATTAATAAATATCTTGGGACCAGTTAATTAGTTTATAATTTAAAACAATATCGGGGCTGACTTTGAATTAGTCCCGGTTTACTTTTTAATCAAATGCGGGACAAGCACGAGAAAATTAGAGTACCGACACGAAACACGGAAAATAATACAGGGAAAACAGGAAGCACGCACGTCGAACCAAACACGAGAAAACGAGAAATAAAACGTCGAAACACGAAATCACGTGAAATAAAAAGGCCGCTCCTATAATGTATTTGTATAACAGTCCATTAAACTCAAATTCATTGTTTCTAAGAATTAATTTAACAAATGCAGTTAAATCTATTTTGTTGAGAATCTTTAAAGTATATCCTCCTGTATGTCAATTAATTCTAATGCATTAATAACAGTTTCTTCTTAATTATCAATGATCATATTTGTGTACCTTGACGTACATCATAGGCAATAAGAATGCTTTCTTTTTTGACCTCGTGTGATTCTTATTTAATTAATGGAATCTTTTTATCTTGTATGTAAAAGTTATGCCTCTTCAATAATGGTTTTATAATTAGATCAAGTAAGTATCTCTCGCGGGAGAGTTGCATTTATTGATTATTGGTCGGCAACGAACATTAATGTGTCCTGCTAGCTGACCAGTTCGCAATGCCTTATTACTTATTTCTAGATTAATTTTATGAATTTTTGGAAGAAGGTACATGTGTCCCCCATGTTTTGAATCATTATTATTCTTTAAGAAATTATACGTCTGGGAATCTATTTTTTCCCTCATTGCTTTATATTTAACACTTCTCTCAACATGCCAAAATTGTAATGATTTACAATAAAAAGAAAATATTATCTTCCACACACATGACCATGCAAACACTGATATATAATTTCTTATTCAGTTAAATTCATAATTAGAATAAAAAAGTTCTAAGGTTCACGTATTGTCTTTTTAAAAAAAAAAACAACTTGTTAAATTGCTAATTACTAGTAGACTCGAAAGATATGATAAGAGTCAGATCCTTATCTCAAATTGAGAAGGAAGTGGTTATCTTCTTACAAGGACATCGTTTCCGTTACGATTTTTAAAAAAGAGCATGCAGTCGTTTATGCAGTGATGCATGGAATTTTCAATCACATTACTCCATGAATTTGGCTATCTTTGATGTCAAATATATGCGGAGGATCCATTCCAAATATCAATCATCAAACTCATGCATAGAAGTAATATAATTATTCCATGATTTATGCAATAATTTTCTTTTTCCGTAGAATCAATTGTTTATCTACGTTCTGAGATATTGACAGTTGTATATAATTGCTGAATTAGAACTAAACTAGGATATCAACTCGCTCGGGCTAATTTAAAGTCCATTATCTATTTGGTTTCTCAAACATTACATCACCAGCGTTCCTTTGGGGTGAGGAAAAGGGGGGCAATATAGACATCGGGTACTGACGTGCAGTCGGGGTTTAAATAACCACAAACATTTCATATATTGAAGTTTAGACCCATATATATATTGTTCATAGAAAATTCATAACCAATTCATTATATTTCACGTAGCTGATGAAAGTTATTTAAAAACACTTGAAGTTCGCATGCACTATTGTTCTGAATACAGGGAGTATTTGCAACTGGACTTTAGGCAAACAATCGATAAATCGTTCGCACTAAAATGTTATTAGCAACAAAACATTTTCTTTCAATGGATACTTGTTTACTACATTTTCCTTTCGCCTCTTGTCTTCTTTTTTTTTTTTGGGGGTTATTAATCCAGACTCGTTTATAGCATGTTTAGTTAAAGTTGCTTGAAGATACATGTTCCTTTATTTGAAAAAAAATATATATAAAACTTATCTCCCCCCTTTTTTGGGGGGGAGGGGGAGCATTTCAATTTTTCAATGAAGCATGTATACCTCCTTTTTATGGGCGGTATTTGATTTCTTTTTAACTCCCTCCTGGATGTAAAAACTCAAAGCGTTCTTAAAGAAGATCAACTGAAAGTTTGCACTGAATTTGTCAAAAGCTGTACAGTTTGCTTGTATTACTTCTACCTCGTATAACATGCTAGTAAAATTAAAATAAAAGACAACAGAGGCTCCCGATGCCCAAAAATGAGGTTCTTAGTGTCGCGATCTTTTCAAGAAAATTAAATCGATGGGCGGGAGTGTAGTTAGATCTAGACCTGAGCCAAGGTTGAGTGGTGCGTGTGCCCCCAATTTCATTGTTGAAATAGAAGCAAAACTGTATCATTTTTCAAATATATAAATATATAAGCATATCTAATAACCGTGTATAATTAACTTTTCAGTAGCATTTAAAATACATTTTAACAAAGTGCACCTGCATGAGAACTAATTAAAGGATACACGAAAGTTTACTTCATGAACTCTCAAAATCCATGTACTTGAAGGATTTTTATCTTCATGTAAAATTATATCATATGCAATTAAAGTAACTAGTTGCTACGTCTACATGTTGATATATGTATATATGAAAAATGTAAATTAACTTACAAGCTGTGCATTTATCAGTCCATGTATAGATATTAATAAAACATGTACACTCGGCTTGTCGTGTGTTATAGCATAAGTTTATACTTATGACGACCTTTTAAGCCATCACATTTCTCGTGTATGATCTCTATATGACATACCTCGTTTATTAATTTGTCCTTCAGTTAGAAGCCTCTGGCTCTTTAGTCCTGCACACGACCAGACCAATACACTTCTACAAAATGCATAAAAATGTCATCCACTTAACAGATTAGCTATGAAAAAGGTGATCAAAAGAAAAATTCCCTGTCACTAAAAAAAATATTTCAAAAGAAAAAGCACCACGTTATAACATGTGTCAGTCTGATAAATACTACAAGCAGATTATACGAGATAAATCAGAATTATACACAGATATGTATCTTCCTGTTGAGGGAAATGAATGACTATTTATAACTGTAATAATAAAAAAATTTCGAACAAAACGCAATTCTTCAGTACTATTACGAACTAAAGCTTTTATCGACCACATGTCCAGTTATAAACAAGAACTGACATGAAAATTGTATTGCCCATGTCATGGAACAGAAGTTCCTATAAAATGTAAGTTCTAAATGGAAGAAATATTCTGGACTATTAGCTCTACTCGAAGAAATATTACAGTTTTTTGTTTCTGACGGAATAAAAAGTATATAATATTTATTCCGACAGTTTATAGCAAAGTTTCCACAGGAAATTTTGTCAGGAAGAAAGAATATAATTGACTCGAGAACACCATGAAGAGTGGATATGTAGAAATATCATTCGTCACATGATCCAATGAGGGTACGGTATATTGGGGAAAAAAGTCGGATGTAAAGATTTATATAAGTCATCTGTCGGATTGCGTTTCCTGTGTCATGGAACAGAAGTTCCTTTTTAATGTAAGTACTAAATGGAAGAAATATTCTGGAATATCAATTACATTGGAAGAAATATTACAGTTTTTTTTTTTTTTTGTCCCTGACGGTATTACAGGCATAAAATATTTATTCCAACAGTTAATAGCAAAGTGTCCATAGGAAATTTTGTAAGCAGGAACAAATTCAATTGACACTCGGACACCATGAAGAGTGCTTAAGAAAAGTTAAACAATAGCATTAGTCACATGATACCATCAGCTGGGATATTACAATGGAAAAAAGTCTGATGTGAGCATGTCTACTGCCAGATTAAACTTTAAGGATTTTTGACACGAGTAACATGAATGTTCTTGTCTTCCTTCCATCACTACAGTTAATCAAGTACATTTTAAGTGTCCATGTTCTCTTTGAAGTGTTTTAGTTTAAGTGTTTTACATAACACCAACATTAATATTAGCTTGGCAACAGCCCACAACTTGGCCTTATTACTTTAACTTCCTTCTTCTTATGTATAAGTGTTCACTTATAACAATATTCATTCTACCGATTTAAGATTGATCGTTTGGTTACTTCAGTGGCAACTATTTCAGGCTACTTTAGAACAAATGAGACAATACAACAGAGTTTTTGATATGCATGGACAGAGAGAAGACCAAGAGAAGAACAGCATAATTTTGTCTACCATGTTGGGACTAGTAATATCTGAGAGATATTTTACATTGCATACAATGTATGGCAATTTTTCTGCAAACAAGACCCATACTGGGTTTGCACCTGCGTCGCTGAATTCAACTGATTGAGGTAACATAAACACTGAAGCATAACTGATAAAGATGATTTCCAAAACTATGTTCAAATTAACTTCAATTAAAGTACTTTCAATGATGCAATGTAAAGGGAGAACATTTTTCTTGTACAATGAGTGTTACAAAATTTCAAACAATCAGCAAACGACAATTGGCTGCACGGCAGATGTAAAAATTGCTTATTCGCTACAACTCAACATTATCAACCTCCAGACAAATATAAAATAAAATGAAGAAAAGAAAAAATGGGTCACCGAACTTGTTTTCTTGCTACAGATTAAAATAGGTAAATCCACAACACTTTCTATTATAAAAATGACTTTATCGGAGTTATCTCCCCTTATTTGGCAAAGTTGAAAAAAAATTAAACACAAATATGGTGTTTTGAGAATAATTATGATTAAAACATACAACTTTCTATAATTATATCAAAAATCTTTCACATAAATTGCATACTAATCTCAAAATTTGCACATTTATTCAAAGATCTAGACCAACATTATCTGCTACTTCAGAATCCAAGATGGAGGAAGACACCCGAGCTTCCTTAAACTAGACTTGCTTTCACTATTAGCGACGAAATTAAAATTACTAGCGAAATTTTTGAAAGAAATTGTCTATTTTTTGAACCAGTAAAAATCTAGCTATCTTATGTATTTATATTTTCAACAACTTACAAAAAAAAAAAAAAAAAAACAAAAAAACGAATAAACATGAAATAGCACAGTACTTAGTGAGTATAAAAACACAAACAAACTGGAAAATATAAAAATGTTGACAGAATATAATGGAAAGTATATGAATAAATGAATGGATGAATAAGATTATCTTAAGAACAATTACATTTTCACTTAAAGTTTGTGGGACTGATGAAGGTGGGGTAATTTTACAAGGAACAGGAAAATGAAGGCCCGAAATTAGCCTTGCAGCAAGAAAAGTTCAACATCAATCGCTTTTTAACAGGCAAAGAACGTGACATTCTTCTTTTTCTTTTTTTCCGTAAAACAGCTGTAATGAGGGCCACAGACTGTTCACAGAACGTCCACACACGTTTTAGGATTCATTTAGATACAGTGTGTAGTTTTCAACTCCATCACAAAAGTCGACATTGGATGGATTTGTTTATTATTTTTAGGTCCTTTTTGGTTATATAGCTTTACAACTGTTTCGATTCTAATACATCCTTGACTTTTAAATATTCGGCCTTGAACATTCTTGATTGAGGTAAATCCAGAAAAGTGCTTCGGACGCATGAAATTTATAAAGCGTTTTTTATTTTTTTATTTTTACGAAATAGTGTGTAGAGGTAGAAATACTCTTCTTCTTATTTTTGTATAAATAATGCATGTATTAAATGTTCTAAAAGATCAGAAATGCTAATATTATATGTGAAACTATGTTTATTTTTCCGATATAGTGTGTAGAGGAAGAAATACTCTTCTTATTTTTGTGTAAATAATGTATGTATTAAAAGTTCTGAAAGAGCAGAAATGCGAACATTATAATAAGCGATTTTCCCTTTCTCTTCTATCTTTTTTGAAGTTTTGCATATATAATATATCAGAGTGAACATGGCTTACCTTATACGAAATCTTAATACTGTATTAATGTCCTTTTCCAAAATAGTTATGGATTGATATATAAACCTTACTATACACTATAGCTGTAGGCGCTGAATTCAACAGATGTCATATTTTCATCGTTTGATCGATAGATCGATCGTTATCATCTGGCGGAGCCTATTAATAATGATACCAAGAAAATATTGCTTTCAATATAATAATTTCACAAACCAACAGTGCCTGTAGCAAAATATGTCAGTTTATCACATGATTAATTCCTTCAAGTACTCAATCTTATACTATTAGGATATTTTTATATAGGATATGATAAAAGTGTCACCTCTGGTCACTTGGTGGGTGAAAATTGGACAATTAACGCCTTTCTTGTTTAAAGTTTATAACTTCACACGAGAAGTTTCATGACTTTTTTCTTGTGGCCTTGTCACTTGAGTTAACGATCAAATTTTTTTTTTATTGATCTAAAAAGAATTACCACTTTCACCGATCAGGCAAAAAGGCCAACATTCATATGCACAACAGTAAAAACACAGCACACATAAAAACTGGCAAAGTATATATCAGAAGAATAAGATTTGACCGATGTGGATCCTATTTTCGTAATGCTAATGACTGCTTTATAAAGATAAAGACTGCTGGAAAAATAACAAATTTCAGCTTAATAATTTCTTGAATTTGTTTATTTATAGAAAAATAGTATCAAACCCCAATACCGCGTTTTTTAGAGTGCTTGGAATAAATTCAAGTTACGTGTGGCGTTGATAAGTTATGGACTTTACTCGACATTTAAATTCTAGACCCTCGACCCTCCCAAACCACAAAATTAAACAATGAAAAGAAATTTTGAGGTCAATGTTTTGTCTGATTGACTTTTGTAACGACATTCTCTACGGGATTTTGCTGATTTTTAGGGTGTTTTGGTGCTCTGAGAGTTTATGTACCGCATTCCAAACGTAAAATAGACAGTATACCTGATGAAAGTTCTTCCAAGAACACCTGTGCAAATTTAACAGAAATCAAAAATTCAAGAATTCAAAGAATTTAGATTTTATTTTCGCACTTTTATATTCTAGGTTTCTTTACAAAGGCAAGTGGTAATTGCATTCTGAAACACAGGGGCTCGTATCATAGATGTTTTTGGGTCTGAAATATGTGCCAGTCGACAGGTATGAATTTTAGATTGTGCATGTACGCAATCTAGAACGCATACCAGTCGACTGGCACATATATCCATTCCAAAAACATCTATGATATTGGCCCCAGTGCCAGAAATGTCATTTCTGTCTCTTCGGTGTTTTGAAATATGCATTTCTATTTAAATTCTAATTTCTTTAATGCTTTGATTATACCCAAATGTTAACCACTTTGCTTGATACTAATTCTTTTGGTGACCATGGGTGTAATAATTTATTACTAAACATGTTGAAACCAAATTACTCTTCCACATCCACGATAAAATCACTTTCAACGGAATCATCTTCGTTGCAACTTTGTTTTTAAAAGTTTGACGACTCAGTGGTCGATTATCCGAATGACATCCGAATGACATTAGCATATATTTCACGGCGCCTCTTTTTCAAATACAAGACACGAAAGAACTATATAGCTCGACTACACGTTAATAACGCTGGCAAATTGAATCTCCTAATGTAACATTATTATATTTATTAGCTGGACCGGTTTTTCAGTAATGATGTTGTGTTGTGTTTGGGATATTTATCGTTCCATTATTGGAATATAATAAAATTGTCTGGCTTTCGGACTTCTATGAATTGATTAATGCAGATGAAATTGTAAGAGACGTGGTTAAGATCAATATTACTCCAGCATGGTTTTCAGTTTATTAAGACTGTATAATATGAAGACTAAAAGGTTTTTTTAGAAACATCGGTAATGATGCAATTTGTCCATGTTCTGTGCAGTGTTCATATTATAATTTTAGCAAATCTATGTCTTTGGTTAAAATTAAGGAAAATCGGAACAAATGATGGAATTACCAACACTGAAATCATTTTCAGATACAGAATGCTCAGGCCAAACAAATATGTATGTGAACGATTTCCTCCTTTAAAAAATAGGGTTGATACGTAGGTTTTTCAACCTTGAGTATATTGGAACAATCTGCAATTTTCACTTCAAAAAAAGAAAATAATTTCTTTAAGGTAGGCGTCTTGGGTTATATAAGGAATGAAGATGAAGCACTTAACACAAGCATTTTTATTTTGACCTCACCATAAGATACACACAAAAGATTTGTCATAAATTACATAAAACCTCAAAAGACGATTTTTTTATTCAGTTACGATGATAGTCGCGTGAATAGGCTAAACATTGGGTTCGAGACTATTTGATTTTCGGGGAGAGGGGGGCCGGTAACAGCTGAAAATAAGTTTGCACAAGGCAGGATGAAAATAAATATTCCGCAACACAAAATGTAGGAAATAGAACCTTTAATTGTGTACAAAAGTGTAAATAAAGTTTCGGAAAAAATAAACATGCGAAGCAACAGATGACAATGACATATAGTAAATCCGCAACCCCGAATATCAAATGGTTCTCCCTATGCACATCGCATAGTTGTAGCCGTAGATGAAATATATAATAGCTGACTTTTATTTAAGTCTACATTCCAATTCATTCAATTGTTGTTAATTGAATGGTGGCATCCAGTCACGTCTCAGTCATTACAGCTGAACGGACGTGCTGGGTCAGCTCTCTTTTAGCCGCTATCTTCGATGAGGGTTTACTTTTGGATGGATCAACGACTTACTACTTTAGATGACAGAAACCGATCCAACGCTGTACAGTAAACGTTTGTACTGTGCGTAAATTCCCGCGTCAACATGCACTCCAAAACCCATTGTGGATGGGGGAGTGTTATGCCGACTGACGTCCGAGGGCTGTATCCGAGGTGTTAGATGATGGACCTTCATTTCACTGTCTCACGACTTTGGTCCTGGTAATGCTTCCTGTCATCTTTAAAACTACGTCCGAGACTCATCTACCAGTACCCCATCATCGAGGTTAGCGGGCTGCCAAGCTGACCAATCTGGCACTGAAAGCAGCCGTTGTGAAGAAATAACATCTAAATAGTCAACAAAAGAAAACCAAAACAACTCAGAAAACCAAGATGGCGGCCTACCAAAATGGCGTCCTCCACCTGTTCCTGACCGATGGCACAAAATTATTTAAACGCTCACCAATCGCCTTCGGACACCGAGCCGACCGTGCGAGGGCTTAATAGCCAGTCAAGGTCGTTAAACACCCCCAGTAGTAGTAGTAGTAAGTCTTAGCTAAAAGGGATCTATTTGTACTGATCTGTACTGTTGATATCAATGTTATCTGGCTTGAGCTGTATGCATGGAGTTGTTACTTTTATTTGAGGTGATTGTGAATCTTTCGTTTAATAGTAAATGTCTGCAATCTTCACAATTCAACTTTTTAAAGAATACAACAATTTTATATCTATTATGCAATTTTAAACGGTTCTCTTTAAACATCATAGTGCATGGGAGTGTGAGTCTTAACTTTGTTCACGTTTTCCGCACACGATTTAAAACATTATCGTTCACATATATATTTAATGCATCATGCAGATGCAATCATCTGAAGTTATCACGACTGCTGCCTCTCATACACATGTGCATACATTTTTGGCAAATAAAGCATTAGTACACTAATGTTTTAATAATTCATTTCGCATTATACTTAAAATTTGTTGTGGCAATCGCTGGGTATAAACTTCTTTGTTAACTTATAAGGATACTAGAAGATGCCCGCGAAATCGCGGTACAATTGTGCAAGTGTTGAAATAAAGAGCGTGGACATAGTAAAGATTTGGACACGGTAAATGCATTTAATTGTATTTCTTTAAAGAGATGAATTTGAGGAACATAATGTAAAAGACCCCCATTTGGATTTCGCGGGCAGTACGTCGACTGAACATGCGCGAAAGAGTATAAGACACGGATCGATAAAGGTCTCCGAATTTGGATATTTTCTTTAAAAAAATGGCATTTTCTGTGGAAATATTTTCGACTTCGTATGGTTTCAGAGGAGTTGCGACTCAATGAAATCGGTCTCTTCCTTTAGTAGTATAGATATAAGTGGCAAAAAGAATGATTGCCACGAAGTAGAGTAAAATACGACTTTTGAATGATATCATAATAAAAAATATTTTCTATAATTTATATGACGAATCTGCTTAAAAGTTCCTAACAGTAGTGCATGCGCATTATGCACCTTACTAACATATAACAGACAATAGTGTATTAAAGAAAATCTTTGAAAGACAAAGAATGTTCCATCTGAATATATAATCGTCATATTTGCCAGTGTATATGCCTTAAGAAATAGAAAAGAGAACGTTTTATGTATAAAATATGAATTTCCTTATTTACTCAAGTGGCAAACTGCGAGCAGAATTAACAAATTCAAACCCCTGCGCTCATCATCTGAAAATCCATCCTGTCACTGATTAAGGATGCCTACTACTGCTTCTCAAGTTTGCGGAATGGATAAGTCTATTGGAATCTCCAAAAATTAATCGGATCTAAACATAACAGATGCGAAATGCTGTTATGCAATAGATACAGATGATAAAGAATTAATGTTTGGTATGATCAAGGAGGCTGATATAACTCCTTCATTAGTATGATGTTGGGTCAGTATCCCCAGGGGTATATACCAAATTCTGGTAAACCGAGATTTCTAAAGCTCTGTGACTGTAATAAATATGCCCATTTAGGAATACCAAATGTCTACACATTCTCTCTCTTCTTCTCTTTCCTAATGCATCAGTTACTAAATACTCAGTTCCTTTTATGTATGTTGATATATATCATGTTTCAGTGTCCATCAACACGTTAAAATGGTATCGCTAAATCCGATGCCTCGTGTAAGGTGAGTGTAACGCTTTCAGCACGTAAAAGAACCCCCGTTAACATTTCTCTGAGTGGTCCGTATATACGTGTTTTTGCAAGCTATCTGCACGTAAAAGAACCTTTGCAACAACTCTCTGAGTGGTCAGTATACACATGTTTTGGCAAGCTTTCTGCAAGTTAAAGAACCCTTGCAACAACTCTCTGAGTGGTCCGTATATACGTGTTTTTGCAAGCTTTCTGCACGTAAAAGAACCCTTGCAACAACTCTCTGAGTGGTCAGTATACACATGTTTTGGCAAGCTTTCTGCACGTAAAAGAACCGTTGCAACAACTCTCTGAGTGGTCCGTATACACGTGTTTTTGCAAGCCTTCTGCACATAAAAGAACCCTTGCTACAACTCACCGAGTGGTGCGTATACCACGTGTTTTGCAAGCCTTCTGCCCTTATTCAATTGCATCACTACTCCTTTCAAGTGACCGCCTAAAGGTCTTGCATTTTCTGTGAAAAACCTTTCTATAGTATTTATCGTTAATTTGTTTTCGTCCTGAATATGCATGAAATATTTGCCACTGGACTTTAATCAAACAACAACCAATCAATTCATTCACACTTTTTGGTTTGTTTCTTACTAGTCAGATAATAAACTGGACATTGAATACATCAAATATACATGAATTTACCTTTATGTAAACGTAAATTCAGTCCGAGAACTCGTACCCGTTCCACCAATATTGCATCTGTTAAAGTTGGTCGTGCCTTTCTTAATTATATACTTAAAGTACTGAATTTCTTTTACTGAGAAACGGTTTAAATTTTAAGAGGTGTTGTATCATTAAACATTATTTAGACAGTGTGCAAAGTAAATCGTTAAAAACTAATAAATTAATACACATTTATATAAATGCGAAATAGACGATCGTTTAAAATATATAAATCAATAAATGACTTTTTTAAAACAAGATTCTTCACACATACTGGGCGAATTTCAAGTAGGATATAAGAGCCACTGAGAATGAACGAAAAAAACGAATGCTTTATTGTGTTGTTTAATCTAGGTACGTGATGAATTGTTCTGGTTACACGTGACGAATAGTTCTGCAACAGCATGAAAGTTTGTTTGCTTCATTTTGATTTGAAAAAAGTTAAACAGGTTAAGACAATGTTTGATGGGGTTCGCGTTTCCCAGTCTTTACTTTTTGAATGTAGTGTATTAAATATAAAAAGATGTGGTATGATTACCAATGAGACAACTCTCCACAAGAGACCAAATGAAACAAAAATTAACAACTATAGGTCACCGTACGGCCTTCAACAATTAGCAAAGCACATACCGCATAGTCAGCTATAAAAGGCCCAGAAATGACAAATGTAAAACAATTCAAACGAGAAAACTAAAGGCCTAATTTATGTACAAAATAATGAACGAAAAACAAATAAGTTACACAGGAACAAACGACAACCACTGAATTACAGGCTCCTTATTTGGGACAGGCTCATACAGAAAGTTGCGGGGTTAAAACTCGTTAGAAATATTATTAGTATTATCATGAAGAAAAGAAATAAAAAAATTTTCTAATATTTAATAATGGTACATTCAAACTTTATGAAACAAAAACAAAAAAACAAAAAATGTAACAACGTTTTATATAATAAATTATTTGTAAACAGCAGTAACAATGAAAACTAACAAAAGACAATCGGTAACAATCGTTATATAATTTTGAGTGAGTTTAATTCGGACTGTCACGGTTTTATACTTTACAGAGTTCAAAGGCAAATCTCGGGCATATTTTTCAGAAATACGGAATTCTTAAATTATTTCATTACGGATCACATGCGCTTGGGTAATGGACCCCCTTTTTTCTGAAGTTTTTTTTTAAAGTAAATATTCTTTAATATTTTAACCTATGTCCATTTATTTTATGTGTTTTATATATATATATACGATGCTCCTCTATTCTTATTTTCCACGTGGAAAATATGAATAGAGGGGTGTCATATATATACTACTGTTTTTGTAATATCCTTTGGATAAGAGCAAGAACACTTTAAATAAGTGAAAATAGGAAAATATTTAGAAAAAGGGGGGTCCATATATAGGTGGTGGTGTAAACGTATATTTGTTCCGCGTAATAGAAGTTCCACTGGAAACTATGTTATAAACAATGTCATAATACCTATTCCTGTTGGAACAAATATTCTATACCATTTATTCCGTTAGGAACATATACTGTAACATTTATTCCTGTGGAAATAGTATTCCAGAATATTTTTTCCTTTTGGAACTTATATTATGAAGGAACTTCTATTCCGTGACAGTGGTCGTATTTGTTTACAAATTAACCATCATAAAATATATCCTAAAGTTAGGACCATCCTAAGACCATCTTAAGACACCTATCTAGGTGTCCTGAAGTTAGGACGATTCCTATGAGTTTTCCTAAGTTACGACATGTTTGATAAACGCACTTAGGACAAAGATACGTCCTAAGATGATTTTAGGACATGTCCTAGTCCTAAGAGCGCTTCGAATAACAAGCCGCTGGTATCTTCCGCCTCTTTTTAACGTATATTGTCGAAATTGTTACCTAGCAAAAATCACAAAAGAAGTAAATTAGTTACGTAATCTAAATTCATGATATTCACACACAAAAATAATTTAATTCCTCTTAAGATATCGTGTTTTCGTTCATATTCATCCTCCTTTAAAAACTGTTTAAATAAACATTTATTTACGAAACGGGTTTCAAACCTAGAATTACAATGTTTAAAAGGTAGGTTGTGATTTTCTCTATCAAATTAACAGGAGAAGGTCATCTAAAAGAACAAAAAGTACATATATTGAATCTGTTATCCACTTTGATGAGAACCTATATCATGATGACATAGATCTACACCTTGCCACGTATTTAAACGACTAAATAGCCATTAAGCGAGTGTCATTATAATCCTTTAATTTATTGCTATTAGCATAATTTTCAGCTTATTAATCAAGATTACCATACAGCGGACGAGTTTTAAATGTATTTATACAGAAATATATCGAATACAACGAGAATCACACAACTGCGACGGATGAGATATTTTACCAACTTGGTTGGAATACAATGTATACTCTCTTTACATGAGAAAAATTCCCCTATATAGTTATAAGATTCCATATGTACGTACAGTCTAAAAGTACATTTTGGTCCTTTGGAAGAAATGTGACTGCTATATGTTCAAGCGATTTTCAACCAAAAAACAATAAGGCAACTGAGAGGTTAATATGATTTTACATTGTATACACCAGAAACAGGGCTTAAATTAAAATATTGTTTATTTGCAGTTTACCAACCGACCTCCGAAAATCCGCCCGACTGTGAACATTTTATAGCTTTTAATTTGAAGAAATTATTTTTAATACTTCTATTGACTCGATCCGGAATTTCGGGTCGTTTCCGGAATTGATTTCAAGTCTAGGTCAATTACATGTTTGAAGTTCGGGTTTTCTTCCCTTCCTGTCAAGCGTTCATCGGACCCTTTAATGGTTAAGCACATGGAGATTGTTTACAGGTATCCATGAAGTCATGGAGGAGTACTTTATTCTGTCGTCTTCTGTCAATTTTAAGACAAATAATACACAGAAAAGTTTCATCGTAAACTGTATATAGTGATGCAGGCAGAATTGCACACGGAATGATGTCTTCGATGATATCATTGACGATGATGCAGCGGATATTCATCATAGTAAAACCGGCACGATAATTGTTCTGTCTCAAACAAATCGGATACAGAATCTTTTGAGACTGACTTTATGGAACCAATATCAGTGGTTCGACAATTCGACAGCAGCCTGAAGTATGCCATATTTTCTTTAAATCGTGGTGAAGACGACAAAGATGAAACCACTCCCCCGTGACTTCATGGATACCTGTAAACACGCCTGTACGGTGGAAGGACGCATTTGAAATGTTAAATCAATAAGAAGCCACACAAACTACACAAAGATGTAGAGAAAATGAATGGTTGGCTTTAGAAATAAATATATTCTTTCTGTATCAAATCTATCTTCGATTGCAATGAGTGTGCTCCTTTGGGATAAGGGGGCCGTCCCATTCATTGCAATTATTCTCTCTCTTACAATATCAAATATACCCAAATTGTGTGGCCTGTGTGAATTGAATTGAAACATGTCCTCAGCTAAGAGCTATGCTGCCAATTTTTTTTATGCAGTCAAAACATTTCAGTACAGACCATTTACTTTTAATGGGGTGCTATCGATTTCACCCCAAAGCTAGTCTTAAGATTTTTGTTTGTTTTAATTAAAGCCTGGCATCAACATATCTTTCCATATATAACCTTTATAACAGTCAGATGTCTAATATATTTTTTTAAGTTGTTTTTTTTTTCAATTGAGGAAGATTCAATGGTTGATTTTTTTTAACACACTCCTAAATTGTCTTTTGAATCTTTAATATCTACATTTTTCTGATGCAAATACTCTACTCATGAAAACATTCTAGTAAAGATGCATATATGTCAGTGAATATGTTTCTTTACAACAATTCTAGTCATTCCTTGTTTATAAGTGTTCCAGTATTTCATAATACCATAATTTTATGTCATAAATTGTATAATGACACTATGTTAAGTTTCAGTTTTGGTTAAAAAGGTGTTTACCTGAAAATGCCTGTTCATTTCATGTTGGTTTTCAGTGTTTGTTGTTTTAAAATGTTTTTTCTTCACAAGAAACTTGGTTTGTGTTAAACTGCTTGTTTAAACTTTATTCTGGCTGATAAAATAAAATATTTTTCCTACCTACCGACCCTGCAGTCTGAAGGTACAGTCGGAAAACTGCAAACAAACATATTTTTAAGGTTGGCCCAGAACTTATTTCAAAAATTATAAACAATCAATCAGTAAAATATAACCAAAAGTTCTTGTCATAGAAATTCGATGAAAAATCCCAATCACATTGAGTTACAAATCATTCGAGTATATATTCTGCGTAACATTTCAAAGTGTTATTGGTGGGTGCCTATAAAGTGCGAAACGAAATAGAAACGAAAAGAAACGAAACGAAACGAAAAGAAACAAAACGAAACGAAAAGAAACAAAACGAAAAGAAATCAACATAAAACGAAACGAAACGATATAGAAACCAGCGAAAAGAAAAGAAACGAAACGAAATCAAATTACGGATCACTTTAATTATTTTTTTTATCTATTTAAAAACAAAACTTAAAAAAGATCATAAAATACTTAGATATATACAATATTGTATTACTAGTGTATGTGCCTTATTGTCTTTATATATATATATATCTTTTGAAATTATTTGCTATTGATTTTAAAAATACTTCGTTGATTGAAATTATACTGATTTACTTTGATTGTTACCGGCACTTCAAAACTTAATATACTAATTCAGACCCAGCCTCTTTGCTTCAGACATAAATCATTCTTTTAATATCGCCTAGCTACCTCTCTCAAGAAGACAATAATTTGTCATCAAACGGATGATATCTGCTTTCAAGAGTGGTCTCAGTCATGGTGCTTATAGGAATTTGTCGTTTGGAAAATTGTTATCTGCTGCTTCTCCGCTATTTTGTGGTTTTTCGTGAGGGTGAGGCAACACTGACTGGCCTCTCGGAATTAACGTTCCTACAGTTGTCATCCTGGCTGTTTCATGGTACACTGGAGCATACAAGTTTAAAACCGACTAAGGCACGGAGTCTGGTCTTTTCATGTGGACCGTCAAATGGTCCGTGCCTAATCGTGTCTGTCTAGTATAACATATAGAGTTCATAATCAAATACTATATATTGTGTTTAAGTCGTTCCTAAACCACAGCTTGTTAACGATTACGCTGAATTTCACAGTTTTTTTTTCTCAATTTTAAAAGAAATTGTATCAAACTAGACAATAAATAATATTTATAAATATAATCGGCTTAATATTCAATTTGATTTAAATTTTATTCATATTTCGTTTCGTTTCTTTTCTTTTCGTTGGTTCCTATTTCGTTTCGTTTCGTTTTATGTTGATTTCGTTTCGTTTTGTTTCGTTTCGTTTCTTTTCGTTTCGTTTTGTTTCTTTTCGTTTCGTTTCGTTTCTTTTCGTTTCTATTTCGTTTCGCACTTTATAGGCACCCGTTATTGGTAGTCCATTGGCAATTTTCGTATAACTCTGAAATCCTAAGCACTGCTATTAAATGTAATCAGAGACATATATACACATTGTTTACATGATGTAGAATAATTATCGACGAGAATCTCATTCCGGGCCGCGTTTTTTAACGGGATTTCACGGAGTTGCCAATCTCTGTGTATATATGATGTAATCAATAACTATTAAGCAAAGATTCTATCAGGAGAAATTGTATTAAAATAATTTTTCTCCAGCATATCATTATCATATACAAATGTCCAATTATACCGAACGGGCAATCGGGGACCAACATTAACTATGTGTGTAATAATTTACACCGGAAGTAAAGCCACCAACAATCAATCAGTTCTTGTCACAACTCTGATAAATTACTACGCACTTCAACTTACTTCTCATTCAAGATATTCTCTGTGCACATTTATACATCACATAAGCAACAAAATACCAACATTTTATTTTGCACATATTTAGAACCGTCTTTGAAAATCCCGAGAGCTAGTACAAATGTAGTCTTTAAAAGGTTTTGTCAATTCGGTGGTATATGTATATCAATGAAATTTCAACAAAATAGGTTAGAATCGCATTCGCACAAAATTTTATTTTTTGTCACAGTGTGTACTTCAAATCGAGTTTTTACGGCAATGCTTTGATTGAGCTAAAATTTCATGCCCGAATGTCATACAGGACAATTGACAAAGATTAAAAAAACAGTCACACACACAAAATTGGGTCAAATTCCAGTAACGTTATTTAATGTCCGTATCTATTGTGACCACCATGTGCGGCTAACACTTTTCTACATCTCCTTAGCATCGATCGATTCGTACCTGTGATATCCTTTGACATTCGTATTGCAATTCTTGACCGAGTTGGTCCAATGATAGACTTGCGGTTAGCGTTGACGGACGCGTCTATCAAGTTCGACCCAAAGATGTTTTATGAGGTCCAATTCTGGTCATGGCAATACAATATGTAATGTTGTTCTGTGTAAGGAAATAATTTATATTATATACGTGGGTATCGTTGCTGTGTTGGGCCGAGCTTTGGCCTGCTGAAAAATATCCCTTTGTCGATCAATATAACATTGAACCAGTTTTATACGCGATAGTGTCACGGTGATTTAATAACAAGTTTCCTTTGGAATACACAATTTGTCTTGCACAGTATAACCGCAACCTTCATGTTTCAGGTCTTATATAAAAATACAATTGCGGCGAGTTGCGAAAATGCTCGTACCGGCCTTTTTGTATTTTAAATACTGGTACACTTTTAATTTCTATCGGACATGTTAGTTTCCTTTTAGCAGAGCATATTTTTGATTAGTTACACGTGCATTTTTGTTAAAGTTTAATATAGGTATGTTTAAACAAAAACAAAGTAAAAAAGCAATATTTTTTTCATTTTATAGCTGCGAGTTTTTTTGGGAGGGAACAGGTTTTTAAATTTTGGATTATAAGTTGGATCATTTTGGTCGCTTGCTATATATATACATATAGATAGATATTTTGATTTTAAAGTACAACTTGGTACATGTACAAGAAATACTATATATTACAATTTTAAACATATGATTTTGTCAATAAACATGTATATTGAAACCGACCAGCCTTTAGAGTCTAATGATTCATTGTCGTTTATGTACGAAATATTCTATATACTAGTATGTTATTTGAATATTCGCCCATCGTTAAAGACTGTAATATAGCTTCAACACAAGAGAAGAATAGTCATTTAATTATAAATTGGGAAACCGCATACTTTTAGGTAATAATGTAAAAAGTTGTACTTACACAAACACAACAGAGTCGTTCCTTTTTCCTGTTCTCTTCGATGCAATGGAAAAATTCGATTAAATCGACTAATTCTATTGTACATTGACATACACACACAAAGAAACTTCTGCTAATGTGATTAAACAAGTAATGGGGTGATCGTCATCTTCCAGTCAGCTGCTTAATTTGCATGATGATTCATCCCGCACGCGCATATTTTTCAGTCTCATAGTTATTCTCACACAGCCGTGAAAAACGTCTGAAAAACTGTGGAATAGCATATGATATATAGTGCTTTGTATTTCTTAATAATAATTGCTAAATGGAGATGTTCAAATACATGTTTTCACAGTTAATTAATATTATCAGTGATAACAATAATTACTGCTGAATGGTAGCGATGGGACATTGATGAATATGTCTGTATCGATCAGAGAGGAGAAAAGCGCTTTTTTTCATTCATTGTAATTGATTCTATGGTAATGAACAAGACTAATACAGTTAATGATACATGGTTACAAAATGTTTAAACGAGATAGAAGGAAAATTGTATCATGGAAAATCTGAAAGATATATTTATATAGAGAAAGAAAAATAAGAATTAATTAATCCTTATTATCGTCCAAGTAAATACTAGTGCTGTAGCTTGTTAAATATAAATCATAAACAAACACAAAAACTGATTTAAACGAATAAAAGCAAACATAAATTAAGAGTTTCCTGTCTCCGTTCTAACGACTTCAATAACCTGTTATTTTCATTTGTTGTAGATTTTAGGGATTAAGCATAAGAATATA
The DNA here is from genome assembly GCA_017311375.1 of Mytilus coruscus. Classification (NCBI taxonomy): domain Eukaryota; kingdom Metazoa; phylum Mollusca; class Bivalvia; order Mytilida; family Mytilidae; genus Mytilus; species Mytilus coruscus. Next base: position 79,122,068 of record CM029595.1, on the reverse strand, counting down.
ACTGAATGGTACCAGTGAACATGTTTGATTCAAAACATTGATTTGTATTTGACTTTGTAAGTCAGCTTTAAGGAATGAAGCATTGCAATCTCAAACAGTAAAAGCATAATAATTGTCCGATTTACGGAAAGAAAAACGAAATAATCAACATTACAAATTTCTACAAGGCGCTTGTTTTGCTCCAAAAATCTGGAAAGAAAAAAGCCATTTTAATTATCAGTCATCAATAAAGGGATTACCTTTTGATTTGCTGGGGAGAAGGATTTTGAAAATGAATATCCTGGCCTGGTAAGAGCTGAAAATAAATGATTTTGCCCAAGACAGGAGGAAAACGAATAGTCTGCAACACAAAAAGCAGGAATAAAAATCCTTCTCCACCCTCTTGAACACCGAAAGGAACAACTTTGTTGACTTTATAAAAGATTTTCTGCTGCATCATCCTAAAAATATGTGGAAAGATTTCTACGTAGTGTTTTTTCTCAATTCGTTTTTTATTAACATTTACTGCAGATTTTGAAATTTATAAGGGAAAAGAACGCATGTGATGTAGCAAATTTTCAATTCCACATTGAAAGAGTAATTCTATTTAGACAAAAACACAAAAATTTTGCCTGCTTTACTAACTTGAAGAAGAGACAAACAAACAAAAGTCTTAATTGATGGTACATATTGTTTGCCACTAGACGTTTAGCGAGTCGACTGATATGAAACTCCTTAAGACTAGGGAAAATATAATGTTTTATTCCATTACCTATACTTTTTAACTTCCTGAAAATACACGAGTTATGGGGTTTTATTCATTAAAAAGGGGATTTTCCAGTTTTCGGACAATAACTCAAAAATACTTTGAGCAGTTTTCATAAAACTTTGGGGAATTGTTTATATCTATTGACGTGAGCTCCCTGTCAATTTTTATAAATTTTAGATTTTAAATTTCCAAGTTATGGGGTTTTATTCATTAAAAAAGGGGGATTTTCCAGTTTTCGGCCAATAACTCAAAAGTGCTTTGAGCAGTTTTCATGAAACTTTGGTGACTGGTTTATATCTATTAAAATAACCTACCTTTATTTTTTTATAAATTTCTGATATGACATTGAGGAGTTATGGAACTTTATTCTTTGTAAAAGCGACGGGCGTAGCATGCGCTCATGGCGCAGCTCTTTATTTTTATATAAATCTAATTCTACATATATGAAGTATATTTTAGTGTGTAAATAAAAAGTCCTCTTATTTAGGTGTGCTAGGAGAACTTGGTATATTTCCGTTATATTTTTCAGTTGTATTATGATCTATTATCAATTATATTTTTTAAAAGCTGAGTATTCAAAATTCATATGTAAAGCTTAACTTTTCTATCAAGTCAGTTATACAAAATCTTAGTAAGAGTTTTATAAGATTTTGGAACACAAAAGGAACAGATATAAAAAGTAGTAAATAAGATACTTATTTCAAAGTAAAAACTTGTGTTTTCAAAGAAATTGTACGGAAGCGTATTAGCGCCACACATTTTTTTTTTTTTCCCCTATCTTTGCGTTGTAACGCAAACCTTTTGCGTTATAACGCAAACATTTGCGATATAACGCAAACCTTTGCGTTATAACGCAAACCTTTGCGTTATAACGCAAACATTTGCGAAATAACGCAAACCTTTGCGTTACAACGCAAACCTTTTGCGTTATAACGCAAACATTTGCGAAATATAACGCAAACCTTTGCGTTGTAACGCAAACCTTTTGCATTATAACGCAAACATTTGCGATATAACGCAAACCTTTGCGTTAAACGCAAACATTTGCGAAATAACGCAAACATTTGCGTTGTAACGCAAACCTTTGCGTTTAACGCAAACCTTTTGCGTTTTAACGCAAACATTTGCGTTGCAACGCAAACATTTGCGAAATAACGCAAACCTTTGCGTTACAACGCAAACCTTTGCGATATAACGCAAACCTTTGCGATATAACGCAAACATTTGTTTCATCTTATTTCTTATTTAAGATTCAAAGGAAGCAGCAGTTATTAATGGAGGAGGAGGCTGCATATATTAAAATTTATCTTCTTTGTACTCATTGCAAAGTAAAATGCTTTACTATTTAATTAATAATGAGAAGGATGATAGATATAAGAAGATGTGGTATGAGTGCCGATGAGAAAACTCTCAATCTAAGTCATAATTTGTAAAAGTAAACCATTATAGTTCAAAGTACTGTCTTCAACACGGAGCATTGGCTCACACCGAACATCAAGCTATAAAGTGCCCCCAAAATGATATACATGATAATACATGTACATATATTACAATGAAAATTGAGTAAATTAAAGTTATACCGAAGATAAAAAACCAACCCTGCTAATATAGCTATAGCCGAATATAAATATACTTCCAAAGTAAGCTCTCGTTTGAGGATTGTGTAAAGTTGGCTAACTACCCTTTTGCAATAAATGAATAAAATGAAGATGTTTTATTAATAAAATTATGTTCTCTCCATTTAAATTGCTACCAAGTTACCACTCTAGATTGAAAATTTCATGACTTTTATCAAAGAATCTTTATCATATTCTGAGATTTAAAAAACGATTTCTTACATCAAAATTTAAAAAAAAATCTTTTCTTAATAGTTCATTTTACAGCAGAAAGATCATTTTGCCTATTTGCCTTGACAGTTTTACAATTGTATGACATTATTTTGCTCTTATCTACTGAATCAAAATTCTAAAAATGTTGGCCTTTCAAATAAAATATGCCTATAACATATCTATTTTCTTGTTAAATTATATACTTTTCTAATTCCTATACATATTTATTATAATGACTTTGCCTTTTACATGTATTTATGGTTCTTTTCCTAACTAAATCACAACAGAAATTTAATGACAGACGGGCATGAATAATTGAAATCAAGATGTTTGCGTTATAACGCAAAAGGTTTGCGTTATAACGCAAAGGTTTATATCGCAAAGGTTTGCGTTATAACGCAAAGATAGGAAGAAAATTATCCAAAAAAAAAATGTGTGGCGCTAATACGCTTCCGTAATACGGATCTATCTTTAAACAATTTTCAATTTAAAAGTGCCATATGTGAAATGAGAATCAGCGCCCGTGATCTCAGTCTGGTATCCAGTTGAAATTCAACCGAGACGAAATAATTACGATTGACATAATTAGGTAGGATTGCTACGGATGATTCCGACAACAAAAGTAGGCGTGTTATACACCATTGTGTAGATAAATCAATTTAGATTTACGACATAACTAGTTTTAGTGAGGTTGACAACCGAGAAATCGTCATATAACGGAATTTCGCGATCGGCTGACATTTTTCAAAAATGCGAGTTAAGTACCTTGTGTTATATTAAGGTATATAGAAAAAAAAATTCTGAGACAAGTGCCTGTGCGTTGGACGTCAGAGTAATCTCGGACTATCTAATCACTTTTTAAAGACATGCTCCATGATTATATATATTTGTTGTTGTTTATCAAGGTCAACAGAAACTCGATTCATATACTACTTTAAGCAAACAACAAACAAACGAGCAATCGGTTATCTTGCAAAATATTGCAAAAGAACAAGAGTCTTATGAAGACGAATTGAGTCTGGCGTACTAAATTATATGCCTAGAAATTTAGACAATGTTTTTTTTCTTTCTTGTGCTTAATCAAGAATTGACTAAAGTTCATTAAATTCTCACATAATTCTTTTACATTTAGTACACAACCCAAACTTTCGTAGAAATAGTCCAATATTAACCCATTATTATGCAATTTTCATAAGTTTCCTCTTCATACCTTCCTCGTCCAGGGAAGACATCAATATCTTGCTCTTTGTTTCTGTTCAACAGTGCTCTCTGGTGAGCAAATAAACACCTTTCTATTTATTTTACAGAAATGCATTATCAAAGGTAGACCTGTTAAACCTTGATGTCAAAAAAGTCACTATGAAACTTCAAATTAAAAAAAAAGTTGAATATGTTTTATATACTTGAATGGCTTAGTTGTACTATCAAACAAGTGTACGTGAACTTTCTTGTAAAAGAAAATCCTTTATATATTATCAAAATCTTCATACATTTACTACTATTGAATTATTGTCTTCCCGTACACTAATTTGCCGATATTTCCCGAATACAGTGACCCTAACTACGAGACCTCTCGTTAGAACTTCGGCCACTGCACAGCGCAGGTCAGTGCAAGGAGAAACCCGTGATGGAAAAATGTAAACAAACGTGCACCATAGGCGGATCTAGGGGGGGCCTGGGGGGCCCGCCCCCCTTTTTGAGAGAAAAATTTGGTTCATTATATAGGGAATCACTGAAGCATGACTGGAGCGGCCCCCCCACCCCCCCCCACCCTTTTAGGTCAGTCAGTGGGCACCCCCTTATGAAAAGTTCTCAGGATCCGCCACTGTGCACTGGTAGGTAAATAGTAATAAATGATTGTAAATAGTAATAAATGATTCTTAAAGAACAAATTGAATTCACCAAATCATTTAACAACTATTAAGGAAAGGTTTGATGAACAAATGGGAACGCATGGACAATATAATTTTTTTGTTATCAAGGCCCTATATATCAATTCACTTATTTTTCACATGCTCCACTTGCTCTGTGTTGATTGCCATGTCACAATCCGGTAAACCTCGGCTACAAACTCGAAAGTTAATTAGCTTGCGATCAACAAGCAACAAGCACTGAATGAAATATAATTTGTTAATAATATGTTATAGATTCGTAATAATGTAAACAAACGTGCATACAGGACTTAGCTTAGTATAAATGCATGCTTTGCTTCAATAATTTCGATAACATTATAATTACACGAAACTCGCTTCATATATATATATGACTTTATAATGATTTATCATATATTTAGTAGTAAATACAGTAGTTTTGAATATTTGATAAATAGCCTGCTGTTTAATCCGTATCGCTCAACTTTGATGCGCACCCTTTATCACACCCTACCCTTTATCACACCCCTACTCAAATTTCTCATTTATGACAGTAGTGATTCCGACTAAATTTACATGAAGTCCATGTTTTAATTTATGCAAGCTTCTCAAGAAATATTTTTCCTCAATGGGTCCTAAATGAAACGGTCATTAGGGCGTGACGTCATTATTTGGCATGTGACGCCATAGACGTCGTGCTTTCATATTTTCTGGCATACGAAATGCAACTATAAAAAAGAACTCAATGAAATACCATACAAAACATAAACAAATACAATAAACAAAATATTTCTATGAACAACAGGACGCAAATTGTAAGGTAACGCAGGTGCTTCGGATGAATAATTAAGCAGTTCTTTTAAAGCTTTTAAAACAAGACAAAAGTAAATCTGAAGGAAACCCAGGTGCTAGGGATCAGAAAGCAGTTCATATATACTCTCCTGTTTAAATATATGATAAAGCGTATAAAACATGGCAAAATCCGTATCACATGCCGTATCACCCTCGACCAATATCATCCCAAGGGCCTAAAGGCCCTCGGGCTGATATTGGTATCTCGGGATGATCCGGCATATGATACGAATTTTGCCATGTATTATTCTCTATGTATCATTCAAAAACCTTAGCATTTCACACTGTATATAAATTATGTATATATCATATTGCTTTTTAAGTATTTTAATATCACATAATATATATAACGTGAGGGTACCCAAATTCCACCTATTTTGACAGTTTTTTCACCTACGTTTATTTATGATCTAGACAAAAGTTTCCATTCTGTTTATTTTGTAGATGTATCATTATTTACTATATGGTTCCACCAATTTAATTTTGAATCCATATTGAATCATAGAAAAATGTGTTTGAACAGACCTGCAATCGATCAATGATTCTGTAATGAGGAGTACCCAAATGGCATCTATGCTTAAATTCACATCCTTAAAAGTCGAATAACAGATATTTTCTTTTATTTCTTTAAATATTTAGAACAATTTGACATTAGTCCATGCTTACTATTAATTTTTTAAGAAATGAATGATTGTAACATATTTTATTTGCTAATTTTTAAAAGATTACTTTTTGTGGACGTCGCATGGCGACGATTCCGTACATTTTACTTTTTCCAGTGAACACTTCATCTGTTTACATATACTGTAAACTTTTTGTGTATATTTACATATATTTACCTATGTTGAAAGACGTGCATAGTGTCAAATCATAAAAATACAAATTGTTTAGTCTCTAGGAAAACTTGTAAGATTTCCTCTGCTATTTTTGCTAAATAGGTGCAATTTGGGTACTCGGTGCAATTTGGGTACCGTGACGTTATATAGGTATTGCAGAGCATACCACAATTTACGTAATTTTGATCATGTTAGAGAATGATTTTTGTTCAAAGAGACACATTAGTAAAAACAACTTTGCTTGTTTCTGAATCCTATTTATTAATTTGCATGTTCATGTATTATATTGTGTGATAATTTATCAAATTAAAATTGTTTATACTAACAGACTGGCATGTCACGTCCTAAGTCAGGAGCCTGTCATTTGTTGCTGTATATCATATTTGTATTTCGTTTATTGTTTTGTACATAAATCAGACCGTTAGTTTTCTCTTTTGAATTGTTTTACATATGTCATTTCGGGGCCTTTTATAGCTTACTATGCAGTATGAGTTTTGCTCATTGTTGAGGCCGTATGGTGACCTACAGTTGTTTAATTCTATGGCATTCGGTCTCCAGTGGAGAGTTGTCTCATTGGCAGTTACACCACATATTCTCATTTTTATATTAGCTACCTTTAAAGTCCCAAAACCCTCTTGTTTTGTCACTTAATTGGAGCGCGTTTTAGAAGAACAACTGCGAGAGATTTTTTAATACATGTATTTTCTCGAACACAAACAAGGTCTACAACTTTCTGCTTCAGAAAAAGATATCGGTGATAGTTTCGAGTAAACATTTCATAAACGGTTGATTAAATATTCTCGTACTTTTTCTCACCGTCCGAAAGATCAATACTTATTCTTTAAAATGAGCCATAAACGAAGATTTTAGACCAAGAAATAAAAAAGTTTATTGTTTACGAGTTTTGAAAAAAAAAATCCTAAATGATCGAAGTCGGTCATTTGATCAGACACGGTCTCTTTATCTGACTGGAAGCTTTTCGGGCATATTTATACTGAACTTGACGCCACCGCCTGCTTTTAACATGCAAATTACATGCATAAGATAAACCTAACTACATAGTGATCCTACATTCTAATTCTCGCCTTTTTTCATTTTTCATTTATAAACTTTTCCCCGTTAGTACCTGCCGCCTTCTGTAATGAATGAATGAAATAAAAAAAAAAAAGAGATATGATTGGTCTATTGAACTATCAGCGGTATTTTTTTCTGAAGCAACAAGTTGTAGACTTTGTTGGTGTAACATATAATTCGGACGTGTGTACGTCAGCAAATGTGCCTAGTAATAGTTATTTCAGAAATAGCTATCGTTAACTGGTCGTTGTTTGCGTAACGTCCAATGGCAAATATATCATTCATGTTCTGGACGATCAAAAAGAAATATGTATCTTGTATGCTGAAATAGTATATTAATGTTGACATATATATGATGATTTTATGTGAATAAAAGGAGATGTGAGGTATACATCAATGAAACAGCAACCCAACTACAAAATAACCAAAAAGACATCTAAAGGAATACAAAGTCTTCAACTAAAGTCATGAGCCTCGACATTGTGTCAAGCTATAAATCGCCCATCCCCAGTCTATACAAGTTAAGAATAAATTTAACAGATACATTAGCAGGTCTGCCTTAACATACAATCTTCCAAATTAAAATATACATACGACAGCTTCTGACGTGGTTCCTGACTTGTGAAAGGCACATGAACATATGGCGAGATTATCCTAGTTTTATTTTCATTGTTGGGATGTCGTCTTGTTATGAGTATAAACATATATATTGAAATATATTACACTTGTGCTAAGAAGATTTACTTGAATATGCTATATTTGTACTTGTTTTTAAATACAATTGGTAGTTTTGCTTGCAGTTATTCTCTATCGATTGAGAACCGAATTGTGAATTTTAAGAATACAAGGGGAAAGGCTGTGGGATATTTTATAAAATTTCCACATGTTTAGCATTGAATCAACAAAAGGATACATAATTCTTAACAAATTTACATCATAATGATCACGCTTTGTTAGCTTCGGCTTAGTTGATGTGACCACAACGGATAGACGGACGCGGCACAGACTGGAAAACATAGTGCCTCCTACTGTCGTAGGTAACTATAATCTGAAACTCGGATGTGCAAGGAAATGCTTGATTTAACTTATTACATGTATTATAAGATTTGTAAAATGCTTCTTTGGTAATTTAATTGAGTTGTAAAATCATTGATCATTCTCGCATTACTAAAATGAAGTGCTTCTGTCAATGAGTTTTATACAACAATAGAATGTTTAATAGTATAGAACCCAGGCGGGAAATTTATGAGACATTAAATATGCGGGTAAGCATTTTCTCTGATTAACTGCGTTATTATTTTCAAATTCTTAATTTAATTGATTTAATTTCTTCGATCACTTCTATTTCTGTTATTGAAAGAAAGACAACTCTGTCAGAATTAGTTTAATCGAACACTTACATTTTTATCTTCGGAATAGTATTGAACAACATTTATGCATTGCACAGATTTAAGCTCTAGGAGGGTTCAATAGTTGATTTTTTATTTAAATGTAGCCAAAAGGTCCAACTGTCCAAAGGTTTGATAATCTTTTTATTACCACAGAATTCTTCGAACTTACAGACCTCGTACCCAAAGAACTAGTCAAAGAAAAAAGTTGCACATCGGGGGCAATATTAAAAATTTATTAACAAGTAAATGATAATTAAGTGAATTAATTTTCTGGTGACAGCAAATGGCCAGGTTTTCTATTCATTATTCTAAATAATCTGGGTCAAGGATCTTTCATTTGTATTAGTGTGAAAGATACTGCATAGGACAATATTGAATGGCTAAAGAATGTACTTTCCGTGTTTAGGTTGAATTGTGAAATACATATTTTCTATAGAGACCATAAGGGCAACTTTTTTATGTATTGAAATAAAATTCCGGAAAAAAATGTGAAGAGTTCGTATAATAATGCCGAGAAACATATGGGATATGAATGCAGCAACCACATATGAAAATTTTGATATTTTATCATTTATTTTTGAAGTTTTAAAGAACTCAAACGCAAGTAAGCACTGTTCAAAGTCTATTTAAAATTTAAAGAAAAACAATATTTTACCTTCCTACCTTACCTACCCTATTTTATTCTGCGCAAGTATGTATATTTGGGGCCTAACTGTTCAAATCCTCTCATGTTTAGTAAATCGCCACAGGAATTAAACACAAGCTCTAGAATATAGTGTCATATTGGTGATACTTTTATTTATTCCATAGCCATGATAGCAGATTTCGGCTTTTAAATTCTCCTTGCATATATTAAACATGTATGGCTCAAAACTTATTTACCATGCAGATATAAAATTCGCATAAAGGTTTAGTTTTTGACATTCTATGTAAGTATTTCTTAATTACCTTGTTCGTTAATTCGATTCCTATATAACTTTTTATGTCTCGATCAAATATTTATGATATTGCCATATGCGCTTTTAAACTTTAATTTAAGTTTTACCACTATTACCAAATAGGAAATACATCATTAAATGAATCACACGACGATATGTTTATGACTCAGAATTTTTTTCTGCAATGAAATGCATGGTTAATTTCGTACAACTGTCAAATTCAAGAGAATATTTTTTTCGACCCTTTTTCGTACGAAACCGGGTGTGAAGTACAATGTTTTTGGTGGTATGACACTAAGAAGGCGGTTTGAGGAATGGCTGCTTAGACACAAACATATTGGATGCCACAGTGGACTATAACATATAGTCTTCTCTTCGTTTAAAGGAGTTATACCAGTAACGGAAAAGACAAATCTAACATACACTAGAAAGGTCATGGTAATTAGAGAAAATTGCGACGGAATGTACCAAAGGGAGAATCAAAACCCAAAAGTCAAATCTAACATACACTAGAAAGGTCATGGTAATTAGAGAAAAATAGTGACGGAATGTACCAAAGGGAGAATCAAAACCCAAAAGACAAATCTAACATACACTAGAAGGGTCATGGTAATTAGAGAAAAATAGCGACGGAATGTACCAAAGGGAGAATCAAAACCCAAAAGTCAAATCTAACATACACTAGAAAGGTCATGGTAATTAGAGAAAAATAGCGACGGAATGTACCAAAGGGAGAATCAAAACCCAAAAGTCAAATCTAACAGAATCAAAACCCAAAGGTCAAATCTAACATACACAAGAAAGGTCATGGTAATAAGAGCAAAATAGCGAAGGAATGTACCACAGGGAGAATCAAAACCCAAAAGTCAAATCTAACATACACTAGAAAGGTCATGGTAATTAGAGAAAAATAGCGACGGAATCTACCACAGGGAGAATCAAAACCCAAAAGTCAAATCTAACAGAATTAAAACCCAAAAGTCAAATCTAACATACACAAGAAAGGTCATGGTAATAAGAGGAAAAATAGCGAAGGAATGGACCACAGGGAGAATCAAAACCCAAAAGTCAAATCTAACATACACTAGAAAGGTCATGGTAATTAGACAAAAATAGTGACGGAATGTACCAAAGGGAGAATCAAAACCCAAAAGTCAAATCTAACATACACTAGAAAGGTCATGGTAATTAGACAAAAATAGCGACGGAATGTACCAAAGGGAGAATCAAAACCCAAAAGTCAAGTCTAACATACACTAGAAAGGTCGTGGTAATTAGAGAAAAATAGCGTCGGAATGTATCAAAGGGAGAATCAAAACCCAAAAGTCAAATCTAACATACACTAGAAAGGTCGTGGTAATTAGAGAAAAATAGCGACGGAATGTACCAAAGGGAGAATCAAAACCCAAAAGTCAAATCTAACATACACTAGAAAGGTCGTGGTAATTAGACAAAAATAGTGACGGAATATACCAAAGGGAGAATCAAAACCCAAAAGTCAAAGAGATCTACCGAAAAAACTATGGCAAAAAAAGGAGGAAAAACGACGACAGGACAAACATCAGTCAAATAAAACAACACTATAGTTTGTAATTAAGACAAAATCGTAAAACTATTCCTTCGCGTTTAATTGATCATTTTTTTAAATTACAATAAAGGACAAAAAAATGGGGAACAAACCTTGTGAATCCTTGAATATAGGTTTGGACGTAGAAGTAAGTTCCTTTATAGTATGACCATTTATCACAAAAGAGAGACCGGGTATAATAGCCCTCAAAGTCCTCAAGGACAACAACTTATATTGTTCACTAGAAAAGTTTAATCATGACATTTGAGAATAAGTATTGTTAAGGGGTTGGGATCTGAAAAGTTTTCAAGATACTTCACAATTTATGTTATATGGGCCAAGGCATGATCCCCGTAGGACAAAACCTATGATGCACCAAAATGACCTTATCATGACACTTAAGACTATATATGGTTAAGGGTGGGGATCAGGTCGGTTTCTGAGATATTTCGCATATAAATAAACGAGTTGACGGTTCATCTTCCCCATAGTCAAACCTAAAGTGCCCAGACATGTCTTACAATGACAAACAAGAATATAACGATCAACTATTTGACGTTCAGGTCAAATGTCAAGGTCAGGGACATTTGGAATGGTATTTGAAAATTTATCTTGAGGTAATGTATATACAATGTATATACATGTGTCAAATATTATATAAAAAACCTACGTCAAAAGATAAAAATTCCCCGGACAAATAAATGTTAAAAAAATGGTATTTTTCAAACGTCAAAGGTCAAGGACACATGAAGTTCATAATGATGCAAACCTTACGTTTTATGATAATAAACCTTTAAAGCAAATATCATGAGTCTGTGTCAAAAGATAAAGATATGACACGGACAAGGTCAAATGAGAACTAGAAGAATGTATTATTACTAACCCTTTAATGGATGACATCCAAATACGAAAATTGGAAGTACTTCAATGTTTGATTTTAAACGAAGCTTTATACAGGGACGCTTTGTAAGATACAGTCAGTAAGTTCTGTGTTAGATCATTGAAGTTATACTTAAGACTTAGATATTACAAAAATTTGCATTTAAAAAAAGAAACAGCACCACGACATCAATGCGCCTAGCATATCAAATGTATTATTCCTGTCTTTGATAATTAATATCTATTCATCGAAATGAAAGTTGAAAAGGAATAAAATAGTGGATGCATGACGGATTCAAAAAAATTAATAATTCAAATCTAGGGATTACTTAAGAATCTTGTGTAATCGCGAAGACCACGTGTTGTACCAGAAAATTGCACCATGATCTTTACATATTAATTACTAGTGCTTAAGGCAGACCAATTCAAGGTAGTATATCAATTATTATAATGAAAAATCACGAGCGTAAGTTCATTGTACGGTTGTCATTTGTGCTGTGGGTCTAAGTAACTGGTAAGCATGTTTGGTCCAATTTACCTCATTCTCGCATAATTAAGTTTGGAACACATTCGCATAGGCGTTTATTACGATATCTTAACTGTCAATCAAAATTTAATTTATAGATATAGGAAGATGTGGTATGAGTGCCAATGAGACAACTCTCCATCCAAGTAACAATTTATAAAAGTAAACCATTATAGGTCAAGGTACGGCCTTCAACACGGAGCATTGGCTCACACCGAACAGCAAGCTATAAAGGGCCCCTAAAAATTACTATTGTAAAACCATTCAAACAGGAAAACCAACGGTCAAATTAGTATGCATTTGGTGAATTATGTAAATTCATTTAAGTTGTTATTTTAGAAGTAGCTGTTTAATATTTACTGATTAAACTTCACCACAACTTTTAGATATTTTTTTTTTTTCATTTTGTAGAGACAACACAATGTGCGATTTTGATATCCAATTGAAGTTTTCACATAGCAACTTCTTGCATATAAACAGTATAGAAAGACGAGTTATTGTGCATAGCCCAGTACAGACTTTAGTGACTGACTTTCAATACAGAAAAATAGGAATATTTTAGTCTTGCCTCAAACTATGAATTAGTAATTTGACATTTTCCTCGAAAAATGCCAGACGTAAGAGTAAAACTATAACCTTATCAATATTATAAGTTAAGTAAGCCAAAAAAAAAAAAAAAAAATTGATGGACAGGTCTTATACTTTTAGCTTTATAAATAATGTAACCGTAAAATACTGGGTGTGAGATACAATCCTGCAGGTGGAATCATACTTCCATAGTAAATCCTTATATATACTTGAGATACATGAGTTAAAGTTTTGCCCAGTTAATGATATCTTATATCAGTGTTGTAAACGTTTCTTCGTTCATTAAAGTTTAAAAACAGTAAAAATCTCAATTATAGCCTTTCTTTTAGTCTTACTTCCATTCAAACTCAAGTTTTCAAATTCTACTTGAGTATTAATACTGACACTTTTTTAACAATTTTACATATTCCGAACACTGCATATTGCTGTTGAGTATGAATAAAATAAAAATGTGGTTAAACTTCAGTGAAACAGCAACCCAATGCAAAAAACAAACAAAACAAAAAGACGTCTAAAGGTGGACAGATGTATATACCAAATTTCTAGTTCTAAATCGTCCCAGTGCAGTTAAATAAATAAAACAAAAGCAATTAAAGATCTGCAATAATTACCCAATTCTCTAATTAACGAAAAAAAAGCGCTATTGGAACGTTTTATACAAAATTGCAAATTTTATATTTGTGTTTGCTTAATTTTACTTAAAACTGCGAAGGACGTCTCTTACCACAAAATTTTGTAAAGTCGTGGAAACCTATGTATCGCATGCGACTTCTGTTGTTAGTGTACTAATGTATTGTTGACTGCTACAAAACTAAGTCCATTTATCAGTCAAATATACAGAAAAATGAATGAGAAAAAATATTTTGCTCCAGAGGTTGTCTCTTGTTATGAAGAAGTTTACATCCCAGCTTTGTACAGTTCAATGAAGGTTTGACAAAATAATAGATGTCTAAAAAAAAAGGAATTAGGACAACTCGGACCAAAGACAAATCGGACAAAGACATCTCGGACCAATTTAAAGACAACGGCTCAGACTAGTTTGAAACACTTTTCAGACCAATGGCTCTTCGTGGCTTTTACATTTAATAAGTTTTGTGTTTGTTTTTGTCTATATTTGACTGAAGTTGATTTATACATATACATGTATAACATTGAAATTAAATCGAACATTTCAAAGTATAGACCCCAAAGAATTTCGTTTAAATATTCATTTAAAACACCCTTAGGTTATCTTTCAAAGTACACGGATGTCTGTGAACCCAATTTAAGATTTAATGCAAGTCAAACCATTTTTTAAACGATGATTTTTTTTCATATTTCTTTAGAAATTAAGTAGCTATCTATAAATATTCAGGGTTTGAAATTAGCTAGGGCCCACTCGCCAATGGCCCCTCAAATTTGGTGTAGGCTACTAAAATTTCTGTTTTTCCTGTATAGAACTATATATTTTGGCTACCAAAATTTAAGCTGTGGACTACCATGCCAAAACTTTAACTTCGATCCCTGAATATGCTATCAAATAAAATTATATTACATTATTCTTGACTTAATCCTCTTGCATTGTACAGATATTTGAATGAACACGGATATCAATTGGAATCGAATCTTATTCAACGCATGACACATCATTTATAACGAGTTTTTTTTTTATATTTCATTAGGAATAAATTATTAGCTGATATTAAAAAAATATATATCGTCAACGCGTTATTTACTACATGTATATAAAAAATCTGTGTTGATCAGCATATAATGTGAGAATTAAAAGAAAACACTGTCTTAATATTTTCCGTTTTACTTTGTCAATAAGACAGATTAAATGAACACAAAATGATTAAATATGACTATTTTGCAATTACAGAAACAACTATTTTAATTGCTCTTATCAAACCTTTTCCATCCTCCTTTGCCGACTGTACTCTTTACAGCAAAGTTAAATTATGTACTTTCATGTGATAAAATCGCGTCATTAGTCAATAGATATAGGAAGATGTGGTGTGAGTGCCAATGAGACAACTCTCCATCCAAATAACAATTTATAAAAGTAAACCATTATAGGTCAATGTACGGCCTTCAACACGGAGCCTTGGCTCACCGCAAAGTTAAAGGGCCCCAAAATACTATGTACTTTCATGTGATAAAATCGCGTCATTCAAACTGTAAAACCAACGGTCTAGTCTATATAAAAACGAGAAACGAGAAACACGTATAAATTACATAAACAAACGACAACTACTGTACATCAGATTCCTGACTTAGGACAGGTGCAAACATTTGCAGCGGGATTAAACGTTTTAATGGTACCAAACCTTCTCCCTTTTTCTGAAACAATAGTATAACATCACAACATAGAAAAACAAGAATGTTACATGAACTAACTAAGCGCGACCTTAAAAGTTGTAAATCTCATTAAAGAGAGTTTGGTTAATCGTCTAATATTTTTATGTTTAAATGAGATGACACAGCTGATGAACACACCCCTCTCTGCTGTTTCTATTTTAGAAGAAGAAGATGTAACTTTGCTCTCTTACGATTACCTTATTTGGGCCTATTAGGACCTAACGTGCGAATTGTTACTATCTTCCAGTGTTTATCTTTTCCAAATGGTTACATCGAAATTATTTCACAAAGTTGTTCTTTATCATCACGCTCCAATATGTATCGTCGTGAAGGTACCTCCATTACGACCTTTCATACATTTCTGTGTTGCCATCAGAATTGGTCCGAATTGTCTTTTAAACTGGTCTGAGTTGTCTTTAAAAGTGGTCCGAGTTGTCTTCAAGAGTGGTCAGAGTTCTTTTAAGATTGGTCCGAGTTGTCTTGGTCCGACTTGTCTTTGGTCCGAGTTGTCATGTATTCCTAAAAAAACTATTAACCCCTTTTGTTTAAATGTTTACTGCAAAAAAAAAGTTAATTTATCAGTAAAATACGTAAAAGGAAAACTAATGCAAAATTTAGCTCCAGATGCATAATCTCTTGATCATCAAAAATTTGTTGTCCATGTTTCATAAAATTCCATGAAGGTTTGACAAATTTATTGATGTGCAAAAAAAAAAACTGTATCTAAAAGTTGTACATCAAGTGAAAAGTAATCATACCACAGCTTCTTATTTTAATATCTAACTAATATAGAATAAGAAGATATGGGATGATTGCCAATGACCATGAAGAAGCCGCTTCTATCCAAGTTTCTTAAAATTTCATAAAGGTTTGACAAAGGTAGTGATGTCTATAATAAAACTTTATAACCTCAGAATAAACCTAAATGTTGACAACATCGAAGATCTCGCCGTCGCGACTTTTATTACTGACGAGACAATGAATTGATACGTATACTTTAAATACAATATAACAGAACTGGGTTATGATTTAGTCGAAAATATCCTACAAGTACATTTGTTTGTTTAATATAAATACTAAATCTGTCAAAATTTGGGTTTTGAGCTATTTTGAATATGTTTGTACTTACCTTCCCTAATTAACCCTGCTCAGTTGCTCCGTAATTTTGTACCTGGGCTTTTAATGTTATAAAACTTACCAACGACGTCACACTATAAGTGGGAAAGTTAGAAGCGACGTCACAATGTAAGTGGGAAAGTTATCAGCAACGTCACAATATGAGTACTTTATTTCGGGAGGACAACCAAGCGTACTTGTAAATGACTAGAGTCGATCCGGGTAATTACCGTACATATTACATTTCGCTAGTTTTTATAATAAAATTGAGAAATGTAATGTGTTTTGATATTATTTACTGATCATAAGATATTTATAACCTTGTCTATATTTATGTTTTTACGATCTTCTATCATAGAATATGTACACATTTGCAATTGGTCGGAAAGTTTTGTTTGTGGGCGTTTTGGAAAGATGATCTTGTCCAAAAAGTCACCAGATTTGTGTAAATTCTAAGTTTGGTTGATTTAATGTAAGATCTTTATACTTTAATCGAAATTTAGAAAACTGATAGAAACTGAATGACAGATATTTTTCCATGTAGTATAATTGAAAACATTTCCTTTAAAACGGACTGGGAATGGGTGTATGGTATTACATGATATTTTACATACGTAAGGAGTCTTAATATCGTACACGTCAGCTTTTGAATATGCTATGTTTGATTGAGTGATAAAGAGACGTACAATGTTGACTTATCTTTGCTTTATCAATGATTTTTGTTTAATTATCAAATTAATTGCAAAATAAAACAAACGGAAAAACTCATAAAACAACATCAATTCGATCTGGGAAGAAAGAGATCATGATCAAAAATATTTTATTTTCGATTCTATGAACCACCTGTTAGCTGCCAAATGCTTAAGGGAGACAGAAATTGGCATGTCTTCAAACTGTTTCTCGTTAATATTGCGAGGGTCCTTTGTGCCCAAGTGATCTAAGTAGTTCATCTACTGTATCGCTAACCAGTCAACACTAAGGTTGTGACTTCGAACCCCGCACATGGCAGGTGTGTTCGAATATTAATTGACTACGATTGTCAGTTTTCCTGACGAACAATAAAACATAAAAAAACTATACTACAAAAAGTTATGAAAGATGTTAAATTTATATATTATTAAGGAAAGTGTCCATGAAATACTGCTGGGACTATTGAAGATGATGCTATTAACCAGGAAGACTAACCGACTTAAAATTATAGTAAAATTTGCTGCCTCTTAGCTTACAATGCGGAACTTGATTGTAAAGACCGGTTAGCTCAGAGTTAAAGTTATGTCTGAATAGGGTGACAAATCTTTCTTCAGACTGTGAACTATAACGTTAAAAAACTTTGTCTTTAATACAAATCAGGGTCTATATTTATATCCCTTATCAAACTGAAGTCATGCATATCACATAAACTGTCATGTTCTCGTCCTGATATCCATGTATGATTTGCAACTAAACGTTACTGTCAGAAACACCAGTCCGTCATAATCATGTCTAAATTCATATATACTGATGATTTATGGAAGCTTTAAAACATAAAAAATCGTAGGACACTTGCTTTTTGGTCCTTCTTTTGTAATTTTTGCATAGTTACTCAAATTTTGTCAATATATATTCAAAATTGCAGCTTTGAGTTGTCTTTGACTGTTTATAATGTTGTATTCTGTTATTAAAAATACTGTTAGAATTTACACCACGACATGGAGCTATGATACTGTGCATTTAAGTAAAGACCAATTTTTAAATGACTCTGGTATTAAATAAACAAGTCATAGTCATTTCCAAATAGCAATCCTATTTTGAATTTAATCAATCCACGGAATTGTACACATCAAGGTGTACAGAAATACACGAAATCCGTACGATGTTAGCCACAGTGACTTTTCTGTTCGATATGATTATTCACGGTATTTTATCTTGAATGGTAAGGAAAAAGGCATACATTTATACTATCTACGAATGATCTTGTTACCGGTTTCCTTCTAGAACATTGTAGTATCAAACAGGGAACCAAATGGCATTCATTTAGAACCAAAAGTGTACGAAATTACCCGGACCGACTCTTTAGGGCATTTGATGAAGCGAAATGTTATATAAAACCAAACTGTTTTACACTTACTTTTTTAAAGATTTGATTGAATTATTTAGCGAACTTGACCAACCACAAAATGGCCGTTTTGACCTGTAGCATTGTAATTAGGGGACGACCATTTGATTTTTTTTTTTGGGGGGGGAGGGAGGATTTTTAGCGGATTGACTATTAATTTTTATCTGTTGCTTCGTATGCTTATAATATTCATATCACATTTACCTGTTTCGCTTTTAGATATGAATGTAATATTTGCCACTGGAAATTGAACGTCAATCCATCATCACTATAAACAAATGTGTCGGACATTCCTACAGAAGGTCAGAGAATGCGTCAGTTCATTAGAGTTTAATTACCAAAACAATTAAGCAAGTTAAGAAATTCTAACAACTCTATCTGGTCATTTGTTTTAATTCCAAATTTTATAAATCTGTGTTTTAAAAAACTAATGCCAATTTTATGTAATAATTAATGTGCATAAGATTGCAAAGAAATTGCAAGCAAATTTCCACTTAATTATTTTCACATCATGTTCATTTTCGTAAAGTTCTCCATTTTTCTCAAATTCACAGGATCATAGATTCAATGTATATTTAAAGGTTTAACTTGCGATCAATTATGAATGCCCAAAGATGGCACACAACTGCAATTTTGACAGATTTTGGCAAATTTTGAGTATTTATCAAAACATGTATCAGAAGGACACACTAAACTTATACCTAGATTGTGTGGGTAGTTATGCTTCATGACTGTATATAGTTTCCAACGAATACAAAAAATCATTTTGGTGAAAGTCGTCTTTTACAATCAGATTTGAAATTTGTTATTTTGTCTTCAACAGCGATAGTAAGACTTCTAATGGTTAAGAGCTTGCTTGTTTTGTATGAATGTTTGCTCAAGCATTGTAATTAAGATTGACATATGCAAACAATATAAATAGGCGAAGTTAAACCTGTATACATTATATTTAGATTCCTAACCTCCAGTATAACATCCAATCAAATTTAAGTACAATGTATACAAACAAAGCAAGCAAGCCAACCAAAGTCTCACTCTACAAGCATTAGGAAATTAGCTCTAAACTTAAATGTGTAAAATTGCTGGTAACTTGTGTGCTAATATTCTAAAGACCTTATGAAGATCACCTGTAAGTTTTAACAACTTTCAAATTTTGTCCCTGTAAGTAAAACAAATGCAGGGAAAATTGGTATACCTGATGTTGTGGTACCGTATAATAATTAAAAAACACAAGTGTATATATTTTGGGTAAAATTTTCTTTGTCGAATTTGACCAGAGTCCAGCAAAGATATATATTAAAAAGCTGTGATCTCAATGTATACACTATATCTTGCACACAATTATTAGTCTTTACCTAGGAGATAGAGTTACCTTTCTTTATATATAAAATTAATTCATTGTAAGAAGATATAGAGAGATTTCAATATTTCAATCCACACCACATAAGTAAGTAAGTAAGTAAAACTTTATTTGGATTCGGCATATTTGACAAACATAGAAAACCTACGGAGCCCCGCTAGGGACATGCAAAGAAAAAAATATATATTGTGCGCACAACTTAAATATAATGTGCGCACAAAATAATATATTGTGCGCACAATTTAAATATATTGCGCGCACAACTTATACATATAGTGCGCACAACTTAAATATATTGTGCGCTCAAATTCATTGAGCTTACACATGGTACGTCGCTTTAATGTGTCCTTTTCAAAGTGACAGATTGGAGAAATACATAAGGGTTTATTTTGAAATGGGGTTAGATTATATGGAAATATTCGCACTTTTAGCAAAAAATCATCACTGCATTGTTTCTTATCGACACCTGAAACGAATACGAAAGAGGCTACGTTTATTTCGTCTGAAACTTGGCTTACTAACAGATGCGTTTGAAGCTGCCACTTTGTATCGGTGTTTATTGGAACGGTTTGAAACAGACTTGGCATTAGAGTGAGGTCACTATCGAACTTATGTAGACTTTGATAATGTGGTTTTACCTATTCTCTTGTAACAATTTTACTACTTTTTGTACTTATGCGTTATACTTGATGTCTGCAAATCTCAAGATTTTGTTTATGTTGATTGACAGAAGACTGACATGCTGCTCAATTCACGACTTTGATTTTGTTATGCCCCGTCGACGATATAAGATGGTCATTATATTCAAAAGTCTTTGCGTCCGTCCATCCGTCTATTTCTTTTAAGGATAAATGTTTTTGTCATAGTAGTTTATGATGAAGTTGTAGTATTATCAACTTAAATAAATTCTGTGGTTTCTCTAAAGATATCATTGTAAAAGTGTAAAATAAGTCAAATCGACTTAAAACTAAGTACACGTACAAGTTCTTTATTAAAAGATTACTATGGAAGATCATGTTTAAGTACGGTTTGACCCAAAATTTACTGTTCATTATTGAGATGTGACGGTGTGATCAGTCTAAGAAGTTCACCATGAAGTTGTGATCAAATAAAGGTAAAACTGAGTACATATATAAATCAGAAAATGTAATATGAGTGCCAATGAGAAAACTCTCCATCCAAGTCACAATGTATTAAAAGTTAACAATTATAGGTTAAAGTACGGTCTTCATCACGGAGCGTTGGCTCACACCAAACAGCAAACTATAAAGGGCCCTAAAATGACTATTGTAAAACAATTTAAACGGGAAAACCAACGATCTAATCTATAAGCAAAATGTGAAACACCTATGAACCACACCAACAAACGACAATCACTGAACAACAGGCTCCAACAGTATGCTTATTATGATGTAAACTTTTTAATAGTTGTGTAAAAGTGTTTCAGGTCAAGTTTTAGTTTCATTCTGATTAATAGAAGAGAGATGACAATAGGTCACAAGTATCTATTTTTGATCGATTTCATGATAAAATTTTACAGAATGTTGTCCGTATACATTATGAAACTGAAATGTTACAAAGCAATTTAGGAGTAGTCAATGAAAATGTATACCTCGGTGGAATATTTAGAAAACAAACGAAAATTATGATTCTTTTTTTTTCAAATATGGTCCGTTTTGGTGCATCATTTATTCAAATACTTATGGCGCGATTGATCGCGATCAGTGCGATTGTCAATGAGACAACTACATATCCACCATAGCCTATACAAAGAAACAATCAACGAAAACAAATTTGACAGACGGGTATCGATGAAAGCCTTGAATTACGGACTCCTGACTTGAAACAGGCAAATATAAAATGTCATAGTTTAAACATCTTTATGAACGAACAATCATCAACAAAACTGTGACAAAGCTGAAACAGCATAAACAAAGAATAACTTGCAACAAGAGTGCACACGCTGAAATGTCTCGCCTGCTTTACTGACCATTGATTTTATGTTGAAAGCATACAGATGAAGGTTTTACTAAAAGCATTACAGAAACTTAACACTTTTAAAGATCTATGACAATGAGGATAAGGTCAGTTAAATCGTGTCAGACAGACATATACATCTTACAATTTCACCAAATATAGTTGACCTATTGCCTGTGGTAATTGAAAAACAGACCAAAACACAAAACCTTAACATTGACCAATTAACTATGAAAATGAGGTCAAGGTCAGATTATACCTACCAGACAGACATGTGGGCCTTACAATTATTGTATACATCAAATATAGCTGACCTATTGCTATTAGTATTTAAAAAATAGACCAAAGCACAAAAACTTAACATTGACTATTGAACCATAAAAATTAGGTCAAGGTCAGATGATACCTGCCAGACAGACATGTACATCTTACAATCATTCCATACACCAAATATAGTTGACCTATTGCTTATAGTACTTGTAAAACAGACAAAAACACAAAAACTTAACATTGAGCAACGAACCATGAAAATAAGGTCAAGGTCAGATGATACCTGCCAGACCGACTTATTGCTTATAGTACCTGTAAAACAGACAAAAACACAATAACTTAACATTGAGAAATGAACCATGAAAATAAGGTCAACGTCAGATGAGACCTGACAAACAGACATGTACACCTTACAATTATTCCATACACCATATATAGTTGACCTATTGCTTATAGTACTTGAAAAACAGACTAAAACACAAAACTTAACATTGACCAATGAACCGTGATAATGAGGTCAAGGTCAGATGAAACCTGCCAGATTAACATGCAACCATAACAATCATTCCATACACCGAATATAGTTGACCTACTGCTTATAGTATTTGAGAAACGGACCTAATCACGTAACTTTAACCTTGATCACTGATCCATATAATGAGCTCGAGGTCAGGTGAACTCTGTCTGACAGACATTTAGACGTTGCATGGAACCCATATACCAAATATAGTTATCCTATTACTCATAATAAGTGAGAAATTCACATGACAAAAAAACGCAAATTTTTTTTTCAAGCAGTCACTGAACCATGAAAATGGGGTCAAGGACAATGGACATATGTTTAACGGAAACTTCGTGACATATGGTATCTGCATACAAGATATGAAGCATCCAGGTCTTCTACCTTCTGAAATATAGAGCTTTATACAAATAGTTTACGCCACCGCCGTCGGATAGCAATACCTATGTCTCGCATACTGCGACTTTTGTCGCAGGCGAGACAAAAATAGTTGAAAATGGATTTATTCATCAAATGAAGAAAAGGCACAAAACTTATAATTGAAAAAAAAACAAATTATCGCTGTTCAAGTACTGGTAGCTAGTTTAAATTCAATTACAAAAAATGGAAATCATGTTCCCTGGGTCTAGGATATCATCAATCGATACATATCCAATTGACTTCTCATATATAAGTCTGCATAGACATACTGAAAAACAAGAGTGTACACACTGAAACCTCTCGCCTGTTCTTGTGTTCATAATTGAATTTATGTTGAAAGTAAAAAAAGGAAGTTTATACCCCAAGCATTACATTAAATTAACATTTAATGTTCAATGTACATGATGTCAAGGTGAGATAAATCCTTTCAGACAGCCATGTAGGCCATCCAATCATTGCGAACAACAAATTTAGTTAACCAATAGCTAAAAATATCTCAGAAACAAACCTTATACGGCATACGCGCCTTATAAATATTTTATACATAAAATACAGTTCTACAATACCTTTACTATCGTATCTGAAAGAACAGACCAAATCTGAGATATTTAACATTGACCAATAAACCATGAAAATAAGTTCAAGGTCAGATGATACCGAGTACAAATATATATATATATATATACCCTACAATCATTCCCTAAACCAAATATAGTTTCACTTATTCCTTATAGTATCTGAAAAACAGACCAAACAAGAATCAAATAACATGGACAAATGAACCATGAAAATAAGATCAAGGTCAGATGATTACTGCCAGACAGAAAAGTACACATTACAAACATTCCATACACCAAATATATTTAACTAAATGCTTACAGTATCCGAGAAATAGACCAAAACACAAAAAGTTAACTTTGCCGGACCACTTCACCATGAAAATGAGGTCAAGGTCAGATGACAACTGCCACTTGGACATGTACACCTTAAAATCGTTCCATACAACCAAATATAGAAGACCTATTGCATATAGTATCTGAGATGTCGACTTTATCACGAGAACTTAATCTTGCTCAATGATACATGAAATGAGGTAAAGGTCAAGTGAAAAGTGAAAACGCACATTATATTATTTTGTGCGCACTGTATATTATGTTGTGCGCACAATATATAGGCTTTCAAATAAACAAATAATACTGGCTTTCCATACACTCGCCATCCTCAAATTTCCTGTATTTTTTAGATAAGGAACTTTTAATAGATATAGGAAGATGTGGTGTGAGTGCCAATGAGACAACTCTCCATCCAAATTTAATGTCTATTTCCTATACTAAATATGAAAACATATGGAAGAACAAGCTGTAAGGGTGTATTTCATACCGATAATAAGTACTTTCAAATGAAATTATACGTGCACTATTTTGTACGGCATGCACCTTTACTTGAAATAAATGTATCGACAGGTAAAAAAGACTTCTGATTAAAGGAAAAATGTACACTTTGAACCCCTACAATTCCCGAATGGGCCTAACCCCCAAAAAATTATTTCAGTGGGTTCTGCTCTGATTTATAACCTTTCATTTGAGCCATGTCCGGTAAAGAACTTTGCCGTACGAAGCTGGCGAGGCTTACCGAAAGAGTGTAGGGTGGACACATTTTTTTTTTTAACAACAACTTTGAACCCCTACAATTCCCGAATGGGCCTAACCCCCACAAAATTATTTCAGTGGGCTCTGCTCTGATTTATTACCTTTCATTTGAGCCATGTCCGGTAAAGAACTTTGCCGTACGAAGCTGGCGAGGCTTACCGAAAGAGTGTAGGGCTCACACGTATTTTTTTTTTTTTAACAACAACTTTGAACCCCTACAATTCGCGAATGGGCCTAACCCCCCAAAAAACATATGAGTAGGCCCTTTCCGAAATAAAAGGTAATAAATCAGAGCAGAGCCCACTGAAATATTTTTTTGGGGGTTAAGCCATTTGGGGGTGTCAGCCTACACTCTTTCAGTCGTCTCTTCAGCCACGGCAAAGTTACCGACATGGCTCAAATGAAAATAAATCAGGCAGAGCTCACTGAAATAATTTTTGGGGGGCCCAAAATGTGGGGTTGTTCACAAAAAATACGTGTCAGCCCTACACTCTTTCGGTAAGCCTCGCCAGCTTCGTACGGCAAAGTTCTTTACCGGACATGGCTCAAATGAAAGGTAATAAATCAGAGCAGAGCCCACTGAAATAATTTTTTGGGGGTTAGGCCCATTCGGGAATTGTAGGGGTTCAAAATTGTTATAAAAAAAAAAACACTCTTACGGTAAGCCTCGCCAGCTTCGTACGGCAAAGTTCTTTACCGGATATGGCTCAAATGAAAGATAATAAATCAGAGCAGAGCCCACTGAAATAATTTTTGGGGTTAGGCCCTTTCGGGAATTGTAGGGTTCAAAGTTGTTGTTAAAAAAAATGTGCTACACTCTTTTGGTAAGCCTCGCCAGCTTCGTACGGCAAAGTTCTTTACCGGACATAGCTCAAATGAAAGGTAATAAATCAGAGCAGAGCCCACTGAAATAATTTTTGGGGTTAGGCCCATTCAGGAAATGTAGGGTTCAAAGTTGGGTTCCAAACTTCGGTAAGCCTCGCCAGCTTCGTACGGCAAAAAATAGCTCAAATGTAATAAATCAGAGCAGAGCCACTGAAATAATTTATTTATAAGGAAAATATACTACATAGGCATGTGTTGTTGGATTGTTGGTACATAAAACTGGGTGATTTAGATTTTGACGTATTGTATAGACATCTGTCTAGTGTTGAAAACTTCTGTTATACTCTAGATGAATGTTGGTTATTTTTGTCGTTGGATTGCTGTCGCATTAATTGTATACAAATATCACCTTTTATTCATTTTGCGTGAAAGTTGAAATTGATACTGATGCGCTTATTCCGGAATTCTGTGTTCTAGATGACCAAAGCCCTTTTACGTCTACGATATATGTTGACCCATTGCCACTCACAATTAACCTTATCAAAGCAAATAATATGATTTTGCGATGATTTATCGATTCTGGAATCTCGGTTTTGTTTTTGTTTTTTTTGGGGAGGGGTGGGCGCATTCTTCAATCATTTTGTGGTAAAGTGAGCAGCTAAGACATCTTAAGTAACCCATCCTTTTCATTTATTTTGAATAAAATACAAAATACATAAAAAAAAATGGACCTAGACCTATAATACTTTATGTCATGGAGAGTTAAAATAGATTTGACAAATATCTGATGCATTTATATTTGTTCGACTGTGGTCTTAATCGCATCTTTTAAAATACTTACTTCTGTTTAAGTTGTTTAAGAAACTTATGATATTATCAGCAACATATTTAATTTAAATTTACCACGGTTATTATACATTATGAAGCTAGAAATTAGTAATCTTTACCAGCGGCTCATCCCTACCACTCAGTATATAGACTAGTGAATAAATCCCCACCCTTGATGCTACTATATATGCATTTAAGTTGGTAGGAAAAGGTGGAAAACACTATGTGTATAAATCTAAATTTATGCATAGGTTGTACTTTAATAAAGTGTCTTGTCTTGTCAATCTGTTTTCATGTCAAAATGTATACTATAAGTAATACTAATAATCAGCCATTATCTTATATATGTGAATACGTGAGCATCTTGTCACATGTTATCACTATCTTCTTTAGAAAGTATGTTTTCGTTGTGTCCGTAATGGCGACTTAACTTACACTAAATGTTTACATGTCGGACTTGCTGAAATACGTATGATGCTTTTGAATTGTTCTACAGTTTGTCATTTCGGGGCCTTGTACAGCTTTCTATATGGTATGGGCTTTTTTGGAGACCGTACGGTGACAGAGATATACATTTGGTCTCTGCTGGAAAGTTCACTGTCTCATTGGCAATCCACATCTTCCTATTTTACTATAAGGGAGGACGAAATATTTTTAGAGTTGTCTTCCTTTTATTAAAAAAGAAATCCGGTTCATTAAGTGCAAACATATGCATATCGGTAAACCAGGACCTGACCTAGACTCAAAGTATACACTGAAGTCTACAATATTTCCAAGAGCTACCGAAGAAAAAGATCTTGGAGTAATTATTGACACTTAACTAAATTTCGAAACACACATATCAGCGAAAAGGTAAATAAGGCAAATTCAATGTTTGCACTACTGAGGACATTCCAATATTTAGATACAGATACCTTTGTACCACTATGCAAGAAACTTGTAAGAACACATTTAGAGTTTGCAAGCTCAGCATGGCATCCATATAAAATAAAATATATTGACATGATTGAGAATGTGCAGCACCGAGCAGCGAAACAACTACCAAGATTGAAGAATTTAACATACTCGGAAAGATTACAGAAATTAACTGCCATCACTAATTTTAGAAGGCTCCGAGGGGACATGATTGAACTATACAAAATATTAAACGGAAAATACGACAGAAAGGCGACACAGTTTGTAAAACTATGGAAGGGTATGACCACGAGAACAGGGGTACGAGGTAACAGTCTGAAAATCTTCCCACAGAGAGCCAGAACAGAATTAAGGAGAAATGCCTTGCTCTATACGAGTGGTAAACACATGGAACACGCTACCAGATAATATTGTGACATCACCAACTACTAATACATTTAAGAACAGACTGGATAAATATTGGATGAACCAGACAATGATCGATGTACGAAAACTATAGAGCAACCATTACCGGAAATAGAAAATAATTAGATGTAGAGACTGATGAAGAGGAACCCAGTGTTCCTGTAGCAGTAACAGAACCTAATAAACCTAATGATTAAGAACTAGAAATACAAAAAAAAAAACCAATCTGATGTGGCCGAAAACTAATCTGCCTAAAGGAACAGCAACAGAATCTACCTAAAGGAACAGCAACAGAATCTGCCTAAAGGAACAGCAACAGAGTTATTGTTCTCCTTAGTATTACTATGTTGACAAAATAAAAACATGGAGATCAAACTTAAAAACATATTTTTTTATTGAAAACAATAAGATATCTATATTAAAATATATATAATATATATACTGTATCAACGGGCGTATAGACGGTGAACTGTTTACTAGTATTTTAGTTTATCCGTGTCAATGGTCGCATGGACGGTAAACGATTGAAATTATTCATCCGTTGACAACGGACGAGTAAACTTAAAAATACATCCTTCCTTTTATCACAGATACTTTGACGATAATTTCAGTTCAAACTAAAAAAAAATAAATAGTACATTTAGGAATACAATTGTTTATCGTGGTTACGTTTATTTTTTGAATGCATGAAAGAATTGTCCACAAGCCTCGCAACATGGTACAAAACAACAGTTAATTAATGTAGCATAGATTCTCTGGCAAAGTCCGCAGTTGATTTCGAAGATTTTCATGCATGGAGAAATGATCCAGATATGGTAGAAAGCGATAATAGCAAATTCACATCCCCATTCAGCAGCAATAAAGATACCGTAGATAATGGTCAGAATGTTGTAACAAAGCAGCTTCCAGCAGTCGAAACATTTGGCTGATATTTTCCATACGCAATCGATACTGTGTATCCCATCAGGTTCACCAAAAACGTCATTGAAATGCAAAGTCTGGAATGGAATAAAAATACTTAGCTATAGAATGAACATATATGAAAATAAAGAGATGTGGTATGATTGCAAATGAGACAACTATCCACCAGAGTTCAAATGAAGTAAATGTAAACAACTATGGGCAACCGTACGGCCTATATATACATATTTGTTTTCGCGAAGAAGCACGTTAACTTGTAAAATCGGATTACTGTTTGAAAAGAGATACATTCGTGTAAAACAGCGTGTAATATAAATGTCATGCTTGTATGCACATACAATAATATAACTTGTACGAATACAATTCAGAGACAGATTCTGGTAGTAAATTTTGAGCAAGTCAGAGTTCAGGTTAACTTTGTTGAACACTTTGGGTCAAAGAACGCTTTGAAAAAAAGTTGAAGGTAGCATAAAATTTAACTGTAGTTTGAGAACTCAATTTCGATTGCCATTTTTCAAATACTTATTTTATCTTTTATATTCAAAGTAAGATATTTAACATTGGACAAATTGTCAAATGTTTAATAAAAACGATAATCAATTACGAGTATTAGTTCTCAATAGAAACTGACTTGTCATTAATTATTTAAATGGCACTCCGATTAAACATGTTAAGTCATTCACATGTAGTTGTCGCTTAGTTACAAGAAAAACAGTCGCTCCAAAACATAACTAGACGTTTCTTATTTATTTTTGAGATAATGAAACTAGTAAGCTCAAAAAATAATAAGAATAAAATGTTAAATCCGTATATGAATTTATAATAAAGTCAGATCGCACAGTGCACAATCTTTGCCACCTGAACTTGTCAAGTTATCTTGTTCCAATACTCAACTTTTTTTTCTTGACAGAATTTAAAATAAGGAGATGTGGTATAATTGCCCATGAGATAAATATCTACCAGAGACAAAATGATGTAGATGTAAGCATCAGTCACAAAGCACAAAACAATTCTTATACATAATTTTCTTTACCGTTTTTTTTTTATATTTATGCAGGTCGCCGAACGTCTTACGACAATGAGAAAAAACCCATACCGCATAAGCAAGCTATAAAAGGCCCCGACATCACAAAATGTAATACAATTCAAACGAGAAAACCAAAGAGATTTATGTAAAAACATCAAACTAAAAACAAATATGGTATCCAGTAACAAACGACAACCACTGAATTTTAGGCTCCTGACTTGGTACACGCATATATAGAATGTTTTTATGAGTTAGTCGACAGTTAATTCAATTTGACAAAATATTGAAAAGAAGTATCGTAATAAATTCTAACATAATTTATAAAAAAATGATTAGAAAAAAATTCTTTGACATAATTGTTTTCATATTCATTCTGATTTTTTATTATTTATTTAGAGGGTGTTTGTAGAAGTGACCCATAGAGATATTCATGTTACATTCTTTTCTACTTTTCACAGTTTAAAATATAATACTGATAAAATATGATTAATTAAAAACTTACCCCTAAATGAGCATTAAGTCCGTTAGGATCCCTGTTAACCAAATCTATATCACTGCCAGGCATTTTGGAAAAGGAGTTGTGAGAAGTAGTACGTCCAAAAAATGTTGTGTTGCTTTGTGACTGATCTGTAAGAATTTTACTTTTATGGTCAGTTTTTGTTTGTTTGCCTATGACTTGACAACCCTGACCAGTAGTCGTTTCGGTCAATTGGTCATTACTAAGGCTTTAAATAAGTAAAGCTTTATTTTTGCACTATTTTTAATATCTATGTTTGCACTGTGTTATTATAAAGTCAATTCAAAATTAAACGCTAATTTAATTATAACAATAACGGTAAAATAATAATGTAATTAATTACTTTTTATGTACTTTTACTGACACACATTATATGAACAGATTTACATGTATTTACATGTAATATCCTGTCAGGTCGGATTTTTTTTTCTATTTACTAGTAAGATACAATACAATTTGACAATTAATAAAATGGACTTAGAAAAATAAAACCGTGTTGTTTGATGATGACTTGAAATATTTAATTCACAATTCACACACACTCTTGACCTTGTTGTAGGGTATGAATGATTTGTTCATTGTTGAAGACCCTACATCAACTGTCAAGATGAAGAACAGGAATAAAAGCCCTGTTCATTGATAATTTTCTATGTTTTCTATGTATTGTGTGCGATTTTGTCCCATGTACATTTACTCCATATCCTTGCATTTTCTACACACACACAAATAGTCTTAAAAGCAACGAACTGTTTTTTTTTTTTTTTTAAATTCTTTCTTTGCTGATTTCTTTTTAAAAAAAAAAGAATAACGTAGAACAAAATACAGAAAATCACAATCTTCAATATCAACTTAAAAACATTGATGCTTGTTTTTCTTAGTTTACTACATAACTTCCAAAATGGCCTTAAAATAGTTTTTCAATCCAAAATTCAATAATCTCTTGTATAAATAAGTTATAGGAATACTCAGTTATAATTATGTGACATGGTGAAACAGAATTTTTGAGAGATTGCCTGTAAAGTACACGCAACCTTTTTGTGATGGTTACTCCTTTAAATTTACGTATGCTTAGTCCCTCTCTTCTTTTTTTAGCAACAGCGAATATGACAGTCAATAATTACTTTGCAGTTTTAAGTGTAAAATACTGTCATTCCGATGTTTATTTTCATTGTTTTGTTTATATGTATAATTCCCGTATTCCAATGAATCTTGCCGTTTTTGTTTGGTCATGTTAGCTACGTCTAGTTTTGGGTGGTTTATTTGTCCTCTTCTTTTTTTGCTTTGCGTGTTCGTATTCAGTTCATTATGATTTAATACATGTATATGTATATTTAGCGTGATTTTAAGACCGTATAAAAATATGACTTTCAAGATCATGAATAAAGGTCTTGTGTGTTGCATATGCATAGCATAGCATACGGAAAAGTTAAAGATGTTTTGATTTTGTTCTGATTTTTTTTATCTTCTGTCGCTGATCTTGAGAATCTTTTTTGTATCGCAACAAGGAATTTGGATCATGATATCAAACAGTTATTGCGCTTTCAAAACTCACAGCCTGTCAACTGAACACTAAGGCCGGCCTTTTTATATGTTATCGCTACTACTTCGAAACTGGTTAAAGATATCAATTAACTTTTTCTTCTGAAATTATTCTTTTATACTCAGGATATTGCAATCAATTTTACCAAATCGAACCGATGATTTGTTATAGGAGTTATTTCCCTTTTGTATTGCAAATAAGTGGTATGTCAGTGTAACTCATAAACCGTAAGTCATAGATACATATACTCTGATGTCCTTGGTTCAATTCCAGGAATTAGAGGTCAAGGTCAAGACATTGTTCTAAGTTTTTAGCTTTGATTGTTAATGCTATTGGGGACTTATCATTTTTTACCTGGGAGGTTGGGGGAAGGGGGCTGGTCAAAATGTAAGGGGGATCAAGTTTTTTTCTGTAAGTGGAAAAGGGGGGTTCAAATTTTTTTATAAATTTAATAAATTCAAAGTGGGGAGATCAATTTTATCTCGAATGAAACATTTGTGAACTTTTGAATTTTCAAGTATATCCTACATATCATGTGTGTCAAAGATAAGTGTTTTGCATGTTAAAATGTTGGCATGTTTAATAAAGGGGGATCACAATTCTTTGAATTGTTTAATTGTTTTTAAGGGGGGATAAAATCAAAATAGTATAATATTATGGGGGTCAAGAAAATTTTATATGTTTGATTTCAAATGACCAGCCCCTAAAATTGATAAGTCCCTTAATCAGAAACCTTTTAAACGATAACAGCTTTTTGTCAAATTGTTAGATACGATACGACACAACTTCAATACATTTTGGCAGAAGTTCTTAAGTTACTAGGCAATATGATTTTCAAACCATAAATATATGAGTCTGCGGCCTATTGATTTGATATCCATGAACGATCACATTGAAATTTAGGTCAAGGTCAAAGCCCAATTTGACGTGATATATTTTGACCTTACCGTTTTAATTGATTTGATACACATGGTTCAAGTCATTGTGAGTTACATTTATATGCTTCCGAGGAGTGCATTAATAGTAGAAGGGTCGATTTGAATATACTATGGCACTGAAAAGTTTTCGACAACATAGCAGAAAACTTCTTTCCTTTTTTTTGTCGGGATTTTTCGTAAATATCATAACGAATTATATAATTACTCTTAAATTTGTATCAACTTACACCAAAACGAGCATAGTTTTACGATTTCCCGCTCATTTGTATATCTGATTACCGAAAAGTATGATGACAAGTAGAACTAACTTGCAAAATCCGATTGTGTAAAACATGGTCTGCAGGATAAAAATAAGAATAATCTTGAGAAGATGTGATATGATTGTCAATAAGACAAATCTTTACCAAAGACATAATAGCGTAAGAGTAAGCATCTTTAGGTCACCGTACATCCTTCAACAACGAATAAAACCCATATAAAAGCTATAAAAGCCACCGGCATGAAAAATGTAACCCAATTCAAAAGAGAAAACTAACAGTGGCGGATCCAGGATTTTGGAAAGGGGGCGTAGTATTAAAGTTTGCCGAGCGGAGCGAGGCGAAAATTTTTGGCTAAAAACATAAAATAATTGTAAAATGCATTTTATAGTTAAAGTGTAGGGTTTGGACATTTTGGTGCCATATTCTCTCCATTAATTGTCTATTATAAAATGATTAGATGGATCCAAAGCTATGTACTAATTAATATATTTGATGTAGGATTTGTCAGTAAAAATGGACATGGAAAATTCTCGTTTGTTGTATGGTTAGTTAGCATAACCTCACAGATTTCTTGTTGTAAACAAGATATACGGCTATTCAATGAAATGTACAATACGACCGACACGAAGAAAGACATACAAGCAATTTTATCCAAATGTTTGGTTGAAATGTTTCAACCAACAAGGGAAGTGAGGGGTTCCAAATCAACCAAAGGCTACGAATGAGTCGGAAATGACAATGAAGTTGTGAATGACGGTCGACACATGGAGACATATAGGCCACACCCAGCAGACAGGTTGCAATCGGGCCTTGAAAAGAGTATTCAGTATATCAGTTCGGCGAAACAGACATTCCGGTCAGATGTGGAATTCACATGCAACCCCCAAAAAAATTACGCCCGTTTTTATTCATCATGTTCATTTAATGATAAACAATTTTGTTGAAAATATTTGTTTCTAATAGTAAAAAGTGGACAAGATTATTGTTTTCAATCCAGATACGGCCAGAATTTTTGTTTATGGCAAAATCAGGGTCAGAATTTTTCTCTTAAATATCAGACTGCCCTCAAATCAAATAGTCCGTACCTTAGACTTTAAATCTATATCTAGAGCTTACTGACTGGGGATCACTATTCAGCAATGTTATTAATGGGATGGGGCGTGTGGGGTTAAACATGTTTTCGTAGGTAAATATTATATTACTGTGGAACTTTTTCTTTCGTGAGAGTGTAATAGAGTACTGGTATAACTTTCTGTTGGGTGGAATTGTGAAATAGAAGTAAATACGTTCTTGCTCAATACTTTGTCGCTTTGAAGGCGTCATGCTTGCCATCTTCAGCCTAAGCAACGTGTTACTGTTATTTGAATTTCAAAATGACTGAGTGACGTTTTTTCGACGTACTGGTCAACTCCACCGTAGCGAATCACATGACTTTGCCATAATCAATAATATATTACAGTAAATACGAGCGAAAAATATCTTTATAAGTAAAGAATTGTCGCATAAAAATTAAATACACGGAAATGGCGCAAAGTTCGCGAAGTCTAGTCTGATTAATCATTTACAAAAAAAAAAAAAAAAGTGCAAGCAAAGGGGGCGTACGCCCTCTACGCCCCTCTGGATCCGCCACTGACTAACGGCCTGATTTGCAGGAGCTCACAAGATAGTATCTGCCTTAAATATAGAGTTATTGCCCCTGGAATGTTAAGATTAAGGATTTATTAATTATAGTTGATGAAGAGCTATGTGGATTTTTGTAGTTAGGTTGGGATACATATCGCACTGAAAACGGAAAAGCGGAAGTGTAAACAGAAAGAAACTAGTTTGCACAAATTTCGAGAAAAGATACCTAGAAACCATATATTTTTGGAATCAGTGTGATGAATGAAACCTATCATATGATATTTAAAATGACATTGTA
This sequence comes from Mytilus coruscus, assembly GCA_017311375.1. NCBI lineage: Eukaryota > Metazoa > Mollusca > Bivalvia > Mytilida > Mytilidae > Mytilus > Mytilus coruscus. Next base: position 79,087,125 of record CM029595.1, on the reverse strand, counting down.
TTAACCGGAAATGACAAATTAGCTCACAGAACGTGCATAAACACTTTATATTTTGGGAATCAGTGTAAATTAACTATTATTTCCCGCCGCTAGTGACTTTTCAGTCGTAAGTCCTTAACTGTATCCCATATTTCATGAAAATAACTATAATAGCCTATGTATTTTTGGAATCAGTGGTGGAATATAATATCTTTTCAGACACCAGAAGTAACTTTTTAAATCAGAATCAAATTTTTCTCACTCTAATTTTCTTTTCAACGGATGTGCATTTAAGGTGTAAAGACCATCAACTGTTTCTCTGAACAACTTGTTTTTATTGTTTCCTTTTCGTATCCTGAAAATTCTTTTTTATATTTTTTTATTTTTCTGGGTTTTCATGGTGTAATTTAGCACCATTTATCCATGAAGAATTACATTACATGTATGTTTCATTATAATACGTTATTTTGATTGGCTAACAGCAATCTCACGTCATTCTGAAATTAACCTTCATTTCAAAATGAAATGTAACATTCATGATGAAGCGAGCTTCCACAATAAAGTGCACAGGTAAATAAAAGAAAAACTTGATAGAAATCGTGTTTTCATGATCCTAGCAAAAAAATGTAATTATAAGTATTGAATGCTTCTTTTAGTAATTTTATAGGGTTGTAAAAGCGTTGACCGTGCGCACATTTTTAGAATGAAGCGCTTCCCCGCTTCTTACAAAATGTACTTCGGTCAACGGTTTTACACCTCAATAAATTTACAAAAAGAAGCATTCAATCCTTAAGTATTGTTTGAAAATGGTTAAGTACTATCGAGCGAAGAATTCTGCTCAAACTGGTGCTAGGGATCGTCTTTAACTTGCAGGGAGATGAGAGTTTTTGCTTCGTGTTGAGAACTCTCTTCTCAAACCGGTGTTAGGGACCGTCTTTTACTTGCAGGAAGATGAGAGTTTATGCTTCGTTTTGAAAAACTCTCTTCTCAAACCGGTTCCAGGGGACCGTCTTTAATTTGCAGGGAGATGAGAGTTTTTTGCTTCGTTTTGAAGAACTCTCTTCTCAAATCGGTGCTAAGGACCGTCTTTAACTTGCAGGGAGAAAGGAGTTTTTGCTTCGTTTTGAAGAACTCTTTTCTCAACCCGTTGATTTAGTTTAAACATATTTTATTTGCAAAAGTAGCAAAAGGGATTGGACACAAGTTATAACAACATTAGTGACGTTGATACGGACCGTCTTTGACTTGCAGGGAGATGAGAGTTTTTGTTTGGTTTTGAAAACCTCACTGTGACTTGGAGATGAAAAGCAGCAACATAAGCGCTGTTCCTTTGATTTTAAATTTTACATGTGCCTGTAGCAATTTGGGTCATGAATTGATACACCAGATTGTTTCTTTTCTTTTATATATAAACATAGTGTGTCCTCGTGCTGTGTGGAGGCCGAATAATATTTCCGTGCTTGAGGTGTATGCCGCTCTAATATTTTTTTTAAGTTATGTCTAATTCATTCTAGTCTAAGCGATAGCTTCTCGAACGTGTGCTACTTAATTTTCTTGATTTCGGCCAGTTTATTTAAACTGTTGTGCAGCCCAATCTATTCTTTGCTCCATGCATACGTTATATCCTGCCAAGTAATCAGGTTTATTTTTTATGTGGCCCTTGTTTGTTTTAATTAAGTCGCCAAAACGGAGTTTTGGAGACTTTATGTTTTTGTCCCGTTTCTTATTATTATTATTATTATTAAGTCGCCAAAACGGAGTTTTGGAGACTTATTGTTTTGTCCCGTTTCTTATTATTATTATTCTTATTTCTTCTTTTTCTAAACCCTTAAACTGTCCTACCATTTTCTTGGAAGCTATAGAGGATGGAAACTTTATATTTTTCTGGGTATGGGTCTGCATCATGGGGTTGCAGAACCCAATGTTCATGATACCAGGGTGTCATCTTGGCATAATTAGGGGGCTCAAAGATGGTGGGGTCAAATTTATATTACATTTCTTAAATTTGCTACTGTATGTAGAGTAGATGGAATTATGATTACTTTTATGAATATTAAGAGACACATGTCTGCTTCAACATGGAACTTTTTATTTCAGTAGGGGTCTCCTTGGCATAATTTGAGGGGGTGAATTTTCATGGAACATTCTAGAACATCATTGTTGCTTTAATTCTAGAGACATAAAATGTTATATGATGGTATATTATAATGGGTAGCACCATATGCAACAGCAGTTTGACTTTGCAATTTCAAAATGGCTGCCGTTACCATGGAAACAATGGAAAAAGGTCAAATGCTTCAAAAACCTTAAAGTAGCCTTTACTCTCTTAAAATGGTAGGTCAAATCCATTGAAACTTTGATGGTATGTTCCTCCCATGTACCAATGTGGCATCTGTCATTACATTTTGGGAATGGTCTTTGTAACCATGGAAACCAGCCAAAATTTCAAAAATTTCAGAAATTTCAAAATGCCCCAAACTTGATAAAACTTCACTGAAATGTCAACTGAGATGTGCAGAGTTGCTATTTGTCTTTTGAATTTTCAAAATGGCCGCCGTTCCCATGGAAACAACAAAAATACAAACATAAACTGACTATGCAGTATGGGCTTTGCTCATTGTTGAAGGCCGTACATTGACCTATAGTTGTTAATTTCTGTGTCATTTGGTCTCTTGCGGAGAGTTGTCTCATTGGCAATCATACCACATCTTCTTTTTTATATATAAAACACCTCGTAAATTTGAGGCAAAATTCCGTTATCAAGAGTATGTGCATACGATCAAATACAAATCTGTACTGCAAAACATCTTCTAGAATATGCTAGAAGAAAAATATATAATTTAACGTGCTTCTATTCTATACAAAAATCGTGCTGTGAAGAGAAAATCGCCACCGACAGAGAGAGAAACACTAAGAGTACATATTAGTGACATTTCTGTACTTGCATTACACATACGTGAATTACACACCTGCTAAAATATACACATTAGCTGAAATCAATCGATGAACGTGTAATTCAATTGTACAAAATAAGATACAAGTATCGTGTGATACGCGAGCTATTAAAGAACAAAATGAACAGTTAGTATGGCGCTCCGTCAATATATACACATGTTGTCTGTCCAAGGTCCCTCTAAAAGAATATAAATAAGTCCACGATAATATACTTGCACATCACGTGACGCCACGTTCTTCCTCGCGCGTGGGTCTAATTTTAGATTCTAAAGAATTCCCAAACTATGTATAGAACTCAAACCTATTCTACGGGATGAGAAAAAAGAGGGGGATCAAAGACATGCCAATTCCAGCATGTATAATAGATGTGCCATTTGACTTTGGTACACTTTAAGTGGTTGCTGCTACTGTGACAATGTCCAGTACAGGGTGACATCCTCCGCTATTGCTTGCAATAGCAAATCTATGTTTTTGTCCGTTTCTTATTAAGTCGCCAAAACGGAGTTTTGGAGACTTATTGTTTTGTCCTGTTTCTTATTAAGTCGCCAAAACGGAGTTTTGGAGACTTTATATTTTGTCCCGTTTCTTATTATTATTATTATTATTATTAAGTCGCCAAAACGGAGTTTTGAGACTTATTGTTTTGTCCCGTTTCTTATTATTATTATTATTATTATTTATTATTATTTATTATTATTAAGTCGCCAAAACGGAGTTTTGGAGACTTATTGTTTTGTCCTTTCTTATTAAGTCGCCAAAACGGAGTTTTGGAGACTTATTGTTTTTGTCCCGTTTCTTATTATTATTATTATTATTATTATTCTTATTCTTCTTTTCTAAACCCTTAAACTGTCCTACCATTTTCTTGGAAGCTATAGAGGATGGAAACTTTATATTTTTTCTGGGTATGGGTCTGCATCATGGGGTTGCAGAACCCAATGTTCATGATACCAGGGTGTCATCTTGGCATAATTAGGGGCTCAAAGATGGGTGGGGTCAAATTTATTTTACATTTCTTAAATTTGCTACTGTATGTAGAGTAGATGGAATTATGATTACTTTTATGAATATTAAGAGACACATGTCTGCTTCAACATGGAACTTTTTATTTCAGTAGGGGTCTCCTTGGCATAATTTGAGGGGGTGAATTTTCATGGAACATTCTAGAAAAATAGTCATGTGATTAGTCATGTGATAGTGTTGAATTATTCCTATGTACTTTTTATGTTATATAATGATAGAATATTACAGGTAGCACCATATGTAGCTGTAATTCGACTTTGGAATTTTAAAATGGCCGCCGTTACCATGGAAACTGCAAAATGTGAAAATTTTAAAATGCTTCAAATTTAATGAAATTTTACAGATATGTTAACGAGTGTATGTAGATTTGGAATTTGACTTTGGAATTTCCAAAATGGCCGCCGTTGCCATGGAAACAACAAAAATGCGAAAATCTAGATTTGGTCCAATCTTTATGAAAGTTGACAGTAATGTTACCTGTCATGTGTAGATGTGCCATCCGACTTTGGAATTTTCAAAATGGCTGCCGTTACCATGGAAACTGCAAAATGTCAAAAATTCAAAATGCTTCAAACTTAATGAAACTTTACACAAATGTTGACTGTATTATGTAGATGTGGCATTTGACTTTGGAATTTCCAAAATGGCCACCGTAACCATGGAAACACGAATGCCTAAATTTGAAAATTGGTCCAATTTTTATGAAACTTGTAAGTAATGTGACCTGTCATGTGTAGATGTGCTATCCGACTATGAAATTTCAAAATGGCTGCCGTTACCATGGAAACAGCAGAACAATGGTTGGGGCCGTTTTGGCGACTTTTGTGTTAGCATCCTAACACAGGATTACTTGTTATTAAGTCGCCAAAACGGAGTTTTGAGACTTATTGTTTTTGTCCCGTTTCTTATTATTATTATTATTATTATTATTCTTATTCTTCTTTTCTAAACCCTTAAACTGTCCTACCATTTTCTTGCAAGCTATAGAGGATGGAAACTTTATATTTTTCTGGGTATGGGTCTGCATCATGGGGTTGCAGAACCCAATGTTCATGATACCAGGGTGTCATCTTGGCATAATTAGGGGCTCAAAGATGGGTGGGGTCAAATTTATTTTACATTTCTTAAATTTGCTACTGTATGTAGAGTAGATGGAATTATGATTACTTTTATGAATATTAAGAGACACATGTCTGCTTCAACATGGAACTTTTTATTTCAGTAGGGGTCTCCTTGGCATAATTTGAGGGGGTGAATTTTCATGGAACATTCTAGAACAATAGTCATGTGATTAGTCATGTGATAGTGTTGAATTATTCCTATGTACTTTTATGTTATATAATGATAGAATATTACAGGTAGCACCATATGTAGCTGTAATTCGACTTTGGAATTTTAAAATGGCCGCCGTTACCATGGAAACTGCAAAATGTGAAAATTTTTAAAATGCTTCAAATTTAATGAAATTTTACAGATATGTTAACGAGTGTATGTAGATTTGGAATTTGACTTTGGAATTTCAAAATGGCCGCCGTTGCCATGGAAACAACAAAATGCGAAAAATCTAGATTTGGTCCAATCTTTATTAAAGTTGACAGTAATGTTACCTGTCATGTGTAGATGTGCCATCCGACTTTGGAATTTTCAAAATGGCTGCCGTTACCATGGAAACTGCAAAAATGTCAAAAAATTCAAAATGCTTCAAACTTAATGAAACTTTACACAAATGTTGACTGTATTATGTAGATGTGGCATTTGACTTTGGAATTTTCAAAATGGCCACCGTAACCATGGAAACACGAATGCCTAAGTTTGAAAATTGGTTCAATTTTTATGAAACTTGTAAGTAATGTGACCTGTCATGTGTAGATGTGCTATCCGACTATGAAATTTCAAAATGGCTGCCGTTACCATGGAAACAGCAGAACAATGGTTGGGGCCGTTTTGGCGACTTTGTGTTAGCATCCTAACACAGGATTACTTGTTATTAAGTCGCCAAAACGGAGTTTTGGAGACTTATTGTTTTGTCCCGTTTCTTATTATTATTATTATTATTATTATTATTCTTATTCTTCTTTTCTAAACCCTTAAACTGTCCTACCATTTTCTTGGAAGCTATAGAGGATGGAAACTTTATATTTTTCTGGGTATGGGTCTGCATCATGGGGTTGCAGAACCCAATGTTCATGATACCAGGGTGTCATCTTGGCATAATTAGGGGGCTCAAAGATGGGTGGGGTCAAATTTATTTTACATTTCTTAAATTTGCTACTGTATGTAGAGTAGATGGAATTATGATTACTTTTATGAATATTAAGAGACACATGTCTGCTTCAACATGGAACTTTTTTATTTCAGTAGGGGTCTCCTTGGCATAATTTGAGGGGGTGAATTTTCATGGAACATTCTAGAACAATAGTCATGTGATTAGTCATGTGATAGTGTTGAATTATTCCTATGTACTTTTATGTTATATAATGATAGATTATTACAGGTAGCACCATATGTAGCTGTAATTCGACTTTGGAATTTTAAAATGGCCGCCGTTACCATGGAAACTGCAAAATGTGAAAATTTTTAAAATGCTTCAAATTTAATGAAATTTTACAGATATGTTAACGAGTGTATGTAGATTTGGAATTTGACTTTGGAATTTCCAAAATGGCCGCCGTTGCCATGGAAACAACAAAATGCGAAAATCTAGATTTGGTCCAATCTTTATGAAAGTTGACAGTAATGTTACCTGTCATGTGTAGATGTGCCATCCGACTTTGGAATTTTCAAAATGGCTGCCGTTACCATGGAAACTGCAAAATGTCAAAAATTCAAAATGCTTCAAACTTAATGAAACTTTACACAAATGTTGACTGTCTTATGTAGATGTGGCATTTGACTTTGGAATTTCAAAATGGCCACCGTAACCATGGAAACACGAATGCCTAAATTTGAAAATTGGTCCAATTTTATGAAACTTGTAAGTAATGTGACCTGTCATGTGTAGATGTGCTATCCGACTATGAAATTTCAAAATGGCTGCCGTTACCATGGAAACAGCAGAACAATGGTTGGGGCCGTTTTGGCGACTTTTGTGTTAGCATCCTAACACAGGATTACTTGTTATTCTTATTCTTCTTTTTCTAAACCCTTAAACTGTCCTACCATTTTCTTGGAAGCTATAGAGGATGGAAACTTTATATTTTTCTGGGTATTGGTCTGCATCATGGGGTTGCAGAACCCAATGTTCATGATACCAGGGTGTCATCTTGGCATAATTAGGGGCTCAAAGATGGGTGGGGTCAAATTTATTTTACATTTCTTAAATTTGCTACTGTATGTAGAGTAGATGGAATTATGATTACTTTTATGAATATTAAGAGACACATGTCTGCTTCAACATGGAACTTTTTATTTCAGTAGGGGTCTCCTTGGCATAATTTGAGGGGTTAATTTTCATGGAACATTCTAGAACATCAGTGTTGCATTAATTCTAGAGACATAAAATGTTATATGATGGTATATTATAATGGGTAGCACCATATGCAACAGCAGTTTGACTTTGCAATTTCAAAATGGCTGCCGTTACCATGGAAACAATGCAAAAAGGTCAAAATGCTTCAAAAATTTATGAATATTAAGAGACACATGTCTGCTTCAACATGGAACTTTTTTATTTCAGTAGGGGTCTCCTTGGCATAATTTGAGGGGTTAATTTTCATGGAACATTCTAGAACATCAGTGTTGCATTAATTCTAGAGACATAAAATGTTATATGATGGTATATTATAATGGGTAGCACCATATGCAACAGCAGTTTGACTTTGCAATTTCAAAATGGCTGCCGTTACCATGGAAACAATGCAAAAGGTCAAAATGCTTCAAAACCTAAAGTAGCCTTTACTCTTAAAATGGTAGGTCAAATCCATTGAAACTTTGATGGTATGTTCCTCCCATGTACCAATGTGGCATCTGTCATTACATTTTGGGAATGGTCTTTGTAACCATGGAAACCAGCCAAAATTTCAAAAATTTCAGAAATTTCAAAATGCCCCAAACTTGATAAAACTTCACTGAAATGTCAACTGAGATGTGCAGAGTTGCTATTTGTCTTTGAATTTCAAAATGGCCGCCGTTGCCATGGAAACAACAAAAATATAAACATAAACTGATTATGCAGTATGGGCTTTTCTCATTGTTGAAGGCCGTACATTGACCTATAGTTGTTAATTTCTGTGTCATTTGGTCTCTTGCGGAGAGTTGTCTCATTGGCAATCATACCACATCTTCTTTTTATATATAAAACACCTCGTAAATTTGAGGCAAAATTCCGTTATCAAGAGTATGTGCATACGATCAAATACAAATCTGTACTGCAAAGCATCTTCTAGAATATGCTAGAAGAAAAAATATATAATTTGACGTGCTTCTATTCTATACAAAAATCGTGCTGTGAAAGAAAATCGCCACCGACAGAGAGAGAAACACTAAGAGTATACATATTAGTGACATTTCTGTACTTGCATTACAGTACACATCCGTGAATTACACATCTGCTAAAATATACACATTAGCTGAAATCAATCGATGAACGTGTAATTTAATTGTACAAAATAAGATACAAGTATCGTGTGATACGCGAGCTATTAAAGAACAAAATGAACAGTTAGTATGGCGCTCCGTCAATATATACACATGTTGTCTGTCCAAGGTCCCTCTAAAAGAATATAAATAAGTCCACGATAATATACTTGCACATCACGTGACGCCACGTTCTTCCTCGCGCGTGGGTCTAATTTTAGATTCTAAAGAATTCCCAAACTATGTATAGAACTCAAACCTATTCTACGGGATGAGAAAAAGAGGGGATCAAAGACATGCCAATTCCAGCATGTATAATAGATGTGCCATTTGACTTTGGTACACTTTTATGGTTGCTGCTACTGTGACAATGTCCAGTACAGGGTGACATCCTCCGCTATTGCTTGCAATAGCAAATCTATGTTTTGTCCTGTTTATTAAGTCGCCAAAACGGAGTTTTGGAGACTTATTGTTTTTGTCCCGTTTCTTATTAAGTCGCCAAAACGGAGTCTTGGAGACTTTATGTTTTTGTCCCGTTTCTTCTTATTATTAAGTCGCCAAAACGGAGTTTTGGAGACTTATTGTTTTTGTCCCGTTTCTTATTATTATTATTATTATTTATTATTATTTATTATTATTAAGTCGCCAAACGGAGTTTTGGAGACTTATTGTTTTGTCCTGTTTCTTATTAAGTCGCCAAAACGGAGTTTTGGAGACTTTATGTTTTTGTCCCGTTTCTTATTATTATTATTATTATTATTATTATTATTCTTCTTAACCCTAATTTGTCCGACCATTTTCTTCCAAGCCTTAAATGATGGAAACTTTATATTTGGTATGATGTTGGGGTAGTATCCCTAGGGTGCATTCGCTATTTTTATTTCAAATGGGGTCAACTTGGCACTTTTTGGGGCCGGAACATGGGTGTGGTCATTTTCAACTATTGATTCGTTACTGGTAGAACCTTTAAGTTTTGTGTAATACAAGAGACCGATGTCCAGGTGTCCATTCCACATTTTTATTTCAGCCTGGGGTCATCTTGGCATTATTTTAGGGGTCAATTTTCATGGAACATTCTAGAACAATAGTCATGTGATTAGTCATGTGATAGTGTTGAATTATTCCTATGTACTTTTTATGTTATATAATGATAGATTATTACAGGTAGCACCATATGTAGCTGGAATTAGACTTTGGAATTTTTAAAATGGCCGCCGTTACCATGGAAACTGCAAAAATGTGAAAATTTTTTAAAATGCTTCAAATTTAATGAAATTTTACAGAGATGTTAACGAGTGTATGTAGATTTGGAATTTGACTTTGGAATTTCCAAAATGGCCGCCGTTGCCATGGAAACTGCAAATATGTCAAAAAATTCAAAATGCTTCAAACTTAATGAAACTTTACACAAATGTTGACTGTCTTATGTAGATGTGGCATTTGACTTTTGAATTTCCAAAATGGCCACCGTAACCATGGAAACACGAATGCCTAAATTTGAAAATTGGTATAATTTTTATGAAACTTGTAAGTAATGTGACCTGTCATGTGTAGATGTGCTATTCGACTATGAAATTTCAAAATGGCTGCCGTTATCATGGAAACAGCAGAACAATGGTTGGGGGCCGTTTTGGCGACTTTTGTGTTAGCATCCTAACACAGGATTACTTGTTATTATTATTCTTATTCTTCTTTTTCTAAACCCTTAAACTGTCCTACCATTTTCTTGGAAGCTATAGAGGATGGAAACTTTATATTTTTCTGGGTATTGGTCTGCATCATGGGGGTTGCAGAACCCAATGTTCATGATACCAGGGTGTCATCTTGGCATAATTAGGGGGGCTCAAAGATGGGTGGGGTCAAATTTATTTTACATTTCTTAAATTTGCTACTGTATGTAGAGTAGATGGAATTATGATTACTTTTATGAATATTAAGAGACACATGTCTGCTTCAACATGGAACTTTTTTTATTTCAGTAGGGGGTCTCCTTGGCATAATTTGAGGGGGGTTAATTTTCATGGAACATTCTAGAACATCAGTGTTGCATTAATTCTAGAGACATAAAATGTTATATGATGGTATATTATAATGGGTAGCACCATATGCAACAGCAGTTTGACTTTGCAATTTCAAAATGGCTGCCGTTACCATGGAAACAATGCAAAAAGGTCAAAATGCTTCAAAACCTTAAAGTAGCCTTTACTCTCTTAAAATGGTAGGTCAAATCCATTGAAACTTTGATGGTATGTTCCTCCCATGTACCAATGTGGCATCTGTCATTACATTTTGGGAATGGTCTTTGTAACCATGGAAACCAGCCAAAATTTCAAAATTTCAGAAATTTCAAAATGCCCCAAACTTGATAAAACTTCACTGAAATGTCAACTGAGATGTGCAGAGTTGCTATTTGTCTTTGAATTTCAAAATGGCCGCCGTTGCCATGGAAACAACAAAAATACAAACATAAACTGATTATGCAGTATGGGCTTTTCTCATTGTTGAAGGCCGTACATTGACCTATAGTTGTTAATTTCTGTGTCATTTGGTCTCTTGCGGAGAGTTGTCTCATTGGCAATCATACCACATCTTCTTTTATATATAAAACACCTCGTAAATTTGAGGCAAAATTCCGTTATCAAGAGTATGTGCATACGATCAAATACAAATCTGTACTGCAAAGCATCTTCTAGAATATGCTAGAAGAAAAATATATAATTTGACGTGCTTCTATTCTATACAAAAATCGTGCTGTGAAGAAAATCGCCACCGACAGAGAGAGAAACACTAAGAGTACATATTAGTGACATTTCTGTACTTGCATTACAGTACACATCCGTGAATTACACATCTGCTAAAATATACATTAGCTGAAATCAATCGATGAACGTGTAATTTAATTGTACAAGATAAGATACATGTATCGTGTGATACGCGAGCTATTAAAGAACAAAAATGAACAGTTAGTATGCCACTCCGTCAATATATACACATGTTGTCTGTCCAAGGTCCCCTCTAAAAAGAATATAAATAAGTCCACGATAATATACTTGCACATCACGTGACGCCACGTTCTTCCTCGCGCGTGGGTCTAATTTTAGATTCTAAAGAATTCCCAAACTATGTATAGAACTCAAACCTATTCTACGGGATGAGAAAAAAGAGGGGGATCAAAGACATGCCAATTCCAGCATGTATAATAGATGTGCCATTTCACTTTGGTACACTGTAAGTGGTTGCTGCTACTGTGACAATGTCCAGTACAGGGTGACATCCTCCGCTATTGCTTGCAATAGCAAATCTATGTTTTTGTCCTGTCTTATTAAGTCGCCAAAACGGAGTTTTGGAGACTTATTGTTTTTTGTCCGTTTCTTATTAAGTCGCCAAAACGGAGTTTTGGAGACTTTATTTTTGTCCCGTTTCTTATTATTATTATTATTATTATTAAGTCCCAAAACGGAGTTTTGGAGACTTATTGTTTTTGTCCCGTTTCTTATTATTATTATTATTATTATTTATTATTATTTATTATTATTAAGTCGCCAAAACGGAGTTTTGGAGACTTATTGTTTTGTCCCGTTTCTTATTATTATTATTCTTATTTCTTCTTTTCTAAACCCTTAAACTGTCCTACCATTTTCTTGGAAGCTATAGAGGATGGAAACTTTATATTTTTCTGGGTATTGGTCTGCATCATGGGGTTGCAGAACCCAATGTTCATGATACCAGGGTGTCATCTTGGCATAATTAGGGGGCTCAAAGATGGGTGGGGTCAAATTTATTTTACATTTCTTAAATTTGCTACTGTATGTAGAGTAGATGGAATTATGATTACTTTTATGAATATTAAGAGACACATGTCTGCTTCAACATGGAACTTTTTATTTCAGTAGGGGTCTCCTTGGCATAATTTGGGGGTTAATTTTCATGGAACATTCTAGAACATCAGTGTTGCATTAATTCTAGAGACATAAAATGTTATATGATGGTATATTATAATGGGTAGCACCATATGCAACAGCAGTTTGACTTTGCAATTTCAAAATGGCTGCCGTTACCATGGAAACAATGCAAAAAGGTCAAAATGCTTCAAAACCTTAAAGTAGCCTTTACTCTCTTAAAATGGTAGGTCAAATCCATTGAAACTTTGATGGTATGTTCCTCCCATGTACCAATGTGGCATCTGTCATTACATTTTGGGAATGGTCTTTGTAACCATGGAAACCAGCCAAAATTTCAAAAATTTCAGAAATTTCAAAATGCCCCAAACTTGATAAAACTTCACTGAAATGTCAACTGAGATGTGCAGAGTTGCTATTTGTCTTTGAATTTCAAATGGCCGCCGTTGCCATGGAAACAACAAAAATACAAACATAAACTGATTATGCAGTATGGGCTTTTCTCATTGTTGAAGGCCGTACATTGACCTATAGTTGTTAATTTCTGTGTCATTTGGTCTCTTGCGGAGAGTTGTCTCATTGGCAATCATACCACATCTTCTTTTTATATATAAAACACCTCGTAAATTTGAGGCAAAATTCCGTTATCAAGAGTATGTGCATACGATCAAATACAAATCTGTACTGCAAAGCATCTTCTAGAATATGCTAGAAGAAAAAATATATAATTTGACGTGCTTCTATTCTATACAAAAATCGTGCTGTGAAGAGAAAATCGCCACCGACAGAGAGAAACACTAAGAGTACATATTAGTGACATTTCTGTACTTGCATTACAGTACACATCCGTGAATTACACATCTGCTAAAATATACACATTAGCTGAAATCAATCGATGAACGTGTAATTTAATTGTACAAAATAAGATACAAGTATCGTGTGATACGCGAGCTATTAAAGAACAAAATGAACAGTTAGTATGGCGCTCCGTCAATATATACACATGTTGTCTGTCCAAGGTCCCTCTAAAAGAATATAAATAAGTCCACGATAATATACTTGCACATCACGTGACGCCACGTTCTTCCTCGCGCGTGGGTCTAATTTTAGATTCTAAAGAATTCCCAAACTATGTATAGAACTCAAACCTATTCTACGGGATGAGAAAAAAGAGGGGATCAAAGACATGCCAATTCCAGCATGTATAATAGATGTGCCATTTGACTTTGGTACACTTTAAGTGGTTGCTGCTACTGTGACAATGTCCAGTACAGGGTGACATCCTCCGCTATTGCTTGCAATAGCAAATCTATGTTTTGTCCGTTTCTTATTAAGTCGCCAAAACGGAGTTTTGGAGACTTATTGTTTTTGTCCGTTTCTTATTAAGTCGCCAAAACGGAGTTTTGGAGACTTTATTTTTGTCCCGTTTCTTATTATTATTATTATTATTATTAAGTCGCCAAAACGGAGTTTTGGAGACTTATTGTTTTTGTCCCGTTTCTTATTATTATTATTATTATTATTTATTATTATTTATTATTATTAAGTCGCCAAAACGGAGTTTTGGAGACTTATTGTTTTGTCCGTTTCTTATTATTATTATTCTTATTTCTTCTTTTCTAAACCCTTAAACTGTCCTACCATTTTCTTGGAAGCTATAGAGGATGGAAACTTTATATTTTTCTGGGTATTGGTCTGCATCATGGGGTTGCAGAACCCAATGTTCATGATACCAGGGTGTCATCTTGGCATAATTAGGGGCTCAAAGATGGGTGGGGTCAAATTTATTTTACATTTCTTAAATTTGCTACTGTATGTAGAGTAGATGGAATTATGATTACTTTTATGAATATTAAGAGACACATGTCTGCTTCAACATGGAACTTTTTTATTTCAGTAGGGGTCTCCTTGGCATAATTTGAGGGGTTAATTTTCATGCAACATTCTAGAACATCAGTGTTGCATTAATTCTAGAGACATAAAATGTTATATGATGGTATATTATAATGGGTAGCACCATATGCAACAGCAGTTTGACTTTGCAATTTCCAAAATGGCTGCCGTTACCATGGAAACAATGCAAAAAAGGTCAAAATGCTTCAAAAACCTTAAAGTAGCCTTTACTCTCTTAAAATGGTAGGTCAAATCCATTGAAACTTTGATGGTATGTTCCCTCCCATGTACCAATGTGGCATCTGTCATTACATTTTGGGAATGGTCTTTGTAACCATGGAAACCAGCCAAAATTTAAAAAATTTCAGAAATTTCAAAATGCCCCAAACTTGATAAACTTCACTGAAATGTCAACTGAGATGTGCAGAGTTGCTATTTGTCTTTTGAATTTCAAAATGGCCGCCGTTGCCATGGAAACAACAAAAATACAAACATAAACTGATTATGCAGTATGGGCTTTTCTCATTGTTGAAGGCCGTACATTGACCTATAGTTGTTAATTTCTGTGTCATTTGGTCTCTTGCGGAGAGTTGTCTCATTGGCAATCATACCACATCTTCTTTTTATATATAAAACACCTCGTAAATTTGAGGCAAAATTCGTTATCAAGAGTATGTGCATACGATCAAATACAAATCTGTACTGCAAAGCATCTTCTAGAATATGCTAGAAGAAAAAATATATAATTTGACGTGCTTCTATTCTATACAAAAATCGTGCTGTGAAGAGAAAATCGCCACCGACAGAGAGAGAAACACTAAGAGTACATATTAGTGACATTTCTGTACTTGCATTACAGTACACATCCGTGAATTACACATCTGCTAAAATATACACATTAGCTGAAATCAATCGATGAACGTGTAATTTAATTGTACAAAATAAGATACAAGTATCGTGTGATACGCGAGCTATTAAAGAACAAAATGAACAGTTAGTATGGCGCTCCGTCAATATATACACATGTTGTCTGTCCAAGGTCCCTCTAAAAGAATATAAATAAGTCCACGATAATATACTTGCACATCACGTGACGCCACGTTCTTCCTCGCGCGTGGGTCTAATTTTAGATTCTAAAGAATTCCCAAACTATGTATAGAACTCAAACCTATTCTACGGGATGAGAAAAAAAGAGGGGATCAAAGACATGCCAATTCCAGCATGTATAATAGATGTGCCATTTGACTTTGGTACACTTTAAGTGGTTGCTGCTACTGTGACAATGTCCAGTACAGGGTGACATCCTCCGCTATTGCTTGCAATAGCAAATCTATATTTTGTCCGTTTCTTATTAAGTCGCCAAAACGGAGTTTTGGAGACTTATTGTTTTTGTCCCGTTTCTTATTAAGTCGCCAAAACGGAGTTTTGGAGACTTTATGATTTTGTCCCGTTTCTTATTATTATTATTATTATTATTAAGTCGCCAAAACGGAGTTTTGGAGACTTATTGTTTTGTCCCGTTTCTTATTATTATTATTATTATTATTATTATTTATTATTATTAAGTCGCCAAAACGGAGTTTTGGAGACTTATTGTTTTTGTCCCGTTTCTTATTATTATTATTCTTATTCTTCTTTTTCTAAACCCTTAAACTGTCCTACCATTTTCTTGGAAGCTATAGAGGATGGAAACTTTATATTTTTTCTGGGTATTGGTCTGCATCATGGGGGTTGCAGAACCCAATGTTCATGATACCAGGGTGTCATCTTGGCATAATTAGGGGCTCAAAGATGGGTGGGGTCAAATTTATTTTACATTTCTTAAATTTGCTACTGTATGTAGAGTAGATGGAATTATGATTACTTTTATGAATATTAAGAGACACATGTCTGCTTCAACATGGAACTTTTTATTTCAGTAGGGGTCTCCTTGGCATAATTTGAGGGGTTAATTTTCATGCAACATTCTAGAACATCAGTGTTGCATTAATTCTAGAGACATAAAATGTTATATGATGGTATATTATAATGGGTAGCACCATATGCAACAGCAGTTTGACTTTGCAATTTCAAAATGGCTGCCGTTACCATGGAAACAATGCAAAAAAGGTCAAAATGCTTCAAAAACCTTAAAGTAGCCTTTACTCTCTTAAAATGGTAGGTCAAATCCATTGAAACTTTGATGGTATGTTCCCTCCCATGTACCAATGTGGCATCTGTCATTACATTTTGGGAATGGTCTTTGTAACCATGGAAACCAGCCAAAATTTCAAAAATTTCAGAAATTTCAAAATGCCCCAAACTTGATAAAACTTCACTGAAATGTCAACTGAGATGTGCAGAGTTGCTATTTGTCTTTTGAATTTCAAAATGGCCGCCGTTGCCATGGAAACAACAAAAATACAAACATAAACTGATTATGCAGTATGGGCTTTTCTCATTGTTGAAGGCCGTACATTGACCTATAGTTGTTAATTTCTGTGTCATTTGGTCTCTTGCGGAGAGTTGTCTCATTGGCAATCATACCACATCTTCTTTTTTATATATAAAACACCTCGTAAATTTGAGGCAAAATTCCGTTATCAAGAGTATGTGCATACGATCAAATACAAATCTGTACTGCAAAGCATCTTCTAGAATATGCTAGAAGAAAAAATATATAATTTGACGTGCTTCTATTCTATACAAAAATCGTGCTGTGAAGAGAAAATCGCCACCGACAGAGAGAGAAACACTAAGAGTACATATTAGTGACATTTCTGTACTTGCATTACAGTACACATCCGTGAATTACACATCTGCTAAAATATACACATTAGCTGAAATCAATCGATGAACGTGTAATTTAATTGTACAAAATAAGATACAAGTATCGTGTGATACGCGAGCTATTAAAGAACAAAATGAACAGTTAGTATGGCGCTCCGTCAATATATACACATGTTGTCTGTCCAAGGTCCCTCTAAAAGAATATAAATAAGTCCACGATAATATACTTGCACATCACGTGACGCCACGTTCTTCCTCGCGCGTGGGTCTAATTTTAGATTCTAAAGAATTCCCAAACTATGTATAGAACTCAAACCTATTCTACGGGATGAGAAAAAAAGAGGGGATCAAAGACATGCCAATTCCAGCATGTATAATAGATGTGCCATTTGACTTTGGTACACTTTAAGTGGTTGCTGCTACTGTGACAATGTCCAGTACAGGGTGACATCCTCCGCTATTGCTTGCAATAGCAAATCTATGTTTTGTCCGTTTCTTATTAAGTCGCCAAAACGGAGTTTTGGAGACTTATTATTTGTCCGTTTCTTATTAAGTCGCCAAACGGAGTTTTGGAGACTTTATATTTTGTCCCGTTTCTTATTATTATTATTATTATTATTAAGTCGCCAAAACGGAGTTTTGGAGACTTATTGTTTTGTCCCGTTTCTTATTATTATTATTATTATTATTTATTATTATTTATTATTATTAAGTCGCCAAAACGGAGTTTTGGAGACTTATTGTTTTGTCCGTTTCTTATTAAGTCGCCAAAACGGAGTTTTGGAGACTTATTGTTTTTGTCCGTTTCTTATTAAGTCGCCAAAACGGGTTTTGGAGACTTATTATTTTATCCCGTTTCTTATTATTATTATTATTATTATTATTCTTATTCTTCTTTTCTAAACCCTTAAACTGTCCTACCATTTTCTTGGAAGCTATAGAGGATGGAAACTTTATATTTTTCTGGGTATGGGTCTGCATCATGGGGTTGCAGAACCCAA
The DNA here is from genome assembly GCA_017311375.1 of Mytilus coruscus. Classification (NCBI taxonomy): domain Eukaryota; kingdom Metazoa; phylum Mollusca; class Bivalvia; order Mytilida; family Mytilidae; genus Mytilus; species Mytilus coruscus. The sequence goes on along the minus strand of CM029595.1, from coordinate 79,069,031 downwards.
TCTTCATGATACCAGGGTGTCATCTTGGCATAATTAGGGGGGCTCAAAGATGGGTGGGGTCAAATTTATTTTACATTTCTTAAATTTGCTACTGTATGTAGAGTAGATGGAATTATGATTACTTTTATGAATATTAAGAGACACATGTCTGCTTCAACATGGAACTTTTTTTATTTCAGTAGGGGGTCTCCTTGGCATAATTTGAGGGGGGGGTGAATTTTCATGGAACATTCTAGAACAATAGTCATGTGATTAGTCATGTGATAGTGTTGAATTATTCCTATGTACTTTTTATGTTATATAATGATAGAATATTACAGGTAGCACCATATGTAGCTGTAATTCGACTTTGGAATTTTTAAAATGGCCGCCGTTACCATGGAAACTGCAAAAATGTGAAAATTTTTAAAAATGCTTCAAATTTAATGAAATTTTACAGATATGTTAACGAGTGTATGTAGATTTGGAATTTGACTTTGGAATTTCCAAAATGGCCGCCGTTGCCATGGAAACAACAAAAATGCGAAAAATCTAGATTTGGTCCAATCTTTATGAAAGTTGACAGTAATGTTACCTGTCATGTGTAGATGTGCCATCCGACTTTGGAATTTTCAAAATGGCTGCCGTTACCATGGAAACTGCAAAATGTCAAAAATTCAAAATGCTTCAAAGTTAATGAAACTTTACACAAATGTTGACTGTATTATGTAGATGTGGCATTTGACTTTGGAATTTCCAAAATGGCCACCGTAACCATGGAAACACGAATGCCTAAATTTGAAAATTGGTCCAATTTTTATGAAACTTGTAAGTAATGTGACCTGTCATGTGTAGATGTGCTATCCGACTATGAAATTTCAAAATGGCTGCCGTTACCATGGAAACAGCAGAACAATGGTTGGGGCCGTTTTGGCGACTTTTGTGTTAGCATCCTAACACAGGATTACTTGTTATTATTATTATTATTATTATTCTTATTCTTCTTTTTCTAAACCCTTAAACTGTCCTACCATTTTCTTGGAAGCTATAGAGGATGGAAACTTTATATTTTTTCTGGGTATGGGTCTGCATCATGGGGTTGCAGAACCCAATGTTCATGATACCAGGGTGTCATCTTGGCATAATTAGGGGCTCAAAGATGGGTGGGGTCAAATTTATTTTACATTTCTTAAATTTGCTACTGTATGTAGAGTAGATGGAATTATGATTACTTTTATGAATATTAAGAGACACATGTCTGCTTCAACATGGAACTTTTTTATTTCAGTAGGGGTCTCCTTGGCATAATTTGAGGGGTGAATTTTCATGGAACATTCTAGAACAATAGTCATGTGATTAGTCATATGATAGTGTTGAATTATTCCTATGTACTTTTATGTTATATAATGATAGATTATTACAGGTAGCACCATATGTAGCTGTAATTCGACTTTGGAATTTTAAAATGGCCGCCGTTACCATGGAAACTGCAAAATGTGAAAATTTTTAAAAATGCTTCAAATTTAATGAAATTTTACAGATATGTTAACGAGTGTATGTAGATTTGGAATTTGACTTTGGAATTTCCAAAATGGCCGCCGTTGCCATGGAAACAACAAAATGCGAAAAATCTAGATTTGGTCCAATCTTTATGAAAGTTGACAGTAATGTTACCTGTCATGTGTAGATGTGCCATCCGACTTTGGAATTTTCTAAATGGCCGCCGCTCGCCTGGCAATGGGGAAGGGTGCCATCCGCTATTGCTTGCAATGGCAAATCTAGTTAAGTCGCCAAAACGGAGTTTTGGAGACTTTATATTTTGTCCCGTTTCTTATTATTATTATTATTATTATTATTATTATTATTATTATTATTCTTCTTAACCCTAATTTGTCCGACCATTTTTTCCAAGCCTTAAATGATGGAAACTTTATATTTGGTATGATGTTGGGGTAGTATCCCTAGGGGTGCATTCGCTATTTTTATTTCAAATGGGGTCAACTTGGCACTTTTGGGGGCCGGAACATGGGTGGGGTCATTTTCGACTATTGATTCGCTACTGGTAGAACCTTAAAGTTTTGTGTAATACAAGAGACCGATGTCCAGGTGTCCATTCCACATTTTTATTTCAGCCCGGGGTCATCTTGGCATTATTTTAGGGGTCAATTTTCATGGAACATTCTAGAACAATAGTCATGTGATTAGTCATGTGATAGTGTTGAATTATTCCTATGTACTTTTGATGTTATATAATGATAGATTATTACAGGTAGCACCATATGTAGCTGTAATTCGACTTTGGAATTTTAAAATGGCCGCCGTTACCATGGAAACTGCAAAAATGTAAAATTTTGAGAAATGCTTCAAATTTAATGAAATTTTACAGAGATGTTAACGAGTGTATGTAGATTTGGAATTTGACTTTGGAATTTCCAAAATGGCCGCCGTTGCCATGGAAACTGCAAAAATGTCAAAAAATTCAAAATGCTTCAAACTTAATGAAACTTTACACAAATGTTGACTGTCTTATGTAGATGTGGCATTTGACTTTGGAATTTCAAAAATGGCCACCGTAACCATGGAAACAGGAATGCCTAAATTTGAAAATTGGTCCAATTTTTATGAAACTTGTAAGTAATGTGACCTGTCATGTGTAGATGTGCTATTCGACTATGAAATTTCAAAATGGCTGCTGTTACCATGGAAACAGCAGAACAATGGTTGGGGCCGTTTGGCGACTTTTGTGTTAGCATCCTAACACAGGATTACTTATTATTATTATTCTTATTCTTCTTTTTCTAAACCCTTAAACTGTCCTACCATTTTCTTGGAAGCTATAGAGGATGGAAACTTTATATTTTTTCTGGGTATTGGTCTGCATCATGGGGGTTGCAGAACCCAATGTTCATGATACCAGGGTGTCATCTTGGCATAATTAGGGGGGCTCAAAGATGGGTGGGGTCAAATTTATTTTACATTTCTTAAATTTGCTACTGTATGTAGAGTAGATGGAATTATGATTACTTTTATGAATATTAAGAGACACATGTCTGCTTCAACATGGAACTTTTTATTTCAGTAGGGGTCTCCTTGGCATAATTTGAGGGGTTAATTTTCATGGAACATTCTAGAACATCAGTGTTGCATTAATTCTAGAGACATAAAATGTTATATGATGGTATATTATAATGGGTAGCACCATATGCAACAGCAGTTTGACTTTGCAATTTCCAAAATGGCTGCCGTTACCATGGAAACAATGCAAAAAAGGTCAAAATGCTTCAAAAACCTTAAAGTAGCCTTTACTCTCTTAAAATGGTAGGTCAAATCCATTGAAACTTTGATGGTATGTTCCCTCCCATGTACCAATGTGGCATCTGTCATTACATTTTGGGAATGGTCTTTGTAACCATGGAAACCAGCCAAAATTTCAAAAATTTCAGAAATTTCAAAATGCCCCAAACTTGATAAAACTTCACTGAAATGTCAACTGAGATGTGCAGAGTTGCTATTTGTCTTTTGAATTTCAAAATGGCCGCCGTTGCCATGGAAACAACAAAAAATACAAACATAAACTGACTATGCAGTATGGGCTTTTCTCATTGTTGAAGGCCGTACATTGACCTATAGTTGTTAATTTCTGTGTCATTTGGTCTCTTGCGGAGAGTTGTCTCATTGGCAATCATACCACATCTTCTTTTTTATATATAAACACCTCGTAAATTTGAGGCAAAATTCCGTTATCAAGAGTATGTGCATACGATCAAATACAAATCTGTACTGCAAAGCATCTTCTAGAATATGCTAGAAGAAAAAATATATAATTTGACGTGCTTCTATTCTATACAAAATCGTGCTGTGAAGAGAAAATCGCCACCGACAGAGAGAGAAACACTAAGAGTACATATTAGTGACATTTCTGTACTTGCATTACAGTACACATCCGTGAATTACATCTGCTAAAATATACACATTAGCTGAAATCAATCGATGAACGTGTAATTTAATTGTACAAAATAAGATACAAGTATCGTGTGATACGCGAGCTATTAAAGAACAAAATGAACAGTTAGTATGGCGCTCCGTCAATATATACACATGTTGTCTGTCCAAGGTCCCCTCTAAAAAGAATATAAATAAGTCCACGATAATATACTTGCACATCACGTGACGCCACGTTCTTCCTCGCGCGTGGGTCTAATTTTAGATTCTAAAGAATTCCCAAACTATGTATAGAACTCAAACCTATTCTACGGGATGAGAAAAAAAGGGGATCAAAGACATGCCAATTCCAGCATGTATAATAGATGTGCCATTTGACTTTGGTACACTTTAAGTGGTTGCTGCTACTGTGACAATGTCCAGTACAGGGTGACATCCTCCGCTATTGCTTGCAATAGCAAATCTATATTTTGTCCCGTTTCTTATTAAGTCGCCAAAACGGGTTTTGGAGACTTATTGTTTTGTCCGTTTCTTATTAAGTCGCCAAAACGGGTTTTGGAGACTTTATATTTTGTCCCGTTTCTTATTATTATTATTATTATTATTAAGTCGCCAAAACGGAGTTTTGGAGACTTATTTTGTCCGTTTCTTATTATTATTATTATTATTATTTATTATTATTTATTATTATTAAGTCGCCAAAACGGAGTTTTGGAGACTTATTGTTTTGTCCCGTTTCTTATTATTATTATTCTTATTCTTCTTTTCTAAACCCTTAAACTGTCCTACCATTTTCTTGGAAGCTATAGAGGATGGAAACTTTATATTTTTCTGGGTATTGGTCTGCATCATGGGGTTGCAGAACCCAATGTTCATGATACCAGGGTGTCATCTTGGCATAATTAGGGGCTCAAAGATGGGTGGGGTCAAATTTATTTTACATTTCTTAAATTTGCTACTGTATGTAGAGTAGATGGAATTATGATTACTTTTATGAATATTAAGAGACACATGTCTGCTTCAACATGGAACTTTTTTTTTCAGTAGGGGGTCTCCTTGGCATAATTTGAGGGGGGTTAATTTTCATGGAACATTCTAGAACATCAGTGTTGCATTAATTCTAGAGACATAAAATGTTATATGATGGTATATTATAATGGGTAGCACCATATGCAACAGCAGTTTGACTTTGCAATTTCCAAAATGGCTGCCGTTACCATGGAAACAATGCAAAAAAGGTCAAAATGCTTCAAAAACCTTAAAGTAGCCTTTACTCTCTTAAAATGGTAGGTCAAATCCATTGAAACTTTGATGGTATGTTCCCTCCCATGTACCAATGTGGCATCTGTCATTACATTTTGGGAATGGTCTTTGTAACCATGGAAACCAGCCAAAATTTCAAAAATTTCAGAAATTTCAAAATGCCCCAAACTTGATAAAACTTCACTGAAATGTCAACTGAGATGTGCAGAGTTGCTATTTGTCTTTTGAATTTCAAAATGGCCGCCGTTGCCATGGAAACAACAAAAAATACAAACATAAACTGATTATGCAGTATGGGCTTTTCTCATTGTTGAAGGCCGTACATTGACCTATAGTTGTTAATTTCTGTGTCATTTGGTCTCTTGCGGAGAGTTGTCTCATTGGCAATCATACCACATCTTCTTTTTTATATATAAAACACCTCGTAAATTTGAGGCAAAATTCCGTTATCAAGAGTATGTGCATACGATCAAATACAAATCTGTACTGCAAAACATCTTCTAGAATATGCTAGAAGAAAAAAATATATAATTTGACGTGCTTCTATTCTATACAAAAATCGTGCTGTGAAGAGAAAATCGCCACCGACAGAGAGAGAAACACTAAGAGTACATATTAGTGACATTTCTTTACTTGCATTACGGTACACATCCGTGAATTACACATCTGCTAAAATATACACATTAGCTGAAATCAATCGATGAACGTGTAATTTAATTGTACAAAATAAGATACAAGTATCGTGTGATACGCGAGCTTTTAAAGAACAAAATGAACAGTTAGTATGGCGCTCCGTCAATATATACACATGTTGTCTGTCCAAGGTCCCTCTAAAAGAATATAAATAAGTCCACGATAATATGCTTGCACATCACGTGACGCCACGTTCTTCCTCGCGCGTGGGTCTAATTTTAGATTCTAAAGAATTCCCAAACTATGTATAGAACTCAAACCTATTCTACGGGATGAGAGAAAAAAAAGGGGGGGATCAAAGACATGCCAATTCCAGCATGTATAATAGATGTGCCCTTTGACTTTGGTACACTTTAAGTGGTTGCTGCTACTGTGACAATGTCCAGTACAGGGTGACATCCTCCACTATTGCTTGCAATAGCAAATCTATCTTATTGTTTTTGTCCCGTTTCTTATTAAGTCGCCAAAACGGGTTTTGGAGACTTATTGTTTTTGTCCGTTTCTTATTAAGTCGCCAAAACGGGTTTTGGAGACTTTATATTTTGTCCCGTTTCTTATTATTATTATTATTATTATTAAGTCGCCAAAACGGAGTTTTGGAGACTTATTTTGTCCCGTTTCTTATTATTATTATTATTATTTATTATTATTTATTATTATTAAGTCGCCAAAACGGAGTTTTGGAGACTTAATATTTTATCCCGTTTCTTATTATTATTATTCTTATTCTTCTTTTCTAAACCCTTAAACTGTCCTACCATTTTCTTGGAAGCTATAGAGGATGGAAACTTTATATTTTTCTGGGTATTGGTCTGCATCATGGGGTTGCAGAACCCAATGTTCATGATACCAGGGTGTCATCTTGGCATAATTAGGGGGCTCAAAGATGGGTGGGGTCAAATTTATTTTACATTTCTTAAATTTGCTACTGTATGTAGAGTAGATGGAATTATGATTACTTTTATGAATATTAAGAGACACATGTCTGCTTCAACATGGAACTTTTTTATTTCAGTAGGGGTCTCCTTGGCATAATTTGAGGGGTTAATTTTCATGGAACATTCTAGAACATCAGTGTTGCATTAATTCTAGAGACATAAAATGTTATATGATGGTATATTATAATGGGTAGCACCATATGCAACAGCAGTTTGACTTTGCAATTTCAAAATGGCTGCCGTTACCATGGAAACAATGCAAAAAGGTCAAAATGCTTCAAAAACTTAAAGTAGCCTTTACTCTCTTAAAATGGTAGGTCAAATCCATTGAAACTTTGATGGTATGTTCCTCCCATGTACCAATGTGGCATCTGTCATTACATTTTGGGAATGGTCTTTGTAACCATGGAAACCAGCCAAAATTTCAAAAATTTCAGAAATTTCAAAATGCCCCAAACTTGATAAAACTTCACTGAAATGTCAACTGAGATGTGCAGAGTTGCTATTTGTCTTTTGAATTTCAAAATGGCCGCCGTTGCCATGGAAACAACAAAAATACAAACATAAACTGATTATGCAGTATGGGCTTTTCTCATTGTTGAAGGCCGTACATTGACCTATAGTTGTTAATTTCTGTGTCATTTGGTCTCTTGCGGAGAGTTGTCTCATTGGCAATCATACCACATCTTCTTTTATATATAAAACACCTCGTAAATTTGAGGCAAAATTCCGTTATCAAGAGTATGTGCATACGATCAAATACAAATCTGTACTGCAAAACATCTTCTAGAATATGCTAGAAGAAAAAAATATATAATTTAACGTGCTTCTATTCTATACAAAATCGTGCTGTGAGAGAAAATCGCCACCGACAGAGAGAAACACTAAGAGTACATATTAGTGACATTTCTGTACTTGCATTACACATACGTGAATTACACACCTGCTAAAATATACACATTAGCTGAAATCAATCGATGAACGTGTAATTCAATTGTACAAAATAAGATACAAGTATCGTGTGATACGCGAGCTATTAAAGAACAAAATGAACAGTTAGTATGGCGCTCCGTCAATATATACACATGTTGTCTGTCCAAGGTCCCTCTAAAAGAATATAAATAAGTCCACGATAATATACTTGCACATCACGTGACGCCACGTTCTTCCTCGCGCGTGGGTCTAATTTTAGATTCTAAAGAATTCCCAAACTATGTATAGAACTCAAACCTATTCTACGGGATGAGAAAAAAAAGGGGGATCAAAGACATGCCAATTCCAGCATGTATAATAGATGTGCCATTTGACTTTGGTACACTTTAAGTGGTTGCTGCTACTGTGACAATGTCCAGTACAGGGTGACATCCTCCGCTATTGCTTGCAATAGCAAATCTATTTTTGTCCGTTTCTTATTAAGTCGCCAAAACGGGTTTTGGAGACTTATTGTTTTGTCCCGTTTCTTATTAAGTCGCCAAAACGGAGTTTTGGAGACTTTATATTTGTCCCGTTTCTTTATTATTATTATTATTATTAAGTCGCCAAAACGGAGTTTTGGAGACTTATTATTTTGTCCCGTTTCTTATTATTATTATTATTATTTATTATTATTTATTATTATTAAGTCGCCAAAACGGAGTTTTGGAGACTTATTTTGTCCGTTTCTTATTAAGTCGCCAAAACGGGTTTTGGAGACTTTATATTTTGTCCCGTTTCTTATTATTATTATTATTATTATTATTATTATTCTTCTTAACCCTAATTTGTCCGACCATTTCTTCCAAGCCTTAACTGATGGAAACTTTATATTTGGTATGATGTTGGGGAGTATCCCTAGGTGTGCATTCGCTATTTTTATTTCAAATGGGGTCAACTTGGCACTTTTGGGGGCCGGAACATGGGTGGGGTCATTTTTCGACTATTGATTCGCTACTGGTAGAACCTTTAAGTTTTGTGTAATACAAGAGACCGATGTCCAGGTGTCCATTCCACATTTTTTATTTCAGCCCAGGGTCATCTTGGCATTATTTTAGGGGTCAATTTTCATGGAACATTCTAGAACAATAGTCATGTGATTAGTCATGTGATAGTGTTGAATTATTCCTATGTACTTTTTATGTTATGTAATGATAGATTATTACAGGTAGCACCATATGTAGCTGTAATTCGACTTTGGAATTTTTAAAATGGCCGCCGTTACCATGGAAACTGCAAAAATGTGAAAATTTTTAAAAATGCTTCAAATTTAATGAAATTTTACAGAGATGTTAACGAGTGTATGTAGATTTGGAATTTGACTTTGGAATTTCCAAAATGGCCGCCGTTGCCATGGAAACAACAAAAATGCGAAAAATCTAGATTTGGTCCAATCTTTATGAAACTTGACAGTAATGTGACCTGTCTTATGTAGATGTGGCATTTGACTTTGGAATTTCAAAATGGCCACCGTAACCATGGAAACATGAATGCCTAAATTTGAAAATTGGTCCAATTTTATGAAACTTGTTAGTAATGTGACCTGTCATGTGTAGATGTGCTATCCGACTATGAAATTTCAAAATGGCTGCCGTTACCATGGAAACAGCAGAACAATGGTTGGGGCCGTTTGGCGACTTTTGTGTTAGCATCCTAACACAGGATTACTTGTTAAGTCATAAAACGGAGTTTTGAGACTTATTGTTTTGTACCGTTTCTTATTAAGTCGCCAAAACGGAGTTTTGGAGACTTTATGTTTTGTCCCGTTTCTTATTATTATTATTATTATTATTATTATTATTCTTCTTAACCCTAATTTGTCCGACCATTTTCTTCCAAGCCTTAAATGATGGAAACTTTATATTTGGTATGATGTTGGGGTAGTATCCCTAGGGGTGCATTCACTATTTTTTATTTCAAATGGGGGTCAACTTGGCACTTTTTGGGGGCCGGGACATGGGTGGGGTCATTTTTCGACTATTGATTCGCTACTGGTAGAACCTTTAAGTTTTGTGTAATACAAGAGACCGATGTCCAGGTGTCCATTCCACATTTTATTTCAGCCCGGGGTCATCTTGGCATTATTTTAGGGGGTCAATTTTCATGGAACATTCTAGAACAATAGTCATGTGATTAGTCATGTGATAGTGTTGAATTATTCCTATGTACTTTTTATGTTATATAATGATAGATTATTACAGGTAGCACCATATGTAGCTGTAATTCGACTTTGGAATTTTTAAAATGGCCGCCGTTACCATGGAAACTGCAAAATGTGAAAATTTTTAAAATGCTTCAAATTTAATGAAATTTTACAGAGATGTCAACAAGTGTATGTAGATTTGGAATTTGACTTTGGAATTTCCAAAATGGCCGCCGTTGCCATGGAAACAACAAAATGCGAAAAATCTAGATTTGGTCCAATCTTTATGAATCTTGACAGTAATGTGACCTGTCATGTGTAGATGTGCAATCCGACTTTGGAATTTTCAAAATGGCTGCCGTTACCATGGAAACTGCAAAATGTCAAAAATTCAAAATGCTCCAAACTTAATTAAACTTTACACAAATGTTGACTGTCTTAAGTAGATGTGGCATTTGTCTTAGGAATTTCAAAATGGCCACCGTAACCATGGAAACACGAATGCCTTAATTTGAAAATTTGTCCAATTTTATAAAACTTGTTAGTAATGTGACCTGTCATGTGTAGATGTGCTATCCGACTATGAAATTTCAAAATGCCTGCCGTTACCATGGAAACAGCAGAACAATGGTTGGGGGCCGTTTTGGCGACTTTTGTGTTAGCATCCTAACACAGGATTACTTGTTATTAAGTCGCCAAAACGGAGTTTTGGAGACTTATTGTTTTTGTCCCGTTTCTTATTATTATTATTATTATTATTATTCTTATTCTTCTTTTTCTAAACCCTTAAACTGTCCTACCATTTTCTTGGAAGCTATAGAGGATGGAAACTTTATATTTTTTCTGGGTATGGGTCTGCATCATGGGGGTTGCAGAACCCAATGTTCATGATACCAGGGTGTCATCTTGGCATAATTAGGGGGGCTCAAAGATGGGTGGGGTCAAATTTATTTTACATTTCTTAAATTTGCTACTGTATGTAGAGTAGATGGAATTATGATTACTTTTATGAATATTAAGAGATACATGTCTGCTTCAACATGGAACTTTTTATTTCAGTAGGGGTCTCCTTGGCATAATTTGAGGGGGGTGAATTTTCATGGAACATTCTAGAACAATAGTCATGTGATTAGTCATGTGATAGTGTTGAATTATTCCTATGTACTTTTATGTTATATAATGATAGATTATTACAGGTAGCACCATATGTAGCTGTAATTCGACTTTGGAATTTTAAAATGGCCGCCGTTACCATGGAAACTGCAAAATGTGAAAATTTTAAAAATGCTTCAAATTTATGAAATTTTACAGATATGTTAACGAGTGTATGTAGATTTGGAATTTGACTTTGGAATTTCCAAAATGGCCGCCGTTGCCATGGAAACAACAAAATGCGAAAATCTAGATTTGGTCCAATCTTTATGAAAGTTGACAGTAATGTGACCTGTCATGTGTAGATGTGCCATCCGACTTTGGAATTTTCAAAATGGCTGCCGTTACCATGGAAACTGCAAAAATGTCAAAAATTCAAAATGCTTCAAACTTAATGAAACTTTACACAAATGTTGACTGTCTTATGTAGATGTGGCATTTGACTTTGGAATTTCAAAATGGCCACCGTAACCATGGAAACACGAATGCCTAAATTTGAAAATTGGTCCAATTTTATGAAACTTGTGAGTAATGTGACCTGTCATGTGTAGATGTGTTATCCGACTATGAAATTTCAAAATGGCTGCCGTTACCATGGAAACAGCAGAACAATGGTTGGGGCCGTTTGGCGACTTTTGTGTTAGCATCCTAACACAGGATTACTTATTATTATTATTATTATTCTTATTCTTCTTTTCTAAACCCTTAAACTGTCCTACCATTTTCTTGGAAGCTATAGAGGATGGAAACTTTATATTTTTCTTGGTATGGGTCTGCATCATGGGGTTGCAGAACCCAATGTCCATGATACCAGGGTGTCATCTTGGCATAATTAGGGGCTCAAAGATGGGTGGGGTCAAATTTTTTCACATTTCTTAAATTTGCTACTGTATGTAGAGTAGATGGAATTATGATTACTATTATGAATATTTAGAGACTCATGTCTGCTTCAATATGGAACTTATTTTATTTCAGTTGGGGTCTCCTTGGCATAATTTTAGGGGTGAATTTTCATGGAACATTCCAGAACATCAATGTTAAATTTATTCTAGAGACATTAAATGGTATATGATGGTATATAATTATGGAGAGAACAATTTGCATCAGCAATTCGACTTTGGAATTTTTAAAATGGCGGCCGTTACCATGGAAACAGCAAAATTATGAAAAATTTCAAAATGCTTCAAATTTAATGAAACTTATAACAAATGTTGCCTAGATTATGTAGACCTGACTTTTGAGTTTAGAATTTCCAAAATGGCCGCCGTTGCCATGGAAACTGCTAAAATGTGAAAAATTTCAAAATGGTTCAAAATTGATGAAATTTAAAACAAACATTGCCTAGCATGTGTAAACATGACTTTTGCCACTAAAATTTTCAAAATGGCCGCCGTAACCATGGAAACAGCATAAATGTGAAAAGGTCAATTTACTTTAAATATAATGACACATTTCTCAAATGTTAAGTAGCACTATGGATACTGCAGAAGAAAGAATTGGGGTCCGTTTTGGCGACTTTTGTGTTAGCATCCTAACACAGGATTACTAGTTATTATTATTCTTATTCTTCTTTTTCTAAACCCTTAAACTGTCCTACCATTTTCTTGGAAGCTATAGAGGATGGAAACTTTATATTTTTCTGGGTATTGGTCTGCATCATGGGGTTGCAGAACCCAATGTTCATGATACCAGGTGTCATCTTGGCATAATTAGGGGGCTCAAAGATGGGTGGGGTCAAATTTATTTTACATTTCTTAAATTTGCTACTGTATGTAGAGTAGATGGAATTATGATTACTTTTATGAATATTAAGAGACACATGTCTGCTTCAACATGGAACTTTTTATTTCAGTAGGGGTCTCCTTGGCATAATTTGAGGGGTTAATTTTCATGGAACATTCTAGAACATCAGTGTTGCATTAATTCTAGAGACATAAAATGTTATATGATGGTATATTATAATGGGTAGCACCATATGCAACAACAGTTTGACTTTGCAATTTCAAAATGGCTGCCGTTACCATGGAAACAATGCAAAAAGGTCAAAATGCTTCAAAAACCTTAAAGTAGCCTTTACTCTCTTAAAATGGTAGGTCAAATCCATTGAAACTTTGATGGTATGTTCCTCCATGTACCAATGTGGCATCTGTCATTACATTTTGGGAATGGTCTTTGTAACCATGGAAACCAGCCAAAATTTCAAAAATTTCAGAAATTTCAAAATGCCCCAAACTTGATAAAACTTCACTGAAATGTCAACTGAGATGTGCAGAGTTGCTATTTGTCTTTTGAATTTCAAAATGGCCGCCGTTGCCATGGAAACAACAAAAATACAAACATAAACTGATTATGCAGTATGGGCTTTTCTCATTGTTGAAGGCCGTACATTGACCTATAGTTGTTAATTTCTGTGTCATTTGGTCTCTTGCGGAGAGTTGTCTCATTGGCAATCATACCACATCTTCTTTTTTATATATAAAACACCTCGTAAATTTGAGGCAAAATTCCGTTATCAAGAGTATGTGCATACGATCAAATACAAATCTGTACTGCAAAGCATCTTCTAGAATATGCTAGAAGAAAAAATATATAATTTGACGTGCTTCTATTCTATACAAAAATCGTGCTGTGAAGAGAAAATCGCCACCGACAGAGAGAGAAACACTAAGAGTACATATTAGTGACATTTCTGTACTTGCATTACAGTACACATCCGTGAATTACACATCTGCTAAAATATACACATTAGCTGAAATCAATCGATGAACGTGTAATTTAATTGTACAAAATAAGATACAAGTATCGTGTGATACGCGAGCTATTAAAGAACAAAATGAACAGTTAGTATGGCGCTCCGTCAATATATACACATGTTGTCTGTCCAAGGTCCCTCTAAAAGAATATAAATAAGTCCACGATAATATACTTGCACATCACGTGACGCCACGTTCTTCCTCGCGCGTGGGTCTAATTTTAGATTCTAAAGAATTCCCAAACTATGTATAGAACTCAAACCTATTCTACGGGATGAGAAAAAAGGGGGATCAAAGACATGCCAATTCCAGCATGTATAATAGATGTGCCATTTGACTTTGGTACACTTTAAGTGGTTGCTGCTACTGTGACAATGTCCAGTACAGGGTGACATCCTCCGCTATTGCTTGCAAAAGCAAAACTAGTTAAGTCGCCAAAACGGAGTTTTGGAGACTTATTGTTTTGTCCCGTTTCTTATTATTAAGTCGCCAAAACGGAGTTTTGGAGACTGTATATGTTTGTCCGTTTCTTATTATTAAGTCGCCAAAACGGAGTTTTGGAGACTTTATATTTCTCCGTTTCTTATTTAGTCGCCAAAACGGAGTTTTGGAGACTTTATATTTTGTCCCGTTTCTTATTATATTATTATGTCACCCGATCGACAATGTCGGGTGACATATTGCTTCCTCTGTTTCTTTGTTATTATTATTCTTATTCTTCCAATGATTTTTGTCCGGCAGATTTTTGGAGCCAATGGAACCAATCTTAATGATAGTTAACTATAATGAGGAACACAAAATTTCGGGTTGCAGTAGGTCTTAAGAACATAAAAAATGGCTGCCGTTACCATGGAAACGGAATAAATGTGAAAAAATCAAGTTTTTGGTTTTGGTGAATTATTTGGATATGCTTAAACTTAGAATCATTATATTTTAATACAATGTAGGTGCCCACTATATACTGGTTTTGGATGATTTTGGCAATCATTGGAACTACTGTGTTGCCATGGAAACTACACCAAAAATTTCAAAAATTTCAAAATGCTCCAAATTTAATGAAACTTCACAGTAACGATGAGCAACATTGTTAAATGTGCAATTTGGCATTGGAATTTCGAAAATGTCTGCCGTTACCATGGAAACAATGCAAAATAGGTCAAAATGCTCCAAAAACCTAAAAGTAGCATTTACTTTCTTAAAATGGTAGGTCAAATCGATTGAACTTTTGATGGTATGTTCCCTCCCATGTACCAATGTGGTATCTGCCATTTAATTTTGGGAATGGTCTCTGTTACCATAGGAACCATCAAAAATGTCAAAAATTTCAAAAATTTCAAAATGCTTCAAAATTTATGAAACTTAATATGATTGTTGACTGGCAAGTCTGGATGAGACTTTTGACTTTGGAATTTCCAAAATGGCCAGCGTTGCCATGGAAACTGCAAAAATGTCAAAATTTTTCAAAATGCTTTGAAATTAATGAAACTTAATATTATGTTAACTGGCAAGTATAGATGAGACTTTTGACTTTAAAATTTTCAAAATGGCTGCCGTTGCCATGGAAACGACAAAAATGTGAAAATTTTTAAAATGTTCTGAATGTACTGAAAATTTACAGGAGATGTTTAGCCATGCATATATGTGCATTCACTGTTAATTTTTTTTGAAATGGCTGCCGCATAGTGGCAATGGGGGAAGGGTGACATCCGCTATTGCTTGCAATGGCAAATCTAGTTATTATTATTATTATTATTATTATTATTATTATTATTATTATTCTTAACCCTAATTTGTCCGACCATTTTCTTCCAAGCCTTAAATGATGGAAACTTTATATTTATTACAGGTAGCACCATATGTAGCTGTAAATTGACTTTGGAATTTTTAAAATGGCCGCCGTTACCATGGAAACTGCAAAAATGTGGAAATTTTTTAAAAAGCTTCAAATTTAATGAAATTTTACAGAGATGTTAACGAGTGTATGTAGATTTGGAAATTGACTTTGGAATTTCCAAAATGGCCGCCGTTGCCATGGAAACAAGAAAAATGCGAAAAATCTAGATATGGTCCAATCTTTATCAAACTTGACAGTAATGTGACCTGTCATGTATAGATGTGCCATCTGACTTTGGAATTTTCAAAATGGCTGCCGTTACCATGGAAACTGCAAAAATGTCAAAAAATTCAAAATGCTTCAAACTTAATGAAACTTTACACAAATGTTGACTGTCTTATGTAGATGTGGCATTTGACTTCAGAATTTCAAAATGCCAACCGTAACCATGGAAACATGATGCCTAAATTTGAAAATTGGTCCAATTTTATGAAACTTGTAAGTAATGTGACCTGTCAGGTGTAGGTGCTATCTGACTATGAAATTTCAAAATGGCTGCCGTTACCATGGAAACAGCAGAACAATGGTTGGGGCCGTTTGGCGACTTTTGTGTTAGCATCCTAACACAGGATTACTTGTTATTATTAAGTCGCCAAAACGGAGTTTTGAGACTTATTGTTTTGTCCCGTTTCTTATTATTATTATTATTATTATTATTCTTATTCTTCTTTTCTAAACCCTTAAACTGTCCTACCATTTTCCTGGAAGCAGTAGAGGATGGAAACTTTATATTTTTCTGGGTTTGGGTCTGCATTATGGGGTTGCAGAACCCAATGTCCATGATACCAGGGTGTCATCTTGGCATAATTAGGGGGGCTCAAAGATGGGTGGGGTCAAATTTATTTTACATTTCTTAAATTTGCTACTGTATATAGAGTAGATGGAATTATGATTACTTTTATGAATATTAAGGGACACATGTCTGCTTCAACATGGAACTTTTTATTTCATTAGGGGTCTCCTTGGCATAATTTAAGGGGTGAATTTTCATGGAACATTCTAGAACATCAGTGTTGAATTAATTCTAGAGACATAACATGTTATATGATGGTATATTATAATGGGTAGCACCATATGCAGCAGGATTTTGACTTTGGAATTTTTAAAATGGCCGCGGTTACCATGGAAACAGCAAAAATGTGAAAAATATCAAAATGCTTCAAACTTAATGAAACTTAACACAAATGTTGATTAGCATATATAGATGTGTCATTTGACTTTAGAATTTCCAAAATGACCGCCGTTACCATGGAAACTGCAAAAATGTGAAAATTTTTAAAATGCTTCAAACTTAATAAAACTTTACACAAATGTTACCTGGCATATGTAGAAGTGGTATTTGACTCTGAAATTTCCAAAATGGCCGCCGTTACCATGGAAACTACAAAATGTGATTTTTTAAATGCTTTAAGCTGAATGAAACTTTACACAAATGTTAACTGGCATATGATGATGTGCTATTTAACTTTGGAATTTCCAAAATGGCTGCCGCTACCATGGATACCGCAGAAAAATGATTGGGGGTCCGTTTTGGCGACTTTTGTGTTAGCATCCTAACACAGGATTACTAGTTAAGTCGCCAAAACGGAGTTTTGGAGACTTATTGTTTTTGTCCCGTTTCTTATTATTAAGTCGCCAAAACGGAGTTTTGGAGACTTATTGTTTTGTCCCGTTTCTTATTATTATTATTATTATTATTATTCTTATTCTTCTTTTCTAAACCCTTAAACTGTCCTACCATTTTCTTGGAAGCTATAGAGGATGGAAACTTTATATTTTTCTGGGTATGGGTCTGCATCATGGGGGTTGCAGAACCCAATGTTCATGATACCAGGGTGTCATCTTGGCATAATTAGGGGGGCTCAAAGATGGGTGGGGTCAAATTTATTTTACATTTCTTAAATTTGCTACTGTATGTAGAGTAGATGGAATTATGATTACTTTTATGAATATTAAGAGACACATGTCTGCTTCAACATGGAACTTTTTTTAGTTCAGTAGGGGGTCTCCTTGGCATAATTTGAGGGGGGTGAATTTTCATGGAACATTCCAGAACATCAATGGTAAATTTATTCTTGAGACATTTAATGCTATATGATGGTATATAATTATGGAGAGAACAAATTGCAGCAATACTTTGACTTTGGAATTTCAAAAATGGCCGCCGTCACCATGGAAACAGCAAAAATATGAATAACTTCAAAATGCTTCAAATTTAATGAAACGTATAACAAATGTTGCCTAGCTTATGTAGACTTGACTTTTGAGTTTGGAATTTCCAAAATGGCCGCCGTTGCCATGGAAACTGCTAAAATGTCAAACATTTCAGAATGCTTCAAAATTGATGAAACTTAAAACAAATGTTGCCTAGCATATCTGCACTTGACATTTGAATTTGGAATTTCAAAATGGCCGCCGTTACCATGGAAATGGCTCAAATGTAAAACAATCAAAATTCTTCAAATTTAATGAAACTTTACACATACGTTATCTGGCGTCATGGATACCGCAGAACAATGATTTGGGGTCCGTTTGGCGACTTTTGTGTTAGCATCCTAACACAGGATTACTAGTTATTATTATTATTATTATTCTTATTCTTCTTTTTCTAAACCCTTAAACTGTCCTACCATTTTCTTGGAAGCTATAGAGGATGGAAACTTTATATTTTTCTGGGTATGGGTCTGCATCATGGGGTTGCAGAACCCAATGTTCATGATACCAGGGTGTCATCTTGGCATAATTAGGGGCTCAAAGATGGGTGGGGTCAAATTTATTTTACATTTCTTAAATTTGCTACTGTATGTAGAGTAGATGGAATTATGATTACTTTTATGAATATTAAGAGACACATGTCTGCTTCAACATGGAACTTTTTATTTCAGTAGGGGTCTCCTTGGCATAATTTGAGGGGGTGAATTTTCATGGAACATTCTAGAACAATAGTCATGTGATTAGTCATGTGATAGTGTTGAATTATTCCTATGTACTTTTTATGTTATATAATGATAGAATATTACAGGTAGCACCATATGTAGCTGTAATTCGACTTTGGAATTTTAAAATGGCCGCCGTTACCATGGAAACTGCAAAATGTGAAATTTTTTAAAATGCTTCAAATTTAATGAAATTTTACAGATATGTTAACGAGTGTATGTAGATTTGGAATTTGACTTTGGAATTTCCAAAATGGCCACCGTTGCCATGGAAACAACAAAATGCGAAAAATCTAGATTTGGTCCAACCTTTATGAAAGTTGACAGTAATGTTACCTGTCATGTGTAGATGTGCCATCCGACTTTGGAATTTTCAAAATGGCTGCCGTTACCATGGAAACTGCAAAATGTCAAAAATTCAAAATGCTTCAAACTTAATGAAACTTTACACAAATGTTGACTGTATTATGTAGATGTGGCATTTGACTTTGGAATTTCAAAATGGCCACCGTAACCATGGAAACACGAATGCCTAAATTTGAAAATTGTTCCAATTTTATGAAACTTGTAAGTAATGTGACCTGTCATGTGTAGATGTGCTATCCGACAATGAAATTTCAAAATGGCTGCCGTTACCATGGAAACAACAGAACAATGGTTGGGGCCGTTTTGGCGACTTTTGTGTTAGCATCCTAACACAGGATTACTTGTTATTATTATTATTATTCTTAACCCTAATTTGTCCGACCATTTTCTTCCAAGCCTTTAATGATGGAAACTTTATATTTGGTATGATGTTGGGGTAGTATCCTAGGGTGCATTCGCTATTTTCTATTTCAAATGGGGTCAACTTGGCACTTTTGGGGCCGGAACATGGGTGGGGTCATTTTCGACTATTGATTCGTTACTGGTAGAACCTTTAAGTTTTGTGTAATACAAGAGACCGATGTCCAGGTGTCCATTCCACATTTTTATTTCAGCCGGGGTCATCTTGGCATTATTTTAGGGGGTCAATTTTCATGGAACATTCTAGAACAATAGTCATGTGATTAGTCATGTGATAGTGTTGAATTATTCCTATGTACTTTTTATGTTATATAATGATAAATTATTACAGGTAGCACCATATGTAGCTGTAATTGGACTTTGGAATTTTTAAAATGGCCGCCGTTACCATGGAAACTGCAAAAATGTGAAAAAATTTTAAAATGCTTCAAATTTAATGAAATTTCACAGAGATGTTAACGAGTATATGTAGATTTGGAATTTGACTTTGGAATTTCCAAAATGGCCGCCGTTGCCATGGAAACAACAAAAATACGAAAAATCTAGATTTGGTCCAATCTTTATGAAACTTGACAGTAATGTGACCTGTCATGTGTAGATGTGCCATCCGACTTTGGAATTTTCAAAATGGCTGCCGTTACCATGGAAACTGCAAAAAATGTCAAAAAATTAAAAATGCTTCAAACTTAATGAAACTTTACACAAATGTTGACTGTCTTATGTAGATGTGGCATTTGACTTTGGAATTTCCAAAATGGCCACCGTAACCATGGAAACACGAATGCCTAAATCTTGAAAATTGGTCCAATTTTGATGAAACTTGTAAGTAATGTGACCTGTCATGTGTAGATGTGCTATCCGACTATGAAATTTCAAAATGGCTGCCGTTACCATGGAAACAGCAGAACAATGGTTGGGGCCGTTTTGGCGACTTTTGTGTTAGCATCCTAACACAGGATTACTTGTTATTATTATTCTTCTTAACCCTAATTTGTCCGACCATTTTCTTCCAAGCCTTAAATGGTGGAAACTTTATATTGGTATGATGTTGGGGTAGTATCCCTAGGGTGCATTCGCTATTTTTATTTCAAATGGGGTCAACTTGGCACTTTTGGGGGCCGGAACATGGGTGGGGTCATTTTCGACTATTGATTCGCTACTGGTAGAACCTTAAAGTTTTGTGTAATACAAGAGACCGATGTCCAGGTGTCCATTCCACATTTTTATTTCAGCCCAGGGTCATCTTGGCATTATTTTAGGGGTCAATTTTATGGAACATTCTAGAACAATAGTCATGTGATTAGTCATGTGATAGTGTTGAATTATTCCTATGTACTTTTTATGTTATATAATGATAGATTATTACAGGTAGCACCATATGTAGCTGTAATTCGACTTTGGAATTTTAAAATGGCCGCCGTTACCATGGAAACAGCAAAATGTAATTTTTTTAAAATGCTTCAAATTTAATGAAATTTTACAGAGATGTTAACGAGTGTATGTAGATTTGGAATTTGACTTTGGAATTTCCAAAATGGCCGCCGTTGCCATGGAAACAACAAAAATGCGAAAAATCTAGATTTGGTCCAATCTTTATGAAACTTGACAGTAATGTGACCTGTCATGTGTAGATGTGCCATCCGACTTTGGAATTTTCAAAATGGCTGCCGTTACCATGGAAACTGCAAAAATGTCAAAAAATTCAAAATGCTTCAAACTTAATGAAACTTTACACAAATGTTGACTGTCTTATGTAGATGTGGCATTTGACTTTGGAATTTCAAAATGGCCGCCGTAACCATGGAATCACGAATGCCTAAATTTGAAAATTGGTCCAATTTTATGAAACTTGTAAGTAATGTAACCTGTCATGTGTAGATGTGCTATCCGACTATGAAATTTCAAAATGGCTGCCGTTACCATGGAAACAGCAGAACAATGGTTGGGGGCCGTTTGGCGACTTTTGTGTTAGCATCCTAACACAGGATTACTTGTTATTATTATTATTCTTAACCCTAATTTGTCCGACCATTTTCTTCCAAGCCTTAAATGATGGAAACTTTATATTTGGTATGATGATGGGATAGTATCCTAGGGTGCATTCACTATTTTTATTTCAAATGGGGTCAACTTGGCACTATTTGGGGCCGGAACAAGGTGTGGTCATTTTCAACTATTGATTCGCTACTGGTAGAACCTTTAAGTTTTGTGTAATACAAGAGACCGATGTCCAGGTGTCCATTCCACATTTTTTATTTCAGCCGGGGTCATCTTGGCATTATTTTAGGGGTCAATTTTCATGGAACATTCTAGAACAATAGTCATGTGATTAGTCATGTGATAGTGTTGAATTATTCCTATGTACTTTTATGTTATATAATGATAGATTATTACAGGTAGCACCATATGTAGCTGTAATCCGACTTTGGAATTTTAAAATGGCCGCCGTTACCATGGAAACTGCAAAAATGTGAAAATTTTAAAATGCTTCAAATTTAATGAAATTTTACAGAGATGTTAACGAGTGTATGTAGATTTGGAATTTGACTTTGAAATTTCCAAAATGGCCGTCGTTGCCATGGAAACAACAAAATGCGAAAAATCTAGATTTGGTCCAATCTTTATGAAACTTGACAGTAATGTGACCTGTCATGTGTAGATGTGCCATCCGACTTTGGAATTTTCAAAATGGCTGCCGTTACCATGGAAACTGCAAAAATCTCAAAAATCTCAAAATGCTCCAAACTTAATGAAACTTTACACAAATGTTGACTGTCTTATGTAGATGTGGCATTTGACTTTGGAATTTCCAAAATGGCCACCGTAACCATGGAAACACGAATAACTAAATTTGAAAATTGGTCCAATTTTTATGAAACTTGTGAGTAATGTGACCTGTCACGTGTAGATGTGATATCCGACTTTGAAATTTCAAAATGGCTGCCGTTACCATGGAAACAGCAAAACAATGGTAGGGGCCGTTTGGCGACTTTTGTGTTAGCATCTTACACAGGATTACTTGTATTTGTATTGTTTCTGTG
The DNA here is from genome assembly GCA_017311375.1 of Mytilus coruscus. Taxonomy (NCBI): domain Eukaryota; kingdom Metazoa; phylum Mollusca; class Bivalvia; order Mytilida; family Mytilidae; genus Mytilus; species Mytilus coruscus. The sequence goes on along the minus strand of CM029595.1, from coordinate 79,046,539 downwards.
TTTGTTTTAATATTTGTATTGTTTCTGTGTTTGTTTTAATATGTGTATTGTTTCTGTGTTTTACAGTTGGACTTTTGGGCTAAATTAATGTTAAAGGCTCACTTAATGTGAATTTGAACTGAAGAGCAACAACAAAAGCGATGTTTCTTCTTTGTTGTTTTACATGCGTGTAGTGATTAAGTATCAGGAATTTATACACTTTTTTTTCTTTATTTTGCATTCCGTATTTGTGGAGTACCTTTTTAACCATACATGTCCGTTGAAGACTGTTCTTGATTAATTAGGTATGAACTTTTTAGGGTCATGAGATCAAATATACAGGTGTGAAAGTATCAAGGCTCGTCTCACAAAGCCCTAGCAACTATTCTTACTTTAGGGTGTGGTGTCTCTGTTGGTTTCCTGGAATGTTTAAAAACACAGCTGCGTCCGTTTAGGCTGGGCAAATACACATTTTCCACCTTTAGGGGCATACAATTATACAAGCACCATGATACACAATAATTTATTGTGAAATAATTATCAAAGTGGGAACCCTCCAAGGGTGACATGGGAATAGAAATATGGTCACTTAGGTCTTCTTCCAGCCGGCAGTAAAACCCTTATCAATGTGGGCGTCCGTTTTTCTATGCGGGATGTACAAGTACGCAGCCACATCCGGTCAGAATGAGGACGTTAATGGCCTATTGCAAGGCAAAATTTCTGTCCCTAACTTATATACCCTCATTTTCTAGTGGTAGTCCAAATTTCCCTACCTCCATCCCGGACGGCCTGTATAACAGGACCTATTATTGTATTTATTGCCACGTTTAATATGTTCTCGTTCTGAACGTGCATGTAATATTTACCACTGGACATTAAGCAACCAACAATCAATCAATCAGTTATCTCATAAATCTAAGTGGGATGTTTGGACTGTGAAACCATTAAACTAAATTTTTGTATTACAAGTTGAAATAGTATATTTGCCAATTCCGTAATTAACCCTGTAATAGGAGACCCATTAGAACAATTTGTTTGCCTCAGGAGGGATATACATTTTCGTTGACAATGCGCAGCTAGAGGAAAGAGTAAATTTATATGAGTGTAATGTGTGTAATCGTCAAGTTTTTCAAATCTTTTACTTATATTTAATCTTTAATTAGCTAAAACTTTTTACATATTATAGTTATTTTTCATCAAAAGTGGTTAAAACGCCTGTATATCATTTTCAACACTTATCATGCTTTGCATGGGCAACCGTGTACAATTTACAAAGGGAAACAACTTGTGTTCAAAGTAGTTAATTGTAACATAATCAGATCGGTAATCGGCAAATATACTTATAAGACTATGACAGTATAGCGTCAATTGAAGAGATTTTATACCACAAAACAAGCCACTTGATATAATTATGACAATGATTAGTAAAGAGTAAAACATTAAGCTTCGGTACTTTAATTGGTTTTTTTTTTCTTATTCTCAAATGTGCCAACTTCTGCAACTATTGATTAATTATATAAAAAAAAAATAAGTAAACACTTTCTTCGAGTCGTCCGAAAAAGGAACTCAACTTGTACTTTATTTACATATCGAACTTACTGAAATACGTATAATGCATTCATGATGGAGGACGAAACATTTTTAAAGTTGCCTTCTTTTAACAACAAAAAAATCAAATACATTAAGGTTGGGGTTGTTAACACATAGGCAAAAGATTTCGATTTCAAAACTCATATGTTGAAGAGAAACAAACAACGCCATTTCAAAAAAAAACGACAAAAAAAGAAAACAAGTCCATCAAACACTAAATAGAAAACAAAAAGCTGAGCAACACGAATATCACCAAATAAATGAGGCAATCTCAGGTGCTCTGGAAGGGTAAGCACATTTGGCATCCGTCATCTTTCTCTTGGTAAGTAGGAACAGAGTACGGGATTGTGTTAACCAGGCGCGGATCCAGCCATTTTGAAAAGGTGGAGATCCAACCCCCGGAACACCGTTCACATTATAAACTAGACAAAGTGATGCCCCCGCACTCCACTCTGAAGTAACTGTATTATAACAAAGTCAATATAGGGCTTTCTTTGAGATATTTTTGTGTCTGCGAGACACAAATGATGCCCCCGCAAATGCAAAGTGTTATTTTAAAATACATAAAGTTGAGCAAGGGAGCACATAGGTCTATGGTTCACTGTAGGAGGAGTTATCCGGAAACGCTATGCACCTCTTATGCAAGTAAATACTCCAAAAAATGGAGTTCAACTAACTCCCAAAAGAGCAAATATTAATAAAAATCAAAACCCTGACCACATGCTAATCTTCAATATATGTACAAACAGCCAGCAAAGTGAAAACTTCCTAGCATTCAAACTGTAGGAGGAGTTATCTGGAATAGCTATATATCCATAATGGGACGGACGGACGGAAGGACAGGCAGGTGTAAACAAATATCCCCCCAACTTTCAGTTGCGGGGGCATAAAAAATGAAAACAGGGGGGATTCCAACACCCAGAACCCCCCCCCCCCCCTTCCCTTTAGGTCTACCAATAGTTACGACAATTGGAGCATACCGGTATCCGTAGTTATCTGTGATTTAAGATTTCAAGATTTGGCCTAATAGGATCTGCTTAAAGAAACAGCAAAATATAATACTGTTCTTCATCTGATTATTGTTTTGAAGAAAGAGACAAATTTTAACAAAAATATAGAACAAACTTTTTTAACATATTTTTTTATTCAAAACAATTATATATATACATATAATTTATCCCCTCAATGGGCATTTATTTGGGCTGTTAATTGTTTATGTAAGTTATCTGTGTCAACGGACGTATGACCAGAAAACGATAGATATAATACCTCGATTGACAACGGACCAATAAACATAAAAAGTTTAACTTAACGATTATATTATATCATTTCTTTTATCACAGATACTATGACGATAATTTCGGTTCAAATTAAACAAAAAAATAAATAGTACATTTAAGAATATAATAGTTGCGTTTATTTTTTGAATGCATGAAATAATTGTCCACAAGCCTCGCAACATGGTACAAAACAGCAGTTAATTATTGTAGCATAGATTCTCTGGCAAATTCCGCAGTTGATTTCGATGATTTTCATGCATGGAGAAATTATCCAGATATGGTAGAAAGCGATAATAGCAAATTCACATCCCCATTCAGCAGCAATAAAGATACCGTAGACAATGGTCAGAATGTTGTAACAAAGCAGCTTCCAGCAGTCGAAACATTTGGCTGATATTTTCCATACGCAATCGATACTGTGTACCCCATCAGGTTCTCCAAAACCATCAGGTTCTCCTAAAAACGTCATTGAAATGCGTAAAAGTCTGAATGAAATTAATAAATTCTTTAAAAAAATTCACTTAAATACTAATTTATTTTAAACAAACATACATGTAAACATTCATACATTAAAATACAACACACACACACACATATATATATATATATATATTTTTCCTTTGTTTGCGTTATGTGTTATAACGCAAACCTTTACGAAATAATTTGCGAAATAACGCAAACCTTTGCTTTATAACGCAAACAGTTGTTTTATCTTAATTTTTATATAAGTTTCAAAGGAAGCAGCTGTTATAAAAGGAGGAGGCTGCATGTATTCAATTTCATCACCCTTTGTACTTATTGCAAAGTAAAATGCTGGAGTGTTTAGCACATATCATGGCATAATAATGAGCAGCAATATATTACAAAGAAAATTGAGTAAATTGAAGAAAATAAAAAAAATCAACCCTGTTAATGTAGCAAAATTTAAATATACTTCCAGAGTAAGCGCTCGTATGAGCATTGTGTAAGATTGGTTAGATGCAGACAAACTATCCTGTTTTGAAATAAATGTATGAATTGAAGATTTCATTATTATTATAATTAGTCATTCTACATTCAAATTGCTACCCAAGCATTTTAAATAGCTACCTTACTAGACTGAAATTTGAAACCCCATAATTTTTTTATCAAAGAACTTTTATCATATTATGAGATTTCAGCAAACGATTTCTTACATCAAAATTATATTTTTTTTATTCTAAATAAGCCGAAAGATCATTTTGTCTATTTGACATTATAGTTTCACAATTGTCTGACTTTTTTTTTGCTCTTTTCTACTTTGCCACATTCCGTAATCAAAATTTACAAAATCTTGACCTTTCAATTGAAATTTGCATATATCATACCTATTTTCATGTTAAATTTATCTTATTTTCTGATACAACAATCTTTCTTAATTTCTGTATAATTACAATATTCCCTTACTCCAATGTATATTTATAATGATTTGGCCTTGTGTTTATGGTCCTTCTCTTAACTAAATCACAACCAAATTTTACTGGCAGACGGACATGCAAAATATTTACAAAACACTGCTTTCAAAGTATATAATAAACATAAAAAGTAAATTCAATATAGTTTTTGATTGTAAATTATTCAAAACTTAACGAATAATTAAAATCAAAATATTTGCGTTAGTTCGCAAATTTGTTGCGTTAAAACGCAAACATAGGAAGAAATATAAAAAAAAAAATATGTGGCGGTTATACGCTTCCGTACATTCATACATTTAAATGGTAACAATAAATACAGTTTTCATAAAATTATTCTAACCATAAAAGAAAAATTATTTAACTTGCATAAAATTTTCAAGAAAATGATTGTAACAAAGTTTCTTGAATAATTCCACATTACGAAAATTTTTTATTGTGAATGGTAAATCATTCCATACCTTGGTTGCAGAATAATGAAAAGATTTTTTATGAAAATTAGTATTTGTTCTTGGAACAAATAGATCGTTATTAGAGACATATCGTAAGTTGTAGTGTTGAACATCATTATTAATTAGCATTAATAAGTTATCAGGTATCAGTCCATTTACAATTTTATACATTAGAATTGGTTGTTGGTATTTTACAAGAAGACAATTCAGAGACAGGTTTTGCTAGTAAATTTTGACCAAGAGTTCAAATTAACTGTGTTGAAATACACTTTGTGCCAAAGAAGGATTGAACTTAAATTCAACCGCAGTTTGGCAACTCAATCTAGACTGACATTTAAAAAATACTGAATGAAAATATGAAAAATGTAAAAAAAAAAAAGAAGTCGATTTTAATTCTTTAAGTATGCGTCGTGTTTTTACTGATTTTATCTTCAAAATACGATATTTAACATGGGACAAATTATCAAATGCCCAATGAAAATGATAATCAATTACGATTATTAGTTATTGTTATGAACTGACTTTTCATTAATTATTTAAATGGAACTCAGTTTAAACATGTTAAGTTCATGTACATGTCGCTTAGTAACAAGAAAAACAGACAAGTAAAAACATAACTGGACGTTTCTTATTTATCTTTGAGATTATGAAAATAGTAAGCTCAAAGAAAAATAAGAAATCAAATGTTAAATCTGAATACTATTCAAATAAAGGTAAAGTTATGCGACTTTTTCTCGCATTGTACAATCTTTGCAACCTCAACTTCTCAACCAGGGTAATATTAAATTACATTACTTTAACCAAGTAATCTCTGTTCCAACAATCAGTTTATTTTTTCTTGACAGAATATCAAATAAGGAGATGTGGTATGATTGCCCATGAGACAACTATATCCACCAGAGACCAAGTGATGTAGATGTTAGTAACTTTAGGTCACCGTACGGCCTCTAACTCCAACAATGAGCAAAACCCATACCGCATAACAAGTTATAAAAGACCCAGACATAACAAAATGTGAAACAATTTAAATTAGAAAACCAACGGCCTGATTTACATGTATATATCAAACAACAAATAAAAAACAAATATGATATTCCAATCGATAACAACTGAATTTCCTGACTTGGGACAGACACATACAGATTGTTTTTTATGAGTAAGCCAACAGTTATTCAATTTGACAAAATATTAAAAATATTAAAAAAAAAAAGTATCGTAAAAAAGGAACTACTATAACAATTCTACTATAATTTATAAAAATATAATTTGAAAAAATGACGCTATATATAAATATCTTTACATTTTTATATTATTCTGTTGTTTTTTTTATTTACTATTTAGCTACAGGCTGTTTTAAGAGTGACCCCTAGAGAGATTGACGTTACATTCCCGTTTTAAAAGTGACCCCTAGAGAGATTGATGTTGCATTTCCGTTTTTAAAGTGTTCCCTAGAGAGATTGACGTTACATTCCCGTTTTAAAAGTGACCCTAGAGAGATTGATGTTGCATTTCCGTTTTTAAAGTGTTCCCTAGAGAGATTGATGTTACATTCCCGCTTTAAAAGTGATCCCTAGAGAATGATGTTGCATTCCCGTTTAAAAAGTGATCCCTAGAGAGATTGATGTTACATTCCCGTTTTAAAAGTGATCCCAAGAGAGATTGATGTTACATTCCCGTTTAAAAAGTGCCCCCTAGAGAGATTGATGTTACATTCCCGTTTTAAAAGTGACCCCTAGAGAGATTGATGTTACATTCGCGTTTTTAAAGTGACCCCTAGAGAGACTGATGTTACATTTCCGTTTTAAAAGTGACCCCCTAGAGAGATTGATGTTACATTCCCGTTTTAAAAGGTATCCCTAGAGAGATTGATGTTACATTCCCGTTTTAAAAGTGACCCCTAGAGAGGATGATGTTACATTCCCGCTTTAAAAGTGACCCCTAGAGAGATTGATGTTACTTAGTACATTTCCGTTTTAAAAGTGATCCCTAGAGAATTTTAAGAGTGACCCCTAGACAGATTCATGTTACATTCCAATCTGCTTTTTACAGTATTTTTATGGATATAATATGGCAAAATAAAAACTTACCCCTAAATGGGAATTAACTCCATTAGGATCCCTGTTAACCAAATCTATATCACTGCCAGGCATTTTTTTAAAAGGAAATGTGAGATGAAAACTACGTCCAAAATCTGTTAGTGCTTTGTGGTTTTTCTCTTTGATTTTTACTTTTATGGTCAGTTTTTGTTTGTTTTCTTATGACTTGACAACCCTGACCAGTGGTCGTTTCGGTAACAATAACGGTAATTGATTTTGTAGTTAATTACGTAATATTCTGTCTAGGGCGGATTTTAATTATTTTTTGTACTAATAAGAGTTTTGAAAGCTTTCAATCAAATGTGACAAATATCAAATGGATTTAAAATAAACCCGTGTTGTTTGATAATATCATGGAATAATTAATTCTAAATCCACAACAAATTACTACTACTACTAAATAGAGTTTAATGGCGACTACCCTTGCGGGTATTGCGCCAGATTATTTTATATAAAAACATTTCAAATAAATGTTTTAAAATTTATTATTATTTAGGAATTAACCTGTATTATATATTCATATTATAGTAAATTGTGAGTTTTTTTTTTTTTTTTTTTTTTTTCTTAAATTTAATCTTAATATTTAAATCTGAACTATGGTGTGTATTTTAATTATCTTAATTATCTTGTGGTTAATTTATAGTAAGAAGAAAAATTTATGTGAGCTTATTATTCTGTTATTTGTAACTTTGCCTGCTTTGTTTATAAATATTAAATGATTTGGTAAGTAGGTGTGTTTGTTGTTTATACATGAAAACTGTAAGTATCAAATACTCTTGGATAGACATATCTGACTTTTCCAAATATGCAAATCCTAGAAGGGGTCTGACATATTCCCGTACATGGTATATACATTAATACAATTATACCGCGGCTCGTACGTCCTTGGTAAATTGTGATTCTCTGTATATTGAATTTGACTAAAGATAGCATCTTAACTTATATTATAAAAGATTCTTAAACTTACGTTATAGAAGAAAAAATATATATAGTATTACCGTGTATGTATAATTAGGATCTATACTATTAATGTATTGTTTTAACATATTTGTGTGTATTAAATTGTAAGTGTTCATGTTTTGCAGTTATGTACAGTATAGATACCTGAGAGTGCTATCTTGGTAGTAGTTTAGTGTACTACTTAAAAAAAAAAACTTTCGTAAAAGTTTTAGTGTATATTGTCAAATTCAACGGGGTTATGTTTCTATTTTTTTAGAAATCATAAACTGATAAATGATACCTTCCAGCTCTGTTACAACTATTAAAAAGCCAATATTTAGAAATGAAAAACTAAAAAGGTAAATAATATATATCTACCAAATTATTTGTTTTTGGTGTCGCCCGTTTAGACTGGGGTTGTTTCCCTTGCACTGTAAAGAAATAAATTGTAGGTAAATACTTGCAGCCGTGAAGCTACCACGTGGTAACCATGTGCTGCAAGCAGACACGGCGAGGAGGCTGTGAACAAAATTAACAATACGAAAAACTGCGAAGATTTTTTGTTTAATTCTTTTGCTGCTGATTTCATTAAAACAATAACGGATAATAAATTTAGAACAAGTTGTTACAAATCATAAAAACATCAGTTGTTCGAAAAAAAAAAATATAACTATACTCTCAAATTCCTTTGCAAAAGGAACATTTCAATATATATATAATAAAGATTAATGTAAATATTATCAAAATAAAACGGTCACATGATGGTCTACCAAAATGTCACAGCATCGCTAATTTTACGTTGACTTTCACTATACAGATTACGTATGTTTGCGGGATGATGTTTTTGTAACTTATCTATTTTATTGTAAGAATACCTAAAATATAATTAAGAATCTTTTTTTTTTTTTATATTTTACCTCGTTGAAGTTCGTTCTTCTTTTTTATAAAATACTACTTTCATAAAACGTGATTTTGGTACACTTCAATGAGACAGCAACTCAACAACAAAAATAATACATATTTACACAAATCTTCCGAAAAGCAATGTAGAAATTCAAATATTTCTTACATCATACATGTATAATATTCGTATCAATTAAAATTTCATCGTTTTTCACTTATAATACATTAACCCAAACTTGGGCACAACTGTTATAAATCAAATTAGGAGATTTTTTCTATATCTTCAAGGTACAGTAAATTAACAAACAAAAAAATATGTATATACTGTATCTTCCATACATTTCCATATTTTTTATTTAACGTTTCTTAATATTATTTAAAAAAAAAAGGCTTACGGTACATATCCATCAAGTAACATTGATAAAATGCTTCCTCCGCATCATTTCTAGACAATAACCTCGAATTTGTCATCTTAGTACCAGGATCTATGACAGGATTTTGAAATTATAAATTTTCCTCACCTTAGCAGTAATATACCAACTCCACCCGCGTATTGAGTATATATATACATTTCTCAACGCATAAGATATTCAAGAGCTTACAGCTGCTACTCGGACTTGTTGTTGTGTCAAAGAACGTCTCGTCCTTTTTTCTCAAAAAATTCTTCGAAAAGTAAGTCTTGAAGACCTAATAGATAAATATTCAGTGTCTTCTTCACAAATAATACAAGATGGTCTTGAGTTATAGATTCTGGGTGCTGAAGTTGTGTATCATTCTATTTTACTTTATTTTACCCACTATATGTCTTCGTGCTATTGTGTTTCTTTTGGTCGTATGACTTTTGACGTGACTCGGTATTTATGAATCCCGCCATCAGGTTTTTGACTGTTTGACTTTGGGCATTCCTGGTGCAGGTTGGTCCTGATGCGCGATTCGGACACAAAGAGTTTTTACAGTGTTTTTATACGCCCGTTTACGGGACGTATTATGGTATACCGGTATCCGTCCGTCCGTCCATCTGTCCGTCCAAAATCGCTTTAACCAATTTTCATGAAACTTTGATGAATTGTGAATATCTATTGACGTGAGCTCCCTTTCGATTTTTATAAATTTTAGATTTTATTTTTTCGAGTTATGGGGTTTTATTGTCGAGCCTGCGACTTCTGTCGCAGAAAGCTCGACATAGGGATAGTGATCCGGCGGCGGCGGATGTGGCAACGGCGGCATTAACTAACTTAAAAAACTTAATATTTCAGAAGATAGAAGACCTGGATGCTTTATACTTTGTATACAGATGCCTTATGATATGAAGTTTCCGTCTGTCATATGTCCATTGTCCTTGACCTCATTTCCACGGTTCAGTGACTACTTGAAAAAAAGTTAAATTTTTTGTAATCTTAATTTCTCTCTTATTATGAGTAATAGGATAACTATATTTGGTATGTGCGTACCTTGCAAGGTCCTCATGCCTGTCAGACGGTTTTCACTTGACCTCAACCTCATTTCATATATCAGTGAACAAGGATAAGTTTTCGTGGTCAAATCAATATCTCAGATACTATAAGCAATAGGTCTACTATATTTGGTGTATGTAATGATTGTAAGGTGCACATGTCCAACTGGCAAGTGTCATCTGACCTTGATCTCATTTTCATGGTTCAGTGGTAAGGGTTAAGTTTTTGTGATTTGGTCGGGTTTTCTAAAACTTTTTGCCATAGGTCAACTATATTTGGTATATGGAAATATTTTGCGATGTACATGTCAGTCTGGCAGGTTTTATTTGACCTTGACCTCATTTTCACCCTTTATTACTCTATGTTAAGTTTTTGTGTGTTGGTCTGTTTTTTCTTAAACTTTAAGCAATAGGTCAACTATATTTGTTGTATGGAATAATTGTAAGGTGTATATGTCTGGCAGGTATCATCTGACCTTCACCTGATTTTCATGGTTCATTGGTCAATGTTCAGTTTTCCTGGTTAACTTTGTTTCTTAGATACTATACGCAATAGGTCAACTATATTTGATGCATATAATGATTTTAAGGTGTTCATGTCTGTCTGACAGTGTTCATCTGACCTTGACCTCATTTTCATGGTTCGTTGGTCAAAATAAAATTTCCATGGTTTGGTCTGTTTCTTGTATACTATAAGCAATAGGTCATGTATTTTCGGTGTATGGAATGATTGTATTAAAGGTGTACATGTATTTCCGGCTTGGTTTATCTGACCTTGACCTCATTTTCTTGGATCATAAATGTTAATGTGACACTTGTAGTAAAACTTTATATTTAGGACTATCAATATAAAATCAATGGTCAGTATAGCAGTCGAGACATTTCAGCATGTGCACTCCTGTTCATTAAAAAAGGGGGATTTTCCAGTTTTTAAGCAGTTTTCATGAAACTTTGGTGAATTGTTTATATCTATTGACGTAAGCTCCCTTTCGATTTTTATAAATTTTGGATTTTACGTTTCCGAGTTATGGAATTTTATTCTTAAAAAAGGGGGGATTTTTCCGGTTTTTTGGACAGTAACTTAAAAGTGCTTTGAGCAGTTTTCATGAAACTTTCGTGACTGGTTAAAATCTTTAAAAATAACCTCCATTTAGTTTATTTATAAATTTATGATCTGACATTGAGGAGTTCTAGAACTTGATTCTTTGAAAAAGCGACCGGCGTATCATGCGCTCATGGCGCAGCTCAAAGTGTATATGGTTTGTACTATCAACGACAAAAACTTTTTTTGTTGACCGTCATTGTCAAATTTACTATCTACACCTTTTTGTTGGCGTCTTTGTTAGATTGTATGTTTGTTTGACTTTTTTGAGTTAGTTGTGTTGTATATGTCTGTGATGTATGTTTACACTGTTTTGGTCACATTAACCTTTCATGTCTGTTTGTGTTGCTCACCCAATTTTGTCAATATAACATTTATAAACAACTGTCATACAAGTGGGCTGTTAAGCTAGCTATAAAACCAGGTTTAACTTTCGGGAAATGCCTGTACCAAGTCAGGATTATGGCAGTCTTTACTGTTGAAAACTTCAATGTTGACAGGCTAGTGATTACTGTAGATGAACTTCTTAGATTTTTGTTTGATTTTGTCAGTTTTTATGAACTTCCCCTTTTGAATTTGCCTTGGAGTTCGGTATTTTTGTTATACTGTTTTGCTTTTGCTCATTGAATAATTTTGAATCAAGGAGTAATTTTATGAATTAAACGAATGAAAAAGTTCAGTGAGACAACACCAAACTCTGCCTCTTATTTGACAGATAATTGTCTGACATGTCGACCTAAATATCTGCAAAAAAAGAGACTTAAATTATGGTACATGGGGAGAAATCCTCTTGTACATGTAAATGAATTCCGTATATCGCCGCAATTGATACCATTTGAAAAATAATATTTGGCGCAAATGATACATCTCGAAAATAACAATTGGCGCAAAAGGGCTGCTGCCTACATTATTGACAAGTCAACTTAAATATCTGACAAGGTTTTTTATAAAGAGACACACTGAGTTTAATTGAAGAAGAAAAGGATACTATTTTTGGAATGTGAGAGTGTATATGAACTTATCATTAAAGAATTTCCGAGGCCTCGTTTGCCGAGTGATCTAAGAAGTTCATCTACAGTAATCACTAGCCTGTCAACATTGAAGTTTTGAATTTGATGTACTCCGTCCTTAGCAGGGGCTTTCTACTCCGGTCTTTATTGACTAGGATTGCCAGACTTTTACCTGTCGAAGTTATGTGGCTTTCTCCGGGCGTTCCGGCTTTCTCCACCAATACTGACAAAACTGGACGCCACTATATAGCCAAGAGTGCTGGAAATGGCGTTAAACACCAACAATCAATCAATCAATTTTCAACGATTTTCCATTTTAGCTTGTGTCACAGCACAAGATGAGAGAACTTATATTAAGGAATCGACTTAGCAATGGATTGTTTGTATTTCGATCTTTTCCCGTTTTGTAAAGCTTGCAATTTCAAGAAAAACTAAGTTGTATTTTGTTATACATAGTTTGCATTATATAACCTTCCCTTTTTTTTTTAAACAAACTTCTTTACTGTTTCCGCTCTCTCTTATTTTAAACATACTTCTTTACTTATTCCGCACTATGTATTTATTTTTTGATATTTTTTGGGAAATACATAATTTGTTTGACTTGGTAAAGTTTTCATTATTACATGCAATATATAGCAAAGATCACAAAACGCTAATTATATTCTTTAGTTATTTAGTTATTTAGTTATCAAAACAATTGTATTGAAAAGTACAAAAATATTCCTGAAAAATATATACAATACGCAAAAGTTTGAGCTCAAAACTTCATACCAGTTTTCATAATTACAGCCTGTTATAAATTCTAAAAAGTAAAAAAAAAATAAAGAAATTAAATTGATACCAAAATTTCAAAATACACGGCGCTACTCCTTTTCACTACGATTTACCTAAATTAAGAATATTTTTTTAATCGGTAAAACATTATGTAAAATAAAACGTGTCAGGAACCTGATGTTCAGTGGTTGTCGTTTGTTGATGTGGTTCATAAGTGTTTCTCGTTTCTCGTTTTTTATATAGATTAGACCGTTGGTTTTCCTGTTTGAATGGTTTTACACTAGTAATTTTTGGGGCCATTTATAGCTTGCTGTTCGGTGTGAGCCAAGGCTCCGTGTTGCAGGCCGTACTTTGACCTATAATGGTTTACTTTTACAAATTGTGACTTGGATGGAGAGTTGTCTCATTGGCACTCGTACCACATCTTCTTATATCTATTGAATGCGTCACCGTGAACTTTGAGGTGACGTACAGTTTATCAGTGGCTATGTGCTAGTTTCAAAATTGTTGGTGTTGACTCAAGACAAGAAGTACGTTCCTATTACCTTTTTCCTTTTTCCATGTTCACCATGCCAGTGCTTGTATATTTTTATTAGGTCTGGGTTTCACTAACACAAATGAATCGGTCAGTGATTATAAAATTATAAATATTATACTACGTTTATTAAAAAAATACATATTTTGAAGACAATTATAGTTGGATTTTCACAAACCAAGTGTTGAGAGATGCAGAATTGTCTGAAGTATATTTGATTATTTGGTCATAATTTTTTCAGTTATTTTAGTTTTACTCCTTTTTGCGAACAAGTATTGAATGTATTTACAATTTAATTTGGTTGAAATACAAAGTAAATTGTTCTGCTTCTGTAGGTACCAAGTTAATTAAATTCCAACCAGAAATGGTCCGTCTATTTTTCTTTTTTTTTTTTTTGAAAGAAACCGTAGTTTTATATGAAATTTATATCAACAAATTGTAGGTGACGATTCCTTAATGGCATGCACTGTATATCTCTCATCTTCTTTCATTCATAGAACACAATGCATATTCCTTACATTTCTTTTTTTTCTACAGAGAACATAATGTATACCCATATCTTCTTTTAATCACAGAAAATGATGTGTTGAAAGGCTGTACTGGAGGCAATATTACAACGCGTTTTAATAATACATGCATGTAACGTTAACATACGACGTTTCCAAAAGTGACACAATATCGTGCGTAACGTCTATGTATTTTTGGAGTTGGTGAAAGATTAGATATCTTCTGACACCGGAAGTAAATTTTTAAATCAAAATTTAATAATTTTCACAGTCATTTTCTTAATATGAGGCAGGTGTTACCTGTAAAATAGGACGAAGTCCGTGTGGTGTTACGAATTTTATTTAAATTGATTATGACTTACAACATGTCAGCGTCCGTCAACAGAACAGGAGCAGGGTAATTTACGGTAGTATGTATGTAAGATTTCTGTGTCATATAAGTTATAACTTTTTTTGTCATTTTTTTTTTTATTAACCCGAAGCTGTGTTCTTCAACTACAGACGTAGTGTGTTCGAATTCCGCTCAAACTGTTGCCAAGTGTCGTCTCGAACTTGCACTGAGGTGAGAATTTTTGTTTAATTCGTGTTGAAGGCCTCACTGATATGTTACTTTGGGATGAAGAACAGCAATAAACTTGGTGTCCCTTCGTTGTTTTACGTACGTGTAGTGATTAAGTGTCAGGAATTTATACACCTTTTCTTTTACTAGTTGAACTCTGTATGGTTGTGGTGAACCCTTACAACTATTTGTCCGTTGAGGCCTGTTCTGGATTTATTTAGTGTGAGCTGTTTAGGGTCATGAGAGCAATAACAAGTATGCCAGGCTCAAAGTCCTAGCATTTTCTCTTACTAAAGAGCGTCTGTTGGATTGCCAGCACTTGATATATGACAATGATTAGTTAGATTAATACATTACAGTTCGGTACTTTTATTGTTGTTTTTCTTATTCTCAAATGCGCCATATTTCTACAACTATTGAATAATTTCTAAAGAAACACAAGATAAGTAAACGATTTCTTCCGTTTTCAAATCAAAAATTTATGCTATTCCTGATAATTAATATTTACCTTACGCATTTAAATACACGTGGAGTGTCTTATCAAATTTTATTCTCAACTTCTTGTATTTGAGTCGTCCGAAAAGCAACGAAACTTATACTTTATTTACATATCGAACTTACTGAAATACGTATAATGAATTAATGATGGAGGACTTACAGTTTTTAAAGTTGACTTCCTTTAACAAAACAAATCAGATACATTTGGTTTGGGTTTGTTAACAAAGAGGCAGAATATACCAAGGGGACATTATAAACGCATAAGTCGGAGAGAAACTTACAGCGCCATAGCAAAATACAAAAACGACGAAAAAGACAAACAAGTTCACCAAACACTAACTAGAAATCTAAAAACTGAGCAACATGAAACCCACCAAAAAAATGGGGTGATCTCATGTGTTCCGGTATGGTATACAGATCATGCTCAACATTTGGCAACCGTCATCTTGCTCATGGCAAGTACAAATTCGGCGATAAGTATTACTCGGTCACGTAAATCATCGAGAAACAGAGTAGGGGTTTGTGGTTACGACAATTGGAACATATCCGTAGGCATCTAGGAATTCAAGATTTCAAGACTTAAAAGAATCTTCCTAATGGAACAGCAGCATTAAATATTATTCTGAAGAGAAATGCAAAGTAAGAAAAGTAAATAGAACAGACTTTTCATAACATGTTTTTATTCAAAACAATAATATATATATATAAAACGTATCACCCCAATGGGCGTTTGGACGGTTAGTTGTTTATATAAGTTATCTGTGTCAACGAACGCATGGAACGTAAACGATAGATGATCCTTCCTCGATTAACAACGGATCAATAAACTTGAAAATATATCCTTCCTTTCATCACAGATACTTTGACGATAATCTTAGTTCAAATTAAACAAAAAATAAATAGTACATATAAGGAATACATAGTATTTCATAGTTGTGTTTATTTCTTGAATGCATGGAATAGTTGTCCAAAAGCTTCACACCATGGTACACAACAGCAATTCACAACTGAGGAATATATTCTTTGGCAAAGTCCACAGTTGATTTCGAAAATTTTCATGCATGGAGAAATGATCCAAATATGGTAGAAAGCTATGATTGCAAATTCACATCCCCATTCAGCAGCAATCCAGATACCGTAGACAATTGTCAGAATGTTGTAACAAAGCAGCTTCCAGCAGTCGAAACATTTGGCTGATATTTTCCATACGCAATCGATACTGTGTACCCCGTCAGGTTCTCCGAAAACGTCATTGAAATGCAACGTCTGAAATTTAATAAAAACACTTTTAGAAAAATAGAATGTACATATATATATATATTTGATAATATAATGATATGTCTAGTAAAAATATAATTTAGAAACAAGTTTTGTCAAATAATTTTGTGCAAGCAGTCAAGTTAACTTTGAGTGCAGTTTAAACACAGGCTTTAAATAAGAGATGAAGATATCTTTGAACAAACTTAACATGGTAACATGTTAAATAATAATTGAAAATTTATACATTTCTTTCGTTTCTTTGTCTCAAAAAGTTTTTAATAACTTTATATATGTATTTTCTTCTACTTATTGGGTCTTTAAAGTATGATATTTCACACGGAACTCATACTCGATTTTTTTTAAAATCCGGTATATTTCACACTCTTGTGTTAAAAATGACTAAATGAAATAGTACGAATTATTACGAAATTGTAACAAAATTGATTAAACTGGTAATCAATTATTAGTGATCGATATAAATGTATCAATAGACAGACATTTCATTAACTATCTAAATGCCACTCCGGTTAACCATGTTAGATTCACAACAAAGATTCATGAAATTGTTGCTAAGTAACAAGAAAAAAAGCGAACAGTCCAAAACACAAACTATGTATAACATTTCTAATTTGTCTTTGAGATTGTGAAACTATATAATAAAGAAATGAAAAAGAAGAAAAACAATGTTTTATTTTTACATTCCCGAATGTAAAAGTTAAGGTTTCGGTTACTTCGTATTCTGACATTTCAAATTAAATGCTCTTTTGATGTAATATTCCAAATTTATATCAATTCTAAAATTACTAAGTATTATATAAACGGTCACTATCGATAATTTGTTACTGTGTAGATAATTATAAGGAGAATGATTCAAAGATTCCTGATCTTTCTCGTTTTACACCCTTATCGGATTTTTCCTTGCCGAAAAATAACTGGATGTGCTTTCCCTTCCAGTACACCTGATGTCACTCTAAGTTTTTAGGGGAATTAGATCATTAGAATTTTGTTTAGTGTTCGGAGCTCGTAGACGTTTTCTGTGTTTATTCGTACTCTTGTAATTTCCCCCTAGGAATATTGTTTTTAATTTCTTTTTTAAGCACAGATTATTTCGAAGACTATTTCATTAATTTCCCATATTTAATGCAATCAAGTCTAATCTCAAATTTAGTATAAGTATTATATTTGAAAAAAATCGGTATTCGAAAATGATATTTGTAAAATTGTCATTTCATTACCTACAAGCAAATTGAGCACCAACAAACATAATCTTTCTGGTAGGATGTTTTTTTAATTATTTTATTGGCAATTATTTCGACTTAATATTGAAAGGATGTATTAAAATAATTTTGAAAACAGTATGAATTATATTTGAAAAATTAACTTATGCATAATAATCCTTACATTTTCAATCTCGGTTTTTTATTTACATTACCCCATTTTTTTTTTAAACCTACAGACAGTAACTGTTTATTTTTTAGAGTTACTCCTGAAGATGTATGCAATATTCCTCTACTTTTCCATTTTTTTTAGAATAAATGCAATAAGTAAAAACTTACCCCTAAATGGGCATTAAGTCCGTTAGGATCCCTGTTAACCAAATCTATATCACTGCCAGGCATTTTAATAGTAGAAATCTATAGTACACTACGTCCAAAAACTATGGTGATGCTTTGGACTGATCTATAAGAATTTTGCTTTTATGGTCAGTTTTTGTTTGTTTTTCTGTTGACATGCCAACTCTGACCATTAGTCGATTCGGTCAAATGGTCACTAATAGGGCTCTGAATAATTAAGGTTTTATTGTTATTCTCGGTTCAGTATCTGTGTATGCATTATGTTGTTGTTTTTGCAATTGAAAATTAACATGCTAATTTAATTATATAACAATAACTGTCAGATAATTATGCTTTTAATTACTTTTTATGAACTTTTACTGACACATATGTCAAGATATACATGTATCTACACATTTTAATACATGAAATATCCTTTTAAGTCGGATTATTTATTTTGTAGATAGTTATTGTAGGTAGTTTTCAATAACATTTTGACAACTAATGAAATAGTTTATATAATATTAAACTTAAAAAATAAATCCGTTTTGTTTGATGGTCACATTGAACAATTGATTCACAATAATCACAATAAAAACAGTACGAAAAGAAGAGTTATTCTAAAATATTTTTTTGTTAATTTCTGTCACAAAAATTACGAGGCGATCTTCGATATTAACTTAAAACATTGGTACTCGCTTTTAAATTTCAACTTTGAGGTTGTTTTTACACGAATCCCAAAATCGCCTTAAACAATTTATAAATCGAAAATACAATTTTATCTAACGCATTGACGATCTACAGAAATATGTGACATGGTGGAACATAATTTGAATTGAGATCGCCTGTGAAGTACATGTATAAACATTAATCTGTTTAACAAATTTATGTAGCAAGTTGAATGTTTCCAACACCGTCATTGACCAGACCCTCCGACAAACCACCATAGGATTTAAAAAAAAACCTAGGCAGAGGTTGAAGTGATGATGATGGTGGATTAGTACTTAGCGTCAACTGGTAAATATGACTAGAACATATTAATGTTATATGAATATGAACCATGCCTTTGCACATTTGTACATATAGATTTGTAACGTGCCAGTCCACAAGTTCGTAGTCTCTTTTTATCTAGTTTTGACAATAAAATATGTTTAGAGTAAATAAGTCTGCAGGAAGACATGTAAAACCCTACCCGGACACATTATTCTGACTCCGACCCGAACAGTCTTTGTTCTTACTCCTAAATGCCGCGTACTTAGCATAGAAGTTTTTTTTTATTGTGTAGATCAAACTTTACTTTGAGATAACTTCTCATTACACTCGGACCTTGCAGTGTCTGTATCGATAGTGGATCCAGGCGCCCACAAGTTCCAACATTGTTTACACATACATAAATTAATGTAAACTTTTTATAGAAAGAACACATGTTGTGCGTTTAAACCAGTTTTATGAGCACTCGTGCCTCCTATCTAAACCATAAATCGTAAAAAGTAGACATGTATGGCGTTGCTTCAAAGAATCTTGTATGCAGGAATGTGTTTTCTAGTTTCAATATGAATAACAGAAGATGTTAATTATATGTCGATGATACAGCAACCAAAACGACATCAATAAACAAATGACATCTATGATGTCTAGAGGGCAACATATAGGCTTAAGCAACAAACAGGTGTCTATACAATACTAGTAAGTCAAGCTCTAAATCCACTGAGCCTGTGAATTTGGTGAATAAATTTACCAGTAACTACCAAAACATCTGCCATTAAAACCCAATTTTTCAACAACAACAAAAACGAAAAACATTAAGATATAATATGCGAAAACTGCAGACGAGATTCCTAACTTGGGACAGGCAAATGACAAAGTGGCGGGGTTAAACTATTTCTTTAGATTTCAACTCTCCTCCAGTTTAATCCCGAACAGCACATTAACAAAACGTATACATAACAGAGCTAACAATAAAAACCAGAAATGCGCTTCACTCTAAAATTATAGTATGATATATACATAACAAAAACACAAAACAAACAACAAATTATATTATTATTGTGTATATTCTAACTAATTTGATTCGTTTAGAAAGAATCACATGTTCAACTATATTTTCAAAGGTACACTGAAAACAGCAGATAGAAAAGTGAACATGTCAAGAATTCCTCGCTCAAAACTCCGTTGGACCTCCTACGGCACCCATTAGTAGTTAAATATTTGATTTCTTTCAAAAAATTAATGCATGACCTGCATGTACGTGTCGCTTAGAACATGGACATGTACCAAATGGTCAATATTAATCATCCGTGTAATTTGCTCTATGGGATGTCTGCAAAATTTCAACGGAGGAAATTTCTTTGCATGATTGCACGGTTATTTTTTAGAAAAGTGATATTGCACGGTTATTTTTTAGAATATCTGACACAATCGAAACAACCAGTCAAATGAATTGGTGCTCTACTTCTGGCTTATTGGCAATAATAATGCCTTTGTTTGCGGTCGATACTAGGATGCATCAACATAAAGAAGTATATCAACCTCGGACTTCGTCCTCAGTTAATATACTTCTTTCAGGTTGAAATATCCTCGTATCGACCTCATACAAAGGCTATAATTGTATAATATCGTACATGCTCACAGTCACTGGAAGCATGCTTAAAGTACTTAACCTGCTGACAAAAAAATGTTGCCGTCCTGCACTTTATATCGGCTACAGTTTTCATAAATTTCATTCAATAACACAACCAACAGTACAGGAAGACATGCTCTTTTCTGTATATACTATAGTTTCTGTAGACATTTACTTTATATTTCGACCACTTTTTTAAATTTATAAGAGAGTTCGATTTCCTAAGATTTTTTTTTCAATCTTTAAAGTTGTCCTTTTGCATTTGCAACCTCATTCCTCTTCAATTACAGAACACCATAGGGATAACCGAAGAATAAATGCCCCTTGTGAAAAATTCACATCCTCCGGCACAGGACTTTGTTAGACCAGACTGGACTGTAATCGATGGAATATTCGAACAATTTACAATACAAACAAAATTTTGACATTGGCGGTTGTATTAAAAAAATGTTGAAAACTTTATGCATAATGAAAATAACACTTTGTAAATTTGGTGCGTCCGAAATGCTTTTCTGTTTTTTTTCCCTTCATCACGAACGCTCAAATAAAAAAAAGATGCATAATTACTTGTACTTGAGGAGCTATATGACCATAACTTCGATAACGTTCGGTCATCAAATTTAATGAAGTATGAATAATCGTAAGGAAAAGAAATTCATCGGATAAACATATTACTGAGAGCGAATCCAGTGAATCCATCACACAAATTTGTTTTCAGTGAGTGAAGCAACCCATCAGACAAGTTTGTTTTCAGTGAGTTAAGCAACCCATAAGACACATTTGTTTCAGTGAGTGTAGCAACCCATCAGACAAATTTATTTTCAACGAGAGAAGCAACCAATAAGACAAATTTGATTTTAGTGAGAGAAGCACACTAATCAGAGAAAACAACGCATACGGTTTTATGTTTTTTTACTTAGAGAGTACATAGCCATACAAAACACTTAACTGTTCTTTCTTTCTATAGACATTTTACTTTCGGGTACCCTCTCGCTATAGGTTTATTGCTTGAATGCATGGAAGAGCGAACCACAAGCCTCACAACATGGTACACAACAACAGTTAATCATTGTAGCATAGATTCTCTGGCAAAGTCCGCAGTTTATTTCGAAGATTTTCATGCATGGAGAAATTATCCAGATATGGTAGAAAGCGATAATAGCAAATTCACATCCCCATTCAGCAGCAATACAGATACCGTAGAGAATTGTCATAATGTTGTAACAAAGCAGCTTCCAGCAGTCGAAACATTTGGCTGATATTTTCCATACGCAATCGATACTGTGTACCCCATCAGGTTCTCCAAAAACGTCATTGAAATGCAAAGTCTGGAATGAAATAAAAACCCTTGAAATAGAACATAACAATGTAACTTTAGTATATCCATATGTGTGTGTGTGTGTGTGTGTTTGTGTGGTTTAGTTTTCGGTAAAGAAGTATCGAAATCTTACCTGGATTTTATAGTTTAACTAACTAAAACAGGTACGTTCATGTAAAACAGCATTTACGTCATGCTTTGGTGGTCACATACATCCCGTGATTGAAAAAAACCCGCCCATTTCCCTTTTCTAAATTTGCCTAAAGTTTTTGTTGTTTGTTGACTTGAAAAGTTTACTACAAGTTTATATAAAATGTGAGTTTTCAAATGAAGACGTGTGTCAACTATAATATCGACTCTCAAAATAGAAATGATTTTGAGATCCCCCAAAAAAAAAAAAAAAAAAAAGAAATCACTTAGATTATAAACTATCAAATCGCAGGTGCCCAAGTTAATGTCCTGTTGAAAAAGCTTTACGAGTTTGGTTAAATTCTGTCATGCCGTGTTCAAGGAGCCTCGGACTGACAAAGTGCTTCAGACGACGACGACGCAAAACGACAGAAGTGATCACTATGTGTTGAGACAACTTCACTCACAGACAACACAACAGAAGTGATCACTATGTGTTGAGACAACTTCACTCACAGACAAAACAACAGAAGTGATCACTATGTGTTGAGACAACTTCACTCAGACAAAACAACAGAAGTGATCACTATGTGTTGAGACAACTTCACTCACAGACAAAACAACAGAAGTGATCACTATGTGTTGAGACAACTTCACTCACAGACAAAACAACAGAAGTGATCACTACGTGTTGAGACAACTTCACTCACAGACAAAACAACAGAAGTGATCACTACGTGTTGAGACAACTTCACTCACAGACAAAACAACAGAAGTGATCACTACGTGTTGAGACAACTTCACTCACAGACAAAACAACAGAAGTGATCACTACGTGTTGAGACAACTTCACTCACAGACAAAACAACAGAAGTGATCACTACGTGTTCAGACAACTTCACTCACAGACAAAACAACAGAAGTGATCACTACGTGTTGAGACAACTTCACTCACAGACAAAACAACAGAAGTGATCACTATGTGTTGAGACAACTTCACTCACAGACAAAACAACAGAAGTGATCACTACGTGTTGAGACAACTTCACTCACAGACAAAACAACAGAAGTGATCACTACGTGTTGAGACAACTTCACTCACAGACAAAACAACAGAAGTGATCACTATGTGTTGAGACAACTTCACTCACAGACAAAACAACAGAAGTGATCACTATGTGTTGAGACAACTTCACTCACAGACAACACAATACTTTTCGTCTTTAGACATTGAAAAGAACAGGAACTATACAACTCTACTACAAACGATACACGACTTTTTTTCATTTAGAGTCAGTGAATTTAAATATTTGATTCGCACTCCTTGCACTAATCCACAGACACATAAAAGAAAAGCAATGTCAGTTTTCCCACAGTTTCAGTTGTTATTCACGATTTTTGTGTGTTAATTAATATTTATGTCACCCGATCAACAATGTCGGATGACATATTGCTTTTCCTCCGTTTCTTTTTCCCTATTATTATTATTTTTCTTAAACCTAATTTTGTCTGGGAGTTTTTATCGGAGCTAATGGAACCAATCTCAATGATTGTTGAGCATAAAGAGAACCACCATCAAAGTTGCAGTGAAACTTTGGAACTTTAAAATGGCCACCGTTTCCTTGGAAACCGAAAAAAGGAGGAAAATAATTTTTTTTTCTTGGTGACTAATTTGAGAATTCCTGAACTAAAAATCATGAATTTTTCATACAATGTAGATGTCCGATATATTCAGGTTTTGGGTGATTTTTATAATCTTTGGAACTACTATATTACCAATGAAACTGGAAATGTTTAGCATTAAACCCTTTGGGAAAACCTTAAAGTAGCATTTACATGCTTAACATGGTAGGCCAAACCCAGTGAAACTTTAATGGTATGTTCCTGTCATGTGCCTATGTGGCAGGTGTTTTCGCAATTTTGGAAATAGTCACCGTTACCAGCAAAATGTCAAAATTTTCAAAATGCTCCAAATGATCTGAATATTTACAGAAAGATGTATAGCCATGCATATAAATGTTCATTCACTTATTAAAATTTTCGAAATGGCTGCTGTTAAGTGGCAATCGGAGAAGGTGACATCCGCTATTGCTTGCAATAGAAATTCTGGTCATTATTGCGTTTCGTAAAATAGGTTTTAGTTGTCGGTTACAAATCGCATACTAGATGAGCAAGTATGTTTACAGACAGATTACTCAGAAATAACACCAATGGCTGGACACGTGTAATTTATACTTTTTCTCTTACATGTTTATGTGTAAATATTAACAAAGCATATGATACACCGTCAAATATTTTTCGTAGATCTATTATCATACAAATTTCAATGGAAAAGAAAGGATATGAAGTATAAATTCATGACACGAAATCACTCCCTGCATATAAGAAAACTCGAAAACAAAGAATCATCACTTTTATTGCTGTCCTCCCTCTCAAAGTCACAGTGAAATCTTCGAAGTGAAACAAAAAACTCACCACTTTAAATTCAAGACGGCCCCTAATACCGGTTTGAGCAGCATTCGACCATCCTACATTTGTGCATTGAAAAACACATTAGTTAGGTAATATCATTTTTAATCAGCAAATTATATATCAAAACTTCCAAAGCATTTTTACAAATACTGTAAAACAAACAAGCCCGACAATCTCAGTGTAAAATACAGTACTAACAAGACAAACACGAAGCATATCCAGCCATATCTTAGATAACTTGTCTTGGCAGTTAACGTATAGGAATGGGGCAAATAATTCGGTGGGCTAAATAATAATTTAGATAAAGAAGCAAAGTCAAAGTGAGGCCTTCAACACGGAGCAAAAAAAAAAGAAGATATAAGACATTTTATAGTGAAGTTATTTCAAAAATAAATACGCCTTAAAAATATTGCACAAGAAATATTTAAAAGACTTCATACAGCACGAGATACAAACTTTTAATATATATTTTCTCTCTTGGTCCCAGTTGATACGATATTCCAGGGCTTGTATTTCCTAATTTGATTTCCTTGGTGGAGGGTTGTTGTTCACAAGGAAGCTGTTAAACCAAGAATTCCAAGTGGTGAAGCTGAAATCATCTCTTCGTAAATTTTACGGATGCCATCATGAGTTGGTTGACCGTTATGGAATATCCGTTTCACAGATAATAGCGGATATGTTCCAAATGTCGTAACTACAGTCCCGTCCCCTTTTCCCCGAATGTGACCTACCGAATTAGACTTATTATCGGGTTTGTACTAACATGAGCAACACGACGGGTGCCACATGTGGAGCAGGATCTGCTTACCCTTCCGGAGAACCTGAGATCACCCCCAGGTTTTGGTGGTGTTCGTGTTGCTCAGTCTTTCTATGTTGTGTTTTGTGTACTATTGTTTGTCTGTTGGTCTTTTTCTTTTTGAGCCATGGCGTTGTCAGTTTATTTTCGACCTATGAGTTTGAATGTTCCTTTGGTATCTTTCGACTCTCTTTTCCATTTGAGATTAACGTTTGTGCAACAACAACTTAACAAACAGGAAAAAAAATATATAAGTGTCCATAGGACACCATGATCCGCTTGCACTATTACATTTCCATGTTCAATGAACCTCAAAATCTAGGACCAAACCATTGTATGAAATATTTTAAAAGTCAACATCCTATATAATGACCCACTAACTTGTGTACTAAGTTTCAAGTTGATATAACAATAACTTCGCGGTAAACTCAAACCAAAAACTGTAACCTACCTTAACCAAAACTTTTACCTGAGGTACACTGCAATTTCTGGTTTAAAACAATATAGTCTGAAATATACAACAGAAGTGATCACTACGTGTTGAGACAACTTCACTCACAGACAAAACAACAGAAGTGATCACTACGTGTTGAGACAACTTCACTCACAGACAAAACAACAGAAGTGATCACTATGTGTTGAGACAACTTCACTCACAGACAACACAATACTTTTCGTCTTTAGACATTGAAAAGAACAGGAACTATACAACTCTACTACAAACGATACACGACTTTTTTCATTTAGAGTCAGTGAATTTAAATATTTGATTCGCACTCCTTGCACTAATCCACAGACACATAAAAGAAAAGCAATGTCAGTTTTCCCACAGTTTCAGTTGTTATTCACGATTTTGTGTGTTAATTAATATTTATGTCACCCGATCAACAATGTCGGATGACATATTGCTTTTCCTCCGTTTCTTTTTCCCTATTATTATTATTTTTCTTAAACCTAATTTTGTCCGGGAGTTTTTATCGGAGCTAATGGAACCAATCTCAATGATTGTTGAGCATAAAGAGAACCACCATCAAAGTTGCAGTGAAACTTTGGAACTTTAAAATGGCCACCGTTTCCTTGGAAACCGAAAAAAGGAGGAAAATAAATTTTTTTTCTTGGTGACTAATTTGAGAATTCCTGAACTAAAAATCATGAATTTTTCATACAATGTAGATGTCCGATATATTCAGGTTTTGGGTGATTTTTATAATCTTTGGAACTACTATATTACCATGGAAACTGGAAATGTTTAGCGTTAAACCCTTTGGGAAAACCTTAAAGTAGCATTTACATGCTTAACATGGTAGGCCAAACCCAGTGAAACTTTAATGGTATGTTCCCTGTCATGTGCCTATGTGGCAGGTGTTTTTCGCAATTTTGGAAATAGTCACCGTTACCAGCAAAAATGTCAAAATTTTTCAAAATGCTCCAAATGATCTGAATATTTACAGAAAGATGTATAGCCATGCATATAAATGTTCATTCACTTATTAAAATTTTCGAAATGGCTGCTGTTAAGTGGCAATCGGAGAAGGTGACATCCGCTATTGCTTGCAATAGAAATTCTGGTCATTATTGCGTTTCGTAAAATAGGTTTTAGTTGTCGGTTACAAATCGCATACTAGATGAGCAAGTATGTTTACAGACAGATTACTCAGAAATAACACCAATGGCTGGACACGTGTAATTTATACTTTTCTCTTACATGTTTATGTGTAAATATTAACAAAGCATATGATACACCGTCAAATATTTTCGTAGATCTATTATCATACAAATTTCAATGGAAAAGAAAGGATATGAAGTATAAATTCATGACACGAAATCACTCCTGCATATAAGAAAACTCAAAACAAAGAATCATCACTTTTATTGCTGTCCTCCCTCTCAAAGTCACAGTGAAATCTTCGAAGTGAAACAAAAAACTCACCACACTTTAAATTCAAGACGGCCCCTAATACCGGTTTGAGCAGCATTCGACCATCCTACATTTGTGCATTGAAAAACACATTAGTTAGGTAATATCATTTTTAATCAGCAAATTATATATCAAAACTTCCAAAGCATTTTTACAAATACTGTAAAACAAACAAGCCCGACAATCTCAGTGTAAAATACAGTACTAACAAGACAAACACGAAGCATATCCAGCCATATCTTCGATAACTTGTCTTGGCAGTAAACGTATAGGAATGGGGCAAATAATTCGATGGGCTAAATAATAATTTAGATAAAGAAGCAAAGTCAAAGTGAGGCCTTCAACACGGAGCAAAAAAAAAGAAGATATAAGACATTTTATAGTGAAGTTATTTCAAAATAAATACGCCTTAAAAATATTGCACAAGAAATATTTAAAAGACTTCATACAGCACGAGATACAAACTTTTAATATATATTTCTCTCTTGGTCCCAGTTGATACGATATTCCAGGTCTTGTATTTCCTAATCTGATTTCCTTGGTGGAGGTTGTTGTTCACAAGGAAGCTGTTAAACCAAGAATTCCAAGTGGTGAAGCTGAAATCATCTCTTCGTAAATTTTACGGATGCCATCATGAGTTGGTTGACCGTTATGGAATATCCGTTTCACAGATAATAGCAGATATGTTCCAAATGTCGTAACTACAATCCCGCCCTTTTCCCCGAATGTGACCTACCGATTTAGACTTATTATCGGGTTTGTACTAACATGAGCAACACAACTGGTGCCACATGTGGAGCAGGATCTGCTTACCCTTCCGGAGCACCTGAGATCACCCCCAGGTTTTGGTGGTGTTCGTGTTGCTCAGTCTTTCTATGTTGTGTTTTGTGTACTATTGTTTGTCTGTTGGTCTTTTTCTTTTTGAGCCATGGCGTTGTCAGTTTATTTTCGACCTATGAGTTTGAATGTTCCTTTGGTATCTTTCGACTCTCTTTTCCATTTGAGATTAACGTTTGTGCAACAACAACTTAACAAACAGGAAAAAAAATATATAAGTGTCCATAGGACACCATGATCCGCTTGCACTATTACATTTCCATGTTCAATGAACCTCAAAATCTAGGACCAAACCATTGTATGAAATATTTTAAAAAGTCAACATCCTATATAATGACCCACTAACTTGTGTACTAAGTTTCAAGTTGATATAACAATAACTTCGCGGTAAACTCAAACCAAAAAACTGTAACCTACCTTAACCAAAACTTTTACCTGAGGTACACTGCAATTTCTGGTTTAAAACAATATAGTCTGGAAATATATTCGGAAAAGTCAACCTCAAATTGAACATGTGTAATTCATTTCAATTTGATTTCACCACAACTTCATGGTAAACTGCCTTACACTAAAACTTAAACCTGATACGTGATAGACTCACTGTTTGACGGAAGGAAGGACTCTAGTAACGAACGGACAAACAGACCGGAAAACATAATGCCCCTAGGCAGGGAATAAAATAATAGGAAATTTAATGATAACTGTACATTTAGGTACACCGTTGAGACATTTACCAACAAAAATGCAAAGAAAATAAAACATGAAATAGCATTGAAATCATGCTCAAAATGTACAAATACATTGTTTGCCTAGTTTTAAGTTTAATGAGTCTGACAAAATGTCTAAAAAATGCATCTCTATCAACAGTAAAAAACTTACCCCTAAATGAGCATTGATTCCATTGGGATCTCTGTTAACCAAATCTATTTCACCTCCAGACATTTTGATAAACAAAAGTGCACAAGTACTGTGAAGAAACTAGCTGCGAGTCTTTGGACTGTTGAATCAGTAACTGTTACTAGAGATTTTTTTTTCTCTCTTGGTCACTTTTTGTTTTGTATACTGTTCATATGCCAACGCTAAGCATAGGACCAGTTAGGAATTAAAAAGCGATTATTAATTTAAGTATAAATAATTTAATACAGGATTATTTTCATGTATCGCA
The DNA here is from genome assembly GCA_017311375.1 of Mytilus coruscus. NCBI lineage: Eukaryota > Metazoa > Mollusca > Bivalvia > Mytilida > Mytilidae > Mytilus > Mytilus coruscus. The sequence goes on along the minus strand of CM029595.1, from coordinate 79,017,365 downwards.
GTGATTGAAATTGAATGTGTACCACACAATGATTTAACCTCTTCCATAAAAAAACAAGAAAGACGATCATTAGAAAATTTGCCTTCTTATTTACACGTGCAATATTTAAGCGCACATTTAAAAAAGCGAAATTGACATATGTTTTTTACGCCTCATTTCAGGTGAGTGTTACAGTATTTGCAGGTTAGAGAACCCTCGCAATATCTCGTCGAGAGGTCCACAGGATAAACGTTCCCGTCTATCATACATGACCTCTTTTACTATCGATATTCCAAGCTGAACCACTTTGTAGAACCTACCATTAAGATTTACTTTAAAAAATGTAAACAACATGTTATAAATCTAATGCGTCCAAAGCGCTTTTCTGGATTTACCTTCAAAAGGAATGCTCAAAGCCGAATATTTGAATTGAAATTTATTCTTGTCCCGAACGTGTGTGAAATATTTGCCACTGTATGTTATAAAAAAAAAGCAATCAATCAATACAGTAGAAACAATAGAATAGTCCAGAAGACACAATAAGTTTAATCAGTTATATATCTTATTCTTTGTTGGGGGGGGGTCACAAATATTTTGTTTTTGTCTCTTTTATTACCCACAAACATGAAATAAAACTAAATATTACCAGCCCCTGTATTTGTTTCACTCATAGATTCCGATTAACGAAAAGTGAATAAACCCAAGTATAGGTCTGAATATTGGTCTTTGAAGATATTTCAACATGCATTGTTTACAAATCTAATTCGATCCTTCACTATACTTTTATAAAAAAAAAATCATATAATAAAATTCATTCTTTTATTCATATTGGTTGAAGTTAAATACATCCAGATGTATATATATTTGAAAAAGACTACAATACATAGCCACAAACGCCTAAGACAAATGGAAAAATACATATAGCTAAGCATATTTGTTTTCATTTTCAAATTTATACATTAGCTCTTGCAAACAGGTAGCAAAAATGATTGACATTTCCTATGTCAAGTTGGTTTTTGACACGTTTAACGTGTTCAAACAATTTCATTTGTTTTTCTATACAAATAAAGTAAACTTTACATTATATAATATATCAATGGTCAGATTTTTACACCTTTTACTATATAAAATAGCCAAATTTAAGAGTGGACATGTTTTACTTTGTTTAACTTTGATTTAAATTTCAATAGTTGATTTGTATTTTCTTTAAACAACCATTCCGAAATTAAATGGCTGTAATATTTGTCTTTTTTGTTTAAAAAAAAAAAACGGGATTTAAGAATTTAAAAAAATTCCAACTTGCCTCTTTAATACCAAATTATTGTTTTTTCTGTTGTGTCTTGGTTTTATGATTTACTTTTTTCTTCTAAATATAAAGACATTAGTCCCTCTCCACTTTTAAATATTCCATTACGATGGGAAATTACTGTGCTCGGTGTATTTTAAAATTCTGCCTATTCAATAAATGTTTATAAATACGAAGAAAACTATAAATACGAAAAAAACTAACGTATTTTTCGAAATGATATTGTTCTAAACTTCTCAATAATGATCCAACATTTTTCGATTTTCATCAACAAGAATTGCCGAGTTAACTTGATATAAGTTGGGTTGCTGTCTCATTTAAATATAATCCACATATGTTGTGGTTTATATTTAAATGAGACACATAAGTTGTGGGTTATATTTAAATGAGACACATGAGTTGTGGGTTATATTTAAATGAGACACATAAGTTGTGGGTTATATTTAAATGAGACACATTAGTTGTGGGTTATATTTAAATGAGACAGCAACATAAGTTGTGGGTTATATTTAAATGAGACAGCAACCAAACGACAAAAATAACTCTTCAATGATAGACAGTTGTTAATATATATGTAAAATGTCAAGCTCTTAACCGCCGAGTCTATAAAGTTGGACACATCGGTAAATAATTGCAGAGTATATAAATATCTATTAACATTAGAACTTGGACCAAACTTATATGGTTATCACATTTTTGTACGACTGTTGGTGGAGTTCCATTCCCCCGAAGATACCAGGCGCCCAGTATAGCCAGTGACTCTTTACTGGAGACATTTAAAGATATTTGTAAATCTTCATCTCACAAATCATGATAATGTACTTAACTGCTAACTGATATTTTGACTCTGTCGAGCAAAATTGACTTACCCAAAAGAACTTACTTTAACTAAATCTAACATAAACAGCAGCAGTTGCCTTTTCTAGATTTAGACATTTCAATTTCTAACGGAAACTACATACTAAAATTTACGACAAAAGAGACGATTTTTCATTTCCTATTGTTAATTTTCCATTTTAGACGGCGATGTGCCTTTGGCTCCATCATACGGTGTTTATATATCCCAACTCGTTCGGTATGCCCGTGTGTGTTCTGATGTCATAGATTTTAACGAACGTAATCAATGCATCACTGGGAAATTATTGTGTCAGGGATTTCGATACCATAAATTACTTAAAACTTTTACTAAATTCTTTCATAGATACAAAGATTTGATTAGTAAATTTGGCTGTACCTGTAGAAAACTTATTAAAATGGTATTTCACAACCTAAATTTTACGGTAATATTGTACTTAAAGCGAGGAAATCACTATGTGATCCGTGTAAACTCATCGAACCTTTAAACAAACTTATAAGTAAGGGTTATCGTACCAATATTGTAATTAGATCTCTGAATATAGTTTACATTGGCACTAATATCGATTTTGTCATTAGCAAATTAAAACATAACTAAGTTGTATCTTCTTTTGAGGCGGGATGTTTAGAGACACACACACGTTAATTTTATCTCTAAGAAGTAGCTCCTCACTATCCTACTACCTGTCGATACATTTATTTTTGGCATTGCACAAGTCATGTCTTCTCTGACTGTTCATGACGTTAAAATACTAAATCCCTGGGATGTGTTTTAGTTGATTTTAGTCTCTGATGCATGATTTTTATCATTAATTGTTTTTGGCTTTTAACTAGCTGTCAGTAACTGCGAGTACTCTCAAATCGTACTTTCTTGTTAATTCGACCTGTTGATACTATTTTTAATACTTTTTGTTATTTTATATTAATATGGATCTTGTCTGTATACCAGCTTTGATTATTTGGAATATCTACTAATTTTCACTTCTTCGTACTACATTTGTATTAACATCAAGATTATTCTCCTTTAATCTGTACAGGGAAGTTTTATTGTTGATATTTACCCTTATGTATCTAGTGTTAAATTAGGTATTTATATGACAGACCTTTCTTGGTATTCCTAATTATTGGAAGATTTTATATAGACAGAAAAGTATACCTAAAACGACAAAGTTATTTTCATTTACCTGTATATATTATGAAAACCGGTTTTTCAAAAGTGATTATTTTCTAAGGGTTTAATATTTCGCGGTAGTGTTTTGCCATGGCTTTATTTGGACTTGTTTGTTTGCTTTTGGCCTTGAATGTTTGTCCCTAATATTTTATTAACTATGTATTTACTTTCAGGTATCACAGATCGAATTTATTCGTTCATAGTGTGTTTATTTACGTTTTGATTGAGTTAAGCCTTCCAATTGATGTTTTATCGTGTGTTTTTCTATGTTGTGATGTTATACTATTGTTTCAGAAAAGGGAGAAGGTTTGGTACCATTAAAACGTTTAATCCCGCTGCAAATGTTTGCACCTGTCCTAAGTCAGGAATCTGATGTACAGTAGTTGTCGTTTGTTTATGTAATTTATACGTGTTTCTCGTTTCTCGTTTTTATATATACTAGACCGTTGGTTTTACCGTTTGAATGGTTTTACACTAGTACTTTTGGGGCCCTTTATAGCTTGTTGTTCGGTGTGAGCCAAGGCTCCGTGTTGAAGGCCGTACATTGACCTATAATGGTTTACTTTTATAAATTGTTATTTGGATGGAGAGTTGTCTCATTGGCACTCACACCACATCTTCCTATATCTATTTAGACCTTTTCAGCTCTTTGATTAAGGTACGTTTTTGGTTGTAATCTTCCCTATACTTTTCCAAACATTTGGTCAAGATCTAAAGCGTACCTTATGAAGTTTTTGTTCTGAAACATGTGTCATGGGAACGAAGCTGATACAGATGAAAACTGCTTTGAGATAAATTGGCGTTTTCAGCTCGTAAGGTATTACTATTTCTTTCCATATCGGTCAAATAACAACTTGAACAAAAAAAGAACGATCAATTTGAAAACAATAATCTTGCAAATACGGTTTAAAAATAGCAAGAACGTCACTAAAGTCATGTTTGGTTTTTCTTTTATGTTGCAGTGTCATGTCTAATAGAAGCCTGTTCTCCTTGTGTCACAGATTTTCTGTTCCAAATCAGCAATGATAATTTAGATCGCTTAGCACGGGACTACATTTAATTTTGAATGACACGTAGCCGTTTTCTTTAAATATTTGTTATCATTATTTATGGGCAGAATCTGATATTGTCATTGTGTAAATTTCGTTGGACAATACTATTAAATAATTATTTTTTATTGGTCATTAACTGTAGCACGCTAGTATATTCACAAATTCTATTCGACAAAATATGTAGCCCTTTATCAGGCATCGTACAGAACTCACAAGACGTCACTGATAGAAACCAGCTCTTTATTATGTTCTCGATAAACAGATATCGTAGTCATTTAAAAAATTCTTTTTTCAGTTCATCATTAATTTAACAGATTTTGAAACCGAACGAAGCTGCATGAAATTACGATGGTTTCTCTTGTTTGATTATACTGCATAGCCCCTCGAGTACTCAGCCCTTTCTTTATTGTCTCCGTTATCATATCTATGTATTTTTGTCAACATATTAAGGTATACATGTAGTTCAATTTAGAAATGTACTTGCTTGAATCGTACTAACATGTACATTACTATTTGTTTGTGGTATTATTCATTTGACATGCAAAGACCATTAAAATATATTACTAGTATCTCATTCCCGTTAACACATTTTTTGTTTCTTCGAGATCTAGATGTTGGTGTAAAACAGTTAATCAATTCCATCAACATATTTTGTTTTTATCTATTACAAGTGTCGTTCCACTTTTTTGTCAGTTTGAAATCTTTGCTCTTAACAGACTATTGAAATTTAATAAATCTGTATGACTGTTTTCTCTGCGTTTTAATGTAAAAATATAAAGCCTACCAACTTAACGATAAACTATAATAGCACTCAGATCTGTTTGGTTCCTTCAAATTAATAGTTTTACGAGATCTACACCAGGAATGAACGGATTGAACGCATGTATGTTGGTCAGCCTAGAACCAGATTGAACACCAAAAAAAAAAAAAAAAAACAAAAAAACAACTTGAATATAGAAGTATTTGGTGGTTATAAGGTTTTCTTCATATTGTGATCACAAATGAATAATGTCTTTTAGCAAAAGGGGGAAATTAAAAACAGTAAAATGAAAACTGCAATGACTGAAAAAAGTATTTTATTTTAAACATATTATCTATGTTTTGGAGCCCTACATCGGCCTCATCTCTATGCGAGAAAACAAATCCTGCAATAGTTTACGCAACGTAATGGCATCGATTTAGTAAAATCCTTGTCACAACACACTGAGAAACACGATTCTACTGTATTGTCAAGTCAAAGTGTTGTTATTATTTTAAAGGATTACATGACAAAGCGGTTTTATATTAATATACCAGTTTGTTGAAGAGGTTAATTTCTATGCTATATGGCTAAATAAAGGCCAATAAATAAGATGCTAACAAGTAATATTGATGGTTGTTTTCTTATAAAATCAATAGCATAAACAAAACAAAAAATCATAGAATATGGCACGAACAAGACAATATTAATGATCTTAAATCAATATCTACAAACGAATGGCACGCGGAGGTAATCTGTATATTTCTTGATTTCATTTCTTAAAAGCGTTAAATATAGCTCCACAAGCCTCGCAGCATGGCACCATACAACAGTTTACAAGAGTTGCATAAATCTTCTGGCAAACACCGCAATTAATTTCAAGAACCTTTAAGGATGGTGTGATGCACCAAATATGACAGAAAGCGATGTAGGCGAACTCACACCCCCATTCAGCGGCGATACAGAGACCACAACACGCGGTCATGACGACGTAGCACAGTTTCTTCCATAATTCGAAACATTTCCATGAAAGTTTCCAGACACAATCAATACTGTGAATTCCGTCAGGTTCAGCTATTACATCATTAAAGAAGAGGGTCTAAAAGTAAAAAGAAAGATATAAGTGATACATATGGAAGAGATTTTTTCTTATTCAAAGTATATAAAACATACATATGAAAATGTCATCCGAAATATTTTTGAAAGATTAGTTTAAGCGAAAATGATCATTATCTAAAAAAAAATGACATCCCACTTCATATTAAAGTATTGTTCGAGCTACATACAAATAAAAATATAATACACAAACGGCAATACTCTTTACTTTGTTCTCATCTTGAAATATTAAATCAGTGGACCTTCTGCCATTGTTTCAATTTTTATGTTTACTTCTCCATAAATTCCACATTTCTTCTTGCGGGACGGAAAAGTCTAAGCATACAGCAGCTATGCTCGGTTATGTTTATATTTTGAATTACTTTATTTAGTGCAGGAAACAAAAATCAGTCTGTAGAATTGCAATACAAAACACTTCACATATACAGACCGAAAAGCTAATGTTTTTTCTTTTAATGGAATCTAGCTTAAAAAAGAAGAAGGACACCAATGATTGAAATGAGAAATATTATTAATTGGCGTCGTTTGGTTGTGCGGGATGTATAAATACACAGTCCCGTCCGGTCAAAATTTGAACGTGAAATCCGATACCTCGAAAAAGGATTGTGCCACACCCTTAAAGAACCTTGCAATTACTCGTCGATGGGTTCGAAGGCCGCATGTTGCATAGTAGAATATTGGCTCCAATATACCTTTTTATGCCTATGGCAGTCCCCCCAATTCACATAACCCACCAATTTGGATTTATTGTTCGTTTGTTCTCATCCTGAATATGCATGAAATATTTGCTACAGGACGATAAGCAATCAACACCAAAATTGAATGCATAGTACCATCACATGGCACTGTTACTTTAGGGTATTTTGTTTTTGGAGTTTTTGATTAGTTCCTTTCTAATTAACATGCACATTGTATAACGTTGTATCTAATTTAATATTTTTTATACCATACTGTACACGTAAAATTTACTTACCCCTAAATGTGCATTAATTGCATTCGGATCCCTTTGGACTAAATCTATCGGTTCCCCCATTGTCAACTTAAACGCACTTTATATAGATCCCTGCAGTATATAAAATTATTTCTTGGTCATATAAACAATACCCTGTAGACTGCTCCTATATATATCGGTTATTTTTTTGTTGATGTGTATCTATAACAACGATTGACTGTAATTGGTTCTCTCGCAGGATAGAGCACTTCCTTCGGATTGGAGATAAAATATTTATATGAGAAATGTCTTAAATCATTGCACACGGATAATGAAAGTTTGTGTTTTTACCAATTGACAGTATGAACTATACAATTAATAAATCTAATGGATATTCTAGGTTAATTTGCTTTTTATCGATTTTCAGTGAATTCTAGGAGTATTCTGCAAGTTATGAAAGAACAAACGTACATATATGAAAGAGTGCGAAAAACATAATCGGATAAATATGATTAAGCACTCGTACATCAAAACAAACATTTAATAGAACTAATCGTTATTTTCAATGTACATTCCGTTGTAAATTTTGAAAACTTTTCATCACACATATATATTTAAGTAAGTTTAACTAAATTTACCATTAATTCGGGTATTCGTAATTTTTTATTTCAGATTTTGTTACGATTCTTCTGTCTTGATGACCTTAAACTTGAACTAATTTGAAAATAATTTGCTCATTGACAAATACCAATATCGGTATATTTTGGAAATTAGTTTCTATAGATATGTTGAGCAACATCATTGATTGCTGGAAACTAATAAATGACCAATGAGAAACATCTCACGCATCTTTATAACCAGAGAACAAATCTACAATACATTATTATACATAATATAAATTGGTGCGATTTAAAGAAAGAAAAACCAGCAAGGGTGTATTGGACATATTAAGAAATAAACCTTAAAGCAGGTCATCTGAAAGTTCATGGATATTTTGCTTCTTTGAGAGGCATTCTCCAAATACATCACTTGAAACTAAATTCGCCAGACACAAGTTTTATTTATTAAAAAAGATAATAATCATGTATTTAGTTTATGAGGTACGAAATGGTAGATTTGGATACGTAATAGCAGAGGTACGAAATGGTCAAGGTACAAAATGACTTGCTACCATTCGTTTTAAGCCCAAGGCTTGTCTATTTATACTCACGAAATGAGTGTCGTATCAATAATCTTATATATAAATGAAATTATTTACAGTTATCAGCAATTGTGAGAAAGCTTTCAGTCTTTTTTTATAATTTTGAACAAATTTTGAAAATTATATTATCTTTTGTGTGTTAACAAAGATATTTCAAAGTTTGACCTTTTCATAATTGGATAAATTCATTATATTTTAAGGGTTTTCACAGGCATCTTTTATAACCACAAAACTGCTTCATAGAATATGAGATATTGATACACAGTGTACTGGTATTTTCCGCCAAAGACCAATAAGTGAACTAAATGGAAGTACCCCTCAGTATTTATCGTGTGATATCAACGATAAGTTCAAATAGATGTACTTGCAATTTTTTATCCTTTATCTCTGCCTTTCATAGATGGCAAGAACAAAAAGACCATTCTTCAAATATACATATAAACTCTGTATTTTAATTTTTTTTTCATATTTTCTATTGTTTTTACATGCATCTGTGTGCATTTTTTATTGTACTTATGACATAATATTGACTATTATAGACATTTTAGACATCTTTATCCAGTGACAGTTCAAAATTCTATAATTGATGTATTATTTTATTTGTATTAACATGAAAAAAAGTGCTATTGAAAATGAGGTATAATGCTGCATTTCTTTACAACTATATACCTATATATTTGATACACCGACATTACAAATTATCGACACCAGAACAGTAATTACAATGCATTGAAGAACAACATTAATACGTGTAATACAAATGTAGATGTTTTCAAAAATTCACAAGAAATGTATATTTCTATAGTTTAACATTTATATTGTAAGTATTTTGTCACTTTTTGTTTCAAATGGTATTATAACTGTTAACTTGGTTTCCCCTATAACCTTTACATAATTTTTTCATAACATTTGCATTGTTTTACACTTTTTAATTGCTCGCAGATTCTATCTTATTATATATATAGTCTGATCCGGGATCGTTATTCTATTTTAGTTTGAAATTAACAATTATACTGAAGTAATTTCCTCGATGAAACGGTCTTATTAATCTTTAACGGACAACGAAATTTTGTATAAACTTTGGATATCTCTGTTCAACAAAGAAAACATTATAATTTACGACCAAGGAGACGATTATTCGATCCGGATTGTAAATTTCCCTTTCCTGAGGTGAAGTTTCTGATTTCTATAATCGTTATCTGTCTGCAAAGAAATTTAGAGCTGTTTAGAAGTTTAGAGCTGTTTAGAAGTTTGACCAAACCTACAGAAAAGTTGAAATATTTTTTTCAGTGATCTCCAAACAAAATATATTTAAATCAAAAACTGGTATTTTGTTTAACGCTTGATTTTCAAAAGAGAGAAGCTCATTCACTAATATACAGTATGATCGATTGGTGTCTCTAAATTTCCCAGACATGAATACAATCTAGCTTTAATCCAAAAATCAATATAAACTCTCAATGAACGCGGTTTCTTTTATACAAATACCGTTAACAAGTTTTGCAAATGCACAATGATTCTTAGTGCAGTTATTATCCTTGGAAAATTTAATACAGTGTTGTCCTTCCAGTGAGTATTATCCTCTGGAAGGACAACACTGCATAATTTTACTTAACCATCAAATGAATAGCCCATTTGAATTAAAATATTAGTGATGTAGAAATTCAAACGGAAAACGCAAAGGTAAAAAATTAATTCAAAAGAATCAAATGAAATTGTATACTTCTGCTTGAAGCTGAGCTAATACAGATTAAAACTTGTTGGAAGGCTTATGTGAACGTAAAGAAAAGTAATTGATATATATTGTGTTCCATAATCTCCTGCAACAATACTCATTGTTTTAAAGAACCATCACTCACGTGTACCATCAGGATCTAAATACCAAAAGATGGCCATGTGTACATGTACAAACAAGCTGCCTTCTGTATTAATTAAGTTCTGAAAAGTTTTTGCATAATTTGTGAACTATTTGTACTTAGTATCTTTTTGTTGTGGGGATGTATAAGTACCCTGCCACGACCACTCTGTGCTTTTATTATATGTATTTCTATTTGTATTCATTTGATGAGTTAAGCCTTTTTCAACTGATTTTTATAGTTTGTTCTTATGTTGTACTGTTACACCACTGTCCCAGGTTAGGGGGAGGGTTTTTTTTTTAAACATTAGACTGTCTCCCTAAATATAAACTTTATTTTTTCGTTCTTAGCATGTGAAACAAATCATGTAAGAAAAACGTAAATGATGTCCAGGGCACCACACAATTCCCCGGCTACACACTTTGAAGGGTCATGTTTCTTCTTCGTCTTTTTCAATGCGTTTATACAACCGAACAACTGATATGAACGAATCAATTGCTAATCATAAAACAGCAACCCACTGACAAAGAAAATCAGACATTGTCTTTAACAATAAAATTGTCTCCTTTTCCTCACAAGTCACATCAAATGGAAACTTGGAATCACAATGACCATTATTTTTCAACTTGTTTTCAATTATTTGATGCGAGTTTTTATAAAAGATGGAAACAATATCGTTGATGTTTCATCCCTGTGTGTTACCTATCTTGCCCATACAAAGTCATCTTGAAAGAGTTTAATCTTGATTTTTATTTTTTTTTTATTTGTGCATTGAGAAAGCCAGACCTTTGATTCCTGTGTTGAGCTGATGAGTAAATCCCGCCTGAAATCAATTTGTTTCATTACTTTCAGTTGCAGGACTGTCCTAGCTAACCTTTAAAATTAATCTATCACAAAATTGTTTTACCCTGTCACTTACGGCATGTGTCTACTACAGGTTGAAAGACCAAAGCCCAGAATTATGAATACTTTTTATATACGTCAGAATTTTATTAATGAATTACAAAACGCTAAACTTGACTGCAGTTCAGTGTATTGTGAGTGTCTGACGTTCACCAGCGCTTGGGGAATGACTTGGGGCATGAATCTATATATTTGTAAATATTTTTTTTTGTGTTTTAATTTTTTAAGGTAGATAGGTTTCCAAAAAAAGACTTACAAACTACAACGAACAATTTTGTTTTGTCATAATATATTAGACAACACAACTTTTAAATGACCAGTCAGTTGGTATCTTTGTGATATCTACGTTCTTTCGCCTTGAATGACCTTTTCACATCTACATACTTATATTGACCATTGGCTATATCTGGTTTCTAACTGACAACACCATGTGGGAACCAGGACTCAATATGTATTACATGTAACAGTAATAGTTTACTGGTTATTGAGAGCAATACAATCTGAATCAACTTTGATTCTATTAATCCGAAGGGGGCGTTAATGAATATTTTTTTCTTTGGTTTTTATTTCGATTGCAATCCAAAAGCAAAAGAAGTTATAATAATATAAAAATAGGGTAACTGGCATGATTTTGATAAGCATTTGCTTTTGGTTTTCTTCTCGTGAGCGTAATAATTTTGTGTCATGAATTGATACACCATATAATTTCTTTTCGTATTTAATTCAATCAATGAAGACTGCCGTTTGCACTCCACTGATTATTCCTGTAAAAATTATCAAAGTAATAATATTTCATGTTTGTGAAATCGCTATCCAGGTGTGTTTTTATTTTACATGTGCATATATGATATCAACCAATTACAAATAATATTAATATAAGGAGGTATTGTATGATTGCCAAAGAAACAGGAATCCAACCGAGCCCAATTAGACAAGGATGTTTTCTACTACAGTTTCCTTACGACCTTCAACAATGAGCCAGACCCATATCGTAAAGTATAGGCCAACTAAGAGACTCAATACATTCACTTTTAACGGGTGGTAAGTGGACATCAATACCAAATTACAGTAGTGTTTTACTGAAAATGATAACAATATAATTTGTTATAATGTACACGATTCAACAGAAGCTTTAAACTCAGAGTTGGATAATCTCTTGGCAAAAAAATAAAGAATAAGAAAAGGGGCATTTGACAGAACCTAGTAAAATTACCATTTTATTCAGATGTGAATGTTTAAACTGTCAAAACAAAAATGAATGTATTACGATCTGATTTCAGGAGTTTTGACATTTTATATTGCAAAGGGAAACGTCAATTGTTCAGTCTAACATACACATAAAAGAGAGATAGTGAAATATCCAATAATTTCAAGAATAATGTATCATGAACTTGGAATGGTGAAAATGAAAAGAGCAGATGTTTAAGCCCGATAAAGTTTTGGAATGTAGATATTTTTTTTAATTATCATTCCCTCATTTATATGTATTTTAGATGATTATATAAAAGATGAATAAACTATTTCAAAACCTTGAAATAAATGAAAATTTGTATACTTTTCTCATGGTATCTTCTTATTGTGTTTTTTTTTTCTGCGTTTCAATAACCTTACATGTACGAGAGTGACATATGGTCAAATTATTTTGAGGTAAAATTATCGAAATATTCTTCTATTAAGCTGAGGACAACCCATGCTTTGCAAATTTTAGGGGGCGCACGCGTGCCACGCCCCCGCCTGAATCCGCCCCTGGTCATAACACTTCTTAATAAGGACACATTATAATGTGATTAGTTTTTATTTTGATAATATGTTTTCTTTTCAACTTCTTACTTTATTTGACGTTTAACCTTTTTTTTTAGTCTTTTATTAACAAAACGCGCGTCTGGCGTACAAAATTATAATCTTTGGTAAGTCTTTTTCATTAAATAGTCCAATACCATGTGTTTATGCTTAGAATGGTTAATCTGTTCATGTTAATGTGAATGGGTGTAGTTTAGTTATTGTATGTCCTTTTTATGGTTTTGCATTTACATGTATGTGCTATTTAAACTGCAAAAGTCCTGTGTTCTGTCGAATTATTATGCATAGATAGAGCTTCTTAGAGCCAGCATTTTTATTCGTTTTTTTTTTTGTTTTTTTTTTTTAATTATTATTATAAACTAATTTCAGCACGTACGAATCTTTCATTTGAATCTGTCGCAATAGTTTTTTCTTGTTATATCAAAACAAAAGTTTAAACCATATTCAAATATTGATTGAGAAAGTGCTTATCTTTCTTAAGATACTAAAAGTTGGGTAATAATTTGAACTTAAATATGTCAAGAGGGCCTCGAAAGATTTAATAACAAAATTTATATACTTAACTGTATAAAGACAAACAATTTTCTTTTCATTACAATATTAGTAGTTGCATGTAAAAGCAAAAGAGATGTTTAAAAACTTTAAGATGGACAAGTACGGAAGTCCATTTCGGAATGCCCAGATAAAATTTTAATTTGAGATTACGAATTTAGATAATCGTTTCAATTAGTTAACGCCATTTAAAAGTGGACATAGTCAGTTAATTCATGTAAAAATGAAAACAACACGTTATAAATTTCATGCGTCCGAAGCGCTTTTCTGGATTTACCTTCATCAGGAACTCTCAAGGCCGAATATTTGAAAGCCAAGGATGTATAAGAACCAAAACAGGTGAAGTGTTGTAACAATGGTATGACATTTTACTGGTGTTAATCGTATGTGATTTTCAGAGGGAATACTCTTGAAATTTAACTATTTCAATGAATGAATACTTCAAATAATCTTTTCATTCAACAAACCATTCCTAAAGTATTTAAATACTAATCATTAACAATACTGTTAGATAATAATAGAATTCATGTAGGTTTTAAGATCAATATTGATATCAATAAACATATTTCTGCCAATTGTGCAATCTTAGAGCATAATTAGGCCAAAGTTGTCTTTAATTAAAAAAAAAACAACATTTGCATCAAACTGCAGTTTAATCATGTGCGTTGTTTTATTGTAAGTTTAATTTTGTTGTGACTTTCTTACTGAATGGATGGTGAATTTTGAAATAAATTTTACTTGACGCAAAAGAATTTAAAAAATCAGATACGGTCTTTGTATGTGATGTTATTCTTTCTGAATGTGTCTTTTACAATCTTGTACTTTTACTCGGGTAGATATGTCTTACAGAAAGTAATTACACTTTAAGTTGGTCAATTCACCAGGAGTAATACAATAGGTTTGTTTTTAGCAACAAGACAAACAATCTATAAATGATAGCCAAAAGCTTTGATGCCTGGCGTGTGGTTAAGTATTTATTTTCAAGCACTAGAATTATCTTCGGAATATAAAAGAATATTGATCGACGTTGCTACTGAATATTTCATGTAAAGTGAATCGAGAATAGTTAAATGGAACTCCATAATGAATTTCAGTATTAAAGTATCGAATACGGAAACATAGTTGTCAAGCATGGATTACTTAAAATGCGAGCAATCAGTACTTAAACACTGGTCACGTTTTTTTATAAATATATGTAAAGATATCATTTTCAGTCCAATAAATTGTAATTTTCAAATTAGAAAAAAAAACAAATAAAAAACTTATTCCTTCATTCATAAAATTGAGAATGGAAATGGGGAATATGTCACAACAACCCGGCCAAAGAGCAGATAACAGCCGAAGGTCACCAATGGGTCTTCAACGCAGCGAGAAAATCCCGCACCCTGGAGGTGGTCCTCCCGTTAGGGGTTTAGTATCATACCATCATAAAATATATGAGAAGAACATAACCCGTATCATGCCAACAACTGGTTTTAGAATAAATGTGTTTATTTCCGATGTAAAGACCCTATGAGTGAATCAATATTAATATCAAAATATGCAATCCTTAATGACTTGACAACAGTATCGTAACTATATCCCTTCCGAATAAGTCTGTTTAAAGGTTTGGTTAGCTTTTGGGGTGAATGCCGACATTTTTGTGCTTTGTAAAGAATTTTACCATAAAAGATTGGATGTGAAATACCTGAACGTATAAGATGTCTGCATGTTAATTTATATTTACGAATGATGTCCTTGTACCGATGATAAAATTTAGTAAATGTTTTGACTAGTTTGTGATATCGAAAACCCTTGTGTAATAATTTTTCAGTAATACAGAGATTTCTTTCATTAAAATCAAATACTTTGTTACAAGCGAATCGAACAAGTTGAGATATATAAACACCATAAGATGGTGACAAGGCAAGGGAACATCACCATCTAAAAATGGATAATTAACAGCAGGAAATGAAAAATCATCTCTTTTGTCATAAATTTTTGTATTAAGCTTCCCTTTAAAGATATAGATATCAAGATCCAGGAAAGGGCAGTGTTCATTGTTAGTATTAGCTTTATTTAAGGTCAGTTCGGCAGGATAAATATCTTTAGTGTACATACTGAAGTCGTCATTATTGAGAGCCAATGTATCATCTAAATATCTAAAAGTGTTATTAAATTTTTGAATCAGATGTTGTTTCGGTCTAGTTTGAGTTTGACTGTTTCTTGGTAGTGATGTATATTTGGTCGGTTTTTTTTGTACGTTTGCGGTAAGCTCTTCTGAAACTCCGCTTATCTCAAATAACTGCCATAAAATCGTATCATTGTCCTATATTCATATAAACAAGAGGTGAATCAATGCCATTATATTCTGAGTACCAATAGAAACGCAACCCCTACATATATTTTCCATAAAATTCGAACCGGCAGATCTTCCTTTAGAAGTTGTTCGCTCGTTCTAAAATTTTGACGACTTCTTATGATATGATTAAAATAAATTTCCAGCAATTTTCAAGGAATTTCGATTTTTAGATTTCAACGTTTACAAAAGCATATAATTTTACGCTTCGGATGGTATATTTAATTGTAATTTATAATTTTTGGCTGATTTTATAAATGCTGGACAGATACCAATATCTGTCCAATACCACAAAAAAATATTTCAACAATGGAACGCGCAACGTGACAGAACATTTGACTAATACATGTATCAAAATTAAATCTAAGAAAATGCAAAATTTTGCCATTTGGGCTGGATATTGCGCTCTTTAAACATGGACATACTGGTTGATCCAACCACAATTTGTGCCTGTATCAAATGTGGCTGTCTGGACCATGTGTTCTTGTTTCCCTTTGTTTGTATGTCTGTTTGTCAGGATGAATCTGGTGGTGATGATAGTTGATGTGATTTTTTGTCCCTTTTGCTGTATTATACACTATTTTAAGTGTAATTTATACTACAATCTAACCAAAAACTACGAAATTTACATAACTTGTCAATTACAAATCATCATATCCACGACAGAATTATTGACTTTATATAATCTAAAGAATTAATTAACACTACTTTGTTGTTGACACATTATGATAACTGATTAAGTAATTGATTTTAATTCAGTTCTGTTAATGACTTTCAAATAGCATTGATTTCTTTCTAGTTGTTGTTAGGTAAAATGTCAATAGTGAAGCAATTATCTAAACAACCTTAATTGCTTTATATAACATACCAATTGCTAACAGCCCGCAAAGGTGACTGGGTCTAACAGAACATTCCTATTGTATATATTGTCAATAGTTTCTCGTCCTGAATATGAATGAAATACTTGTCACTGAACGTTAAACAAGCAGCAATCAATCAATAAATTACCATCAGTAATATAATTTCTAAATAAAATGCAAGAAAATGAAATGAGACGACAATACTTTACGAGTGGTGGGAATTTCTAAACCCAATAAAGACGACGACTATCCAGTCCTACAAACGAGACAAGTTTGTCTCTTTTTCGGAGCCATGGCTGTCACAGCTCTCTGAACTGAGAACATTTTCGGCTTGCTTAATAGCCACTGGTCTGATGCATCGTTTTGGCTATCAAAATATACTGAAATTCTTATTACTTATTTGTATCTGTCTTTTATGTTCATTTGTGGTAGTTTTATAGCTAAACCTAATTATTTCGAAATGGTACTTGCATAAGGTATGACAGATTCGGGTTTAAGAATACTTCTTTTTTAAGTGTATGATAATTCAGTTTAACATTATTTTTCGGGGCTATATTTATCATTGGTTGATGTTTCCACTCATTTTTAACTGGAATTTGAAATGATAATTTTCATTACATAAGTATATACTGAATAAGTATAGAATTCAATTCATTTTTTTTGTTTATAAAAAAATCTTTTTAAGTATACTAAATGAACTCGTCCTTATTGAATATTTTAATTTTGATTGTTATTTGTGATGCTCGTCACAAAGAGGCTTTAGTATTTAAACAATAAATACTTTTAGCGTTTTATTATGTTTTCTTGAAGAACCTTGCCAACAAGAAAACAGATGCTAAGAGGATTATTATGGTCAGACTTTTAACGATAACAAGAAAGTAAAAGTTCTTTCAGTGATATTTTAATCCGATATAATAGAATATAATGAAGTTAATAAATGTAACATTTTGTGTTCCTTGACGGTTTGTTTATATTGAATTTCTCGTTCGAATGTCACCCTACTTTACAAGACACAAAATAATGATAAGAAATCTAAGATGACGTGAGATCTATTTAGTAATATAAGTTCTGGTGTGTTTTGATTTTGTTTATCGCATTGCTTTTAAGCTTCGGCTACTTTTGAAACGCACAGACGGAGAGCGATTATTTTTAACAGAGTAACAAGATTTTTTTTTATTATGTATAAACAGCCGTTGTTTTCTTGTAATGTTTATGAAACAATTTCCAATAAAACCTTAAAGTAAAGTCATCATATATAACAATCGAATGAAAATAGTCCTATATATAATATCAATATTTGAAAATGTGTGTCTAGCAATAACTCACAATAAATACAAAACCGATTTAAAAGTCTTATAAGTGGTAAGAAATATGCCAATGGCTATATTACAAAAAAAAGGGTATTAGAGAAAATAAAGTGAGACACTTATAAAAAAAATAATAATGTTTTTTTTAATTCGTCGTTTTTCGTGCATGATATAGGACAAAATGACGTGTTTTTTGTTTTGTTTTATTGTGTTGTCTCGTTGTTATTTCATTGTCGTTAGCCCCTCATTTCCTGTTTTTCCCCAACATAAGAGTTATGGGAAAAGCAAGGAAACATCCTTACACTAGATGCATGTTTAAATCCATTAAAGAATTCTACAGTTCAACCTTGTACACACATTTAATGTATTATAATGGCTATCATTTTTTAAAAGAAAATTCATGACGAACACGGTTTTAAAATATCGGATGAGACATGATAAAATGCGGAAAATATGTGTATTGCGGAAATTGGAAAATTAAGGATATATCATTAGTAATCATAAAATGCAATAAAGACACTGGACAATTTTCAAGGATCTTCTTTAAAGAAAATACCGGAAGAGTTACAAATTAGTGGGGGGCGGGGGGGTGAGGAGGGGTTGAAATGTGTGGAGTGAGTAAACATTACCACAATGGACATATCTATTTATAATATAAGAATCAAATAAGGAAGACGAACAAACGATGAAAACCTTATCAAAGAATAGACACAAAGCTCAGTCACCATGGACCTACATTACCTTCAGCTCACTGGTCGAAGTTTGCTTTCAAAAATGTATAGGACAGTATATAAGTGTTTTATAAAGTACCAATTTCAACCATCCTTTCCTGACAATTTGCTTAATGATCAAAGCTGATCTCGATCTTATGAATAAATTGTCAAAAGCCAAATTAGTCTCGAATATGCATGTAATATTTGCCACTGAATGTTTAACAAAACAACAATTAATCAATAAATTTAAAAAGCAAAAAGTCTTTTCTACTGATAGATTATACCCAGCTATAGCACCGTTATCCATTGACGCACGTACTAACTTCAAAATGTAGAAATAAGTTCATTACAGAGAGAAAGGGAACGCTATATAAAATTTGCCGATTTAAAACCATATATACAGAACAGGTTTAAGTAAAAAACAATTTAGTAAGACGAGAATTAAAAGGACAACTTATTCATCTAAATTGTGATCTATAAAACGTTCATTCTGGAAGTTAAATATATTTATTTACTTATTCTATGACCTATCCCTTAAGGGACATTTACTTATCCTGAATTAGATTTGCTCAAGTAGAAGATTGTTTTTTTTTCTATAACTGGTCATTTAAATTCCTCTTTGCAGCTCAGTCGTATGAGCGTTCAATCAAAATGTTTTTAAGTAACTAGGGGCGATGGTCCGATCCTTGTGTAAGACGATTTCCCATGAGGATACAAATACATCAATACAACTGTATATATCTAAACTTTTACATTAATATCTTTTAGTCCACAAACTGACTTATTTCTTATGAAGCAAGACTTATGCTATTTACACCAGGGATTTAAAAAAATAACCGCGCATTTGATAAAACGCACAAAAGATAAATTGTCTCGGCGTGGGTTAAAAAAATGCATATACGTTTTGGCAAATGTGACCACGCGTCAGAGAGAGTTAAAAGGCATATCATATGATCCTTGTGCATATACCATGGCAATGTCAAACTTTACTTTATTTTTGGTCTTATACCCAAGTATGTACAAATGTGCAGTGGGAGTTCTTCAAAAGAATTTTTAATTTTACAACCCGTCATGAAAATGAGCAGAGGTAAGGCTTGATAAGAAATAAATTCGTTATCTTGGTGTAATCAGGGGTGTAAGGAATTTTACACCGATGTTGAAAATTTCTGCACTCCTGATTACAGCAAGATACCTAATACCTCGCGCTGAACAGGTTTTTCTTTGTATATTATGGGCTTTGGGATTTGATTTGTAACAATAAAATCATTATGCATACATGTCATTTTGACAAATCAGATAAAAAATCTGTTTCAAATGAAAATAAAACAAGTAAAATATTAAGAGACTATTCGTTAATATGAACATTCCTATTGTATATATTGTCAATAGTTTCTCGTCCTGAATATGAATGAAATACTTGTCACTGAACGTTAAACAAGCAGCAATCAATCAATAAATTACCATCAGTAATATAATTTCTAAATAAAATGCAAGAAAATGAAATGAGACGACAATACTTTACGAGTGGTTTCTAAACCCAATTAAAGACACGACTATTTTCCAGTCCAATAGTTAAGTTTTTTTTTAACCATGGCTGTAACTTTCTGAACTGAGAACATTTTCGGCTTGCCTAATAGCCACTGGTCTGATGCATCGTTTTGGCTATCAAAATATACTGAAATTCTTATTACTTATTTGTATCTGTCTTTTATGTTCATTTGTGAGTTTAAGCTAAACCTAATTATTTCGAAATGGTACTTGCATAAGGTATGACAGATTCGGGTTTAAGAATACTTTTTTAAGTGTATGATAATTCAGTTTAACATTAGTTTTGTTTGTAAAATTAATATGGTTGATGTTTCCTCATTTTAACTGGAATTTGAAATGATAATTTTCATTACATAAGTATATACTGAATAAGTAAATTCAATTCATTTTTTTTATAAAATTCTTTTTAATATACTAATATGAACTCGTCCTTATTGAATATTTTAATTTTGATTGTTATTTGTGATGCTCGTCAATAGGCTTTTATTTAAACAATAAATACTTTTAGCGTTTTATTATGTTTTTTGAAGAACCTTGCCAACAAGAAAACAGATGCTAAGAGGATTATTATGGTCAGACTTTTAACGATAACAAGAAAGTAAAAGTTCTTTCAGTGATATTTTAATCCGATATAATAGAATATAATGAAGTTAATAAATGTAACATTTTGTGATCTTGACGGTTTGTTTATATTGAATTTCTCGTTCGAATGTCACCCTACTTTACAAGAACAAAATAATGATAAGAAATCTAAGATGACGTGAGATCTATTTAGTAATATAAGTTCTAGTGTTTTGATTTTGTTTATCGCATTGTTTAAGCTTCGGCTACTTTTGAAATCACAGACGCGAGCGATTAGTTTTAACAGAGTAACAAGATTTTTTTTTATGTATAAACAGCCGTTGTTTTCTTGTAATGTTTATGAAACAATTTCCAATAAAACCTTAAAGTAAAGTCATCATATTAAAAATCGAATGAAAATAGTCCTATATATAATATCAATATTTGAAAATGTGTCTAGCAATAACTCACAAAAACAAAACCGATTTAAAAGTCTTATAAGGTAAGAAATATGCCAACCATATACAAAAAAGGTATTAGAGAAAAAAAGTGAGACACTTATAAAAAATAAAATCTTTAATTCGTCCTTTTCGTGCATGATATAGGACAAAATACGTGTTTTTTTTTTTATTGATAAGTGTGGTATTTCATTGTCGTTAGGCCCTCATTTCCTTATTCCCAACATTAGCTTAGGCAAAAAGCGAAACATCCTTACTAGATGCATGTTTAAATCCATTAAAATTAGTTCAAATAATTAGATCAAGTAAGTATCTCTCGCGGAGAGTTGCATTTATTGATGATTGGTCGGTAACGAACATTAATTTGTCCTGCTAGCTGACCAGTTCGCAATGCCTCATTACTTATTTCTAGATTAATTTTATGAATTTTGGAAGAAGGTACATGTGTCTCCCATGTTTTGAACCATTATTATTCTTAAAAAAAATTATACGTCTGGGAATCTATTTTTTCCCCATTGCTTTATATTTAACACTTCTCTCAACATGCCAAAATTGTAATGATTTACAATACAAAGAAAATATTATCTTCCACACACATGACCATGCAAAAACTGATATATAATTTCTTATTCAGTTGAATTAATAATTAGAATAAAAAAGTTCTAAGGTTCACGTATTGTCTTTTTTTTTTTTTAAGCAACTTGTATATATGTTAAACTGGAGTGAAACATCCTGGCTAATCCTACATAGATATAGGAAGATGTGGTGTGAGTGCCAATGAGACAACTCTCCATCCAAATAACAATTTATAAAAGTAAACCATTATAGGTCAATGTACGGCCTTCAACACGGAGCCTTGGTAAATAACAAGCTATAAAGGGCCCCAAAATTACTAGTGTAAAACCATTCAAACGGGAAAACCAACGGTCTAGTCTATATAAAAAACGAGAAACTAGAAACACGTATAAAATACATAAACAAACGACAACTACTGTACATCAGATTCCTGACTTAGGACAGGTGCAAACATTTGCAGCGGCATTAAACGTTTTAATGGTACCAAACCTTCTCCCTTTTTCTAAAACAATAGTATAACATCACAACATAGAAAAACACACGAGAAAATATCAATTGGAAGGCTTAACTCAATAAAAAAACGTAAATTAACATACTATGAACGAATAAATTCGATCTGTGATACCTGAACGTAAATACATAGTTAATAAAATATTAGGGACAAACATTCAAGGCCAAAAAGCAAACAAACAAGTCCAAACAAAGCCATGGCAAGACACCACCGCGAAATATTTAACCCTTAGGAAATAATCACTTTTGAAAAAACCGGTTTTCATAATATATACAGGTAAATGAAAAATAACTTTGTCGTTTTAGGTATACTACTTCTGTCTATATAAAATCTTCCAATAACTAGGAATACCAAGAAAGGTCTTTCAAATAAATACCTAATTTAACACTAGATACATAAGGGGTGAATATCAACAATAAAACTATACAATTAGAGCTAGCTAAAACTTCCCTGTACAGATCTAAGGAGAATAATCTTGATGTTCATACAAATGTAGTATGAAGAAGTGAAAATTAGTAGATATTCCAAATAATCAAAGCTGGTATACAGACAAGATCCATATTAATATAAAATAACAAAAAAGTATTACAAATAGTATCAACAGGTCGAATTAAATGTCTTGATTGGTTACCGTCACCCGGTATCTGAGACCATGCATATACCCTGTGAACAATAACGAAGATTAGACTGGTAATTAACGTTCAAATCAGGGCACTCCAGCATTACACAATTGTTATTCGGGTCCTCTCATGGAATAGCGGCTCATTTTTCCGTCAGTGACTTATACCCACTGAGCCGTAGACGCTGACAGGGCTCATATCCCCTATGAAGATCCCTAATAACATATATTATTTCTTATGCAGCAAATATCCTGCAATCTGATTGGTTAATTACCCGGGTGTAAATAACACCCCACCCTTGTTCACCCGGGGATGAATAAGATTTTGCCAAAAATTTAAAAAAATAAAAATTTTGCTAAAATTAGAAGAAAAAAATAATAAAATGCAAAAAAGAAATTAAAATTGCAAAATAAAAAATATATAAATTTGAGGACAAAAATTTTTTTTTTTTTTAAATAAAAACACAAAAAAATCCAGATTTCCTGAAAATAAAGAAAAAAAGTATTTGACAATACGCAGCAACATCGGTGTTGAAAAAATGTTGCACTGGAAATTATTCATTAGCATTTTTCAATTACAATCACGATTTAAAAAAGAGTAAAGGAACGCTTCGTAAGAAATAAATCCGTTATCTTGGTGTAATCAGGGGTGTACGGAATTTTACACCGGTGTTGCAATTCTGTACAACCCTGATTACACCAAGATAACTAATAAAATACTGTTTACGTCTACCATTCAGCACAACAATGTGAGACTTTTGCATAGTTCCCTGTGCGGAATTCGAACTCGAACAGCAGTAACAAAAAACTTCCTTGTATCCAATATCACGAATAAGTCGCAATCGTAAATAATTCCTTTGCAAAAATTTTATTAACAATTATATAAATGATATAGTAGAACAAGAAGGCAAATGATAATTTGAAATACTTGTGTAACCTTTTCATTGAATTTTTAGTACATTTTTAATAATAAGCGAATTTTTAAAATTACGAATGATATTCTGATGAAATTTATGATGTTAATATAACGTCGGATTTCTCCAAGAATTGCAATAACCATTTGATTTGTCTTGATAATTAGTTGTTTTACCTCTGAAAAATATTATTTTTAACTGGCAAGTTCTGCGATCAACCGCACTTGAAATAAGAAAGATAACCCCTGTAGATCATGCATATGTGAAAATAATCATCATTGATAACGGAGATGCCAGTGAGATAACGTAAATGTTAAGACAACCCTACATTACAATAAAACAAAGAAAGACACTATTTATAATACGGAGTGGCTATTTGTCCGGAAAAAAAGAAAAGAGGGATTTGGGAAAAGGAACACCCGGTGTCACCCCGCCCCCCTCGCGTAGTGCATTTCTTTATAACAATAAATGCAAAAAGAATAAAATCCCACCTTGGATTTCTTAATAAGATTTTTACAGTGTTGTTTACTTTTTTTTTTTTTTTTTGGGGGGGGGGGGAATTATAGAAAAATCTCCCACCTCTGACTTAAAATATGGATAACTTTGTTAAGGGGGTCTATAATTCTGTTTGACAGCTTCGGGCATAATAATTTTGTACCTTTTTCAACTAGACCAAATCCTTACGTTAAGTTAAAATGCACGAGTCAATCACGACCCATGATTGTTTTACAAGTAATTTCTTCCCTCCTCTTACAATGTTAAGCCATAGATAAAGAAATACATATGGAATATATATTAATTTTTTTCTAATTATACGTTGTCCACATTGGACCATATATGAAGAAAACAACAATTTCAATTACCAGTAACAAGATTGGGGCCTAACAATTGAAGATTGCAAACCAATGTCCATTTATATAATTTGCGACCCCCTGGTGCTGCTGAAGATAATATTACACGCACACGCAAATAGTAGCATGCGCATTGCATTGGCCGGACAAGTAGTCCTGGCTAGCCGGACAAATAGCAACTGCCTTTATAATAAGATACATTTTAAAATTGTACGATCGAGAAATATGTGAATAATTGTCAGGTCTATCAAAAACAAACAAATAAACCTACAGTATGACTGGATAGTTTAAAATGTTATAAAAACTTTGTGGATCAAAAATATACAAGGGTATGGAAATAGTGAAACCGTGCAATTATCACTTCGATTGAATATTTGATTAATTGTTCAGTCAACGTTCAGTGGCAAATATCTAATGCGTTTTCAGGACGAGAACAAAATGACAATACATACAATTGTTAGGTTTTCCAAAAGTGGTCAACCGGAAGGAATAACAGGATCTTCAGACTCTGTGCGTTAAAGAACCATTGCAACAGGCCATCAACCGATCCTTCAAAGAGTAGTACTGTTGCAATGGTTTTTATAACCCGCAAGTGATTAAGTGCGTGATACTCTCTCAAGGTCAAGGTAGAGGAAATGGGCTTTGTAACAAATTTCGATAAAATCTTGCATACAACTCTGGCTGATTAGACCACTTTCGCCTCTCTTTCCCGGTGAGGACATAACTCGAAAGTGGTCTTTTGCTTTTATACAAAAGGAAAAGAGAGTTTTTATGGGGTTTGGAAACCATCGATATATCATATATACAAACCAGAATTAGTTAGCCAATATTTTCAGTTATGTTCACAACTGTCTATGAAAACACAAAAGATAACAACTGAGAGCATATTTGGTTGATTTTTTATTGAAAAAAACGAATTGCAGTGAGAGAAATTGTTTCATTGAATATTCTCCAGGCAACACGTCGTTAATTATAGCCTAAAAAAAAAAATACATCTGAAATCTTGCATGCATATGGCATAGAATAATAGTGATGGCACACTTGAATTGAACTAGATAAGGTTTTGCATATATATAACTGTATAAAATTCATATTCATTTCTTGAATGCATTGAACATGGCTCCGCAAGCCTCACACAACGGATAAATGCAACAGTTGATACACAAAGAGTATATCTTCTGGCAAACACCGCAATTGATTTCAAGAACTTTCATACATGGTGTTATGAACCAAATATGGTAGAACGCAATATATGCGAATTCACATCCCCATTCAGCTGCAATACAAAGACCACAACATGTGGTCAGGATGATATAACACAGTTTCTTCCACAACTCGAAACATTTATAGGAGAATTTCCAGACGCAGTCTAGACTGTGAATACCTTCCGGCTCTCCAAAGACTTCATTGAAATTAAGTGTCTGTAATAAAAAAAAAACATTTAAAGATATAGTCTTATCTAAAATATGGATACAAATATATAAAATGAATAATTCATCGAATTCTTGCAAAGACAATAATGATACTTAATAGCAACTCTTCATAACAAAATGAATCACAAAATACAAGATGGCGCGAGCTTCTAGACAACACCATTAAAGGTACAACAATGCCCGGCCCGGCCGTATGCGTATTTTTTCAAAATGAAATTTCCATTTAGACGAAAAAAATCTGTTTTGGAATGCATAATGCGTAAAAATTCATATTTGATACGTCATATTTATGTAAACTAAAAACTACCGAAATAAACTTGATGCAACAAATTTTACTATGAAGCATCATAATTATAGTGTGTTTCTACGGAAGCCTATTCAGGACCTTCCAAAAATATAATTTGAATTCGAGATCACGAATTTAAATCGTTATCACGAATTGTATAATTCATAACCACAGATTAAATCGTGATGACGAATTTGTGAAATTTGGTATTACAGTTTTGTAATTCGTAATTACGAATTAAATTCTTTTTTTTTTGTAATTTGTGATAACGAATTAAAATCGTTATAACGAATTGTATAATTGGTCATCACGGATTAAATTCGTTAAAACGAATTTGTTGAATTAGTAAACACAGTTTTTTGTAATTTTTGAGTACGAATTAAATTTCGTTCTCACAGATTTTTGCAATTCATTATAACGAATTAAAATCGTAACCACGAATTATATTAGTTTATTACGGATTAATTTCGTGATAACGAATTTGTGGAATTAGTTATCACAGTATTTTGTTATCCGTGATAACGAATTATACAATTCGTGATTATGATTTTAATTCGTTATCATGAATTATAACAAGAGGTCCAAAAGAGCATATGTCGCTCACCTTGATATCTGTGCTTTTTCGACAGTGAATACAAGAATAAAATTCATGACTAAGATCTTGTCTTGGTGATCATTTTTCAAGTTTTTCTTTATCTTCAATGGTTTCGTGAAAAATAGTGGTATATATCATTATTCGGGGTAAAACTCCCTAAGCAGTCAAACTGACGATTCAGCCGTATGAAAAATTTTAAAATCTCGTCTAACTGATCATTTTGCTTTTTAAAGTTTCGCTCTATCTATTATAGTTGAAAATAAGGAAAACCACAAACTAATTGGTAAAATGGTGATTAAGGAGCATTAACTCCTATTTAGGGTCAATTGCCGCTTTCAATCATGTGGAATTGTGTGTAGATCTTTGTTTTCTGATCATATTCGCTATAATAATTGATTGAAAGTTTATCTATTATAATTTTCCAAATAATAGGCAAAACACGAATTTAATAAAAAAAAAGAAAATTACTCCTAAAAAGAGTCATCTAATAATTTTGATGTAGATAAACATTATGTAGATCTCGTCATTCTAAACAATTCTCTATCAAGAGAAAACTTGTATTTTACCCGTATGTTCTATTTTAGGCCATGTCGGCCATGTTGTTCGGCAGGCTGGATCATTGCATACATTCTTTAAACTAGATACCCTAATTTATTTCTCTCACTTCATTTCACTCCAGGCTAGCCTTATCTACTTTTGCACATATTTGTTTTTTTTAATTACATGCACTTCTGTTATGTTTTCTTCATTATCAAATAATTCTTATATTATTAGCATATCAACAAAAACTTGAATGTGATCTATTTTGGTCTGTTAGATTTTCTTTCCTAGGTTTACACTCCGATAAACCATGTTGCCGAAACTATTTCGGAATCCGTTGCCTCTGTGTAAAATATATTCATGTACGATACACACGAATGAAATTCGCCGATCTAAAAGAGTTTAAATAGAAATGAATCGGTTTTCTAGACATAATTGGTGTGTAAACTAGGTTGTTGGCTAACAAACTTAACATATCAGTTTGTGAGTTAACCGACCCGGTTCACACACCAATAACCTCTAGAAAAAAATGAGTTTAATCCTATATGTATAACGTTTTTTTTGTATTTATATTTGTACAGGGAGAGACGCCACTCTTTTCTTTCAACTTGTGTCAAATCCCTTTTGCTAATTTTGCAAATAAAATGCTTTAAAACTGATTGTGGCCACGTTTGTTTCAATTTAGCCAAAAAGTTTCAGGAATGAAGATTTTGTAAAAGTCAACGCACAACGACGGACGCCAAGTGAAAATAAAAACTCGCTTAATCCTTTGGGTCAGGTGAGCTTAAAATTTGTGATAACGAATTTTATCTGAAATTACGAATTACAAAAACAACTGTGATAACTTATTCAACAAATTCGTTATCACGAATGTAATCCGTTTTATATATATATATATATATATATATATATATATATGCGTCGGATACAGTGCAGGCGATTTGGTGTCACGATATCTCAGTAGCATGAGTTCGAATCCCGGCGAGGGAAGAACAAAAAATTTGCGAAAGCAAATTTACAGATCTAACATTGTTGGGCTGATGTTTAGACGAGTTGTATATATTATATATATATATTTCTCTAATTCTTCGTGAATTTATCCCTTTCTGCACCCATTGTATAAAAAAAATTTAATCAACGTGTGGTTCTTTTGATCTCAGTTCATCATTGGTTAAAATCCGATTATGACGTCGAATTTCTTACTTTCCTCTGAATTTCCTATTGTGACGGCATGAAAAAAGGCGACCATGCCTGATGACGTCACATAGAAAGAACACATCTTTTTGCAGCTCATTCGAAAAGAAGGAATAAGTTTGAAAATCATTAGAGAAACAGATTCCACCACCAAATCTCGTGTAATACGATATTTATCCACTCTCGACAGTTAAATTTTAAATATTTAAAACGCTCGGGCAAGCCTCGCGTTTTAAATTTGAAAATTTAACTGTCTCGAGTGGATAAATATCGTATCACACTCGATGCAGTGGTAGAATCTATATATATATATAACCAATTATACAATTCGTTTAAACGATTTTAGTTCGTTATCACAAATTACAAAAAATTGTGATAACGAATTTAATTCGTAATTACGAATTACAAAAACTGTTATAACGAATTCCACAAAATCGTTATCACGAATTTAATCTGTGATAACGAATTATACAATTCGTGATAACAATTTAAATTCGTGATCTCGAATTCAAATTATATTTTTGGAAGGGATTCCGTATGTTACTGTCAAAAAAACTTTAAATAATGCGAATTTGTCACATTCTTAACTTGTGCATTATAATCAAAATTGTACAATGCGGAACCTGACAAACAAATATTCATGACCGTTTATAAAAATGTGACTTGCATTTTTTAGAATATAATATATTATTAACAGAATTTATCATACAAGCCTATTTAGAACAGCAATCGCTTTATGCCAAAAAGAAAGAAAGAAAAAAAAAAAACAAAACTGGCATCCCTTAAAGACGTTTTTGGATAAGAAGAAAGATATTTTACAATTAATAAACATTTTTTTATTATTTTAATATATTTCAATACTTACACCAAGTCTTGCATTTATTTCATTAGGATCACGGTTTACTAAATCAATCTCTTTTTGGTCATCAGACATCTTAAAACTCTGAAGAAGCGAACAAAATACTGCAAGCTAACAGCTTAAATTCTATACAAGTAAAAGTATACTCCTAACAAACACTTAAAAAGGAACGCGGAAAATCACCATCAGCAACCGTCGATGTTGCTATGACCAGAAAAAAACAACATAACCAAATGAAATATTAAATAAAGTTAAAAAGAATTTCTTTTTTGTCTGTTGATTTTATTAGTAAATCGATGTAGAATTTCAATAATAGTTCCACTCACTCCAGTAGTTTGTCATAGTAGGGGTATTGTTTTATCATTGATCTAAGCCATTTATAAATATTCAAAGACCATTTGAAACATATTTTTTGAATAAAAAATTACAGAAATCGATGGTTATAAGAGGTTTCAAGTTTCTCCTCATAATGACATTCTCTTATATCATTGGGTCAACACAAGCTTAGATTTTTTTCTGCAATTCGGCACCAAGAACCTTGACTTCATTTTACTCATAATTATTTCAACAAATATGAAAAATAAGAAAATATTTACAAAAAAACTTATCCATATAAGGAATATATATAAAAATAGATATACGGGCTAATAATGAGTAGAAATGGACAGCGACAAGAAACCAAGAAGACATCTTAATTCAGCTGAAACGTGTTGCCTTTATTTACCCGCTATGCAGTATTGACTTTTTCATTACAACAAAGTGACAGCTATAAAGAAAAGGAGGCCCAACGTGATTGCATAAACGGGAATGTAAAAATGATGGAGGACATATCTTCCCTATTGCTATTTAAATATATAAATTTTGACAGTTTAATTTACGATCTTGTCTTTGATATTACAATCAACGCAGACAGTTGTTTGTATGTTCGCCTATGTCTTTAAGTCCAGATATTGTTCGTCTGTTCTTATAACTTACTTAGTATCTGGAGAATGTATGATAAAAACACGCGGTCTGTAAAAAAAACGTTACAATTAACGACCGCAAATACAAAACAGTTTTCTCCTAATTTATACAACCATACTGTTGTAACAAAATGGATAAATTAATATATGAATATAATGTTTGACCGATGCATTTTTTTAAATTCTGAGTAATGTGGAAATTTGAAATTTTTGTTTTACTTAATCTAATGAATAACTATAAAAATGTGTCTTTGACTACAGTATTTCCTAAAACGTTTTCTTTTCTGTCATCAGTGCTCTCCAGAATTTTCGGTACACAATGATCTGAAGAGAAACTTGAAATCTGCTAGTAAATAATTTTATATCTGTATGAGGGACATTTCAGCCTAAAGAAATACTTACTTGGTATTAGACACACTTGACTAACAAATCACCACCAGCAACCGTCTATGTTGCTATGACCAGAAAAAAAAACATCATAACCATATGAAATATTAACAGTATGTTAAGAATTTTGATTCTTATTTGTTGAATTAAATAGTTAATCGGTGTGGGTAATGGTTCTATGCACTCCAGTAGTTTTTTATGGTAGGGACATTGTTTTATCGTTGATCTATACCAGATATTGTCTTGTAAGTCTTGTTTTTTAATGAAAAAAAATACAGAAATCGATGTTAAATCGTTTTATCTGATAATTAGTGTCACTTATATCGCTAGGTCAACACAAAAGTTATTTTTTTCGATCTTTTTTATAAATGCGGTCGTGGGAGTGTCCTTCTGTAGAAACCCAATAACTTCGAATATTGTAAAATTGTCAATATGATATTTCAAACACGACGTTTATTCTTTACAAGAAGACACCTTACTGTGTTTTTTGTTCAAGTATGCATATTGATCTCTAGATTATCTGTTTCATGTGTCGTTTTGTTGATTTCTGTATGCCACACCTCCTTTAATTCATAAAGACAAGCACTGATTGTGGTCCCACCGCTTTCAGAAAAAGGTCAAAGGGGTCTTCAAGCAATGATTTCACTAGTTTTGGTGTACGAGAAATTATTTTCATCGGATTTAGTTGTGTTTTTTTCTTTTTAAAAAATATTTAAGGTTTTAAGTAAGTTGTGGTAATGAAATCCCTGACTCAAAATTTACCAGGGATATATAGATAACTTTCATTGAAATTATATATCATCACTACAGACACCGGCATAGTGAACGAGTCGGGATATAAAAACACCACCAGATTGACCCAAAGGAACATCATCGAGCAAAATAGAAAACTATCATTAGGGGACCAAAAATTGTCCCTTTTGTCGTAAATTTTTGTATTAGTATAGAAAATCTAAATCTAGGAAATGACAGTTATTGCAGTTTATAGTAGATTTATAAAAGTGTCACAATCTAATATACATTATCATACATAATATAAAATTCTTTAGAACCATATTAGATCCATGCCTTTTGGACATATGAGACACTTTCATCCTGTCCAAAATAAGAATATATGCTATAATGAAATATCAAAAATGAATATTTAAATAATAAAAGCAGTTTTCATATGATACTTAAAATTTCAAATACTCGTTAAAACTCATTTATACATTCAGATAAATTTACAAATTTATCTTCCTACGTTTAAACATAAGATGCAATGTCTTTGCTTATAAAACTTGAGTATCATCACAATTCACAATAAAGTCAAACTTGTCATCAAAATGAAAAACCCTTAAAAGAATTGTTCAAAAAATCAATATAGTTAATAAAAAAAGTTCATCTCTTATATCTGAGTGAAAATTACAGTTTATTAAAAATTGTTTTTCGGTCTCTATAAAATTATCATTGCAAAAAAGACAATCTATCACATAATGGTGGGGTCGGCTTGGTGTAAGGTGTAACGTCCGGTCTCACACCGTAAGCGGCAGTTATCCAATTCGAAAGTTCGATAAAATGCGACGATGGTCACAAAATTTGACTGTTTTAACGAATATACTAGTTTTAGAATTGTTTTAAAACCTTCTAAAAGTTCTTAGCTTGTTTCCATTTTCACAATTTTTATCGTCAAAAACATCAGTAACCCATTTCTCACGATCTATAGCTGTCAATTTATTTTGGGCAATATGTAGCTTTTGTTTGATTGTTATGTTGAGATTGTTTAAATAATAGTCTATATCACATTTTCTCAGTATCGTAATATACGTGAATGCCATGCTCGTTGTTTCGTCTAACTAGTTTCATGTAAAGTCCGAACTATTCTATCATCCTCTAAATTAGAAAGTTTGAAGAAGAATCTTAGAACTTCAATGTTCTGTTTTTTTTTTTGTTTTTTTGTTTTTTTTTTCTGTTTTCAATCCCATTTCACCACGGACGGCTTTATTAAAGGAGTTTTAAAGACAAAAAGTATCGACATGCCCTATTTTGTACAGTTTCTAGTTGTTTATGTTCCGATATAACCCAAATACTAGATCCTTTCAACAAAACGGGTTGAACAAGGTTTTCATATAATTTTTCGTATATATCAAAGTCCATTGCGCCACAGGCTATACATTTCGTATAAAGTGCCAACAAAGCTCGACTGGCTGATTTTCTCACTTCTCTTTAACGTAAACCTCCAGTCTATGTGTTTGTTTATCCACATATTTTGATACCTATATTTGCTGTCGTATTTTACCACGGTATTTCCACAATTAAAATCATATTTAGATCGAGGTGATGACTCACATCTGAAATGCACTATATTATTTTTTGTCAAAATTTATACAAAGTCTCTATTTGGAACACCATTTATGAACAATATCTAACATTTGCTGAAGGGATTCTTCGTTTGGCGCCAATAGTAAATGTCATCTGCGTATAACAATATCGAAAGCATACTATTCGCATTTATTGGTAAATCCAATATAAAGAGTTGATTATATCTGCCAGATCATTTATATGAACTGAAAACAACGTCAGGATAACTTACATTCTTGTTTCATTTCCAATTTAACGTTAAACATATCTGTCATGTACGAACTGATTTTTACTGCATTACGAACATCTACGTACAGTGGTTGTAGCCCTTTCAAGAACTTTCCATTTATACCAAGTGCCATCAATTTATACCACAACATTTCACTGTTTACGGTGTCAAAGACCTTTTTACTTCGATGAAGCACGTAAACGTCGATTTATGTTCAATTTTCCTATAAGTGATTAAAGTTGTTAAAGCGTTAAGATGTTCCACACAGCCACGATCCTTGCTGAAACCGTTTGTTCGTCAGCTAGTATTTTATTGTCTTCTAACCAAGATGATAATCGTACATTTAAAATATCATCATATATCTTGCATGGAATTGACATAAGAGCTATTCCTCTATACCCCCAGAAGATCACGATTGTCTTTATCTGGTTTTAAAATAGGATTGATCAAAATTTGGTTCCAAGTTTCCGGTACAACTCCGTTATAGAATGTAAATCTTATGATTTTGAATATCATATCAACACACAAATTGTTGCGAAGAAATTCTGCGCATATTTCGTCTAACCCGGTGTACTTATTCAACTTTATATAGTTATACAGCTTTGTCCACGTCCTCATATGAAATATCAGAGTTTAATTTGTACGAGTCATTGTCAGTGTTGTTCACTTGTTGTTGAATGAATGTTAGAAAGCTCTTATAGTATTCATCATTACTAGTGTTGTATAAATTTTCGTATTCACCGTCACTAGTGTTGTATAAATGTTCGTGTTCACCGTCACTAGTGTTGTATAAATCTTCGTATCCACCGTCACTAGTCGTATTCACTTTTCCAACATTCATATCCGTGCTGATGTTGGCATTTGATAAGCGTTATTCAGTTGGTATTGTATTAGGCCTGTCCTTTGCAATTCCTAGTTTTCCTATTTTCCGCTAAAAATCTTCGTTCTACTTTCTTTCAAAAAATCAGAAAGTTCTTTTTGTTGGCGTAATTGATAATTACGTTTGTTCTCATGCAGAAGTTTATCAAACGCATTTCTAGCTGTTACAAATTGCTCTCGTATAGGCGTTTTTTCCTTGGTCCACATATCTTATATTTAAGCCAGACTTTTCCCTGTTTACATGTTTTGTCCAAATGTTCCTGAAGGTTTTCGTTCCAATATGGTTTGTATTTTGACTTTCTACTAATTATTGTATGCTGATCATCATTTGCACTCTTTTGTCCTATTTTTGAGATAACTTCACTATTAATTGATTGAACAAATTACTATATGCTTCGTCAACGTCCCGTTTATCTGCAAGTGCATTTTCTATTTTAATTATTTGTTGGTCAATTTTTTTCTCGAACATTGTTATTATTTATAAAATCGTTCGGAATTTGGCAAGACTTCGGTTTATTTGGAATTCTTTTTAAATTACCGGGTTACGTTAACAGTCTATTCTGAGATACAGCAGTTTCCCTTCTAATCACTTCCTGTAGCACTGAATTATCTGGTAATTGACTGTACTCTTGTAGTTTTAAGCTATCGATAATATCAGACATGGTTTTCACATCAAAGTCTATGCACGAGTTTAGATTTTCGTGAGTTGTGAATATAAAAGTCAACTGCCGATTTACCACGTTTCGACATGCATGTAAAGTCTTGTTTTCCCTTTCTTTCGATTATCATACACATATTACAGTCAACAAAAAAGTCAATAAGTACATGTAAGTCTCCATTCGCATTTGATCCTTGGTCAATTACCTCCCTTGGGTAAATTTCGACAGTATATCTAGCGGATATTGGTAAGTTAACAAAAAAATATCATCAAGGTAACGGTAAGTGTTGTTGAATTTAAGAATTAAATAGAATTAAGACGGACTGAGTTTGGCCATACACTGTGATTCATTACAATATAGGAACAAGTCTGCTTAAAAAGAGGTGCATTTGGTGCCCACCCATAGGAATACCCACATCATGTCAATAACCTTAATTGCTGAAACGAACAAAGACGTTGTCAAGGAGAAAAAATACAAGTTTAATCATCTCATAACATGCATTTCATGTAAGTATATCTAACATATTTATATTTCATTACAGAAGAAGGCTTTATAAGTGTTGAATTATGATTTTTCGATGTACTATATTTTATCAAATATGTTTTTTGTTTATTTGATAAGATTGTGCTGGAGTGTAGTGTAGAGATTCGAAAAGTCAAAACTATCAACCGAATTGAAAGGACCATCAAAAGCACGTTATTTATCGAAACCATCCAATTTTTTTTTTCACTCCAGAAATAATTAATACCATTTTTTCATATGCCTCGTTGCAAAAGTTAATAAAAATTTCTTTGATAGAAGAAACGGAGCTAGTTAAAAGCACTAAAAAATTACACTTACTAGAGCCCCGAGATGAAAAGCTATTTGACTGTTTTATGTAGTTTTGTTCATGTCATATGTTAATGTAATATGAAACGAGTTTCTTGTAATTATAATGTTAACGAAATTATTGAACCAATGCATGCATATACAAATCATGTAAGTGTTCTACAACTAATCTTTCAGTGCTTTTAACTAGTTCTATAACTACTATCAAAGAACTTGTCATTAACTTTTGTAATAAAATATATGAAAATAGTAGAATTAACTATTTTTGGAGTGTAAAAATTCTTTGGATGTTTTAGATAAATTACGTGCTTTTGATGGTCCTTTTGATTCTGTTGACAGGTTTGACTTTTCATCTCTTTACACTACACTTCCACTTAATCTTATCAAACAAAAGTTTTCCTATTTAATTAAATGATCGTTTGGTAAATCTGAATGCAAATAGATTTGCTGCAACTCATTTAAAGCCTTCTTCTGTAATGAGAAAGGTAAATATGCTAGATATACTTACTGGAGGTGTGATGAGATGATTGAAGCTGTTAATTTTCTCCTTGATAATATTTAAGTACGTTGCGGCAATAAAATATATCGACAGGTTATAGGTATTCTTGTGGGCACCAATTGCGCCCCGTTAATAGCAGACTTGTTTTTGTACTGTTATGAATCACAGTGTATGACCAAACTCAATAAAGACCCGTCTAAATTGCATTTAATTGATAAATTCAACAACACTTACCGTTATCTTGATGATTTTTTTCGTTAAATAATCAAGAATTTTCTAAATATACTGCCGAAATTTACCCAAAGGAACTTACTTTAAATAAATAAAATAACGGTAATAACCCTCCTTTCCTAGATTTATATAATTTAGTTTTACACGAGAAACTCTACACTAAAATTTACGACAAAAGGGACGATTTTTCTTTCCCTATTGTTAATTTTCCCTTTTTGGACGGTGTTTTTCCTTAAGCACCATCTTACGGTGTTTGTTTATATATCACAACTCGTTCGCTATGCATGTGTCTGTTGTGACGTTTTGGATTTCAATGAACATATTCTATGTATTACTGATAAATTATTTAGTTAGGGATTTCGTTACCACAAATTACTTAAAACCTCTACTAAATTCTTCCATAGATACAAAGATCTGGTTTGGAAGTTTGGCTGTACCTGTAGAAAACTTATTTCAAACGGGATAGCACATCCTAATTTTTACGGAGATGTTGTTTACCAAGCCCGGAAATTTTAAATACGATCCGGGTTAACTTATCGATCCTTTGAATAAACTTATTCTAAAATGTTACCAATTCAACACTGTAATGAGATCTTTGATTATTGTTTTTATTGGTATTAATATAATATTGATCTTGTTATCAGTAAATTAAAATCAAACTAAATATTATTTTTTATATACATATGCACATCCATGGCTCTACAATCTATCGATACCTGTATCTTAGCATTGCACAAGGTCATGTTTTTCTCTGGCTGTTAATGAAGTCTTTACACTAAATCCATTGGATGTGGGATGTGTACTGATTGATATTTAAGTCTTAGATGCATGATTTTTTTTATTAGTTGTAACTGGCTTTGAACTAGCTGTCAGTAACTGCTAGTACTCTCAGATGTGTACATAGTGTCTTTTTTGTTGTTGGGATGTATAAGTTCCCTAGCTGCCACGTCCTTTCTGTGTTTTTGTTAGATGTTTTTCTGCTTTGTGCCGATCTGATGAGTTAAGCCATTTTGACGGATTTTTATAGTTTGTTGTTATTTTGTACTGTTACACCACTGTCCAAGGTTAAGGGGGAGGGTTGGCGCCTTCAAACTAGTTTAACCCCGTCACATTCTGTATGTGCCTGTCCCAAGTCAGGAGACTGTAATTAAGTGGTTGTCGTTTGTAACTGTATATCATATTTGATTTTCGTTCATCATTATGTACATAAATCAGGCCGTTAGTTTTCTCTTTTAAATTTTTTTACATTTGTCATTTCGGGGCCTTTTATAGCTGACTATGCGGTATGGTTTTTGCTCATTGTTGAAGTTCTAACAATAGGTCTAGTAGTTAAGGTCACTGCATACGGGAAGATATCGGAGAATTAGTGTACGGGAAGACAATAATTTAATAGCAGTACATTTATGAAGATTTTGATAATTTAAAGGCTGTTCTGTTACAAGAAAGTTAATGTACACTTGTTTTTTAGTAAAACTTAGCCATTCAAGTAAATAAATCATATTCAACTTTTTTTTTATTAATTTGAAGTTTCATATGACTGTAAACAGGTCGGGTACACTACATTATACGGGTATGCATAATTTAGCATACTGATTTTCCCGCCAATATAATTGTTTGTTTACATAATGCTCAATTTGTTTTTACCTGGGTCATTGACCAATCCAGTTAATGAGTTGCATGATGGACTACTACGTGCTCAGTGGCGTAGCACCAGTGTAGCATTGTAAGCATGTGGTTACAAATAATTTTATATAAAAAAAAATTTTAATAAGAATTTTACTATAATCGTTTAGCTTCAGGGGGCTGCCGTGACCCCCTGCTTACAATTTACCGAGAACACGTGTTTTTTTACTGACATGAAACGTATTTTTTCACAGATTGCCGGAAAAGGATATCATGTTATTTTTTTTTTCTCTTTCTGTCCTGAGAAAACAGTGTTTGAGATATTCCAACAATAGCCGCTAATATTATGGATCGATAAACAAAGATTTTAGACATTCGTTCTCGATACAGCAACCAAATGACAAAAAAACTCAAAAGATAATTAATTCGAAAAAGGGAGGCTCCTGAATTTTTCAAATATAAAATTAGGAAAGCGAGTGTCAAACATCTGTGTGATGAACTCACAAATCTTTGATTTTTTGCACAGAATTTATATAGATTTAATGATATTTAACCTTCGTTATCTTTTTCTGCTGTCATTGCAAAGGTCAATCAAAGGGCCATTGTCAAAAAACGAATGCTGCAAGCCCTAAGAGATGAAGTGTTTTCTAGTGCTACAATATGAACAGAAAATGGCACTATCATTGTTTTGTTGTAAATACTTATCTCCTCTGTAACTGTGTAATTAGTTCATGAGATTATAGCATTTATTTTTATTTTCATTTGCAAATAGTGATGTTGTGGCATGATATTATAAACCATCACCTTTTTCCTCTCTTATTTTTGCTAAATACGCGTGTACGAGTATACATTATGATGTCATTTAATGGATTTTAACTACGGCTAGGAATTAAATGAGGAGTGGCGTGAATGTCAATGAGACAGCAACCAATCGACAGAAAGAACTAAAAGACTTAGAGAGTCAACATAAAGTTTTCAAAAACAGAGACAGGTGTCCCTATCTGTATAACATATAGACTGTGCATATAAATTATGTGTCTGTCTTTAAAGTCATGGTACTTGCGGGAAAAAATCGATTGCTGAAGCCGGTGAACAATATTTTTTAAACCTGGGCATGCAAATTGAAGATTATACATAACATATATAACACTAGATGAACAAAAATAATAAAGAAGAGATTCCGAGATGCGATACAAAAAGACACGTTTCAACCAAATTCCAGTGTTCTAAGGAGATAGTTAATTCGCAGTAGCCCACAATGCATTGCGGTTCATTTTGTCGATTGGTCAATTTCTCACGGACTTTTGGGAAATTTGGAAAATTACTATGCAAATGTATTCTGAAGTCAGAATTCTAATGATCCCGATCTGTCAAATTTGCTGTCTTATCATGCTGTGCTCAGTGTAGCCCTTAATTGTGATTTATAAAGCCTTTCAAGAATACTGTTCTTTCTATAAAAAAAAGAAGCTATAAATGATTATCCAAATGAACATATTTACCAGATTTAGTTATATAACCAGAGACAACACAATATTATATATTATATGTCTCTGATTTGACTGGCGTTTCTGAAAATGTATATCTTGTTGTTTTGTTGACTGCATCTTGTGTGGCTTGTTGATGTTTATTTTTGTTGTTACGTCTATTTTCATATTAAGGGTAAAAAAAAAAGAATATACCAAAAGGACCATACAAATCATCAGAAGTCGAAAAATAAATCGACAATACCATGGCAAAAACGAAATATGACGAACTGACAGACAACAGACAACAGACTACACAACACTACAAATAAATTAAAGACTCAGCAACACGAAATCCACCAAAAACCGAGGATGATCACATGTGCCCCGGAATGGTAATCATTGGTACTTCACACGTGGCGCTCGTCTTGTTGCTTATGGGAAGTAAAAATTCGGTGTTAAGTCTCATTCGATAATATGACAATCAAGAATAGTAGGACGAGATTGTGGCTACGACAATTGGAAAATATACACAGTCATCTGTGAGTGACACAGATTTATTCCATAACGGTAAACCAAACCATCATGGCATCCGTGAAACTGTCGAAGGGATTTCTTCAATTTTACCTCTGGGAACCCTTAGTTATAGATAGTGTAAGGATAGGCAGTAAACTCCCATCAACTTGATCAAGTAAATTACGATAGGAAACGCAAGCTTTTGAATATCACATTACTGAGAGATATATACTCCATATGTAGGAGCTGCTTGATATTTATAGAATAAATCCGTTTTGTATTTAGACTGGTGACATTCATTTAAAAATGCAAACGTCCACTTTGACCATTATGACATTACACAAGGTCATACTTTTCTCAGACGGCTTATGACTTCTTTTCACTCATTTTGTTTGAGTGTACTGATTGATATTTTAGTCTTTTTGTCTTTTTGTTAGTTTTTATGCCTAGTGCCGATCTCATGTGTCAAGTCTTTTCCAACTTATAATACAGCTTGTTCTTGTGTTGTGTTGTAACGCAAGTGTATAGAGCTCACAATCATGTTTAAACCAAGCCACATTCTTTATGTGACCTGTCAGCATAATTGTTCAATTCTTGTCATTTGGACGATTATATAAGTATTTCTACCGTAAGACCTGAAATTCTCCATGTGCAATTCTGTTCACCAGTAGATTGCCAAAGAGACTGGATAAAAATTATCTAATTGAACAATTCAAACCCAATTACCCTCTATTACCAGCTACCGGTACTGCGGATACAACAGGCAATCCGCTGAACACGATTGCAAAATCCATTGTATTACAATGGCAATCGGGAACACAAATCATATTGTATATGTCGAAATGATAGCCGGTAAAGGTGTGCAGATGATCAATGGAAGGTCGGAACGCTTGATTTGTCAAAGTAGGGGGGAACACCGAGTCGTTTTCCGCAATTGTTCTGTCCAGCTTGAAACTTTTTCGTGTGATGATTATTACATCGATTTTTGCTATATAATATGGTTAATTTTTTTCATTTACTTTTTAAATAAATCTTTGTTAATGGCACAACATACATCTAAACCTCTCATCTAGTAGATAGAAGTCTATTCTTTGTCCACCTAAAAGTGTGATCAACCGCAAGTGACCATTACATGTATGTAAAAATGCACTCCTTTCTCACAGGAAAAACAAACAACCACTCAGTGGCGGATCCAGAAATTTTTATAAGAGGGGTCCATGCACTGACTGCCTAAGAGGGGGCCCCGCTCCAGTCACGCTTCAGTGATTCCCTATATAATCAACCCCTGGGCCCCCCTTAAATCCGCCTCTGCCACTAACCTTGAAATTACTTTTGATAATGCACACCTACGTATATCAAACCATAGATGTATAAACTTATACATGTATGATTAAACCAACAGATTTAGAATACGTAGCATCCAAATATATTATTACTTGGTTTTATATTATTTAACGATTTTAGTGTCTATGAGGGGCCTGATGGGGGTTCACGAGTTGATTTTTTTGTCAATCACGATTCACAGAAAATAAATTTCCATGATCACGGATCACGAAAATATAAAAAAAAAACAACCCATCAGGCCCCTCGTCTATGAGTCTTTTGACATTAATAAAATGACATCGCTATTAATTAATTACAACTGCATGCAATACGTTTCACCGCAATTTTAAATGAAATATATCTATTGATTAATGAAATCAAAGTTATTTTAATTCGTACAATCGATTGTCACAAGATAAATCCATATCCATTAAATGTAATAGCTATAAGTTCAATTGTAAAATGTTCAACGCACCATTACACAATGACTAATAGATCCACTGATTCTTTTCAGAGGGATTCTTTCTAACATTGCGAAAAAAAAAAAACATCAGATATATATATATATAACCCTTGTATCGATGCTGCAGATTCTAGTATGTGGACCACTTTAATTCCCTGTAACAAGGGAAACCTGATTCGTGGACATCTTGCTGTGATAGAGAGGAAGACTGTAGTTTATTAACGCAAAGGCTTTGAAAACAAGGTATTAACGTGCAGCAGTGATTAGTAGGGATTCATATTTATTCCACTGTATTTTTATAGGAAGAAAAAAAAATAATGAAAGTTATGATATTAAAGAAAAAAAATAAATGACGAAAACAACGCGTTATGAATTTCATACGTTCGTAGCCCTTTTCTGGATTTACCTTCATCGGGAACGCTCACGAATATTTGAAAGCCAAGGATGCATAAGAAGAGCTATCCATCTAAGGTCAACTTTGCCTGAGGGAGTTGAAACCTTAGTTTCTTTATAATTTCAAAATTTATAAACGGACAATTTTAGAAAGGTTGTTATAAATCATGCCAGTACCGAAGTACCGACTTCTGAGCTGATGATACCATCGGGGACTGATAGTCCACCAGCAGAGGTATCGACTTAGTGCTGTAAAAATAAAAACAACACGTTTAAATTCAATGCGTCCGAAGCG
Source organism: Mytilus coruscus (assembly GCA_017311375.1). NCBI lineage: Eukaryota > Metazoa > Mollusca > Bivalvia > Mytilida > Mytilidae > Mytilus > Mytilus coruscus. The sequence goes on along the minus strand of CM029595.1, from coordinate 78,974,651 downwards.
CTTTTCTGGATTTGCCTTCATCAGGAACGCTCAAAGCCGAATATCTGAAAGCCAATAATCTGTTCATTAGTAAGAACTAAATATATTTTGTTTTCGCGAGAACAAGTTTTGTGACAGATGTTTTTCATTTGTATCACTTTGTATAGGAGGATTACCATTCATGTCGTAACTGTTCTTTTATTTTCGTTAGTTGTATTTGTTGTATAAATGAAAGAACCGAAAGAGCCAAAAAAACCCAAAATAATTTGTGTTTGAGGCATCCAAAAAGGTTATTTGTACATGTAACCTGAATTTCAATGAACAGAGTGTTCTTAACAGCTCCAGCCCGGGATTTGATCTCCGTCATATAATACGTTAAAAATCACAAACCAAATTTGAAAAGAGTAAGCATGGAGGAAGAAGAAATAAATTATAGTACAATTAAAACAATCAGAAAATTTAAAAATTTTATCGGAAAAAATAATTATAATAACAACAAAACTGACACGTTGTATATATATTTTAACAGTAACAAAATCAATGTTTTCTCTGTTTAAAATGTTCATATGTAGTCTTCTTTCTTAGAAAATCATTGAGCATTGCTGAAAAGAATGAGGTTTCAAAGTCCGAATACTTTTATATGGCACATAGTAATACTGATGGCACACTCGATTATAGAAATAGAAATTGGTATAGTAACTGCTTGTATAGAGTTAATCAAAAGTTAGTCTCCTTTCTTGAATGCATTGAATATTGCTCCGCACGCCTCACACAGTGGATACAGGCAACAGTTTATACACAGAGAGTATATCTTCTGGCAAACACCGCAATTGATTTCAAGAACTTTCATACATGGAGTTATGAACCAAACATGGTAGAAAGCAATATAGGCAAATTCACATCCCCATTCAGCTGCTATGCACATGCCACAACATGTGGTCATGATGATGTAACATAGTTTCTTCCATAATTCGAAACATTTCCATGAAAGTTTCCATACACAGTCAATACTGTGGATTCCATCAGGTTCGGCTATTACATCATTGAACCAAAGTGACTGTAAAGACAAATTGTTGATGATTAAACTGTAGTTGTAACATGAATAGACATGATTGACCAATTAAAAGTCTTGCAATTTCAAAATAAATTTCATATCTGTGTATATAAAATTGTAAAATGAATTTCAGAAAACGACCATTAAAAATCATTTTTATTTAATGAAATGACTGTTTGAATTTTTTTAAAGTAAATAAGATTAAAATCATCAAAAGAAAAATTATGAATGGCAAGATATTTCCATAGCAACAGTTTTATTTTTTCACGAAATTCTTCAGGAAATGACTATCCTCAACATAAAAAAAATAAGGCGATGTGGTATGATTGACAATGAGACAACTACCCAACATAGTCCAAATGAAGCGGATTTTAGTAACTATAGGTCATCGTATGGCCTTCAATAATAAGGAAACCCCAGACCGTATACTAATAGTCAGCTATAAGTATAAAAGGTCCCAACACCAAAAAATCAACGGCCTGATTTATGACAAAACAATAAACGAAAAACAAATATGACAGACAGCAACCAACGACGATCACTAGAGTACAGCTCCTGACTAGAACAGGCATATAAAGGGGGTCTCATTGGGGGGTTCTGATCCCGGATCCCGCTTACTGTTTTGTCAGATTCCCGTATCCCGCTTACACTATGTATGTAAGCAATTCTCATTTTTTGTAATTTCCCGTGTCCCGCTAGACTTCATTTCCCGTTTTCACGGCACAATAATTTGACTTTCACGTGTCACGCTTACAAAAAAATCGGCAATCCCGCGTCACGCTTGGACCCCAATGAGACCCACTATAAAGAATGGCACGGGGTTAAACATGTTTGTGAGCAATCAACCCCACCCTTAACCTGGGACAATCTGTTTTCCTTAGCTGGCCAGAAGATCTAGAGTTGTATTTCAAACAAAATATCGGAGCATCCTATTTTTTTCTATTTAATGGACAATAATTTAAAGATTAAAGATGGTCCGTCGTTCATTTTCAAATTTAAAATTAATTCGCATCAGAAATCCTATGAAACAGAACATCACATCAAAATAATTGCCATTTATTACAATAAATCTTAAATTAAAAATTTAATTTGTTAACTTACCCCTAAATGGGCGTTTATACTATTTGGATCTCTATTTTCCAAATCAATTTCTTCTGCACTAGATGCTTGCTGCTCTGACATTCTTGAAATTTAAAATCTGAATTCCTGTACTGTGCAAAGATGGGAGAGTATGCTTTAAATAAACATTCTTCGGTAAACAAAAACTTATATGATGCGTCCACTATCACCATCAGCAACCATCAAGTTGCTATGACTCGCCATAAACAACAGATAGATACAATATGAAATATTTAATTCAAACAAGTTCTTTTCTCATTACCTTGTTTAATTGTTGATCAATATATCTGTATGTATATATGTTTTGCAAGCAGTGCTTGAAACACTGAAGCAATTAAACAAAAAGGTTAATCGAATATGCAGGCATTTCCACATTGATTTTTTGTGTGTGTCAACGGTTGCTTTAGTCTTTAAGTGGTGGTTTACAACTGAGCGCGCTTGTTTTAATTCCATTAAAAATGTTCTTAATATCGGATTTGCATTTTGAAACAGAATGAAAATGATTATAGTCATTAAATTCTATCAATATTATTTTGTAAATCCATTTTGAGGTGTTTACAACCAGTTGATTTTTTTTCTGATGAGTAGACTGTTTGAAATATTTTTTGGCGGTATATGCAAGTGGAACTCAACGACTTACTTTTTACAAAATGTATTTACTCTTCGTAACTCTTCTTTGCAATACTGGCCTTTCTTTAGTGCCAATGATGATTGTGCTAAAATGTTTGTATGATGGTTTAACTAGAACAAAAGTCAATGATTTGGTGGCAAATGTTGCTGCAACGATACATTATAGGTTCCCATTGAACCTAGTTCCTTTTCTCTATCTTTTGGGAAATCTCAGAAACTTGAATTGGCTTATAGTTTTAAATGGACTTGAAAAAATACTGTATATACTTTTTTGTATTGAAATTCCTCATTAATTCTACAACATAAATAGGGCACTTTTGCCTTAGTAAACAGCAATTTCTAATTCAGATCGCTTTAAAAATGCCAGATATTGTTCTTTTACATCCAATTTAACGCTTGGCTTATAAGAACCGATGGGTATAGTGTCCGGTCGGGATCTGTTTTTTGTAGTTACTTGGTCGTTTTTTTTTCGTGTGAATTTTATGCAAAACTTTTACTGACAAATGGATGCATTCGATTGAGAATTGTATGACGCCACGGATGAAATGTTTTTTTCCGGCGTCAAACTTTAATATCAGACATTTTAAAACATTTTGTACGCTTCAGAATGTAATGAAATTTGACAAAAAGAAGATTTTCAGGTGAAGAGTGTGAGTGTTTTGTATAATATAGAAGAAATCACATGTGTCCGTTGCCATGTACGAAATGTACATCGCCTTAACCTTTGAAAGTCATCAATGACCTTACGAATAGCCACTGGAATTGTCGTAATATCGTCTCATGATGCTGGATAAGCCAATCAAATTAACGCAGTTTTCGTATCACTTTTTTTGAGAAATATCTCTGCATGCAAGAAATAGATAACAGGCCACAACCATATAAAAGAAAAAAAGTTGTCATTAACCAACGTTATTTGAAGTTATACATTCAAGTTAAATATTTTCTTTGAGTGTTTTTTTTTTTATCATCAAAATGTGAAACAAAGCTAATTTAAATCCACATACGAATGAACAAATCAAAGAAAATGCGGTCATATAATCTATATATCCTTACATTCACTGACACTTAACAGAAATACTAGCATATTGATGAATATAAGGTCATTTTGAGATTAAACTAATTTTGAATGTCCGATTTTTTCGACTTTAGAGTCCAGGTTTTGTCGAGTGAATAAATTCCACCAAAAATTATTGTTAATTTGTATAGGTTGGTTTGTTTTACATTCACATCAAGCGTGTATTTGTGTGTGTTTTTCATAGCAGAAACCCCATACTTATTGTTTTCTAGATGTTAACAAAGATAATGTTTTATCTTTCAAACAATGAAAAAGAGGAACACTGTACAAAGTACCTATTATTGTGAAGTTGTCTGAACTCTCTCTGGTATATGTAATACTTGATCGTGCAGTAACACCCATCGTGATAGCTTGCTTGAATCATTTATAAACAAATGTATTTATTCAGTTTAAGAAGTCATTTATAACAATAGACATCACAGGAGCTTCATATTTCAAAAAGCTTCCAATACAAGATTAGGGCAGCCGAATAGACGGAGGCAAAATACTAGAATTTGATATCCTTGATGTTTTTCTATGATATACGAGAATATATTTTTTATGAATAAAAGGAGATGTAGGTACGCGCCAATGAGACAGCACCCAACGAAAAGATAACCAAAGGTCATCTAGAGGGTAACAGTCAGTTTCAACAATATCCACATGTCTGCACAATATTTCTAGCTCTAAATTATTCCAAGTTCATAAAAGCTGAGAATAATTAAACAGAAATTATCAAAGATGTGGAATTAACACACTGTGCTCATGCAGTTTAGATATCACAAATCAATTGTCTTATGTTATTATTACATGTATTGTGAAATGGACCTCGTATGTTTAAAACATATGTCCTGCGACACAAGTTGTCATTTTCTTGTTTTGACTGGGCAATAAAATATGTTTAAAAGCAAGCCGGTATCACATATCCGATTGAACTTGCCGGAAGAAACCCTTCTCTTATAATCTTAAGTTGTTATTGACAATAAATGATATCCTTTATCCTGAAAGTACTTGTCGGAAGAAAACACTAGTCATGACTGATCATCGGCTAAAGTCAGTGTAATTTGACATAAAATTCAGTCAATGTGATATACTTTGTAGAGTTTTATTATTCCAGTTCTGATATATCGTTAACATATTTGTCCTCATATAAGATGTTTTCTTCAAATATCGTAGAACTGTCAGTTTTAAGCTAGATGCCAGTTTTAAGTAAGGGCCACAGTGGCATTCTGTTCATCCACCCGTCATATAGGTAGTTGGTCTTATCTGTTTTTCAACAAATTTTTACATTTTAAAACTATCCGATGTATATAGTACTGTAAAAATAATCTTAAATAATACAAGTGAAAACAACTGCGTTTCTACTTGGTGTTCCCAAGGATTTGTATAGTGTCACTATACAAATCCTTGGTGTTCCTAATTGGAAGGAAATACGAAGAAGAAGATGAACCGGAAGCGGAAGTAAATTATGTTCAGCGTCGTGGCAGGTGCTCGTTAACGACAACACTATTGAACAGCTCACTGTTATTTCGAAATTTAAGGTAAAGTTTGATTTTTGTGATCTGTAATTTTACCAAGGTAATTATTTCCATTCACCTGATTTCAACTAGTTCCTTCCACAATTCAAAATTATCTTGTAATGATGCAAAAGTAAATTTTATCCCCATAACTGTTAACTGTATTTATTGAGATTCGCTCTGAGCTGTTTTCTAAATCTGCTGATAACCTAGTGTAGCAAAACAAAGAAAAAGAACTCTGAACGAACCCAGGGGATTGTATCTTATCGTGTAATTTCATTCACCTGATATAATTGTGTCAGTTTTGTTACAATTGATTTGTCCTGAACATGTATGAAATATTTGCCACTGGACGTTGAGTAAACGACAATCAATCATTATTTTACAATTTAGTCAATTTTTCACTGTCATAATTTTACATGTAGCTGTGGATCTATATGGTAACAGGTCAGTTCATTTGTATAACATTTTCACCCAGAAGGTGGAAATGTTTATGTCATAATATTTTTGTTTGTTTGTTTTTGCAGCATGAAAGCTTTAATTCTTGTTGGAGGTTATGGTACAAGGTTAAGACCTTTGACCCTGAGTTGTGCGAAACCATTGGTTGAATTTGGTAACAAGCCTATGTTGCTTCATCAGCTTGAAGCTTTAGTTGAGGTAAGATTAATACAGAAGTGATGAGACTTCTAGGTTTGGTGGTATAACCTTGAAGTTTAAAATAGTTGAGGAAACACTGAACTTACAGAGTTCGCGAAAACTTGTTTTGACCTGTCGGTCATGGGACTGACAAAGCAAGATTATTTGTCAGTCCTACAAAATTTTAGCCAGTCCTAAAAAATCTGTCAATTTTATTATGAAATAAAAATAACATATTTTATCGAAAATAACTTTATTATTATTAGTTTGATTTTTTACAGCCACGGACAAATACACAATGAATGACCAATTCTTTTCTTCTGATTGTTCTTATATAAAGTATTCTTCACTATCCATTTCATCATCTGAATCACTTTCTCAGTATTTGTTATCTCCATCGAAGGGTTCAATCGCCGATTGTTTGCCTGGGATGACTACATGAACAAATTTAGCAGGCCACGTGTAGATCAGCGCTTTGGTTTCCGTAGGTTCCGTTTGTTTATAATGGGAAACCAGTACCGGAAATTAGCAGCAGGTACATCTGATGACCGATGTAAATGCGTATTGGAATTAGTTGCGGTACAACTAATTTCCTATAAAAAAGGGCACTGCAATGGCCGTTTTTACATTGGTCATCAAGACCGGCACTAGCTTTCAAAATACTGGTTCGAGCCTTATTTTGACCGACAGGACCGACCATTTTCGCGAACTCTGAACTTAATAATGAGGGGGGGCGAGAGGGGGTCTCATCCCGATTTCCCGGTTTTAATATCAGAAAATCCCGAAATCCCGGACATATTTTGTTAAAAATCCCGATCCCGATAAATTTGTTCCCCAAGTTTAAAGTTTCAATGCTTACGATTTAAACGTCTCGAGTATGATTGATGTTCAAAGTTTTTCAGCGTAACCAATCCGAATATGTATTATCAATATTACCGTGACATCAAGCTGCATATAAACATTTTTCTTCTCATAAATCTTCAGTAGCCAGTCAGAAAATTGGCCAAATTCCAGTTCAAATCAATACAAGAACCTAAATGACAAGCACTGGAATCGTTTTGTAACGGAGAGAAATTTGAATCTATTGAGTCACCATTCGAAAAACCACTGAACCAAGGATCAACCAAGTTACAGACATAAACAGAACTACAAATGTCACTTGAGAGATTTATAAAGTAGTCGAAACGCTGCTTTACATTATAAAATTAAATCAAAATCGTTTAACGGTATAATTGAGGACCTGATCCGAGCTCAAAGCTCATCTCTAAACTTGCTATTACATGTACTCTGATCTGGATCTACTCTGTTTCTAGATGCGATTCTGATTGAAGTATAATGAAAATGGCACTTTTATCTGTCCAAGGTACAGTTTTTTGTCAATCCCGTTATATTTCAACATAAAAATCCCGATTTCCCGTGGCTAAAAATGTGGCTTTCCCGTATCCTGATGTTTTTCTATCACGAATTCCCGATCTTTAAACAAGGCAATCCTGATTTCCCGTTGCTAAAATCGGCCGATCCCGGCGTCCCGAAAATGGTCTCGCCCCCCCTCAATAATAACAGCAAAGAAAGAATTCTAAGCTTTATATCCTAATTTCTCCATTTTTTTTTCAAAAATTACTTCAGTTAGCTAATATCAAACAGTAATAATTCAGTTACTGTGGGTTCATTATTAAATATAATTTTCATGTTTTTTAGATACACAATGTATTGATTTTTGTGGGTATAGGCAGAGCTCAAAATTACCGGTTGTTACTTAAAGTTGTGTTGGGCAGCTTAAAACTTTGCAATTTAACTGTTAGGTCGTCTGGTGGTTTTATGGCCAGGCAACAAGAAAAACCTTGAAATATTTCACCTGAGAATGAAGCTTTCTAGTATCTTTATGTATCACAAATTTTGTTGACAACCCATTGTACTTTTATTTTCACGGACTATTCATGTGACTTATTCATAATGTTCTATGTATGTATATTCTGTTTCTTCCTCCTTTCGCTAGAAGCACCGTCATCGTAAGATCAACGTTTTTAAATTGTTTCTGTCCGAGTTCAGTATTTTTTTATTTTGCAAAACAGAAGTCTATAAATTTAACCATCGCAATGTGAAAGTTTATTATGGGGCCAAACCCCCTAAGAAGCAAACAATGAGCCAGAGCTCGAGGGATGTTATAAAATATTTTCAAAACAATAAGTCAATAAACGATGATCACAGCCATACTGAATTCTCTACACAAAAAAACTTGGCAGGGCAACTAGTGATTTAAAAAAAAATTTCTAGCCCTGTCTAGGTGAACCACAAATTTAAAAGTTCAACAAAATACATCAGTGTTTCCACCTGCCCTAAATAGAAGGGTGGCCCGCCCTTGGTGCCCTTTACCCCCGCCCTTCTGCCCTCCAAAACCAAAAAATGCAACCCTCTGCCTTTTCAAAAAATTTCCAAATTTCATGCCTATCGGCGTTTCCGGTAAAATTGTTACCTGATTGTGTAACACTCTAATTAACTGACAATAGGATACAGTTAAATACCTTGCCTTTGGCAGTTTTATCACCTCTGTTAATGATTGTTTACTGCTAATTAGGGGATTTAAGATAATTGAACAAATACTAGATATTTAATACAGAATGAAATTGTCCACATGTTATCCATTTGTAATGTTTATGTACAGCATGTCAGTGTTCTCCCAGGATTTTTGGATAGCACCATGGTAGCAGCGTTTGGACTGCTCGGTGAAATGATTCATACAATCAGTTGTGTCTCCGTGTCGTCGCTTAGCTCTATTTTAGTTACTGTTGTTTTATGTCTCTTGTTTTGTTTTAATACTGTGGTACTGTGTTATGTAGACATTGAGACAGAAAATTATTGGTAAAAAAAGTAAATAAAAAAACAGTTTGTATACTTTAATATTTTTAAAAATAAATAAATTATGATTCATAATAAAATATTCACCTGAATTTAAAGTAATTAAATCTTTTATAAAATCCAAAATCAATAAATATAAAATATTCAAAAAGAACAAAAATGTTCAATTTAAAAACTTTCTAGTTTCTAGAAAGAAAGTTGTTGTATGTGAAAGGATTCCTGTCATAAGAAGATATAAAATTAACAAGAACAATTGCAAATATTGTTTTATTATTTGAACCAGTTTCTATCTTAGATTTTAATAAAAGACATTTTTCATAAATTTTAGAACATTTTGCCATAGATTTCATGTAAATATTAACTTTTCTCGTCTTTGGTGATAATCAAACATAGATACAGACTTAATACTACACTGAAAATCTAAATCTTTATTTGTCATGAACCATTTAAAAGAATTCCTAAATCTATAAATTTATCTTTGGTCTATAGATCTATAAGTAACCATATTCAATGTCAACAACTAAGTCTCCTATTTTCCGCCTAAATGACAGGAAGTAGATATAAATAGATTTAACATGTGCTTATGGATAAAATTTGCAAGATTACTTCTGTTATTCATTAATTATGGATATAGATATCCAGTTTGAAGGTACAGTCATGCATTTTATTTATAAAATAGAATAGATTGCAATTAATTGTAAATAAACTTGAATAGTCTACGTGAATTAACTGGGTCATGTGATATGTACAGACAGATACTACAGTTTGAAACCCGACTATCATGCAATAACTATGTTATTATTAAAATAATATTGGCCATGGTTTAATCAGAGACATATAATACTGTAATATAAGAATTGAGAAATGTATAATTGTCAATTATACGTAATGAGCCACCTTTATGGTGTACGAAAAATGTACCTATCGGGTCAAGACTTTTTGTGTACAAAGTATTTGCCGACTTGTCACAGGTCAGTGCTTGGGTGGTGAGTGAAGCCATAAAATAGTCATCTGTGATCATAAAGTTATGAACTCTTAATTAAAACACAAAAGAATCATGTTACAAGTGTTAATTACATCGATTAAATCCAATCAACAAGGTTAACCTCATAAGGTAAATCGATCACGTGGTGTAAACAATCTGTGTTGAACTGGTTTGAACTGGTCAAATTTCACCTGAATTTTATACCTCACGGAAAAGATTTAACAAGTCGTTTAAAACTTTACCGATTTACGATTTTTTAACCGAAAATTTTAGCACCACGGAGAAAAATTATACATCGCGGTAAGAACGATACCACCACGGTAAAAAATTATACATCGGGCCCTTGGTCCTTTAAGGGCCTGGGAGAACACTGCATGTACACCTGAAAACTTTATTTCAGTAGGCATTACATAAAAATAAAATGTTAAACAATTTTAAAGGCATAGATAGTTTTGACTAAATTGGTAAACAAAGTTTTGTTTCATAACCCTGAGTAAGAAATTTTAAGAATTTCGTATTTTGAACATATATAAGATTGCACCACTTCCTGTTTTACTTCTTGCATTTATAATCCAATACAAGAACCTAAATGACAAGCACTGGAATCGTTTTGTAACGGAGAGAAATTTGAATCTATTGAGTCACCATTCGAAAAACCACTGAACCAAGGATCAACCAAGTTACAGACATAAACAGAACTACAAATGTCACTTGAGAGATTTATAAAGTAGTAAACGCTGCTTTACATTATAAAATTAAATCAAAATCGTTTAACGGTATAATTGAGGACCTGATCCGAGCTCAAAGCTCATCTCTAAACTTGCTATTACATGTACTCTGATCTGGATCTACTCTGTTTCTAGATGCGATTCTGATTGAAGTATAATGAAATGGCACTTTTATCTGTCCAAGGTACAGTTTTTGTCAATCCGTTATATTTCAACATAAAATCCCGATTTCCGTGGCTAAAAATGTGGCTTTCCGTATCCTGATGTTTTCTATCACGAATTCGATCTTTAAACAAGGCAATCCTGATTTCCGTTGCTAAAATCGGCCGATCCAGCGTCCAAAATGGTCTCGCCCCTCAATAATAACAGCAAAGAAAGAATTCTAAGCTTTATATCCTAATTTCTCCATTTTTTTTTCAAAAATTACTTCAGTTAGCTAATATCAAACAGTAATAATTCAGTTACTGTGGGTTCATTATTAAATATAATTTTCATGTTTTTTAGATACACAATGTATTGATTTTTGTGGGTATAGGCAGAGCTCAAAATTACCGGTTGTTACTTAAAGTTGTGTTGGGCAGCTTAAAACTTTGCAATTTAACTGTTAGGTCGTCTGGTGGTTTTATGGCCAGGCAACAAGAAAAACCTTGAAATATTTCACCTGAGAATGAAGCTTTTAGTATCTTTATGTATCACAAATTTTGTTGACAACCCATTGTACTTTTATTTTCACGGACTATTCATGTGACTTATTCATAATGTTCTATGTATGTATATTCTGTTTCTTCCTCCTTTCGCTAGAAGCACCGTCATCGTAAGATCAACGTTTTTAAATTGTTTCTGTCCGAGTTCAGTATTTTTTTATTTTGCAAAACAGAAGTCTATAAATTTAACCATCGCAATGTGAAAGTTTATTATGGGGCCAAACCCCCTAAGAAGCAAACAATGAGCCAGAGCTCGAGGGATGTTATAAAATATTTTCAAAACAATAAGTCAATAAACGATGATCACAGCCATACTGAATTCTCTACACAAAAAAACTTGGCAGGGCAACTAGTGATTTAAAAAAAAATTTCTAGCCCTGTCTAGGTGAACCACAAATTTAAAAGTTCAACAAAATACATCAGTGTTTCCACCTGCCTAAATAGAAGGGTGGCCCGCCTTGGTGCCCTTTACCCCGCCCTTCTGCCTCCAAAACCAAAAATGCAACCTCTGCCTTTTCAAAATTTTAAATTTCATGCCTATCGGCGTTTCCGTAAAATTGTTACCTGATTGTGTAACACTCTAATTAACTGACAATAGGATACAGTTAAATACCTTGCCTTTGGCAGTTTTATCACCTCTGTTAATGATTGTTTACTGCTAATTAGGGGATTTAAGATAATTGAACAAATACTAGATATTTAATACAGAATGAAATTGTCCACATGTTATCCATTTGTAATGTTTATGTACAGCATGTCAGTGTTCTCCCAGGATTTTTGGATAGCACCATGGTAACGCGTTTGGACTGCTCGGTGAAATGATTCATACAATCAGTTGTGTCTCCGTGTCGCGTCGCTTAGCTCTATTTTAGTTACTGTTGTTTTATGTCTCTTGTTTTGTTTTAATACTGTGGTACTGTGTTATGTAGACATTGAGACAGAAAATTATTGGTAAAAAGAAGTAAATAAAAAACAGTTTGTATACTTTAATATTTTTAAAATAAATAAATTATGATTCATAATAAAATATTCACCTGAATTTAAAGTAATTAAATCTTTTATAAAATCCAAAATCAATAAATATAAAATATTCAAAAAGAACAAAATGTTCAATTTAAAAACTTTCTAGTTTCTAGAAAGAAAGTTGTTGTATGTGAAAGGATTCCTGTCATAAGAAGATATAAAATTAACAAGAACAATTGCAAATATTGTTTTATTATTTGAACCAGTTTCTATCTTAGATTTTAATAAAAGACATTTTCATAAATTTTAGAACATTTTGCCATAGATTTCATGTAAATATTAACTTTTCTCGTCTTTGGTGATAATCAAACATAGATACAGACTTAATACTACACTGAAAATCTAAATCTTTATTTGTCATGAACCATTTAAAAGAATTCCTAAATCTATAAATTTATCTTTGGTCTATAGATCTATAAGTAACCATATTCAATGTCAACAACTAAGTCTCCTATTTTCCGCCTAAATGACAGGAAGTAGATATAAATAGATTTAACATGTGCTTATGGATAAAATTTGCAAGATTACTTCTGTTATTCATTAATTATGGATATAGATATCCAGTTTGAAGGTACAGTCATGCATTTTATTTATAAAATAGAATAGATTGCAATTAATTGTAAATAAACTTGAATAGTCTACGTGAATTAACTGGGTCATGTGATATGTACAGACAGATACTACAGTTTGAAACCCGACTATCATGCAATAACTATGTTATTATTAAAAATAATATTGGCCATGGTTTAATCAGAGACATATAATACTGTAATATAAGAATTGAGAAATGTATAATTGTCAATTATACGTAATGAGCCACCTTTATGGTGTACTGAAAATGTACCTATCGGGTCAAGACTTTTGTGTACAAAGTATTTGCCGACTTGTCACAGGTCAGTGCTTGGGTGGTGAGTGAAGCCATAAAATAGTCATCTGTGATCATAAAGTTATGAACTCTTAATTAAAACACAAAAGAATCATGTTACAAGTGTTAATTACATCGATTAAATCCAATCAACAAGGTTAACCTCATAAGGTAAATCGATCACGTGGTGTAAACAATCTGTGTTGAACTGGTTTGAACTGGTCAAATTTCACCTGAATTTTATACCTCACGGAAAGATTTAACAAGTCGTTTAAAACTTTACCGATTTACGATTTTTAACGAAAATTTTAGCACCACGGAGAAAAATTATACATCGCGGTAAGAACGATACCACCACGGTAAAAATTATACATCGCGGGCCCGCGGTCCTTTAAGGGCCTGGGGAGAACACTGCATGTACACCTGAAAAACTTTATTTCAGTAGGCATTACATAAAAATAAAATGTTAAACAATTTTAAAGGCATAGATAGTTTTGACTAAATTGGTAAACAAAGTTTTGTTTCATAACCCTGAGTAAGAAATTTTAAGAATTTCGTATTTTGAACATATATAAGATTGCACCACTTCCTGTTTTACTTCTTGCATTTATAATCCTCCTTATATAGGAGCACTTAACAAATGCTTTTATTTTCAACAATTATGGAGAAAAAAGTAACTGTTATTAATACCTTCTGCAATGTATGCAATGTATTATTGCATCAATATAATATTATCATCTCCTGTTTCACCTGTTATATTTATAAAACTCCTTACTTAGGAGCACTTTGGTGTGCACTTAAGATCACAAATACTTTTTTGTAACAATTTAAATGAGAATAAGTAACTTTCAATAACATATACTTTATGTTTGAACAAGTAATTTAAATGTAGATAATTTTATGGATCAAAAACTAAATTTTGCATATATACCTCCATCTTTCAAAACTACTTGTTTTTATACGACCGCAAAAATTAAAAATTTTTTGGATGTATATTGGTATCACGTCGTCAGCGTCGTCCGAAGACATATGGTTTCCGGATAGTAACTTTAGTATAAGTAAATAGAAATCAATAAAATTTTAACACAAGGTTTATAACCACTAAAGGAAGGTTGGGATTGATTTTGGGGGTTATGGTCCCAACTGTTTAGGAATTAGGGGCCAAAAAAGGGGCCCAAATAAGCATTTTTGTGGTTTCTAGGCAATAACTTGTGTTAAAGTGTATGAATCTCTCTGAAATTATACCAGAAGTTTCCATACTACAAAGGGATGGTTAGGATTGACTTTGGGGGGTTATGGCTCAAACTATTTAGGAATTAGGGGCAAAAAAAGGGGAAAAACAAGGGTTTTTCTGGTTAAAGGACAATTGAGACTATTTAAAAGCAGTGTAAGGGAGGTAATCCAAATCAAAATCCAAATCAATTTAAATAACAATGTTTGATTACCTCCCTTACACTGCTTGTAAATTATGTATTAAGAAATGATGATTGCCTGAGATACTGACCATAACTTGAGGGAAAGAATTATTTTTTGGAATAAAGGAAAGGGGGAGGTGAAAAAAATTGGAGGGGGACAATTTTTCTCATTTCAGATTTTAGAAATTAAAACAAAATTTCTTCAAATATTTTTTTTGGGGGGTTAATATTCTTCAACAGCATAGTGTATTGCACAAACACAAAAAAACAGGGTAAATGTTTTTTTTTTTGGGGGGGTCAATTCGCATAGTGTATTGCACAAAAGCAAAAAATTTAATATATACAAAAAATTCCAATCATATAACCAATTTGAAGTTCTTTGACTACAGTTATTCTGTGTCAGAAACCTATTATGTGTCAAAAATTTAATTACAATCCAAATTCAGACCTGTATCAAGCATGAATAATGTGTCCATTTTGGACCAAACTTTTCAGGGTTGCAGTGGCGGATCCAGAGGGGGGGTTCCGGGGGTTGGAACCCCCCCTTTTTTTCTTGACGATCAATACATTTGAATGGGGACATATACTTGGAACCCCCCCTTTATCCTGGGTTGGGAACCCCCCTTATAAAAATGGCTGGATCCGCCCCTGGGTTGGACATCTGCAGTCTTATACAGCTGCGGTCAGCGAAGCAATTTATTTTATAGGCTGGTATAGGTACTATATAGGATTATAAAACATTGAAATTTCTGATGATTATTTTCCTTACCAAATGTACAAGTTTGTTAAGATTAAAATCAAAATGGTATGCTTTGCTTCATTGTTTTATAATTTAATTCTTACTGGAACCAACATCAAGAACACAATAATTTCTAAATATGGTTGAAATACAACTAATGTTCTCCAGCTGAGCCTAGCAATATTCAAGGAAATTTATACACTGTCCAACAGTGCCCTTGCAATCTGGGTTATTGCGCTAAAGTGCCCTTTCATACAACTAGCACCCTTCTGCCCTGACATTCAAGCTCGAACACTGTACATGTACATATATTCTATAGGCCTGTATGCAAATTTGACCAAAAACATTGAAAACAAATACCATGAAAATTAAATTTTTTCATAGATTTTTTTCTTCAAAATATTTTGGTTTAATTGATAAAGTAAACAATGTAAGAAATTTTTACATTGTTCTTGGAAACATTGAAAATTATTATTTATCTACATGTATTATTAGCTTATACATGCTTTTGCTGTATTTTGCTATTTTTAAACCTTAATGCAGATGTAATGTAGCTTCTTAATTATTTAAGACATATTTTTTCCTTAATAATTTCATAAGCTGAACACAAACTTCCAGACCTAGAGCTAAGGAGTAAATGTACAAAATTTGTTTTCAGGCAGGTGCTACACATATTGTATTGGCTGTAAGCTACAGAGCAGAACAGATGGAACAAGAAATGAGGATTATGGAACAAAAGGTAATCTTATTCAGCCATGTTCCTAATTTGTATTTTCACCTCATTCTTGCGAGAGGAAAGTGTTCTTTTAAAGAAAAAAATAATCCTTGTTTTTGAAAAAGAGCTTGTTTCATTAACTGTAACTTGTGATTTGTTGAAAAAAGTTAAGTTGCAACTACTTGCATTAGTAGCACTGGGGATATATGAAAAGTAAAGAATGAAAAGAACATCCTCTCCCATTTAACCTCTGAACCATAAAAAGTAAAATATGTGTAATTTGATATAGATGAATGATCATGGTGATCACTGATAAAGTTTTGTAATTACATGCAACTGGAATGATCAAATGTATTTATTCTTATATACAATTTGGTGGTATAAATTTTGTAACACTATTGAAAAGTGATGGGTTATTTTTTATAAATTGTAAGATACATATTTTAATAACTTTGTATTATGAAATTTTCCTTTTCAGCTAGGAGTAACCATAACAATATCATTAGAATCAGAACCATTAGGAACTGGTAAGAATGTATTTTTAAGAAAGTTTAATAAATGAAAAGTAGTTGGTACTTTTTGATACATTCTGATAAAAAAATTATGGATGCCAAACAAATGCAGACACAATAAGTCCCAAAAATATATGTGTCTGTTTCATGACTCCAGTCATAAAAAGGGGTTGTCAGATTTTAATTTTTAATATTTGCATATTGACATAAATTGGAAAAACTACATGCTTTCCTAAGTCCAATTCACATTTGCACACCATATCCGGTAATTCATGCATTTAAGACAGTTCATTTGTAATTTTCTATGTTCAGACATTTTTCCACCTGATTATAAAATTAATCTTATTACCAATTTTTATGCCCCCGCCATAGCGGAGGGGGCATTAAGTTTTACCCTTGTCCGTCTGTACGTCTGTAAATACGTCTGTCCGTACGTACATCCCAAAGTTAGTTTCTGTTCTCTAACTTAAGTTTGCCTCTACCAAATGTTATGAAACTTATACATAATGCTTATTACCACAAAACACAGATCAAGTTTGAATTTTGGTGGCGACACTTGAACCGTTCTAGAGTTATGCCCTTTACAAATGGAAAAATAGCTGAATTTTTTGTTTCCGTTTTCTAACTTTAGCTTGCCTCAACCAAATGTTATGAAACTTATACACAATGCTTATTACCACAAAATACAGATCAAGTGTGAATTTTAATGGTGTCACTTTAACCGTTCTAGAGTTATGCCCATTAGAAAACTAACGGCCTAATTTATTACAAAACAAAAATTGCTGAATTTTTTGTTTCCATTCTCTAACTTAAGTTTGCCTCAACCAAATGTTGTGAAACTTATACACAATACTAACTACTACAAAACTTAAATTAGTAACAAATTTGGGTAGCGTCACTTTTACCGTTCTTCAGTTGTGTCCCTTTTTAACTTTATATGATATGCAAGCGGGGGTATCATCTGTGTCCTATGGACACATTCCCCATTTATCTTTTACAATGCAGCTGAAATAAGATTTGTAGTAAACTCAAATGACACAAAATGCTATATTTCTTGAATGATTTTTTGGAAAGTCAATACAAGCTTTTAGGATAGGCCATTAAGATTAGGGTAGGATAAGCAACAAACACAGCACAAACAGTTATTTTTAATAATCAATTTATTATTTCAGCTGGACCCTTATCTCTGGCCAGTGAACATTTAACAAAAGACAACGAACCATTTTTTGTATTAAATAGTGATGTAATCTGTGATTTCCCATTTAAACAAATGGTACAGTTTCATAAGCACCATGGCAAGGAGGGAACTATAGTTGTAAGTATATATATAATTAACTTTTTAAAAGGACATTAAAGAAGTCATAATTCACTGAAACACACTGAATAGCGATAATTTACCTCACAGTTCAAATAATCTTAAAAATGGGTGTTTATGGTACGTTTCAGGGTTCTCACTTGGAATTTTTCATGGTGAGTCCTGGGACTCATCACTTTTTGAAATGGTGAGTCCCAGAAGATTTTGATGAGTCCAGGATGCATGTAATTTTTGTCTCAATATGATGAAATATGAAGAAATAAAACTAAAAATGCGTGCGAGTTCGCGTAACCATTTGAATTCTGTCTCCCAGATAGACTGCCATTTTCTCTCTTTCTTTGGCTTAGTTGGTGTAGTGACTGAAGTTGTTGTTTCTGAAGATCTTTCTATATCTATCAATTCTTGGTGTAGTGGGTCTAGTGAGTGACTCTTGGTCTTTACTTGGTACTGATGATTCAATGTCATCAGGGTTTCTTTAAAGAAGGACTTTAACTTTGACTGACTCTTAGTCTTTACTTGGTACTGATGATTCAATGTCATCAGGTTTTCTTTAAAGAATCATTTTGTTGTCAAGCCAGTAATGGCAGTATTTATAAGAAATTTGAATTGTATGAACGTTGATGTTTGAATCATGATAATTATCATAATGATTAAAGCAAGCATATATTAAGTGAACACTGTTCAACATAATGATCTTGGCTAAATAGTAATTATTTTTTAATCATGTTCTAATCGGATTTTCAAAACAATGTTTTCCTTTGTTTATGATCGCGATGTTCAACATGCACAATACGAAAATTATTAAATCATTCAAGACAAGTAAATAATTCTCATCCGTATTTTTTAAATCTACGCTGTTTTATGACATATTTTATCGTAAAGCATCATTCATGAAATATAATATCATTTCGTTTCACAGAAATATTTTACTTTCTATGTTTCAATCGATAAGGACGTGATGTTCAACACGTGAAAATATTCAAGCTTTTCAAATACTGTAAAATTACAAAATCGGTAACTTTAACATATTTATCAATCATTTTAATAGAATTATGATATTTTAGTATGAAATACGTTTAATTTAAAAATATGTATCAGTTAACAAAATATTGATCTGCGATATCATAAAATGTCAACTTCCGTATAGTTTCCGTCAAAACAATGTCGGAATCAAGAATTTTCTATGCAAAACGATATGTTTGGGACTCAGGGATACAACGAGGACGCGTCCCAGGGACTCACGGGTTTCAAAAATGATGCGTCCAGCTCGATTTCCATGCGTCCAGGACGCGTATACGCGTCTTAGCGAGAACCCTGCGTTTGTGTGTACCTTGAGAAAATATTTCCACAAAATAAGTTCCAGGATATGCATAGAATCTTTCCTGAAGTATCATAAGTTCACAATATGTACTTGAAATATTTTTAAGGTATCCTTACACCTCTAGAAGACATATATTACAGATTATTTATTATGTTTTATGTTAATAATCTTTAAACTGGTTTACCTACATTCAATTTTCTTCTTTTACCAAGTAAGGCCCAAGACAGGCTACATGTATCTATCCCATATTTTGTATATTGTTATCCATTTCTCTATGTTTTCTGTTTCTTTTTAGAGATATTTGTTGGTTATCTTAGAAGTATGCAGTTGTGTCTAGGTTTTCATTATCTGTTATTTTCTTTTGTACCAATCCTATTTTTTATAATGTTTTTTTACAGGTTACAAAAGTAGAAGAGCCATCTAAGTATGGTGTAGTAGTATATGATGCTGAGAATGGTAGAATAAACAACTTTGTAGAGAAACCACAGGAATATGTCTCTAACAAAATTAATGCTGGAATGTATATATTTAATCCATCAATCCTTAAAAGAATTCCTGTAAGTATGTGATTTGTCATTACATTTAATTATCTAGTAATATTTGAAAAAGTCAGATGACCCTTTGTCACACATAAAAAAAACTGAAGCAATAATCAAATAAACTTACATATGATATTTCAGGTAAAGCTGACCTTGGTGGTTTTGAATTTTCTGTTTAGGTCCAGTTGATCTTTATGCTCTCATATCTATAATACTAAAATAACGATACTAAAATAACGAGGTCCAATTTGTTAGCAGGCATGACGATAAAACGACGATTCAAAGAATTCAACCTTATATATAACTAATATAGGACAATGGTGTTGATTAAAAATGACACCATTACAGGACTCTTTGTTTTCCACATAATTAGTATTACCAATACTTAATAAGTTCGGATTTAATCCGATACAATACCAATTGTATATGTCACCTGTTACCTAATCTGTACGTTCCGCCTCTATCAGGTTCACCACCAGATGGTGTATTTGGGGTTTGCTATATACACAGTCATAATCACACCCCTTTGTCAGGGCCTAATCTAGGATTTTGGAGAGGGAGAAGTGACTTCTCCTTCCATGAGAGAGAAGGGAGAAGTGGTCAATTTCTTGGAGAAGTGAGATTCCATTACCGTTTCGATTGCATAGTGTTCTCGTGCTTATCACTAAGGAAATTGTTTTATATGCAATAAAAAATATACTAGCAGTTTTTTCATGTTATTGTACAAAATGTATATATAGAAAGTTCTTTATAAAAAGGTTTAGACAATATAGTTATTTATTCATTGATACCATTTGTACTGTCAACTTGAATTTAAGTTTAAATAAAATTTGTTGCTTGGGACATGTTCAGGGAGTAGCCTAGTAATATTATGATGCATTAAATTCATGTGCAGCTGCCTCAATTTATTTTTAAATGTCCAGAAAAATATGACTCCCAGTTAACCTGATGAATTTCATATGACTAGGAATTTAATTTATATCACCACTTGTCATTATTTTGTAAAACATTATTGAATGTCCAGGACATCATGTTACATGTAGTTGTAAAATGAGATTCTCGGCGTTAAAGATTGTAAGCCTATAAATGAAAATATCTGTCAATCACATATTAATTAACCGATAAAGAGCTAATTTCTATCATTTTTTAAAGATATCTTCCCTATCAACGAAATGGTCGTGAAAAAAAATCCACTGCTGATCACAGCTGGTGGAGTGTCGTACGTTTGCAATCACAGTATCCATCAGCTGTCTTTCTACCTTTTATATTTCAATTTTTATTCAATGAATATAATAAATCTACCGTTAATTCCCACCCTTAACCTACCGAATAGTACAATTTGATCGACTCGTAATAAATAAAAATAAAACAAATCAGCTGAGTGATTACGCAACATCCTCAGATAAAAATCATCGTAAAATGATAACTTTAACAGACGGTCAGTTTTCCGTTTGAATAGTTTGGAATGTTATATCCGAGGATGTTCAAAGTCGCTGTTGTATTTATTTAATTTGATCATCGACAGTATTAGTCCTGGGTCGTTTCGAAAATCTCAATTTTCCTTGTTAGTCGCCATTTTTTTTTACCTG
Organism: Mytilus coruscus; assembly: GCA_017311375.1. Taxonomy (NCBI): domain Eukaryota; kingdom Metazoa; phylum Mollusca; class Bivalvia; order Mytilida; family Mytilidae; genus Mytilus; species Mytilus coruscus. The sequence goes on along the minus strand of CM029595.1, from coordinate 78,953,356 downwards.
GGAGACTCGTAATTCACAAGTTGTCTCCCTTTTACTGATTTTCATAGCAATTTGACTTCGCCATGAAGTCAGTCGGCTGGCGAGATTAAGTGATTTTCAAAATTCTTTGGCGACTTAAATTGTCATTTCGCCGGCAAGATAATGGCCTGCCCTTTGTCATTACATAGGGATTGACACTAATAAATACTAAATTCAATCATTGCCACATGTACTTAGTAGTTTCCGGTTGTAGTAAAAAATAAACAGGACGGGTTCAAACAGAAAGAATTTGAAAGCAGGGGAAACTATGCACCGTATAATTAGCATGACTTTATCAGTTGATAATACGAACACTAAAAATCCAGGCTTAAAATAAGGCGTGAGCACTTTCTAATGTGTTAGCCAGCATGACTTTAACACGACGAATCAAATAATTCAACTTTATTTATAACTAATATAGGACAATGGTGTTGATTAAAAATTACACCATTCCAGGACTTTTTGTTTTCCACATAATTAATATTACCAATAATTAACAAGTTCCGGATCGACGGGTTCAGATAAAAAGATTTTGAAAGCAGAGAAAACTGTGCACCTTTTAATCAGCATGACATTATTAGATGACAATATGAAAACTTAAAATCCAAGCTAAAAACAAGGCGTAGGTACTTTGATTCAGTCACGACACCGCGATGTCGCGGGTATGTTCTAGTATTTTATATTTTTGAAAATTTTGATCTCAGCTGTAATGAAAGTTATACCTTTGTAATGTGCATAAAAAGAATTGGTATCATGCTTTTTCATTCAACAGAAGTTTTAAGAATATGTATTTAAATGAGTATCTTTTGTGGTACACTCATTTTGAAAAACTGATATTGCTTAAAAGTATATGCCAACATTTATATTTTTTCTATTTCAGCTAAAACCAACATCAATTGAAAAAGAAGTGTTCCCTTTTATGGCAAAAGATAATGAATTATATGCTATGGAATTACAAGGTTTGCATTTTTATTGAATAAAATACTTATTATTTTGTCAGTTTCCATCACTTTTAGTTGACCAACAATTGAACATGTCTTAATTTTAAAAATCGATATTGTGTTATTGATGGATCAATTGATCCATGGTAAGGGACATAACTCTGTAAAAAAATTACTGTTTTGTTTGTCACATCTATTGTAAATATTTGCTAAGCTTCTAATTTACAGGGATTATTGTGAGGTCTAACACGTGAAACTGGAAAACACATATATATTACTTTTGTGGTCTTGCATGGTCTACATTATCTGCACATTATCTTGTTAATCTGCCACTCATTGAAAACATCGACATAATTCTAGCAAACTTGCACAGATTCTATGGGACAATAAGTTGCACACCTGTTACTATAATTTCCATTCTGGTTGATTTTTTAGGGCTTCCAACACAAAAAGGTTCAGTCAGTTTTGCTAATATCATTTTGTTAATCAGGGATTTACAGAAATCAACCTAACTTGCAAAGACTCTTCTGCAAGACATGATATTTTTGTCTGTGTGACTTTTAGGGCTTGCCACACCATTCCATGGACTTTCCCATTTGTGCCTTTATTATTTAGAGACATCCTTGGAAGACTTCACAATATTTTCTAACGTTTCACATGAGTGCTTTAAAGGCATTTATGAAACTGACAATTACAATCACTGATTTTTTTTACAAATTTTTCTAGCTTATCCATTATAAGGTGGTACCCAACACTTCGACTAAAATAGATTTGGCTCGTTTAATTTTCATATAGTTTTGACAACATATTTCATTTGACCTGTTGACAAAAATGTAAAATTTCAAGAAATTTAAACCACACAGTTTACAGGAAAAATTTCATTGGATATATGGCAGTGTGACAAACACTAACTCTGATCATTGAGAAATGTGATTTTTTTTATTAATAGTATGTGATGAAAACACTCGGCTGATTTTAAAGTGTTCTGTATACTCTTATATGTAAAGGAATCTGATGATAAATTTAGTTTTTCCGCAAAAAGTAGGTCAATGAATGTGGCCTTAATTTTGTGCTTCATTCAGGTGGTATTAGAAAGTTTTTGTTACCATGCAGTTCATTTCTCAACATATAAGAGGTATTTATCTATGAAGCGATTGTTTTGTTTACAGTGTTATCTATCTACTGGTATTCAATTTATGTCAAGAAAAATTTTTAGAATTGAATTTGCTTTACAGGCTTTTGGATGGATGTTGGACAGCCCAAAGATTTTCTGACAGGCATGTGTATGTATTTAACATCATTACGACAGAAATCACCAGAGAAATTATATACTGGAGAGGGAGTAGTTGGAAATGTATTAGTTGTAAGTATTCAAATTTATTGATTTGCAAAATCAATTATTCTGAAAATATAAGCTTAAAATTGTGTAGTTGTGACATTTTCGCTCATCTCTGAATTGAGTAATAATGCTTAATGGGTATCCAGTGTATAGTTTTTTTTGGGGAAGTAATGTTTTGTTGTATAGTTTAAAACAAAACCTTTAAGGCAAACAAGAAAAATGAAGGCTTACAAAGATTTAATTATAACATAAACTGAGGCTCCCCCAATTTACCTGTTTTTATTGGTTTTGTTTGATACATATATAAATGAATATTCTTTAACTACCCTTGAAAATTTCTGTGCAAGATGAGGGAATTTAATAACTTATATGATTATAAAATAAGTTCTGCTTTTTCAGGACCCTAGTGCCAAAATAGGACATAATTGTAGAATAGGTCCCAATGTAACAATTGGTCCATATGTTGTAATAGAAGATGGAGTCTGTATAAAGAGATGTACAGTATTGAAAGAAGCACATCTAAAGTCTCATTCCTGGTTAGATTCATGTATAGTTGGATGGAAATGTAGTGTTGGCAGCTGGGTAAGTCAAGGGAGATAATTTAGTGTCTATATTGTACAGTAATCTCTAATCAGATGTGTTTGTAAGGGTTGACTAATCCATGCTAATAGAGTGAAGAAGTTGTAACTGATTAGTATTGTAAGATATTTTTGATAAAGAGAGAGAAAGGAGTTTCAGATTTACCTAAAGAATTTGAGTTTATTACTGAATACATAAACTCTGACATGACTAAAGCCCATTTTAAAAATAACATATCTAGATGCTAATTTCTGTGTTTGATGATTCTTGCATTTGAAGAAGTATTTGGATAATTTAATCTCGAATCTCAAATATGATAATGGATAATTAAAAAAAACAAATACATATTTTCAATTTAAAATATTAATAAGTAAGATTATTTCTAAAATTAATCCTTTATCATTACCGGTAGTGTTAAATTTGGAAAATTCTTGTCTTTTTATAAACTTTATTGATATATTGTAGGTAAGAATGGAGAATGTATCAGTATTAGGAGAAGATGTCACAGTTAAAGATGAACTATATATAAACGGAGGTAGAATCCTGCCTCATAAATCAATAGCTGTGTCAGTTCCAGAACCTCAGATTATCATGTAAAGTGTTCACATCAAGAGGCATTTATATTGGCTTTAAAACAGGGTGTAGATGTGTGACAGAGCTATCATTTCCATTATTTAAATTATTGAAGTTCATATAGAATAAGTGGTGTATTTGACAGTATGTAAATGATAGATTTTGGTTATGACCTCAATTAACTCTTCAGTTATCCTCTATACATTATTGAAGTTCATATAGAATAAGTGGTGTATTTGACAGTATGTAATTGATAGATTTTGGTTATGACCTCAATTGACCCTTCAGTTATCCTCTATACATTATTTTACTTTATGAAAAAGGGAAAAATGCTTTAAAAATGTTCTACTTAAACTGTGTGTATGACACAAGTCTGAATGGATGCTGTTAATCTGTCCCTGTATGTGCATGTGTTTTTACTTATTTTCTGTTTTGTTTGGTTTTTTTTCACTGGGTATAAAATGATGTATGCTGGAATCATTGTAAAATCATTTTGCTAGCAATTTATTTATGCCACTTTTGCAAGTAGAAAAAAATGTGAATAGGTCAAAGTTGAACCACTTTTGTGTGAATACATCAACAAAATGCGAAATTTGTGAAATTAAATAGCTGCAAAAGTTGGCTAAAAGGGCTGAATGCATCAAATTTATGAAAGAAAATAATTTGGTTTTAGTATATAGATATTGAAATACCGTAGGAAATCCGATACATATGTGGTTTAAAAGAAAGTATGACAAATTCATATTGAGCACTGTAGACATAATATTTGATTGATATGTGGCAGCTTACTAATAGAAATATAGTAGCTTTTTATATTATATTATATAAATAACACATAGCTGAGAGGGTGATAGAGCAGATTGTTACCCTGAGAAAACATTGTCAACTGAGGCGAAGCCATGGTTGACAATGTCTTTTCGAGGGGTAACAATCTGCTCTATCACCCTCTCAGATATGTGTTATTTAATTTATTATACTGAATGTTCTGTTATTACTGTCTATTAAATTTCAAATTCAAAGAATAAACTATGTCGTCTTGTATGTATTTATTAAAGCGCACACTTGAGCAAGCGTCTCCATGAAGGTTAATAGATTATTTGCCATGGGATAGAGTAAATTGTCTCCCTCGTATTAACCAATCAAAATCTGGCATTTTGACATGAAGTATAATAAATTCCAATGTTTCATCTGAAAATGGTTCTGTAATAATAAAAGATGATATGGAGATTTAGTAAATGTAGCAATGCTATGAAAACATTTGTATGGTCCATTTTTTACAAAGATTGATATCTTTAGAAAATTGTCATACTTAAGGTATGATTTTTTCATAAAGTAATAAAAAGAGAAATTTTGGTTTGAAAATTATTGCAAAGCATACATACAGTTTTTGTGAAATTTCCAAAAAAAAAAATACCCGTTTTCACCTGATTGTCTCTACACAGATTGTGAATGTAAGCACTTTTAAGGGCAGATAACTTAATTCAGTTGGGAAAGATTTTTCAATAAGTTGTACAGTAATTAAAGTACCAGTGCTGACTATTGAAAATTGCATCTAAATTTTTTAACTAGTGTTTGTGTGTAAATGTTAGGAGTTTCTATGTTGGAATTTAGACTACCGGGTTACATATTGTTGAAATCCTGTCTGCAAAAAAGATTGCTATGGTATTTTTCTTACTCCAGCACTCTATCTAGTTGAGTTTATATGAGTGTTTTTAAAATAAATATAAATCCTTTGCAAATCTGATAAAAATGTTATAGATATAATTATGTGCTGACATTATTATATATGATATTAGGTTTTATATTTATTTAGATGCCTTCGTAGTATGCTTCCTCTAACCTAGCATCAAATGTTGTATTTAACTAACAGTTTTAATTTCAAATTGCACGTAAGGGACCATGATTTGTATTAAAATTTTTGTTGTAGTATATATTATTTGTTATTTATGTGATAATCCAAATTTTTTAACTAGAAATGCTTTAACCTTAAGTGTTATTAGTGCTAACTTGTCTTTGTTTTTCATATATGTTAAATATTACATTCGACAAATGTTGTTTCTAAGCAAACATCAATCAGTAACAAAAAACCCTTTTGGGGAAGTATACAAGATCATTTTTGAAAGTTTACGTTTGAATAGAATGACACGTGACAGATTTTTTTCTTGGTTTTTTTTTGTGAATACATAAACTAAAATGTTCAGAAACAGAATTAATTGTGAGTATTTGTTTTGTACATCCATTAAACTGAGGTATCATTAGATCATACAGAAAGTATTGATGGAATTGGTTCTTTAAAATTTTCAAAGATCTTACATCTCCATAATCACCCATCATTCCAAATAATTAAATAGGCAGTCAGACATTGTTTTTAGTTGTAGCATTTATGTTGTTTTAAGATTATTTAAATTTAAGTTGTGATATTTGTGGAAGATTAATTACATGGACATCATTCTTTATGCAATATTTATTAAAACAATCTTTTTATATATGAACTATGATATTGTTTTATGTCTGAAATTTATACAAACATATTGAATTATTTATATTTTTGAGGGAATAAAACTTAAAATTTATCCTTGTTGTTTCTGTTATTAATATTTTGCAGAAAATAGAAAACCTAAATTTGATTATGGGTAGTATACTGCCTTAAGTAGAAGTTTTGCAGTAGTAGATTACAGCACAACAACAAAAATATCATCTGAGGCAAATTAAGGAAACATTTTTTTGTGCGTCACATTGGCAAAACATAAAAAAAAAAAAAATAGAGCAGTGGCAGAAACATGACAATATGTTAATGATTTTCACCTTTTTCACATGAATTTATTTTCTTTTTCTAGAAACTATTTATTTATTTCCAAATATACAGTTTTTCAAGTGCATTCATGTTTTATCAAGGCATACTTATTTGTTATGCCCCGTCGTAGTGGAGGGGCATTAAGTTTTACCGTTGTCCGTCTGTATGCCTGTACATCTGTACGTCCCGAAATTGGTTTCCTTCTCTAACTTTAGTTTGCCTCAACCAAATGTTATGAAACTTATACACAATGCTTATTACTACAAAACACAGATCAAGTTTGAATTTGGGTGGTGTTACTTTTACCTTTCTAGAGTTATGCCCTTTACAAATGGAAAAATTGTTGAATTTTTCCTTTCCATTCTCTAACTTAAGTTTGCCTCAACCAAATGTTATGAAACTTATACACAATGCTTATTACCACAGAACACAGATCAAATTCGAAATTTGGTGGCGTAACTTTTACCGTTCTAGAGTTATGCCCCTTTACAAATGGAAAAAGTTTCCGTTCTCTAACTTCATCAACCAAATGTTATGAAACTTATAGGCAATGCTTATTACCACAAAACTCAGATCAAGTATAAATTTGGGTAGCGTCACTCTTACCGTTCTTGAGTTATGTCCCTTTATAACATATGCAAGCAGGGGCATCATCTGTGTCCAAATTTATTTGTTCTGTACCAAGATCACATTAGTTATTTATGTAAAGTTCAGGATAAAAGAAATATAAAAATTCTTTGCATTCTCCCTCTTCTCTATCAAATTGCCATCAGGAAGAAGTCATCACGATATTAAAGGCCAATGAAATGAATTGTAGATCACGATTTTGCTTGATTAGCATGTTTACTTGCGTACAGTTTCTCTTTTTCTATTCACATTGTTTTCATTGTATCCAAAAATTGAAAGTTTATTAAACAATCATTAAAGGGCAATTACTCTACTAAACAGTTTTGGTCATGTGCCTTATGTGTAAATCTTGCTTTGATGATCATTTCTGCTTTTCCAGTTTTTGTTTAGTGTTGTTTTCTAGATAATTTAATGTTTCATAACGAGTGAGAATTAGATATATCTTGATATCCACTTGAGATGTTAATTATTATAATTGAAATTAAATAACAAGAAATGACATCAAGCAATATCCAATTCTCCGAGCTGTTAAACCTTTTTCTCTATGGTAAAAATGATCTTTGTGTAAAAAAGAAAAATCCACAAAAGCAATATTCTTGTCTTTAACATTATGACGTCATTCATCCGCTGCTGGTGTCAAACATTAACATCAGTTTTTTTTCAATCTTATTGTACATCAGAATGGAATAAAGTTTGTCAAAAGAATTTTTTCAGGTGAAACATGTGAGTGTTATGTATTTTATTGAAAAAATCTCAAAAGTCCATTGCCTCAGAGGAAAGGTGACCTGTAAAATCCATCATTGACCTTACATATAGCCTTACTTTGTCCTCGGTCAAAAGTTACAATGAGCACAACCAACACTGTAGTTACAATGACCCAAACCAACACTGTATAGTATCAATGACCCAAACCAACACTGTATAGTTACAATGAGCCAAACCAACACTGTATAGTTACAATGAGCCAAACCAACACTGTATAGTTACAATGACCCAAACAAACACTGTATAGTTACAATGAGCCAAACCAACACTGTATAGTTACAATGAGCCAAACCAACACTGTATAGTTACAATGACCCAAAGCAACACTGTATAGTTACAATAAGCCAAAACCAACACCGTATAGTTACAATGAGCTAAACCAACACTGTATAGTTACAATGAGCCAAACCAACACTGTATACTATCTATGACCCACACCAACACTGTATAGTTACAATGGGCCAAACCAACACTGTATAGTTACAATGAGCCAAACCAACACTGTATAGTTACAATGAGCTAAACCAACACTGTATAGTTACAATGAGCACAACCAACACTGTACAGTTACAATGAGCCAAACCAACACTGTATAGTTACAATGAGCCAAACCAACACTGTATAGTTACAATGAGCCAAACCAACATTGTATAGTATCAATGAGACAAACCAACACTGTATAGTTACAATGAGCCAAACCAACATTGTATAGTATCAATGAGCCAAACCAACACTGTATAGTTACAATGAGCACAACCAACACTATAGTTACAATGAGCCAAACCAACACTGTATAGTATCAATGACCCAAACCAACACTGTATAGTTACAATGAGCCAAACCAACACTGTATAGTTACAATGAGCCAAACCAACACTATAGTTACAATGAGCCAAACCAACACTGTATAGTTACAATGACCCAAACCAACACTGTATAGACAATGACCCAAACCAACACTGTATAGTTACAATGACCTTAACCAACACTGTATAGTATCAATGACCCAAACCAACAATGTATAGTTACAATGACCCAAACCAACACTGTATAGTTACAATAAGCCAAACCAACACTGAATAGAAAATGTGCCAAACCAACACTGTATAGTTACAATGACCCAAACCAACACTGTATAGTATCAATGACCCAAACAACAGTGTATAGTTAAATGACCCAAACCAACACTGTATAGTTACAATTAACCAAACCAACACTGTATAGAAATTGTGCCAAACCAACACTGTATAGTTACAATGAGCCAAACCAACACTGTATAGTATCAATGACCCAAACCAACACTGTATAGTATCAGTGAGCCAAACCAACACTATAGTTACAATGAGCCAAACCAACACTGTGTAGTATCAATAACCCAAACCAACACTATAGTTACAATGAGCTAAAACAACACGGTATAGTTACAATGGGCCAAACCAACACTGTATGGTTACGAGCCAAACCAACACTGTATAGTATCAATGACCCAAACCAACACCGTATAGTTACAATGAGCCAAACCAACACTGTATAGTTACAATGAGCCAAACCAACACTGTATAGTTACAATGACCCAAACCAACACTGTATAGTTACAATGGGCCAAACCAACACTGTATAGTATCAATGAGCCAAACCAACACTGTATAGTTACGAGCCAAACCAACACTGTATAGTATTAATGACCCAAACCAACACTGTATAGTTACAATGACCCAAACCAACACTGTATAGTTACAATGACCCAAACCAACACTGTATAGTTACAATGGGCCAAACCAACACTATAGTTACAATGGGCCAAACCAACACTGTATAGTATCAATGAGCCAAACCAACACTGTATAGTTACGAGCCAAACCAACACTGTATAGTATCAATGACCCAAACCAACACTGTATAGTTACAATGACCCAAACCAACACTGTATAGTTACAATGAGCCAAACCAACACTGTATAGTTACAATGAGCACAACCAACACTGTATAGTTACAATGAGCCAAACCAACACTGTATAGTATCAATGACCCAAACCAACACTGTATAGTTACAATGACCCAAACCAACACTATAGTTACAATGAGCCAAACCAACACTGTATAGTATCAATGAGCCAAACCAACACTGTATAGTTACAATGAGCCAAACCAACACTGTATAGTATCAATGAACCAAACTAACACTGTATAGTTACAATGAGCCAAACCAACACTGCATAGTTACAATGAGCCAAACCAACACTGTGTAGTTACAATGAGCCAAACCAACACTGTATAGTATCAATGACCCAAACAAACACTGTATAGTTACAATGAGCCAAACCAACACTGTATAGTTACAATGAGCCAAACCAACACTGTATAGTTACAATGAGCCAAACCAACACTGTATAGTATCAATGAGCCAAACCAACACTATAGTAAGATATAATAAGTCTTTTGATAATGAAATGAGAAACAATTTTAAGGGAATACCACTCAAAAGAAAAAGTAATAATGGTAGTTGATAACCAATGACACCAACTGGACTACAAGCTCGGAACAGGTCCATATATAACGTATTGACCTCATCAAAAGTTCATAATTGATAAACATATATAGCTATCCAATGGTCAACACTTGGTCTGACATCCTTCCATTTCTTATATTTTGACAATGCAAAAGGTCATGCTTTTCTCATACTGCTTATGATGTCTTGACCTAAATCTGTTGGAGGTGTTCTGATTGATGTTTTAGTTAGTCTGTGAAAAAATTTAATTAGTTAAAATTAGACTTTGAACTAACTATGAATTACTGCATGTAAGGTTAGATGAGTACTTTGTGTTTCCTTCATTTTGTTAGTTGTTTTAGTGTTTTAAGTGCTTATTATGACAAGTCTTATACTTTTCAGCAATTTTTACAGTTGTTCTAATGTTGTGCTATTACAACACATTCCAAGGTTAGACGGAGGATAGAGCCAACATGTTAAAACCTGCCCTTTTCTATATGTGCCTGTCCAAAGCAAGGAGCTTGTGTCGAGTTGGTGTCATTGGTTATCAACTACCATTATTACTTTTTCTTTTGAGTGGTATTCCCTTAAAATTGTTTCTCGTTTCATTATCAAAAGACTTATTATATCTAACTATACAGTGTTGGTTTGGCTCATTGATACTATACAGTGTTGGTTTGGCTCATTGTAACTATACAGTGTTGGTTTGGCTCATTGTAACTATACAGTGTTGGTGTGGGTTATTGATACTATACAGTGTTGGTTTGGCTCGTAACTATACAGTGTTGGTTTGGCTCATTGTAACTATACAGTGTTGGTTTGGCTCGTAACTATACAGTGTTGGTTTGGCTCATTGTAACTATACAGTGTTGGTTTGGGTCATTGTAACTATACAGTGTTGGTTTGGCTCATTGTAACTATACAGTGTTGGTTTGGCTCATTGTAACTATACAGTGTTGGTTTGGGTCATGGTAACTATACAGTGTTGGTTTGGCTCATTGTAACTATACAGTGTTGGTTTGGCTCATTGTAACTATACAGTGTTGGTTTGGCTCATTGTAACTATACAGTGTTGGTTTGGGTCATTGTAACTATACAGTGTTGGTTTGGCTCATTGTAACTATACAGTGTTGGTTTGGCTCATTGTAACTATACAGTGTTGGTTTGGGTCATTGTAACTATACAGTGTTGGTTTTGCTCATTGTAACTATACAGTGTTGGTTTGGCTCATTGTAACTATACAGTGTTGGTTTGGCTCATTGTAACTATACAGTGTTGGTTTGGCTCATTGTAACTATACAGTGTTGGTTTCATTGATACTATACAGTGTTGTTTAACTACTATAGTGTTGGTTGGCTCATTGTAACTATTCAGTGTTGGTTTGGCTCATTGTAACTATACAGTGTTGGTTTGGCTCATTGTAACTATACAGTGTTGGTTTGGGTCATTGTAACTATACAGTGTTGGTTTGGCTCATTGTAATTATAATGTTGGTTTGGCTCATTGTAACTATACAGTGTTGGTTGCTCATTGTAACTATTGTTTGCTCATTGCTCATTGTAACTATACAGTGTTGGTTTGGCTCATTGTAACTATACAGTGTTGGTTTGGCTCATTGTAACTATACAGTGTTGGTTTGGCTCATTGTAACTATACAGTGTTGGTTTGGCTCATTGTAACTATACAGTGTTGGTTTGGCTCATTGTAACTATACAGTGTTGGTTTGGCTCATTGTAACTATACAGTGTTGGTTTGGCTCATTGTAACTATACAGTGTTGGTTTGGCTCATTGTAACTATACAGTGTTGGTTTGGCTCATTGTAACTATACAGTGTTGGTTTGGCTCATTGTAACTATACAGTGTTGGTTTGGCTCATTGTAACTATACAGTGTTGGTTTGGCTCATTGTAACTATACAGTGTTGGTTTGGCTCATTGTAACTATACAGTGTTGGTTTGGCTCATTGTAACTATACAGTGTTGGTTTGGCTCATTGTAACTATACAGTGTTGGTTTGGCTCATTGTAACTATACAGTGTTGGTTTGGCTCATTGTAACTATACAGTGTTGGTTTGGCTCATTGTAACTATACAGTGTTGGTTTGGCTCATTGTAACTATACAGTGTTGGTTTGGCTCATTGTAACTATACAGTGTTGGTTTGGCTCATTGTAACTATACAGTGTTGGTTTGGCTCATTGTAACTATACAGTGTATGTTTGGCTCATTGATACTGTACAGTGTTGGTTTGGCCCATTGTAACTACTAGTATACAGTGTTGGTTTGGCTCATTGTAGCTATACAGTGTTGGTTTGGATTGTAACTATACAGTGTTGGTTTGGATTATTGTAACTATAGTGTTGGTTTGGCTCATTGTAACTATACAGTGTTGGTTTGGGTCATTGTAACTATACAGTGTTGGTTTGGCTCATTGTAACTATACAGTGTTGGTTTAGCTCATTGTGACTATACAGTGTTGGTTTGGGTTATTGATACTATACAGTGTTGGTTTGGCTCATTGTAACTATAGTGTTGGTTTTGCTCACTGATACTATACAGTGATGGTTTGTCTCATTGATACTATACAGTGTTGGATTGGCTCATTGTAACTATACAGTGTTGGTTTGGGTCATTGTAACTATACAGTGTTGGTTTGGGTCATTGATACTATACAGTGTTGGTTTGGCTCATTGTACTATACAGTGTTGGTTTGGACTTGTTTGTTTGCTCATTGTAACTACAGTGTTGGTTTGTCCCTAATATTTTATTAACTATGTATTTACTTTCAGGTATCACAGATCGAATTTATTCGTTCATAGTCATGTTAATTTACGTTTTTGATTGAGTTAAGCCTTCCAATTGATGTTTTATCGTGTGTTTTCTATGTTGTGATGTTATACTATTGTTTCAGAAAAAGGGAGAAGGTTTGGTACCATTAAAACGTTTAATCCCGCTGCAAATGTTTGCACCTGTCCTAAGTCAGGAATCTGATGTACAGTAGTTGTCGTTTGTTTATGTAATTTATACGTGTTTCTCGTTTCTCGTTTTTATATATACTAGACCGTTGGTTTTACCGTTTGAATGGTTTTACACTAGTACTTTTGGGGCCCTTTATAGCTTGTTGTTCGGTGTGAGCCAAGGCTCCGTGTTGAAGGCCGTACATTGACCTATAATGGTTTACTTTTATAAATTGTTATTTGGATGGAGAGTTGTCTCATTGCCACTCACACCACATCTTCCTATATCTAGTGTTGGTTTGGCTCATTGTAACTATACAGTGTTGGTTGTGCTCATTGTAACTATACAGTGTTGGTTTGGCTCAATGTAACTATACAGTGTTGGTTTGGCTCATTGTTACTATACAGTGTTGGTTTGGGTCATTGTAACTATACAGTGTTGGTTTGGCTCATTGTAACTATACAGTGTTAGTTTGGCTCATTGTAACTATACGGTGTTGGTTTGGCTCATTGTAACTATAGAGTGTTGGTTTGGCTCATTGATACTATACAGTGTTGGTTTGGCTCATTGTAACTATACAGTGTTGGTTTGGCTCATTGTAACTATACAGTGTTGGTTTGGCTCATTGATACTATACAGTGTTGGTTTGGCCCATTGTAACTATACAGTGTTGGTTTGGCTCATTGTAACTATACAGTGTTGGTTTGGTTCATTGTAACTTTATGGTGTTGGTTTGGGTCATTGATACTATACAGTGTTGGTTTGGCTCGTAACTATACAGTGTTGGTTTGGCCCATTGTAACTATACAGTGTTGGTTTAGCTCATTGTAACTATACAGTGTTGGTTTGGCTCATTGTAATTATACAGTGTTGGTTTAGCTCATTGTAACTATACAGTGTTGGTTTGGGTTATTGATACTATACAGTGTTGGTTTGACTCATAGTAACTATACAGTGTTGGTTTGGCTCATTGTAACTATACAGTGTTGGTTTGGCTCATTGATGAAGGCCATATCATAACCTGTAGTTGTTTACACTGATGTTCTTAGGTTTTTAATTGATCAATCATAACACATCTCTTATTCTTATATCAATGCTCACAAGTAAAACCAAAACCAGTAATATTGATACTTACGTTGACCAAATTGGAACAAGAATTTGTCCATAGTACACGGATGCCCCACTCGCACTATCAAGTTCTATGTTCAGTGGACTGTGAAATTGGGGTCAAAACTCTAATTTGGCATTAAAATTAGAAAGATCATATCATAGGGAACATGTCTACTAAGTTTCAAGTTGATTGGATTAACCTGAAGCGGGCACTATCATTTTCTATGTTGAGTGGACCGTGAAATTGGGGTCAAAAATCTAATTTGGCATTAAAATTAGAAAGATCATATCATAGGGAACATGTGTACTAAGTTTAAAGTTGATTGGACTTCAACTTCATTAAAAACTACCTTGACCAAAAACTTTAACCTGAAGCGGGACAGACGGACAAATGAACGAACGCACAGACCGAAAAACATAATGCCCCTAGGTGGGGCATAAGAAAGATTGGGACAAGAATACTGTGGAGTAGGGGGAATTAAACAGGAGTCCTGATCAATATAAAAAACAAAGCTGTTTCACTACTTATTCATTTAATGCTTGATTTCAATACTGTTTTAACACAATACCTTAAAAGGTGAATGTATTACAAAAAAAAAATCACAATAATTATTACATCACAACATTAACATTATTTCAATGATTTTAATAATACTATATTACTGAATTTTCCTGAAAAATGGTGAAACTATCTGTACTGTTGTCATAACTGAGATGTTACTATGAGAAGAGAGTTTATTGCTTGTACTTAATTTGGTTATACCTTAAGTAGCTCAAGGTTTTGATGGATAATGGTCAAGCACAATATTTTCTTTCTTTATATGGACCAGCAACCCACCATATATTTTATTAACCCATAACAAAATTAGCCCACACCTTCCCCAAGGGCTAACAGATATGGTAAATGTTATTATCTTTTCTTCGTTTCACTGTCCTTATCTTTCAAAATAACTTAATTATGAGATAGAATATATTCTCACAATCTTTTAATGTTCCAGAAAAAAATTGATATTATCAGATAAGCAAAAGCATTCAGAAATTTTCATATACCAAAAAACTTTTCAGGAATATTCAGATTAAATCATGACAACCATAAAATAAACAAAAATTATTGCTTTTTTAAATTATGTGATTATAAAAACTAAGACAGCACTATGTGTCAACCAAAAAAATCTATATAACTAAGAGAGTTAAAAAAGTCTACCAATAATTATAGTTTTTACAGTTTAGAGAAAATTTGACATTTCAGAACTTATGACAGGCAAGTATTCCTTTCACAAATAAATTTGCTGTAACAAGACATGCACATTTTTATCTCAGAAATATTTTAATATTACAGTGCAAATGTGATATACATATAATTTGAAGATAAATATAACAAATATATGTGCATAATAATATAAAAAATATTTCCTCATAATGCCAGTGTATTCATATATTCCTGTTTTACATGGTAATCATGCATTATAAAGGCTACCTTCCAATTTGAAAGCTAATTCTATTATCAAAGGGTATTTTGTTAAGTGAATATTATTTTTATATAGCTTTTATATTTCTGTTGTTCAATGGATTCAATTCGTGTATGTTAAGAATAAAAAATACAAGAATACTTGCATGCAAAAATAAAATTTCCTAATTTGTTTAACTTGTACTGTTAGCTTGCTTTCTCATTGCTTTTGACCTCCATATCTTTGGATAAAAGATGTGAGGTATTTGTCAATGTGACAGTGGCCCATCAATGCAAAAAATCAAAAGACATCTAGAGGTCAATATACAGTCTTCAATCTTTTCAATGAGGATCATTAACATCCTTGTTAATGATAATAACAAATAAAGACTTTACAATATCATCCTATATATATTTATTCAAACAGTAGATTATAAAAATAAGAAGGTGTGGTATAATTGCCAATGAGACAACTCTCCACAAGACCAGACACCAAATAACATAATAGTTTACAACTATAGGTCACTGTACGGCCTTCAACAATGAGCAAAACCCATACCGCATAGTCAGCTATAAAAGGCCCTGAAATGAATTAGTCTGTCAAATAGAAGGTAGCATTTGTCAAATGGTATATGGTATAAATCACATGACCAATAACTAAATGCTTTCTTAAATGTTTGTTTTAATGGGTGACAAACAGGTACAAAACCCTTTTAAATTCTTCTTTATCAATAATGTACCAGCAGTTTTGAAAACAAAGTATCTACAAAAACCTAGCCATATCTTGTAAACCTATATGGCTTTATAAGAAGGAAGATCAACATGTTCTACTTACTGGATTCAACAACACTGCACATATACAAATCTAATTACTATACCAACAAATAAACAACAATTCATAAGTATAACGTGTGGCATATTTTACATTTTACAGTTTTTTGGCAAAAATATAAAAGTATTTGTGAGTAATACAAAATATGGAATTCAAAGTGCTTTGGAGTGAATAAAAAACTTATTGATATCTTTTTTAAACCGAATTCAAATTTTGAATTTTGTTTTTTATTTCAGTGTTGTCAGAATTGTAGTTAGTGATATAAACCAGTATTTTCCTTGCCATATGAAATAATATACATCTATTTCCATGCTTTCCCTGTACAGTAGGAACATATATTCGTCTAACTTTCATGTAAATGTTGTTGTTTTTAAATTCTGATGCAATTTAGATAAAATTGCCTCTGAGTAGCCCTCGAAAAATAAAAAACTAACATAAAAAAAATGTCATTCAAACAAAAATCAAAAGAAAAAACTAAATCTTCCCAAAAACACAGATCTATATCTCTAAAAAAAATATCAACTACCTGGACGGAAAACTAGCTGTAAGTTATAAAACAGAACAAAAACAAACTAATCTATATTAGAAAGATCAATCAAAAATATCAAATATAGCTTACTAATCAATAACATAAAGATTAATGTGAAGGTCTGAAATTCATCATTGATTGATTGTTGCTTGCTTGCTTGCTTGATGTCCAGTGGCAAATATTTCATGCATATTCAATTTCTAAGATTGAAAATGCTAAATTTACTTTGTAGTCTGATGTAAAAGTTTAAGGACCTTAAGCAGTGTTATGGTAAAATAAAAATTCAAACATTCAGTAATGTAATAGAGAAACTTCAAATTAAGTTGATCTCAACAAATTAAAGGATAAAAAAACAAAAGAGGTAAACATCACTTAAGTGCAATACAACTGCATTATTTGGTCCACGACTAAGTTGTAATTTACATGTCAGTCTTGGAAATAACAAACTCAAACACGCTGAAAGTAAAAATAAGAAATAACATTGACATCATTGTATCAGAACAAGTAATTTGCATTTGACAGTTATAACCCACTCTTTTATAATACTATAAATTCATAAATTATTGCGAGGTTTTTATTTATGTGAATAATGCAACTGGGTGAGTATCACAATAATAAAAACTTGCATTCTGATAACTGAAACATAGACCTTCATGCAGATTTTTTCAAAACCGTAAAAATTGCAATAATAAAAACCACATTTTTGTCCATTCTTGATTAATCGCAATAATAATTTAAATGCATGCAAAAATTTCTGAATTTACAGTATAACTTTTATTTGAAGGAGACAAGGAAGTAATTTTCACCATCAGCCTAAACATTTTATCATGACATAATTGAATACTGAAGTGAACTACAATTTTACACTTTTATCATATTTACATATAATGCAATACAAATAACAACATATTTTTTTGTTCAGGTCACAAAAATCTATTTTAACATTCAACACAACAATATACAATCAACTCTACTTTCAGTAGAAACATTTATATTCACATTATACAACATTTAAGTCATTTCATAATTTTTCATACATTGTCGTTTCTACATCATTGGGAGTACTACCATATACATTACTGCTAAAACAGAAACACGACACAACCATCTATATCTATTTTAAAAACAATATTCTGTGCTGTCAATCAAGTTCAATAACTCAGAACAATACACATGAACATTTAAAATAATTAAAAGGGTGTCTACATTTTTTAACCCTCCAATGTGAAAAGATAATCAGTGATTTCGTCAAAACAGATTTGGTTAACTATTGGTCTTCCATGCATCCAATTCAATTACTCAACACTTTATAAAATCCAATATCATGGATTTCAGATATCAAATGTGGCAACCTGAATGGACAGACAGACAACAATAATAAAATATCATGTCTAATGGATGTAAAAAAAATATGTTGAATGCTAAGGTAAAGTTGGAATGTAAGAATAAAAAGTAATACACTAGATATTTTTTTTAAATATATGAAAAACAAAACATTTGGTCATAAGATTGACAAAAACAACAATACATATTTGCATATGAGTCTGAAAAAAAGAAAGATATGAAAATACAAGCAATATTCAGGGTCATAGCAAGCCCAAAATATCATTTCATTTAAAAAATGACAATATTATCAAAATGCTACTTTACACAAAGAAAATTACAAAAAGTATTTTTTGAATAGACAAAGTACCTTAGAAAATCTCAGAAATGAAGAAACAACCTCCCCACTTGAAAATTAGTGTATATTTATTGAGATTAATTTGTAAGGTGGTATATGGCTAATACATAAATATTAAAAAACTTCAATTTCCCATCAAAATAAATTTTAGCAAGATTTTGTTACCATCATAATGAAATTGTGAATATTTTTTGTGTTGCTTTCTGCAAACAAGTTGTTTCAATGTGATGGTAAAAACAAACACTATCTTTCAAATTTGACTCCTTCATTCGGGCCTAATATGGCCCTCAATTGCCATTATCTTACCAAAATCAATTATGCTTATAAAATAATAATTGTATCTTATTTATGATGCATGTTCTTGATAGGTAAATATATAAAATACTAAATGCATCTGTTCAGAAAAAGTACCAGCTAAAGTTAAGAATCAAAATTTCACTCAAGCAGAGATTAATATAAAACTATTAAAAAAAGATGCTAGAAAACATATAGCAACATTATATTTTGAATAAGATACAATCATGTTCAAAAGTTGCTGGGCAAAAAATTGTTTGCTTTAAATCTATCTTTGTTCGTGTCATGCAGGGAAATAAACCCTCCCTGCCCCACAAATTTGTTTTCAGAATAGACTAGAGAAAAAGATATTTGTTGTGTTGCTTTGGATATGGCAAATAACAATTTCCCCTAAAAATGATATAAGTAATATTCAATCCATAACTTAGCATTTTCTGTCATAGATAACTTCAATACATTCATATAAGGGTCATGTTACGACTAGCAATGTAACAAATCTGCCCAGTGTACTTATTGTAAACAAGTTTATAAAAATCTGGTGTTGAATACATAAATATAACTTTTTAAATGCATAATGTAACAAAATTTAAAAATACACAGATATTTTCTCTAATACTGACAAAAGGTTGGAAATGATTAAACACATACAGTGAATTGTGTTCTAGCAAAACTTAACACATGCATGTATATATACATTAAGGTTATAAAAATAAAATTTTCATTCAGTTAAATACTCAGACCTGGTCTTGTCATCCTGAAAATCCGAAACTAAAATAATATGTGTGTTTTTACAAGTTTTTTTCTTAGTGTATTGGTAAATAATTAGCACAGATAGAGATTTAGATACTCATAAGTCCATAAATGTACTAGTGGGAAAAAATGATAACGTCTGAATATAAATGATTCATTTTTATTTTTCAAAAATAGGAACCTTTTTGTGTTTTTTCAAATGAAAAAGTTTTTGAAATGTATGTGAGTTTTGATTAAAGCAAATTAAGTATATCATCATGAAAAAATAGCTTATTCTAATATTCAGACTAGAAAGGGGCATCTCTTGATTAAATGAAACTAATTTCCTAATTTTTTCAAGGGAGATGCATTGGGTACCTCCTACAAATGCATACTTAATTATCTTCAATGTTTCTTAAAGGCTCTATTGTCAATACATATATTATAAAGAAAATCCTTATCTGTACATGCTCAATTTTTGAATTTTGAAAGGAAGATGAGAATAAAAATTTTCAGGATCGACTAATAAAACAGAGAAGCACAACTGTAATATAATACCTTTAACACATTCTCTTTTCATACATTACATAATAAAAGGTTCACAAAAAACATAATAGATAAATAAAATCCCTATTACAGATATAAATATTTTATTTACGAGAAATTATAAAACAAGTTTAGTATATAAGTATATAATGGTCAGATCTTTTGTATAAAACAATCAAAGATTTCAATCCTCTAAACATCACTGAACATGATTAACCTAGAAACAGTAACTTTTTTACAGTACAAACATAATAATTTAACCATTCTGGCTTTAATAAGTAAATAAATATAAAACAGGGTGATTGTTTGTGATTAAACTGATAACATTCTGAATGGCCATATAACACCTAGGAATATCTAGAGCACCATTTCAGAGTGAATAACCCATAAACACAAGCATGAACTGTGAAAAATCACCAAAAACTAGATGACTTTGTGTACAGTAATTGTCACTTTATTTCAATCAAAGTTGAATAAAATTAATCAAACCAAGTTACAATACATAACTGAAGAACTTATTGTTAAGATTGCCTTATCTCTGTCAATATGAATACATGCAAGTATTGGTATAAATGCATATGAAACACAGAAATTAATCAACAAAAGTTGAATATAGTAGACATAAATTCTTAAATGCTGGATAAGTTACTTAACTAAACAAAAAGAAGGTGGTTAAGAATAATTTTCATGAAACAAAGTTCTTGCTTTCATGCAAATAGGTAGAAATGCCTCATTCAGACCAAAGTTCCATTGAGGTTCTTCCATGCATGTACTGTCTTTTTCACCCCTAAACAAGTGTCCTAACAGTGTTAACTAGTGAGACATAGAAATTTTCTCTTAAATAAATCTGATAGATAGATGAGAATCTTTAACTAATGTTTTATATTCTCTATTATACTGGTGACAGAACTGTGAAATATAAATATTTGACATGTATGTCATTGAGTTGTATTTTATATAAAACAATGACTAGATCAGGTTTAAATGCAGAAACATCAGAAGTTCAAGTCATGAATACATTAATGATCATCTCTTTGTACTGTTTTATTATGTATTTATATTCAATTTCTGCTCTCATACAATTTACAAGATGATTATTGTTGTGTGCAGTTAATCACTCTGAAAAAGGGTGATACATGTAGCTGGTGATTTGAAATGATAATTAACACTCTGATTTATTTAACAACCCTGTCTTCGATACCAGAGAAATATATGTAGAAAGTGATATTCCAGAGTGCATTACTAAAAAAATAAATCACCAGGATTTGCTGAGAAAAATCATCAACATCAGTAATTAGTTTTAACTAAATCTCCTATTGCTAGTGTGTATTGTAAAATAAACAAAAATGCCCTATACACAAAAACAAAGATAAATGCTTTAGGTATAACAAAATGCAATGTGTAAAATGACTATACAACTTTTTTTTCTACTTAGCCAAATAAATTTGGATCATGATTTTTTAGCAGGTACATGCACTTTTAAATGTATCTTACTCTATGCAAATTCTACTATTTGTGCATTTAAGCTTTCTTTAGAAAAAAGAAATAACAATTATAATTATGACTTAAAAGAATTTCTTCAGAAATTTCATTTTGATTTCAGATTTTTGAGATAGATTAAAAAGGATCTAGTTTTTTACCTCACAAAACATATTACAATATAATGATTATTCAGGAAAGATATTAGAATTCTTTTTATCTTTGAATAATCATGTACACTGGAGATCCATATATGAATAAGTACAGGGCAAATATACATCTATACTTTGTTAACTCTCTCCCTAAGTCTACCTATTCATAATAAAAGCTTCTTTCCCCAAAAAATTGTTTGTTTTCCCTTTTCTTCTGATTTTTTGGATTTTCATTGACAAGTATTGTTATACATTGTAATTTTTTATTTATTTCTGTCACTTTAATAAAAAAATTCCATACCTACAGAACTTAAAATTTTCAAGAAAAGAAAAAAATTATTTTTAAGTGGCTAAGATCAATTATTTTGACTAGAAACTGAAAATGCAAAATTATTCATCATGTTTATGTGGTTAAGGAATGCCAAGTTTGGCAAAATTCCATTTGGAATGTCTCCAGAGTTTTCCTGCTTCAAAGATTTTGCTCTGAAACTCTCCTCTTGGTCTAGTGGTCTTTTAAGTGACGACTCTTTTTTACCATCTGCAGAGGAGGATGAAGCAGAGAAGTTTGGTTTGGATTGAGAGCCTTCTGTCTTCTTGTCCTCCTTTCCTGTTAAATCTAAACTGGCATTTTGTCCATTGTTCATAAGAATATTTGGTGGAATAAATCCACTCATACCAAGTGGCATGCCCATTGGTAAAAGTAATGCTGGATTAAATAGATTCAAGTTCATGCTTCCAAGAAGAGCTTGATTTGGCAGTAAGTTATTTATGCCAAGATTCATTGAACCATTTGTTATTTGATTCTGTTCTGCTTCACTTGTGCTTGGATTTGACGATTCGTTTGGAAGGAATGATTGCAGAAATGGATTATGGGATCTCATGTGAGTCTGCAAGTTAGCTAATGTTGTATATGCTTTCCCGCAGAATGAACACTCATGGTCCCTGCGACCAGAATGAGTTTTCATATGGGTGTGCAGATTTGCTTTCGTGCTGAATGGCTTGTGACATAAACTGCATGTAAATGGTCGTTCTTGTGTATGGGTTCTCATGTGAACTTGCCTATTACCAATGGTAGAAAAATATTTGTCACAGAAATGACATTTGTAGGGTCGTTCTCCAGTATGCGTGCGAACATGGACATCAAGATTTCCTTTTGTTGTAAACCGTTTGTTGCAGAATTGACAATAATATGGCTTTTCACCAGTGTGTGTTCGAACATGCGTCTTCAAATTACCGGGTGTGGAAAATCTTTTACTGCATAAATTACATGTAAGACAGGCCTCGCCAAATTGATCGTATGCATCGTACTGATCTCTTGGTACCTCTCCAGTTTCAAGTACATATTGATATTCCGGGTCCATGTTAAATCTATTTGGGATAGCATCATTTGAATCAGCAGTTTCAGATATTGATGAAAAATTCCGAACTTCATTTTTCTCTTCTGTCGGTTCCCCATCTGTAAAACTTTCATTTTTAACACCATTTAATGAAACAAATTTTTCATTTTGTCCTTCAGAACTTTCTTCATTTGATAGCCTCTCAATCTCCCCGTTTTGCAGTTCTATGGACTCATTTTTACAGCCCAACTGGAATGCTGATAAGCTGTTTGGCAATTCAACAGGGAAATCATAATCACTGTCATCATCTACAATATCACTGATGAAATCAAAGCTATCCTCATCAGGTATATCATCCTGTGTTATTTTCCTTGGTTTAGTTTTCTTTTTCATCACAGTTTTCTACAATAAAAATAATACTGATTTATAGTAAAAAATGAATAAAACATTCAAGTATATGAAAGTCTTAAATATTAGGACATCAATTTAGATTCTCTGAACTAGAATGGTTTCAACAACAGCATTCAAGGAGAGGATTTTAAAAAAAAACAAGCATTTGGAGAGTATGCAATAGGTTCCCTACTTACAGGTGGTCTGGTGTTAATGTACAAAAAATGGGACTCTTGTTAGCGACACTATTTGCTTGCCTGTGTGACAAAACAAATTTTAAACCCTGACCTCCTGAGTCCTGACACAAGAATTATTGAGCAAGCAAACTAAACACAGACATGTTTTTGTTAGATCAAGCTGTGTGTTAACAAAGGACTGATTTTAAGAAACAATTTAATATCATGCTACATGCATCTCTTATGATCAGGCCAAACAAGAACATAAATGTATGTGTGTTTACCATTCCATCAATTTTCAAAATAGGGCATGTACAATGATGTAGGTACATGTATCTTTTTTTGTGGAATCTGGCTGTGGAGGGAATCCCCCAACCATTATATTTGGTTGTACTTCAAAGGAATTCTGTCTTCTTTTTTTTGTTTTATTGATATGTTGTTTTCCACCATCAATTTGAAACAATTTGTATGTTTCTCACTTTGTGGCCATATATTTGATGCATAAAATGGCACTGTTTTCTTCCATGTGGTGGCATATATGGTAGTGAAATTCTCCAAACATGACTGATAACAAGTTGGCAGGGCTTACACTACTTTAGAATCATATGAAACTGATAGGGAGGAGTGGAGTGACTTCAAAGAGATGGTCTTTTGATCACAGGGTTACAATGTTTGGTTTTAATTACATTTCTTTTTCATTATTTCTATCCTACTGATCTTTTTCTATTTGGCACAAAAATGTACATTTGTTTTCTACAAATACAATGTTTAATTTGATGACTTAAATAAGTCAGCCACTACTATTCAAATATCTGGCACTGAATGTATAGCAAAGGGTTAAATGTATATTTTAGTTTTGAACTCAATATTGTTCTATCATCTAAGCTCCATTAGTTATAATAATTGTTAGAATATATTTTTAAGACTCTGTCAGTCCACCTCCAATCATTGGTTTGTATAATTTATATAAATTAAAACTGAAGGCAAAGAAAAATTTCCCAAATAAACAATCTTTGACAAACCATTTGGAATTAAAGGTCATATCATTTTTTTGTTGTATAAGCCGTCTTTTCAACTACCAGAAAAAAGGTAAATAATACAACCAGCTGTCAAAATACACATTCCTTGAGGCACTGTTCACACCGTTCAATACTAATTAAGATTGCTTAATTACCACTGACATAATAATTGGGTTAGAGGTTATCTAGTATTTAACTATAATATATTGATTTTTGAAGCGTGGAGGACAACAAATTAATTGTGGCGCATGCAAATCATAGGTGGTGGAGGAAAATTCAAGCGTCTACAATAGGTGATCCCTGATTTATACATCCTGCACAGCCAAACAGACACCTCACTTTAACAAGGTTTTTACTTCTGGTTGTAAGAAGAATAAGGTGACCATGCAGGGATGATTCTACTATATAGTTTAGGGCCGCTTAACGGCCCTAAAATCGGCCAGCGGCCCCAAAAAAAAAAATGTGAATACAAATTCCCAATTCAGGAAAAATAGAATAAAAATCAATATTTTCGGAAATGTTTCCGTCACCGATTTAGGCAACTGTAATTTTTCATAGTTTGTCGTCAAAGGGTTTTAAAATCCAGATGAGAATGCTGTCAACGATCGCGTTTTATTAACAACGATTTCATTATGTCAACATGTGGTAAAACAATTTAAGCAGCCGGAAAATGTAATGGGAGTATATGATCTCGTAAAAGCAGATCGCCCAGTAGGTCGATAAAAAGATGCTTTTTGTCAAAATGGGTCTCATTAAAGCAGACCTCGGCAGAGAGCAAAATTTCAATTTAGAAATAACATTGATGAATAAATCTTAATGAGCGCCGATCTCGTAAAAGCAGATCGACCAGCAGAGTCGGTTATATAATATGACGAAAACTTTTTTTGTAAAAGAAATTAATTTATATTTTGTCAGGCTCTATTTCCTCAAAAGACAAACGTCAGAGCGTTTTTGAAAATACATGTGGATGATTATTGATAGATCATTCATGAAATGGATGTCAACATTATGGAACTTTTTCAAAAGTTGTGAAGTCTGAAGATGATCCAAAATATAATAATATTTAAATACAATGGTTCAATGCATTAATTTCCTGTTTCTTAGGGTTACACCTAAAGTAAAACGGTGGCAACCTTCCACATATTAAACAGCAATAACTGTCAAGTGATCTGGTAATCATATACTGGTATATCATAATAAGTAGCCCGTCCAGGATTATTCAAAATGTTACAACTTATTACAGCAGTGTACAGGTGAAACGTAATATACATTTTCCGTTTTACAGGAAAATAATGTTTTTTTCATCTTAGATTTTATGCATGAAAAATTCCCAATTAGGATGAAAATTCCCAATTTGATGGTCAAGGGACCCATTCGAAAACACCTGGAATCATCCCTGCCATGATTCTATACCCAAGTCAACCTCATGTTATTTACTCTAAAAATATAAGATTGAATAATTATCGCAGAATTTTCACAACAGTTTAACTGACTGTAAGTCAATCACAGTAATAGTGTTCGTCCGATGAGTCAGTGCATTTCGTTGTCATAAAATTAATTGAACCAAAATATTGGTACAAACGAAATAACAGGCCAATATTTCTCGTGTTTTGTGGTCAAGCACTGAAATATTTATGCCGGTCGTCCCATATCGAGATCATACATTATTAAATCAAAAATGGTAATTTTGAACGACAAAAGTATGAAATATCAACATAAAAGTTATGAAAAGTTTACATATGAACGTACTTAAGTAAAATTATAAGATTTCAATCTGTTAACGATTCTTTGTTGTAGTTTAATTATGCAGGAAATGACATTTTTATAGTCTTCAGGACAATGACGGTTCAACACGAGTATTTTTTCCGAAGATTTTTCTTCGTTTGCTTTTGATCAAAATCTTGATACGCATGGCGACGGGTCGTTATTTATTAATTGATTTTGTTTTGCTTTACGCCGTATCCGCGCAAAAAGGCTATATCGCGGCGAGTATTCGATTGTTAAAAGAACAACAACAACAAAACAACCGTTAAATTCGGATTGTCAATTAAAACACAAGAATTAAATACAAAATTAACATATTTTCTTCGATTACAACACAATGAGTCCTTTAACCTAGAAAATGACAAAATGATGACAAATTCTGAAATACTTCTTCAGAAACCAAATTGCACCCATTCTGTTTGCAAAATAAAAGCAGAAACCTTCCAAGTTTTTGCTTAGCCTATATATCTATAAATAATTAGTATTTTTCCATTATGCATGTGTTTCAACATAGCTAACTATATATTTAAATATGCACAAAATGGTCACATTATATATCAACAGGTGATGTATCCCGAGAAAAAAAAGTAAAATTTATGGAAACGTTGCATGACGTCCACACAAAGTGAACTTTAAAAAACTTTAACAATTAAAATATGTCCGATGCATTTATTTTAGTAAGTATGAACTCATCACGTCTGATTGTTCCAAAAATGTGGAGATATAAGACAAAACATCAGTTATTCGATTTTTAATAGTATCTTTTTAACCAGTCCGTCCTCGTATGGTTCAT
The DNA here is from genome assembly GCA_017311375.1 of Mytilus coruscus. Lineage (NCBI taxonomy): Eukaryota > Metazoa > Mollusca > Bivalvia > Mytilida > Mytilidae > Mytilus > Mytilus coruscus. The sequence continues at coordinate 78,925,999 of CM029595.1, read as the reverse complement.
TTTTGATATAAGAAAATACACACACCGTTTTGGACACGCACCTATCACGAAAAAGACGCCTGCTTATAATATGGTTTTAAAAGTTAGCGTGTAGATTTGGACTGAGGCTAACTTTTCCGACCATGCTTCTATCAATTCCCGGTGACGTTTTTGTCTAGCAACAAAAGGCATTTTATCACACTACCTTTTAATATACAAACCTCAAGCTGAGACAAATATACATATGTGTTGTAGTAGTCTTAGACTCAAGACTTCACATCAATAGTATAATTACAATTATCAATTTGTCTAGTAAGCAACAACAACAAAAACAACCCAAGCCTGGAAATGCTATGCTTATATTGGTTAATTTTTTAAACAATATTACCAAAGATACAATGTAGCTAGGTGCGAAAAACCACTAAAAATTAAACTTCTTAGTGCAAGTGGAATCATGCTTTCACAATAAATCAGAATTTAAGAGAGTGTACAAAGGTCAATATAAGTCTGCTATTTAAATGTGTCTTGTATGTGTTTGTAGCACAAGGCAATTCTGCAAAGTGAGAAAAAAGAACAATACCCTTCCAGCTTGATCTTGGTGGTCTTTGAACTGTATGTTTATTGGGCCAGAATCTGACGTACAAATCGAGACTTCATATTTCATTTCTGCTGAATCATCTATTTTCAGCTCATCGTCTGATACTTCAAAGTCTGAGTTTGGAACCCTCAAACCCATGATGATATCATCCACAGTACTTCTACATACGTTATACTCATTTGAATGATGAAACATGTAACGGATTAACGCCGACATGCTGAAATATATTTCTCCATGTATTCTGATAGAATCTGAATGTTTGCCGAGTTCTTTCTTAACGTTAAATTTTCTAGGATATTCCTTGCCACATTCTGGATCATGTTCACTTTTCAAAAATTCATGGAAATGCTTTAAACTGATCATAACAGTTTTATGATGAAAAGAACACTTTAATTTTGAAACAGTTGGTATATTGTAGAAATCTCCCACGCACTTTTCCATCTTCTAAAAACAAAATAACATAATGTATTAATTATTAATAAAACGTATAAAGTTATTCAGAATATCCTAATATCTGTTATCAAAAGAGAGAGGCAAAAGATACCAAATGGATATTCAAACTCATAAATCGAAAACAAACTTACAATGCCATTACAAAAACATGAGTATTTGTCAATGTAAATGTAACGACTATAAGTGTTGTATCTATTTAGCAGATTTTAGCTAGTTTTTGTGTATCGCATGACTCTACTATCCCCCTAAAAACAAAGAAAAAACAACAAAAAATACCCCAAAAGGTAAACAAACAACACAGACTTACAAAACAAAAAGGCAAATATTCAAGCAAATCTAATAGGATATGATTTATTGAATGTTGGTGTTTAATGCCACTTCAGCACTCTTGGCTATATCGTGGCAGCCAGTTTTTATCATGCTTTATTGGCGGATGAAGTCGGAGTGCCTGGAGAGGACCACCGACCTTCGGCAGGTAAACTAGCAATCCTAGTCTTATTAAGATCCGAGTAATACGCACCTGCTTCGTGCGGGTTTCGATTTCACAACCTCGGTGTTGACAAGCTATAACTGTAGGTGAACAACTTAGACCAAACGGCTACGGAGGCTTCCTTGCTTAATAACAGGACTCTAGGTCATAAAACTTTACTCAGCACTCCACACAAAATGTGTGCTCGAAACACCAAATCCAGTATTTTGATTCGTCAAATTCTGAGTATGAATACTATATAATTATCGTACTCGAAATTTTTATGACCACAAGGCCTGATGTCAAAAATATACAACAAATGCTGCCACTTCAGTGTTGCCAATTCAATATGTGATTAGACAACTTGTTCACGATCTATCAAATCGAATGCAAAGTTGAAGGGCATAAAAACCAAAAATTCCAATAAGTTGTGCTAAATACCACTATTGCAATCTATGCCTGTTGATTTCATGTAAAAAAAAGTGCTGACCACTGGGCTGGTGATACCCTCGGGAACGAAACGTCCACCAGCAATGGCATCGAGCCAATGGTTGTAATAACTGATCAAATAACCCAGACTTATTATTTAGTACACGCGACGCGCGTTTCGTCTACAGAAGACTCATCAGTGACGCTCGAATCAAAACAGTTTGAAAGTAATATAAAGTATACAAACTGTGGATGAATTCCATGAGTTGGTAAGAGTTTCAATTGTTCGCGCAAAATGCAATATTAAAGGCAACACATAGGTAAAGAATCAAAAGAATTACTCACAGCACAGTTTCTATAGAAGATCGCCACTTATCTTTGTGTGTATCAGACGGCCGACATATTGTTATTACTAGAATTTAGCAATCTATTTTTAACATCACACAAAGCTCTCCTGTGTATTGTAACTTGAGAAGATTAGGTTATGATCCATTAATTTTCGATGACAACAAAGTATTGTTTACATAACTATAGTCATGTTAATGTATATATTTACTACAAACTAGTACACGACGTTAACGGAGATCAAAAGGAATTTTAAACATAGTTTTAATAAAACATGAACATTTGTAAAGGTAAAACATTTCTGGATTTTGTTTTTGTATTTTATCTACCGTATTAATTCATGGTATTATTAAAGGTAAAATACGCACTAATTTAGATATTATAATTTAAATTGGGACAGGAAAATTCGTTAAATGATAAAACAAAGTAACAACTTGTAAAATTTCAGCAGTTTGAAATAATAGAAAAACGAGAATTTCTGGATACTTAAAAGTGTTCTTTTTATCATTTTCTCCTCTTATTTCAATAACATCAGTTAAAGTCTCAAGGCCGGTATAAAAGTATAATATTATATCATTGTTATTTTGTTCCCGTTTCTCCTAAATATATAACAGTTGAGGTTGATGCCACTCGAAAATTCCACAAATTTCAAGCAGAATGGAATTTGTCGACTATAATAACTATCGTGAATACACGTGTCCTTTTCGTCTATTCATTTGTTTGAAGACGTTCGCAGCCATAAATTTGTCACACACTTGTTGAATTATTGCAGTTTAATTGTATCCGTCCTATACAAATAATTAAAATATTTGAAAATAAAAAAAAAATCATTAGACTTTTAGCGCAAATAGTACATGCAGTTGTATATGAGACTTGCAAATGCCAATACAACTGCATACCATATATCATTCGATGTTCATCTTTAAAAAAACACGTTTACGACGCCGCCGCTGCTGATCTGGAAACAACACGCCTAAGTCTCGCTTTTTCGACTACGTCGACTCGAGACAAAAAATTCGAGTAGAGCATCATTTTCAGATATAGTTACATTTTTGCTTCTTTCCTTCGTATGATGTTAAGGGTTATGAATAAAAGGAGATGTGAGGTTTTACACATATGAGACAGCAACCAAACGAGAGAAAAAACAACAGAAATTATCCCGAGGTCAACCAACGGTCTTCACCAATCACCAATAGACAAGGCATAGTATCGGTTTACTTATATAAACTGTTAATCGATCCGAGTATACAAAAGGTGCATGTGTGTGAATTTAATAGTTTATAAATCAAAGATTTGCCGTCAATACAAAATCCCCTTAATGCCGAAAAACCTATAAACCAAAAACGAAAAAGCAAAACAAAATTTAGATATAACAAAAGATAATCCTTTATTTGGACATGTACACGTGGACATGTGGCGGAATTAAAGTTTTTTTTATGTCTCAGTTCTTCTCTCTTTTCAAAATTTCAACAGTGGAATAGTAAATTGTGCATAACAATGTGCAAGAAAGTCAGCACTTGAAGAATACTTTTAAAACATGTGACTTTACAATAATGATATAAAAGATACAAAACACATGTTAAGTCAAAACAATAATAAAGAAATCAAAGGATGCTCGAAGTTACTGAAAGCAAGTTCAAAACTCTTAACCTGATGGCATAAGTTGTACATGTCGAATCATTCTATACTTTTATATCAGTTGTTGTACTTCGAGTATATATTTTAAAGTAAATTTGTATAATAAGGGATTTTTAGGAATTATGCATAATCACTAAAAAATGTTCAGGGATTATACATAGCAATTGGAAAGAAGAGACAATGAATACAAGTTAAATAATCTATTCTTTAAAATCATATTTAAACATTTTTAGAAGCATAGGTATAATCATCTTAACTACGATATTCGAATATAAATTCGATTGTAAATTTAAATGACATCTACAATTGAAAATTTGTCTGCTTTTCGTTTTGTTTTGTGTTTTGCAACAACATCCACTTAAACAAATCTTGTCCTTCATATATTGAATCTGATTTTACCGCACGTTGAAGAGAAATAAAATGTTCATTAGAAACATCTGAAGGTGCAAAAAGTAGATCAGCCACCTCAAATAATTCCTTGTGTAGAATCTGATCATAATTTCATGTTTCGTAGCCAGCCACTATCCTTTCATTAACGATGGCCATTATATTTTGGGGTCTCCTTTCCGCGATCAACATGCTGAATCGGTATGCTAACATTCCAGCCAATGATGGGCTCCTCTAAAATTGTGTGTCAAGCATGCGTTCTGTCTGTTTTTCTGTACGTTAAGTTCGTTAAAGTTTGCTCAGTTTGAATTCCTTGTTCATTGGAACATAGAAAATATAACAAAAAAAGATGTTCAATAACCTTCATCGCCTTTGTTTTACAGCAAATTACATGCACTGTGCATTTACATTCAGAACATGAATGTGCATTTGACATGTTTGACACTGTTTTTGGCAAACAATACAATTCATGGCATACATGCACAGTTATCACTATCATTGAGAATTTTGTTATTATCATATCCAATTTTAGATACTTTTTGTTTATGAGTTAATGTGGCTTTAAATTTGATAAACGAACATGGAATGAAAATGTCCACTTCAACCATAAAGGGCTAAGATTGTAGTTCCTGTCAATATAATACTTCCATGGGGTTTCAAATGTCAGCTTTCCATTCCTGACTAGAACCATACCATCTGTTCAACCTTATATCGTTTAGGTATCATACATTGTGTATAGTTGATGCGATATACCAGAGCTATTTCTCATTATGGCGATTTCATTGAATAGAAAATAGAAAGAAGACAAAAATCCAGCAAAGTTTATAAGGAAAAATAACTACTAAATCATCAAATCCCAATTACCACAGCCGCCAGTCAAATGTAAATTTTGTTCCAAGCATTATATTTTAATATACATGTTGCAATAGTCATTTCATTGAGAGTCAAAGTTAAATGAAGAAAGCATTTCAGGAGTTTGATATTAATAGTTTCATGGTTCCATAGTTTGTTGGGAAAACACAGCCGCAAAGACTGCAGCATAATTTAGGAGCTACCATTTGATTTTTATGGGGCTAGGATGAAATTTGAAAAAAATAGGCAGGACAGGAGTTTTGAGTAAAAAAAAAGGCGGGATGAGATTGTTTGCCGAAAAAAAGGCAGGATGTCAATTTATGTAAAAAAAAAAAGTCAGGATAAACTAAAAAAAAGGCAGGACCGAATAGAGTGAAAAATAAAGTCAGGACCGAATAGAGGGAAAATAAAAAGGCAGGACAAAATTTTTCATCCTAGCCCCCATAAAAATCAAATGGTAGCTCCTTACCGTGGCAAAATACTAGAACACACCCTCGGGACCGTGGCAAAATACTAGAACACACCCAGGACCGTGACTGAATTAAAGTACATATGCCTTTTAGCCTGGATTTTTAGCATTCGTATTGTCATCTGATAAAGTCATGCTGATTGTAAAGTGCCGAGTTTTCCTGCTTTCAAAATCTTTGTTTGAACCCGTCCTGGTTTTCTTACTTCAATAAACTTACTATAAACTAAATTAAAATTGAAACAACAACTGGGAGAATTCCAGGTTCTCCTGATACAGGAGGAATTTACAGAAGGTAACAGGTGACATATACCATTGATATTCGGTATCGGATTCAACCCGGAACTTGTTAATTATTTGTAATATTAATTATGTGGAAAACAAAAGGGCCTGGAATGTTGTAATTTTAAACAACGCCATTGTCTTATATTAGTAATATATAAAGTTGAATTCTTTGATTCGTCTTTTTACGTCGTGCCGGCTAACAAATAGGACCTCGTTATTTTAGTACCACAATACATAATATAGGCATTTTTTTCATTTTAAAATTAACATCCGAGTTTTCTACCTTGTGGTTAAAAATTGACGAGACACTTTAATTACAAAATTTTAGCATACACATATATTTCAAAAGATATGGTTCTAAACAGAAGTCCCACCCCTCGAAGAGTATTGTTTTAAGACTCAGTTCTGATTTAGATTTTAGAAATTTTCTACAACAAAAAGACTCTTAAACATACAACCTGCAACAAAAAAAGCATCATCTCATAGCTACTTCAGTGTAGTTATATAATTATGGCCTTTATCAAGGTTAATATCTAAATTATTAAATCTTGAAAGTCCCCCCCATTCCCCCGATATAACCTTTTCTCAATTTAATGATTTGGATAATTTCTTAAAATCTTTTGATGTAGACCAAAATTGTAAGTAAGTTGTTTTTTGTGGTTATTTTATATTGATCTGCCGTACAAGTGTGGAAATCTTCTAAGTTCCAGATATATTGTAAAAATTTAGATGGACGACATCATCCTATAAAAATTACAGAACCTAAGATGTAATTTTTCAGCATTATAATTTTTTCAAAACACCAACATAGTATGACAACAGATGCTTTAAATGATATGTGAAAAGACGTGAACAATTTAGGGATGAGGATTTTGGAAAATCGTCGAAAGTCTTCTGGACAATAAAGATGGTTTCTTACGACAAACATGTTTATTTTTAATAAACAATGTTGCCAATTCTATTGTGCAAATGATATATTATTTTAATATCTTAATTTAGCCACAGTATCAAAATATTTCCCTGTATGTACACTATATATATCTATTTTATTTAATTCAATTATTGCGAAATCTTCGAATTGTTGATATATTTTAATAAAAATTTCTGGGTAGTCCTTTCTTCTTGTCAATTCATGATGTCTTTTCAAACAAATGAGATTCATGTAGGCGCACTGAGTCAGTTGAACTTCACCTTCAAATATAACCTTTTGTGATTTAAATTAATCAGAAATTCATGGGAGAAAGGCAAACAGAATATTTAAACAGACAGTTGTTTTATGTCTATTGACATGGGCGGCACATTTCTATTTAAAGTCCGTTATTTTTGGCCTCAAGATTCCTTCGTACCTAGCAGTTTTTTTTTTAATTCACTCATACTATGTTCAATTTAAATCTGTATAGAGTGACAAGTTGTACAGAACATTTAGATAAAGCGAATGTCCTATTTCATATTTTGGTTATATTTTGTTTTTAATTCCAAAAGCACATAACACACTTTGACAATAATGGGAAAAGGCAGACACGGGTTATGGACACGGCACGAATAAAGCATAAAATCACACAATGCAACACATAAAACAGACATTAAATGTTACCGCGTGATCTTCAATACTGTCGGGTAATCATTACCAAGCAGCGAGATCTGATCGGCCCGACAAAAAAAAAAAAGAAATCAAATCCAATGCCGCAGCATAATATTCTAAAATAAAAATTCTTCCGAGAAAAGAATATACCATTGACCAACATATTCCGGGCTTGGAACCGTCGCATAACATATTCTGCGGGGTTTTTACTTATATAATTGGATCCAACAGCTTCCCCTATGTTTGGTCACAGGTGAAATAAAAAAGTCAATTAGGAAGCATAGTGAAACTAGATAAGAGTAGAAAACCGAAGCGTAGATCAACAAAAGGGAAAATCAAGAAACAAAAACAAATCCGGGGACAAGAGAAAAGGGCAATTTTCTCATAGAAAACCAGAGTTATATGAGTAAAAACTGACACCCTTAAACGCAAGTGCTACGACAGGCTATGCAGTACTAGCTTCTGACAAGACACTAGACGTGTTTCTCGTAAATGTTATGCCGGTAACGGAGAAAATGTGTCAATAACAAAGGGACAACTTATAACAGTCAATTATATTCAATATGTACACGAGTATAGTGAAGATCTGTTGAGAAACGCAACCTCTACGATGTCCACAAGTGTGTTTTGGACGCGTAACGGACAGACAGATAGTCCCGTTACAATGTCCTCTCCGTAACTTAATAAAGGGTTATACTAACACTCACATGATGTAAGTTAATTTTACTTTGAGAAATTTGAATGAGAAATTGTCGAGATTATCTTAAAATATCGTCCAGCAGCAATGATTAAATATAACTACAACTTATAATGCCTAATGCTTTAAAACAAAACAGAAGAAATTAATTGTATTAGCAATCGACTCTGATATTACATCTTCGGATAAAGGGTGTCTGGAGCGATTTTTTTTTTATCAAAGTGGAGGTAAAAAACCTATAAGTAATACGTATTTTACTACATCAGATATGCTTTCCTAAAGTAAACTTCACATTAAAAAAAAAATGGGACCTAGGGAACTAAACCTATCATTAAACTTAACTATTGCAGATATAAAATTATGTGCGAAAGACTCATCATACAAGTATGCCTAGCTCTGATAATGATCACCATAGTAGCAAAGCATTCTAATGGTGCTTTATGTACAGAGGTTTGCTGTTATGGACAAAATGACACATGTCAATCTTGTAATGATAGTGACTGTTGTATGTGTGATCAATATTGTCTTACAGTAGGCGATTGCTGTCCAGATTTTATTCTGTGTAGTAACAGTACACAAAGTAAGTAACACTACTATTAAGACTGGCTATTCTTCCGGGTATCCGGAAAATAGACACTCCGTAACGGTATGATTAATTAATTATTTTGCGTTTTTGTTTGTTTGTTATATTTTGAGGTTAATCTTTGAGGCAGATCTATGATTGTTTGTGTTTCACTCAACTTTTAAAGACTCTGGACGACATTTCGAGCTGGACATATTGTATAGGTACCTGCATGTCTATTGTTGAAGACTTTACACTTCCCTCTATATCTTTTGGATATTTTTGTCATTGGGTTGCTGTGTCGTTAAACTACACCATTTCGTCTTATTCTCATTGAGTGATTTTATTTTAAAAGTTATTTTGAAAATGCTTACATTTCAGTCGGAAAATATTGTAAATGTATCTGATGATAAATGCGGAATTCAAATAAAGTTATCGATAATTCAATGAGAACGACATGTTTGGTTACGATACAATGAGAAATTTCATTAAAAGATACCGTTTTTCAGAAAGATATATACAAAGGAATTTAAAGATGTATTTTATATTAATGTATAAGACATTTAAAGTAGTCTTAAACCTTTCCGACATATACACGTTACTTTTATGGTATTATTATTGTAAATATTGTACATGTATTGCTTTATAATAAACGATTAACCGCTTGCTTGCTTGTAATTATTTGTGTTGATATAAACATGTTCATATTATCATTATTACCACAATGTTTTAGAGCACCATATATATCAGAACCATCTGATAATTTAAGTTTAAGATAGAATTAATTATCTACATACAAATTTATTTAAATTTTTAAGTATAAAACAATAAGCATTGTAGAGATGACAACGACTGATACATATATATTTTATTTCTGTATAAAATTTAACATCTATTATCGCACATGCTCTCCTATGGCGTGTCAAACGTTGCAATATTCACAAAAATAAAATATATGTTCATGAAAATAAATAATTGTTTATAGAAATTAAATATATGTTCATAAAAACAAAACATATATTCAAAAATAAAAAAATGTGTTTATAAATATATATATATATGCATTGAATTAAATATATGTTCATAAAAATATACATGCATAAAAATGCATTTTAAGTTGCTGTATGAAGCTTCATACAAAATGTGCATCTGTCCAAGCTTTAACACCCAAATAAAATTACAAAACGAAACATTCAATTCTTAAATGAAATTTGAAAAGTATGCACACAATAATGTAAAAGTCACAGTATTCCTTCAATTTTTTTTAGTAAATTTTTATCGTTTTATTCATATTCTATTTGTCTTTTGAAAAATAATCCACTCGAGAACTAAACATGGTGAAGGATTATGACATGTGGAATATGATGTTTCTGTTTGGTATCATTCATATACTCAGTAAGTATATTTTGTGAATAAAGGAATCAGAACAATACATCCAGAAATTGTACCGTCTTTGTAGATTTAATTTACAATATGTGTATGACAAGCAGTTTATATTCACGAACTTACTAGCATTCAGTAAAACAATAAATATTACATAACAAGCAAAATGCAAACATGATCATTTGTATGAACTTCAATAAAGGCTAAGGCCAGATGAGAACAATACAAGATTTGAACTTCCTGGTATGCACGCATCAAAGAAAATCCCGAACAACTACTAGTTTTAAATATGACCTCAATAAAGAAACTATTATAGTGAAATACTAGTTTGAAAAAAATTAATTATGTATACATTTTGAAAAGAAAAAGATATGAAAAAACACAAATTGTATTGCCATTTAAGACATGTCAAGTGTTTACATCAATCAATGCACATAAATGCAACATACATGACGAAATATGCAGTAAAACATATTTTGATAGGCAACTTCAAATTTGATTTGGAAACATCTATCGGATGAAGATTTTTTTCATATATTTGCGTTTAATTAATAGATTTCTAGATCACACACAAACATTTATACGGCATTTGATGAATTCCACTGTCATTTTAATGTTCATCTGATGTAGGTTGCTTAAAATTTTGCCAATTTTGCGAGTAAATCCCCCTCATTTCAACGGAGAATTAATTGCAAAAGTAAAAAAAGTTCTCATTTTCAGAATTCTTGCTAGTTGTTACATTAGAAACACTTTGTGTCTATCATTTATTTCCACCATTTGTTGTTTTCAAATCATTTGAATAATACTGTTATTATGATTTTCTATAAATCACACAGTAAGAAGCAATAGACGTCAAAGTCCCAGTGAGGATACCATCATTTTAAAGATAGATAGATTGATTGATTGATTTATTGTTGGTGATGAAAGCCACTTCCAGCACTTCTGACTATATCATAGCGGTCACTTTTAATTTGTGGAGGAAGCCAGAATACCAGGGGAAAACACCGATCATCGACAAGAAAACGGACAATCCTAGTCAATTACGACCGGAGTGGAATGCACATTATCATGAGTGGGGATCGAACTCTCAACCTCGATATTGACAGTCACAACTTCAGTGTTAATCACTGTAAATGCACAACGTAGACCACTCAGCCACCGAGGCCCTTACCATTAGCACACATAATAGTTATATGGTATTTAAGCGCACAGCAGTAGAGACTATAGCTAAACGACAACGTTTGCGAGAGTAGTTCTGGTAAGCAGAATTATATATTTACTCTTTATCATACCATTCCAAGAAGATTTTTTCTTACATCAAGATTTGGTATAAATGCTTACAAATCTACTAAAAAAAATCCAAAGACCTTGAATTTTAGAGTTCAATATACGATTTTCAACAATTGACTTGATTAAGCAAAATTTCAGGCTCTAAATCAAAGCTATGAATTAGTTTAAATGCCTAAAATGACCCCCAAAAAAAAAAAAAAAAAAAAAAATCGGATATAACGATTCTGATACTAGTTTAATGGATATGGAGAATTTAGATGGATTTAAGAAATTTGAAAATCTTTTTGGTTGTAACTTTAAGTTCATGGGTAAATATTGCACGCTTTTACATGCTATAGAATGAAGGGGAAATATGTGTAGAGAGTAAATTCAAAGACGTTACGCACGGTAGTGGTACCACTGAGCGTTACACGACGTTCTCAATAAAACGAGGATGTTGACGTTGTTCCAAAGAACGATTCAAGCGTAAACGTTTTTAACTTTGTCCTTGAATGTAAAATTAACAAAAAACTAAGGGATAATCTTTTTGAATTTTTTTCACCTTCTCATGATTTTATGTCTCTTACCCAAAAAAACAAAAAGTAAAAGAAATGCTAAACCCCTCTGTCATGGAACATGTTAAAATGTTGGCTAATTTATAAAATAGTCTTTAGAACTGAGGGTAGAAGTCTTATATATGACAATAAAGATATTACTAGTATATGTGAAAATGCCACTTTAAGTGACCGTAGAATTTACATTCTTTAATAAGTATTCTTTTGCAGAGATTTCCAAAGTGGCTTCATTATATATTTTTGTTTTTTTTTCAAGCCGGTGTTGGCATGTATAAATGCAAACATTGCTGATATCCAAATTTCCATAGAATTAAAATCATATATTTAAAACTCGTGCAACATTTGTATTTTTGTGTCAAAATTATACTCAACAGCAATGATTAGCACTGAATAACAAGTTGGTTTCTTGAATGTATGTAACATGATTTAAAATCTTTTTGTATATTATTTAGCGTCTTTCATTTTCAAAATACTGAATGTTTTGAAACTTTAAAACTAATTGGATACTATGAATGAAACAAATGCAGGGAAAAATTGACACTACCTCTGTACTCTTAGGACGAGCGTGCTTCCAAAATATCACAACGAATGTCTTCGTTTATAAACTTCGATGTCTTATTTTCTTAATTTTCTTTTACTGTTTGTGTATTATCAGTTTCTTCTTTTTCTTAGAATTTAGCAATGTTCTCTTTATCGCAAGACTTCTTCCATCTTGGCGAGTGAAATATTTAATTTTTGGTGGTTTATTTTGGTTTATTATATACTTAGTAGTAAATACAGATAAATTGTATGTGTAATACAATCATTGGCAAGCGTGCTGTATCAGCCACCCGTGATGATATCGATATCAGCACGGTTGCAAAGGCTTTATCACACCTTTAATCTGTATGACGTCACGTCATCGATTGCAGTCACTGTTGCAAAGGCTTTATCAAACCCATAATCTGTATGATGTCATGTCAAACCTATAATCTTTGACGTTATTTTATCTTATGACGTCATGCATCTATTAATAAAGTGTATTGATATCTTTTTCCTGAATGTGTCTTTTTTTCAGTTTACATTAATATTCAAATGCTTCTTATTTTTTTCTTTGAAAGTAGTTGATATATTCTTTTCATGATCTCATTTTATCAACACTTGATTCATAAGAGGTCCGTTATATTATTTTTTCATAAAGTGTGGCTTATACTAGTGTTTATAATTCATATTTCATATTTTATCGGGTTAAACCCGAACAAATAATCTTCACCGGAAAGCACATTATAAGAGCTATCGTCTCATTTATATATGTTATTTTAAACTCTAACGTTTAGTTTTCATTTTATTCACATAAATGTACCTTTTCCATCTATAATCCTTACAAAATATGATAATTTACAAACTTAAGCTTTAAAAAAGGTCGGCGATCCATACTGTTCATTATTATTTTGAAATTTGGCAAAGTATGGAAACTATATCCCTTTTTATATAGACCAAAATTTAACCACATTTTGCAGGCCGAAACCGATTATTAAAAATATTCTAATTTTATGTGACAAAATTCATATATATTTTTTTTAAAATATGCTCTCGTAAATATACATGGATTAATGTTTTCTGATAGGAAGTAATATGGACCAGGAATATAATTATTCCAATTTCAACATATAACTGGGTATAGTTTTACACTCAATTTTCTTTGACATTTTTATACCGTTTTCAAACGGGTTATTTTTCGGTTTCGGCGGTTTCAGTTGTTGATTTTGTTTTTACAAGACTTAGTATAAAACGCAATAGTCCAGTCATGTTTTGTGACGTTCTGTGAAGATAAAAAAATAGATCTACTATAAACCAAAAATGAACATTTTCACACAACAGATTGGTTGATTGAATTTTTGGTGTAGTAACGCCACATTCAGCACTATTGGCTATATCGTGGTGGTCAGTTTTATTGTTGAAGGAAGCCGTAGTGCTCGGAGAGAACCACAGATTCACATAGCAGACATTTTGTGGTTGATTTATTTGTTAAAAAAAAAACAGGAAAATATGATGTCAATTTTTTATACATACACCGTGTTCAATGTAGTATATAAAAATAAGGAGATGTGGTATGACTGCCAATGAGACAACTATCCACCCAAGTTTAAATGAAGTGGATGTAAGCATTTATAGGCAACCGTACGGCCTTCAACAATGAGAAAATCCCATACCGTATAGTCGGCTATAATAGGCCCCGACATGAAAAATATGAAACAATTCAATTGAGAAAACTAACGGCCTAATTTATAACAAAACAATTTACAAAACAAATATGATAGACATGAATCAACAATAAGCACTCAACTACAGGCTCCTGACTTTGCTGAGTGTGAAACCGCATTGTTATATTTGTTATTCTCGTCGGATTTTGTCAAATGTCTTAACGTCTTTTCTGTTATATTCGTGTGTTATGGTAAAGATAATTAATCACCCCCTTCATTTATTAGATTTTAGTTTGGTTCAACGAAATTTATACGATATATTTGGTTTACAGTTTGATTCAGAAGAAACACCGACATAGCTAGATAATACAATTAATTATCTATATAATTACTACCACAATTTGATATTAATAAGTATTGTAATTTTCATTGTTATTAATAAATGTAATGTCAGTATTACAAATCTAGTCTTGAATCAATCCTAATCCTATCTTATTTTTGGGAAATATTTTTACAAATTCAAATGTGACGTCACTTTGTGTGTTTTTTTAGAATTTCAAATGTGACGTCACTTTGTGCGTTGAGACTTTGGCTAACTCGGCTGTGTATTTTTATGTGTTGGATTAAGTTGTTTTATGTAATGTATCCGTTTTTATTCTGTAGTTAGTCCCCACTTCGGTTTTATCATGTATATCTATTATATAGTCATTTTATAAAATTTACTGTTTGCAAAATTATAAATTATTCTAAATAATAAGGATATTCTTGTCCCAGGCAGAAAACCCTGGCCGTGTTAGGCACAACTTTTTGGAAGTTTTGGTCCTCGGTGCTCTTCAGCTTTGTACTTGTTTTGGCTTTCAAACTTTTTTCATCTGAGCGTCACTGGTTAGTCTTGTGTGGACGAGACGCACGTCTGGCGTATTAAATTTTAAACCTAGTACCTTTTGTTAGCTATAATTCGTGTGTTTCTTTGTCCTATATGTTCTCCCATTTGTTTGTGTTGTAGTCATGTCATGTGGTGTTGTCGTTTTGATGTTATATTTAACATTGCCATAAAAGCGGGAGGTTTGGCATGCCACAAAACCAGGTTCAACCCACCATTTTTTTCTTAAAATGTCCTGTACCAAGTCAGGAAAATGGCCATTGTTATATTATAGTTCGTTGGGACAGGCACATAAATAATGTGGCGGGGTTAAACATGTTTGTGAGCGCTCAACCCTCCCCTAAGCTTGGACAGTGGTGTTACAGCACAACATAAGAACAAACTATAAAAATCAGTTGAAAATAGCTTAGTCAGAAGCCTGTAATGAAGACCCATTGGTGGCCTTGGGCTGTTTCCTGCTCTTTGGTCGGGTTGTTGTCTCTTTGACACATTCCCCATTTCCATTATCAATTTTATAACTCATCAAATCGATACAAAGCAGAAAAACATTTAACAAAAACACAGACCGGACGTGGCAGGGTATTTATACTTCCATTACAACAAAAGACACAAAGTACAGATCTGAGAGTAGTCGCAGTGATTGACAGCAAGTTCAAAGCCAATAACAACTAATAAAAATCATGTATCTAATTAAGACTATATATCAATCAGTACACATCTAACATCCAATTTAATAATTTGTCAGTCTCTTTAGAATGACGACATCCTTGATAACCTGAATTAAATGTGAGACGATAGATATTCTTATATATTTATTCCTTATAATTTATTTGTCCACAGTCAAACTATTTTTGTCATTTCATCACCTTTTCAAAATTCCACATACTACATCCCCGATGTAAGAAGAAATATAATAAATATCAGGCAAAGTTGAACTTAGTTTGTCATAGTTATTCTGGTGATGTCTTTTCTGTCCATATATCCCCTGAACATTTTTTACATCCCCGGTTTTCCATTTTTTATTTTGAGCATTGCTGGTGGAGGTAAATCCAAAACATCGCTTCGGATGCATAAAATTGTTATTTTCTAGCATTCTGTGGACTATTAGTTCCTGCCATGAATTATAAAATACATACTTAAATTTCTCGTTATAAATTTAGAAATCACTAAAAGCACTAAGGTTTCTTCTCCCTTAGGACTTACCTGAAATAGCACGTTTTGGCTTCTAGTATTCTGTATAGGTCTTATTTTTGTTATATAGTCCCCCAAGTGTTTATATATCCCCCACTTTCTAATTTTAGGTTCAGACCAGCACAATAGTCAAAACAGTTGGAATTCAAAACTCTTATCGGAGCAGGAGAAAACGTGCGTTTGCAGATCAAATCACTTCCTCTATGAGTGCATTATCCTTCATTCGATTAGAAAGTCAAATCCAGTAGCAGTAGCCAGGAACGAGACTAAATCGCCAATGATATCGGATGGATGTACTGGGCAGTTGGCAGACTTTGATTGTAATAAGTTGAGAAACTAGAAGCTGTAACATAATCTAGTAATGCTGACCATATAACCTTGCTGAAGTAGTCATTGGGTTTATACTACACCTGTGTTAAATAAAAAAAAAAAAACACTTTACCAATTTCGTGTGTCCACAGGGCTTTTCTGGATTTTGTTTCATCAGGAACACTCAAACCAAAACACTTGAAACCTAAGGATGTACAAGAACTAAACACGTGAAGAGCTATATGACCAACAAGGACAGAAACATATCCTAATTCAGCTACTTTACCTGAGAAAGTTGAATCATCATGAAAACAAACTCTGTTTTATGATGGAATAATACTAAACCCCCATATGATGAAGACACAATCTTTCATCCAGTTTAATTGAGGTCTGGAGCTGGCATGTCAGCAACTGCTAATAGTCCTTTGTTAATTTATGTTGATTATTGTCATTTTGCTTAGTTTCTTCTGTTACTTATTCTAACATCAGACTCGGACTTATTTTAAAATGAGTTTTACTGTACGTATTGCCATGTGTTTGTTTATTCTACATTGGCTAGAGAGGGGAGGGTTGAGATATCAAAAAACATGTTTAACCCCGCCGCATTTGTGAGCCGGTCCCAAGTCAGGAACCTCTGGCCTTCGTTAGTCTTGTATGTATTTTAATTTTGATTCATTTATATGTTTCAGAGTTCAGTGTGACGTCCATTTTCGCTGAACTAGTACACATTTTTGTTTAGGGGTCAGCTGAAGCCCGCCTCCGGGTGCGGGATTTTCTCGCTGTGCTGAAGACCTACTGGTGGTCTTGGGCTGTTTTCTGCTCTTTGGTCGGGTTGTTGTCTCTTTGACACATTCCCCGTTTCCATACTCAATTTCATCTGACATATAGCATCAACGTACATATCAGAGGTAGATGCAGGTGGTATGTTTCATCACCAGCCCATGCAGTAGTCAGTAATTTTGCGTTGACATGAAAAAATCATTGATAATGTTCATTTCTGTAAATTTACTGTTTATAAAATGTTGTATTATTCGAAACTAAAGTTTTTCTACCCCAAGGCTTATATTGCCGTAGCCGTAAATTTTCGGTTTCTGATGCTCTGTAACTTCGTATCTGATTTTGACTTCCAATTGTTTTGATTCGAGCATCAATGTTGAGTCTTTCTAGTATGTAGGTGGACGAAACGCGCGTCTGGAGTACCAAATTATAAGCCTGGTATCTTTGATGAGTTTATTATTTTTTTTACAAAATGGGAATGGGAAGTTGAGAGTTGAATAATGTATTCTATTCATATTTCATATTTCTTTACAGACGACGGGCAGTCAACCGTTTAAAAAAGTAAATAGAAAATCATAAATGACTTTTGGTCAGATGAACTATTGTAATTATTGGCTGGTCCAATCAATCGCACAATTGATAGGATCCCCCAAAAATTGTTGTATAATGACATGATGTTACTGACCCCATTATGAAGTCTTCAAGTAAATAAATTGCAATCATACTTTCTTGCTAAGCAAAGACTACTCGCTTTGAAAACTCATTTTATCATAAAAGTATCACCTTATTATAGAGAAATATTGATCGTCAGGAAAGTACTTATAATTTGTAGATGATCTACGTGAGTGGAAATGTTATCACTTAATAAACATCTTTACTTAATCCAAATTATCATGCAGAAAAAATAAATATTATAAATTAAAATACAAGGCAATCTTGGCCTGTCAAACAACTATATTGAATGAATATTTTGTTTTAGAAAATACATTTCAAATCTGCAAGTTGGTAACTGAAAAAATCAATGAAAGTGTCTACACTGTTCACACGGAATTCACCAACAGTCCCAATATGTACTGCATTCGGTACAACAGAGAGCATCCGTGTGAACGAATCATCGCTATTGTCCAGTCCAATTGTGAATATTTCAACACCATTTGCTTTTAGATCATTTGAGAGAGAAGATATTGTATCATCACCATTATCAGTAAATCGCGATATTATCAGAAGTACTTTCTTAGCAGTATGTCTGGCTCCATAGGCATTTTGGTTAAAGACCATTTGAACAGTTGTTAGTATATTGGAAATGTTAGCAGCAGCTTTAAAGTTACTTTGAGTAAAACTTGAAAGCCTACGTTGCAACAAACTTTTATTTTCTTGCGAAACCTGCATAAAATTGAATTGTGTGTCCACTGTCTGGTCAAATGTAATGAGTGAAAGCCGAGTGCCATTTGACATGTTGCCTATTTTAACAAGTATCTTGTTCATAATGTCAGGTATAATTGTCACTAGGTCGTCACTATACATACTATAGGATGTATCCACTGCTAAGATCACATCTGTTTCTGATGATTTTGAACAATCTAAAAGAAGAAAACTGTCAGTAGATTATTTTATTAAAAAATATTGATTAAAGCTAGAATGCCCATGATAACATGATTATAGTTGAATATATAAAACAAATTACTTGTAAATAAAGATATGTTTAAGATATTTTATTGGTTTAAACATATGCACATCTTATCTTACATATCATGTGCACATTTCTAGTCCGTTTTGCTTGAAAAATCAACTATAAAAAATCAGGACAATCTGTTACTAAGAGCAATTTTTTGCAAAAAAAAAAAACAAATAACATAGAAAGGACACCAGAATAGCTATGTTATTTAAAACCATTTCTTTTTAGAGAAGATCGTAATTTGGAAAACAAAATTACAGAAAACAATCAAACATCGTTGCATATCCAATAAAACAACCGACTCTTATATAGCTGACTATGCGGTATGGGCTTTGCTCATTGTTGAAGGCCGTACGGTGACCTATAGTTGTTAATTTCTGTGTCATTTTGGTCTCATGTGGACAGTTGTCTCATTGGCAATCATACCACATCTTCTTTTTTATATCTTATACGTTGTTGGTTGCTTTGTAATTAAAATGAAACACGAAAGTCATCATTTTCGTTAATTTACTTTCCTCAGTTGCATTCAATTAAATTTCTTGTGTACGCAGTCTTGAAGTTTTTGAAAAAGTGTATTCAACAGTTAATAACGCTTTCACTTCAATATTAATTCATATGAAATTCTTTCTTCGAACTCCCATGTTGCATTCGTATTTATGTCGTTTATACATCTATTTTTCTTTTGTGCCTGCGCAAAATTTTAGTATCTTTTTCTTTCTTGTCAATAACTTGTTAAAACTTTTACGGCCTTTTTCGCCCTTTTTTATCATAATTTTGATTCAAGATGATGCTTTCTGTGTACAGAACAATTGGGAATGACAGAATGACAAATAACAGAAAAACGATTGCAAAGAGTAAAACTATATCAATTGATTCATTTTGATAACAATAACAGAAATGTTACTAACGCCCGGTTTTTGGGGGGTTCATGTTGCCCAATTTTTAGTTTTCTATGAGGTGTTTTGTGAATTTGTCCATTTTTCCGTCGTTTTTCTTTATTACTAAGGCTTGGTTAGTTTTTCTTCAACTTGTGAGTTGTTAATGTCACCTAGGTATTTATCGCCTCTTTATTTTTACAACAAAGAGGTAAGATCAATGTCCCCTAGATTTCTTTCAAATGATTTTAAAAAATCATTCAGTTTTTACTATCAAAGCTTTTGGGTTTCTATTATTTCTAGACAAATGACCGAATTGTGAATGTCTAAGAAAGTTAAAACATCACTGCTGTCTGTCTTGCAAATTTTGAATATTTACATAAAAAATGTATACGAAGGACATTCAAGACCAGAATCAAACATCGACTGGAAATAAAGACTCATCAAAGATGCCACTTATCATTTAGTACACCAGATGTCGCGTCTTCCGTCTATATAAATATTATCAGTGGCGCTCAAATCAAAACAGTTGGAAAGTCTACTCAATATAACGAAATTGAAGAGCATTGAAACCACAGAAAAGAAGTTGTTCCAAATATGTCTACAGCCATCTATGCTTAGGGTAGAAATCATTATAGTGTTTCAAATATATAAGTATTTTATGAACAGTAAAACAGGAAATGACCGTATCAATGATGTCTGATGCCAGCACATGAATGCTAACTACTGGGCTGGTTATATATTTGGAGACGAAACGTAAGTAAGATCTACAAAAGTTTCAATCACAATTATTATAATTTGCTACGCTCTACACTATTTATCCCATGCTCAGTTGACAAAATTGTCTACATATTCTCTTCAAACATTGGGAGTCATAGAAACAAATTCCTTGCTTTAGGTCACGAAAACCTTATTTTGTATAGAAGTCCATCAATAAAATACACCGAAGATAGTACCATCAAAATGCTGGTCTTTTTAACCCAACAGATGTTTTTAGTTTGTTGGATTGAAATTGAATACTAAAAAGGTATTAAACGACGGGTGCCACGAGTGGAGCAGAATTTGCTTACCCTACCGGATTACCTGAAGCCCCCCGGTTTTTAATAGGGTTCGATTGCTTAGTCTTTAGTTTTCTATGTTGTGTTTTGTGTACTGTTGTTTGTCTTTTCGTTGTTTTTCGTTTTTTTGCCATGGCATTGTCAGTTTGTTTTCGACTTAATAAATTAGGATGTTAAGAAAGATAGATTATACGCACAGTTACAGTCTACACGAACTGTTTCCGCCAATATATGACTCCATATGCTGTTTGTGTAAGTAGAAAACACTCTTTCCATGCTGGAGGTTATCTTTTCCAAATAGAAATGAGAGACATCTTCTCCAACAGCAAGAGCATATACAGGGATGGCACTCGAATAGCCTGTAGCTAGCTGACTTGGCGTAGATATTAATCCATCTGTTAAAATAACGATGAATTTCTGTCTCTGAAGATGTAACCTTTCAAATAAAATCTCTCTGGCTTTATTTAAACCTTGGACTATCTCCGAAATTCCTTTCACCGTTTTGATACTTGAGAGTTTTTGTGCAAATTCTGCACGGCTTGAAATAGAACCAAAAGCATGTTCGACGATCGCATTGCCAGAAAATGAAACTACTGCAACTTCAAAAGCACTACTATTGATTGTTATATTCGGATCTAATGATGAAATGTATTGTTTTCCTTCCTCGAAATACTCCTTTTGAATGCTATATGAATTGTCCAATACAAAAACTATGTCACTCGGGAAAGGCTGACACAAATCTGAAAAAAAGACTTTTGACTCAATGACAGCTGTTAGTATCAAAGGAAACATCTCTGATTGTCTCGAACACGATAGTCGAATACAGCTAAGAATGGGATCAAGACTTACGAAGCATTAATATTAAAACAGTAACAAGGAAAAACAATACTTTAATTAGCATTTCCATTAAAAGCATTCTCGGCTTTCTATTTAATCCTTTGACTGGCAAAAAAAAATAAAAATAGTCATAACGATAGAACATTTGTCCTGGCACGAAGCTTTAAGTGAAATACATTTTTCAGGGGGGAATCCAATAGTTCTTGAAAGGCAAATGCAAAGTTTCATTAAAATTATACCTTCCTTCAATTTTAATAGGGGTTTCTGTTCCACTGCGAAGACGATAAAATTACATTTGCAAATAAATGACTTAAACAATACAAAAACTAATTTTCATCATTACCAATTTCGCAGAACGTCCCAGAATATAATTGCAAACAGTCACAGTTGGAAAATCTATTGTTATGTTCCTGACATAAACCGCCGTTCTGACAGTTAATTTCGGTACAACCTGTAAATATAATTTGGAAAGAAAAACAGAAAAATGTGCTGATATGATAAACTTGGGGCAAATCTGACCACTTTTGTCAAATGCTGAATCTAATGTACCACTCTAGATTTTTCTTAAAATTATAATTTCTGTTCACAAATTCATATTTTGAGAATCCTTACAACGTCAGAATTGCCTTATATTGCAATAAAATATTTTATGTAAAAGAAAAACAAAATAAAACAAAAAGGAAAAAAAACAACAAAAGAAACAAACCACCCTTTTCAATATTTTTCCCGCTTTTGGATTATCTGAAATGTTTCATATCCTGTCCTAAGATGAACTTTTTGCGAACAATGCATATTCTTTTTAAAAAGTAAAACAACAAAAGACCGAACTCCAAGGAAAATTCAAAATGGAAAGTTACTTATCAAATGGCAAAATCAAAAGCTCAAATACATCAACCGAATGGAAAACAACCGTCATATTTCTGACTTGGTACAGGCATTTCCTTGTGTAGAAAATAGTGGATTAAACCTGTTTTTATAGCTAGCTAAACCTCTCACTTGTATGACAGTCGCATAAAATTCCATTATATTGACAACAATGTGTGAACAAAACTAACAGACATAATAGGTAAAAATGTCAAAAACAGGGGTACAGCAGTCAACATTGTATTATAATCTTAATCACTATAAAAACAAACAAATATGTCAACAAAGAAAAACAAACTGGCATATAGACAAAGCACATAAGCAAAAATGAAAGACAAGAATACAAAAAATGACCATAGCACAATAACACAAAGACGGGATGTATAAGTACCGAGCCACGCCAAAGGGATATTACCAAAAATGGACTAAACAGTAAAGTATCAATTTACATAGAAAAATAAAAGAACACTTTAAGGTTCTTCAAATGTCTAAGCTGAAATTTTTTTAGCACTAGTCAACCTTGTCTAATATATACCATTGAACGTTTTTCCAAATGTTCCAAATTATGACATTTGTCCAGTGAGTACAATGCATTATATACATATTTTTGTTCTTTTGTATATTTGGAGAGTAGTCTCATTGCAATCACACAACTTCTTATTTTTACAATGCTATATATTTCATTGAACATCTTTAAGTTTTGTAACTTCATAAATCCTTATAATTTATCAGAATTTGTTAAAATATGTTTTATTTCAGCCTTGCAAGCCAACCTTAAACCAACACAAGAATCTTATTGACATTACAAAAAGACTGTATGTTCAGCTCTCGGGGATATAGAACTATTACATTAGATAAAAGAATTGAGTAAACCAGTTTGTGACCATGCTAACCAACAAAAAATCTTGACAGCATTTGTCACCAAAACCTAATATTCTAGTTTGATACAAGCAATTGTCAATGGAATAAATTATATTATTATTTTTTATCTTATCATGAAGTCGACTCGCATACGATACAATTTAGCCTTGAATCTCATCAGTTTATAATTTAAATTCATTTTTTAAGACGCGTGTATCACTGAAAAAAAAACCGGTAAACTTCTTAAGCTGCCCATAGCCATAAACAAGTTAGAGATGCGATGATATTTTATATCAAACTTGCTAAGCTCTAATGAGCTATTGAAAGAGGAAAGTTTAAATAGGTTTTGTTTGATATTTTGGTCAAGTAGCTACATAACGCCGTTTAAATCTTATCCAAACCGATTCTTCATGCACACTTATTTGTAAAACGAGCAGAATTTTTAAGCAGTCTATTGTCCGATAGAAATCTCGTCGCAGTGATATAAGATACTTTCAGTTGGAGAAAACAGTGAAGTGATACGATTTTTGATTAGTTTTGAACTTTTGAAATCTATTGAAATATGTCATTTTTCAAAAAGTATATTTGTATATCATATTTTAATCATATTTACATTTTTAAAACATGCACATCGCGGACGTTTTATCATGTTTATTCTCTAAATAGATATAAGAAGATGTGGTATGAGTGCCAATGAGACAACTCTCCATCCAAGTCAAAATTTATAAAAGTAAACCATTATAGGTCAAAGTACGGTCTTCAACACGGAGCCTTGGCTCACACCGAACAGCAAGCTATAAAGGGCCCCAAAAATTACTAGTGTAAAACCATTCAAACGGGAAAACCAACGGTCTAATCTATATAAAAAACGATAAACACTTATTACTTTGTTTCATTAAAAAGAATGGCGAACGTAGATACAAGTATCTTGTCTTGGGGAGGGATAAATCCTACTTTGTAAAGAATCACTCTGATTAAAAAAAAAATTCTCTGAAACTGACATTATCAAGATGCTTGATTTCTTGATTGACAACATATTTGTTACGTTTGGAGGACGTGTTTTTCAACAGACTGTCGGAATTCCAATGGGAACCAATTGTGCCCCTCTTCTTGCCGACTTGTTTCTTTATTATTATGAGGCTGACTCCATACAGGAACTTCTTAGGAAGAAAGATAAGAAGTTAACAATATCCTTTAACTTTACGTTCCGCTATATAGATGATGTTCTCTCACTAAATAATACCAAATTTGGTGACTATGTTGAACGAATCTATCCCATCGAACTAGAGATAAAGGATACAGATAAGTCTGCCTCATATCTTGACTTACATCTAGAAATTGACTATGAGGGTCGGTTGAAAACAAAACTTTACGACAAAAGAGATGATTTCAGCTTCCCAATTGTGAACTTTCCATTTCTATGTAGCAACATTCCAGCAGCGCCTGCATACGGAGTATACATCTCCCAATTGATACGATATTCCCGGGCTTGTATTTCCTATCATGATTTCCTTGATAGAGGATTGCTGCTCACAAGGAAGCTATTAAACCAAGAGTTCCAAATGGTGAAGTTGAAATCATCTCTTCGTAAATTTTACGGACGCCATCACGAGTTGGTTGACCGTTATGGAATAACCGTTTCACAAATGATATCGGATATGTTCCTTATGTCGTAACTACAATACCCTTCCCTTTTCACGAATGTGACCTACCGAATTAGACTATTTACCGGATTTGTAATAACATAAGCAACACGACGAGTGCCACATGTGGAGCAGGATCTGCTTACCCTTCCGGAGCACCTGAGATCACCCCCAGTTTTTGGTGGGGTTCGTGTTGCTTAGTCTTTAGTTTTCTATGTTGTGTCTTCTGTACTATTATTTGTCTGTTTGTCTTTTTATTTCTAGCCATGGCGTTGTCAGTTTATTTTCAATCTATGAGTTTGACTGTCCCTCTGGTATCTTTCGTCCCTCTTTTATGAACCACATCAACAAACGACAACTACTGAACATCAGATTCCTGACTTAGGACAGTTGCAAACAATTGCAGCGGGTTTAAACGTTTTAATGATACCAAACCTTCACCCTTATCTGAAACAATAGTGTAACATCACAATATAGAAAGACACACTATAAAATATCAATTGAAATGGCTTAACTCAATCAAAAGACATATTAACACCAGTGAACATACACTGAACAAATAAATTTGACCTATGATACAATGTAAACACAAAATAAATAAACTAAGGGAAGAATAATTAAAGTAACATGTTATACCGCTGTGAAATGCTAAGCATATTTCATCTGCCAAGTAGCCATGCAATGATTAATGCATTAATGATATATAAATCTTAAAAATTGTAAAATTACAAACGCTAGTTTAGCAAATCCATCGAGGAAAGTTGACCTTACATCCACTTCATTTGAACATTGTTGGATAGTTGTCTCATTAGCATTCATACTACATCTCTTTATTTATTTATTTTTTTATGTTAGATGGTTCTGGCTATTCATTTTGGGGTCTCTTCCCATGAAATTTGATCAAGAACATGACGCCGAATACAGTCAGATTTACTCTGAGCAGACAGTTTATCAATGCATATATTTCTCTAGAAAACGATTCTTAGAATACCAACATATCATTCAATATCCAATCATCATACGTGAATGACAGTAGAATGAGTTAAAACCGTTTTGAGAAAGCGTGCGTTTAGCTGTGCCGGTGTACGGTTTCGCAGCCATGTCTGTTAAGAATGATACTTTTATTTCGATGGAAAACCAGGTACCATGTGCGTTAGAGAACTCTTTGAGGGATAGATGAATTATTTCAGGGCAAAATATTAACCCTTCTAGTCATACTACCTCTTTCCAGTGACTGTCGAAATGTTATGCCTTTTACTTCGATCGTCCCACATTCCAGAACCCATTTGATTTATTGTTTAATTTCTTTCATTGTAAAAACTAGTATATTCCACTGAGTGTTAATCTAAAAATCAATTCCTACATAATTTTGGTAATTTCACAAGATTATGAATATTGACAAGCGAGTTGCGATTAATACCTACTCTTCATGCAAAATGTTGTAAAATCTGAACAACAGTCGTTTGCTTCTAAACAGAACTCATCACACATACAACAGCCTCCGCCATTACAAGATTTACATGTGTCATCTCTGTCTTGACAAAACATCCTTCTGGTCTTTTGTACATAATGCATCACTAGAACGTTTTACTCGCAATCGGTTGGTATTACATTTCATCGATATAAAGAAACAACACACCAAGAAGGTGTCCATTAACTTATACATCATCTAGGTTCCTTTAAAGACAGAAAAGCTTGTGCATATTTGTGTAGCTTTGTCTCTAGCTAGAAGGAGAAAAGTTTTCGTCAACGTTTCATGCTAAAAAAAGTTTACCTGTACATCATATACAATTTGTTCAACAGTTTTACGATTTGAGTTGCTTGAAACCTATTAATAGTTAGCTAGGTAGCTGCAAAGTTATACTGAAAATCTAAACCTTTTGCACACAAAAATCAAACAAGCATGTAAAAATTCTTGCACTTAACTAGAGGTAATGTGAGGTACTGTGAGAAAAACTCACAAAATGATTCTATAGTGTGCAGATATGAAGTCCATGTCATACCAGGCTAAAACCTTAAATTCATTCGGATGATGAAATCAAATAGTAGGTGCAAAATCACATTACGTGAGCAAGAATCTGCACAGTAAAAGTTTGACAAAATGATATCTGGCGGTTCAGGAGCAGTAGCGAAGACAAAGATGGGATGGAAGGACGGACGAAAGAATAAACGAACGGACGGACCCCCTATATACTATATACCATCCGATTTGAAAAGCGAGGAGTATACAATGTAAGTTTTAACGCTTTCCGTCGTTGAGATGATATAGTATATTTTCCATAAAATTTATTATTTGCGTATCTTCCGGGTCCTTTTGATTTAATGATTTAACGTTAAAATTGAACAAGTATTATACACAACTATCCTTCATCAAAGGCAATAAATTGTAACTTTCTTAAAGCCAGGACACAGTTAGAAAATCAATATATTTAATGTCACGTACAAGTTACGGAATTATGTTCTTGAAAAAAAAACAAATAAGTGAGTAAACGGTACGCGTTGTAATTCTAAAATTGTTTACTAAAGTGAAATACTAGTAATGGAAAATCAACACTTTCCGTATTTCAACAGATATAACATGGGATCAAAAGAATTCGGACGAGAGATTTCTACCAAAATAAAATAAACAAGGAATTTATCGTTTAATCTACCATTTTACCATACAGTTAAGCTATATGAATAAACTTATGCGATATTCGTATAGAACACTTCATAGATATATGTTCTTCAGATAAAAAGCGGAGCGCGTTCTTTAAGGATTATGTACCCTTTTGTTGTTTCAATGGTAAACATATGGAAATTTTATATTAAATCCACAGCCTTTCCTCTTGTACTCTTATAACTGACATTTTGGTACGTAATAGATAGGGGATAACTGCATGCAGTGCTAGCAATGAATTCCATAAAACAAGTTTTTAAATGAAAACATTAGTTAAAGCAAGTACAAATATCGGCCTATTCAAGCACACCTTCTAGGTTGCGCACGATTTTAATGACTCAGCATGAGTTACTGTGTACGATGTTTCATTTGGTATATGAACAAAATGGCACGTCCCTTGTATTGATATTATTGCACCTTGAAAAAAAAATCGACCCCAGGTCACTCATGATCTCAGGTCATCATCCCGAAAAGTCTACGTCACAGATATGACTAAATGCGCATGAAAAAAACACGTCATAGACGTATCTGAATGCACATGAAAATTCTTCTTTAGTTATGTAACCGCCAAATATTCAGAAATCGTCACACATAGAATGGTATGAACCGTTTGAAAAAAATGTTTGGTGACTGTGATAACTGGTAACCTTACATCAAGAATCTGAAAATATAATGACCTTCATTATTTGAATCAGGGTTATTGGGAGTTGGGTACAAAAGAATAGTTTGAACAATGTAGAAAATAAAAAAATAAAAAACTAATATGAATCGTGTATAGAAAAAAAGACCAGTTCATTTTGTGTAATACCGCTGAACACAATTACCCCTGTCATTCCTTCGTATATAAATGTAGAACACAATGGCCTTAGGTCATCCAATTTGTTAAGAATAAGCACACGTACAAAACCAAATGACCTGAGGTCATATGAGATGAAGTTTCACAACACGATTTGCTTTTGACTGGTAATTTTGGTATTTGCTTCGCTGTCCGGTGTCCGAACATATGAAATCAAAAGCCACGATGAAAATAATTAAGCCGGTTTCATGTCAATGTAACTCGATTATTTCAAAGGCTTTTCACTTCCGTCTTTCAGAGGACATTCCCCATAAAAATTTGTCAAAAGTCGGATCAAGATCCTTTGATTCGTGGCTGGACATTTGTAAACGACACGAAAAGTGAAAAAGTCTGATTACTATCCTCAATTACTAATTAATTGGTATCTAGAATGCCCTGTCATTATCGAGAAACAAGCAGTCGTTTAAGTTCGTAAAAATCGTGATGCATTCCATTGGAAATGGGTGAATCGGGACGCTTCCTGAATAATATTTGGTTGTTGTCGGAATTAAATAAATATTTTTATAAATGTTTTTATTTCTAGCTACGAATCATAGCATTTTGATCAGACTTTTGACAAATTTTATTGGGAATGGTACTACCAAGGGTGGCAGTAAAAATCCTGTATGTATGACTAAGGCTTTAGGCGGGGGAAGTAGGTACAGACTTTTTCTGGAATATCCCATTAAGTACGAATATTGATCAAGTGTTTGGTAAATTTAGAATTTGTAACACAACGCTCAAAGATCAATCTTCCCGTTTTTTGTTGTTTTTTTTTCATCATCCACAATTGTTAGGCGGACTAATAATCTGACTCTATATTAAAATTTTGTAACTCACTTTGAGGTACATTGGTGATATTTACCAATTTTTATACTAAACATACTTTTGACCAAATATAGCAATTGGACTATATCAGTTTTCCCTTCGTTTTCAGCCCATTTTGGTTATACTTGTTACAAAAAACATAAACATTTGATTTAAATTCATAGTATAAGAGCCTCAAAAGAGTATTTTATGTTGTAGTTTTAATATGTTATCTAATTAACAATGCTGGAAAATAATTCAAAACTATCTTTACGAAAATAAAAATTGTACTTACAGATGCAAATTAAATAACAAATTCACTTGATTTCAACTGTCCTTCAACATTTTAAATTCGCAATGTTTCGTCAAAATGACACGCAACAACGCCCAATGTCG
Source organism: Mytilus coruscus (assembly GCA_017311375.1). Lineage (NCBI taxonomy): Eukaryota > Metazoa > Mollusca > Bivalvia > Mytilida > Mytilidae > Mytilus > Mytilus coruscus. The sequence continues at coordinate 78,896,177 of CM029595.1, read as the reverse complement.
TTTACATCTTATGGATATATGAATATGTATAATTGTCGCCATACCTTGCAAGTATATACATATACTACTCAAAGTCTACTCTGATTCGTCAACTTTCAAATAATGACCAAAAACTGGTTAAACCTCCTTAGATTTTTGAATTATAAATAAAGGCATATTATGTAAACTGAGACATGTTAATATTGCAAAGATGAAGTGAATTGTATTTTCATACAATTAAAGCTTTACTGAAATAAAACTAGATCTTTAAACCCACATAAGACATATATTCAGAAATTATAAACATATAGTACAACCCAGATATTTGATTTCAATTAAATAGTAACGTATTCCATTACTCAAAGTACTACTTACATGAAATACAGATTTATTTTTAAATTGCATTTTTGAATTAGAGAAACAAATTCGGAAGTTAATTTAGAACGTACAATAAAACTAAAATACGATAATTGTTTATAATACTTGACGTATGGGAATAGACTACTCTTTATACACTGAAACAGTATCAGTATAAAACTTGCCAACTGGTTGATTAAGTACAACAGTACCAGACATTAGGAAATTGAAAGAGTTTATCCTTAGGTCTTAAATGTAGATTGGTCTATAATTTATGCAGGAGATCGAATACTTATATTGATATATGAGATTTAGTTAGGTAAAGTTTCAAGATGATATATTGAGAGTTTTATTATTGTGGTATATTTACAAAACGCAATAACTTGAGGTATGTGTACATCTGAAATTTACAAGCCACTTAGATAAATTTACATAACAAAATAACTGGTCTATAAAACTTGATCAACCTCATTTAGCTAGAGGTTTAGCTAGCTATAAAACCAGGTTTAATCCACCATTTTCTACATAAGGAAATGCCTGTACCAAGTCAGGAATATGACAGTTGTTTTCCATTCGTTTGATGTGTTTGGGCTTTTGACTTTGACATTTGTTAAGGGACTTTCCGTTTTGTATTTTCCTTGAAATTCGGTATTTTTGTTATTTTACTTTTTACATTAAACTTATTCATACAATCATTCATGTAATAGGCGAAACATCGAAGTTATTATGGAGCAGAAATCCAAGAAAAACTTACAAGGATATAAAGAAGAACAACTGAAAAAGACACTGACTATCTCATTTTGAAAACAATTCTGAAATTAGTAATAGGGTCCATGATATTCCCATTTCCAGAATAAAAAATAAACTCCAAGTACTCGCAAAGCGGTTTGTGTTCGTACCGGCAGACAAAGCAGCAAATAATGTAATGGTAGTGTGACGCATATACTACACGGAAGTTCTTCAAAACGAAATTTCAAATTCATCTACATTCAGGTCCGTACGCTCCACAGATAGTCAAATTGTAAACAAGCATATCACTGCCACTACCCAGCTTAAAGCCTCTTCCGAACATTTGAAAGTCCCTACTATGTACTGGTTACCTAAATTGCACAAAAACCATTTAAATTCCGTTTCATCTCCGCATCTAGTAAGTGTTCTACTACCAATCTATCAGTACTTCTAACTACCTCCTTACTACTATCAAAGAACTTGTTATTAACTTTTGTAATAAAGCTTATGAAAATAATGGTATTAATTATTTTGGAGTGTTAAAAATTCTTTAGAGGTTTTAGATAAAATACATGCTTTTGATGGTCCTTTTAATTCTGTTGACAGTTATGATTTTTCTACTCTATACTACACTTCCACACAATCTTATCAAGAAAAGTTTTCATATTTAATTAAATGGTCTTTGAAAATCTCATTACAAATTTATTTGCTGTAACTCGTTTAAAGCCTTTTTCTGTAACGAAAAGGAAAGTATGCTAGATACACTTACTGGAAATGTGAAGATATGATTGAAGCTTTAAATTTTCTCCTGGACAACATATATGTACGTTTCGGCGATAAAGTGTATCGACAAGTAGTAGGTATTCCTATGGGCACTAACTGCGCCCCTTTAATAGCAGATTTATTCCTATATTGCTATGAATCTCAGTTTATGACCAAACTCAGTAAAGACACGTCATTAATACATTTAGTTGATACATTCAACAATACCTTCCGTTATCTAGATGATATTTTTTCGTTAAATAATCCAGAGTTTTTCTAAATATACTACCGAAATTTACCCAATATAACTTACTTTAACTAAATCTTACATAAACAGCAGTAGTTGTCCTTTTCTGGATTTGGACATTTCAATCTCTAAAGGAAAACTCCATACGAAAATTTACGACAAAAGAGACGATTTTTCATTCCCTATTGTTAATTTTCCTTTTTTAGACGGCGATGTTCCTTTGGCTCCATCATACGGTGTTTATATATCCCAACTCGTTCGTTATGCCCGTGTGTGTAGTGATGTCATATATTTTAACGAACGTAATCAATGTATCACTGGTAAATTATTAAGTCAGGGATTTCGTAACCATAAATTACGTAAAACTTTTGCTAAGTTCTTTCATAGATACAAAGATTTGATTAGTAAATTTGGCTGTTCCTGTAGAAAACTGATTAAAAACGGTATTTCACATCCTTAATTTTACGGTAATATTGTACTTAAAGCGCGGAAATCACTATGTGATCCGTGTAAACTCATAGAACCTTTAAATAAACTTATTAGTAAAGGTTATCTTACCAATGTTGTAATTAGATCTTTGAATATAGTTTACATTGGCACTAATATCGATTTTGTCATCAGCAAATTAAAACATAACTAAATTTGTATTCTTTTCAAACGGGATGTATAAAGACACACCCACGTTCATTTTGATCTATAAAGAGGTTAAACTCCTAACTATCCTACTGTCTGTCGATACATTTATTTTTGGCATTGCACAAGTCATGTCTTCTTTGACTGTCCATGACGTTAAAATACTAAATCCCTGGGATGTGTTTTAGTTGATTTTAGTCTCTGATGCATGATTTTTTATTATTAATTGTTTTGGCTTTTAACTAGCTGTCAGTTACTGCGAGTACTCTCAAATCGTACTTTCTTGTTTATTTGACCTGTTGATACTAATTGTAATGCTTTTTTGTTATTTAATGTTATTCAGGGTTATATCTGGTCTATATACCAGCTTTGATAAGTGTTTGGTACTACTATAAATTTTCACTTCGTACTATGAACATCAAAATTATTTATTTTGTAAAAATATTTCCTTTCTCTATTGGAACTGTACACGTATACCTAACAACAAAATTATTTTCATTTACCTGTGTTTAAAGTTATTGCAAATGGCTGATATTTTTGTTCGAGCATATTGTTTTTCTTAAATTGTTTAACATTTCATACCGATATAACATGATACTTTTATTATTCTTCCCTTAGTTTATTTATTTTGTATTTACATTGTATCATAGGTCAAATTTATTTGTTCAGTGTATGTTCACTGGTGTTAATATGTCCTTTGACTGAGTTAAGCTATTTCAGTTGATATTTTATAGTGTGTCTTTCTATGTTGTGATGTTACACTATTGTTTCAGAAAAAGGGTGAAGGTTTGGTACCATTAAAACATTTAAACCCACTGCATTTGTTTGCACCTGTCCTAAGTCAGGAATCTGATGTTCAGTAGTTGTCGTTTGTTGATGTGGTTCATAAGTGTTTCTCGTTTTTTATATAGATTAGACCGTTGGTTTTCCCGTTTGAATGGTTTTACACTAGTAATTTTTGGGGCCCTTTATAGCTTACTGTTCGGTGTGAGCCAAGGCTCCGTGTTGAAGACCGTACTTTGACCTATAATGGTTTACTTTTATAAATTTTGACTTGGATGGAGAGTTGTCTCATTGGCACTCATACCACATCTTCTTATATCTACTTATAAGTTGTCCAGACGCCAACATTTATTGGTTGACCTGTACAGCTAGTATATCGAGTTCTAATCCCACTAGTGACATTTTAACACTGCAATAGAAAACACAAAAACATGTAAAATAGTGAGGATGACACCTGCAAGAATTAAAAGCTATAAGGAAAACACATGACAACACAATGGCCGAAAGAAAAAAGATGAACAGGTAACAATCTGGCATTAGATTATTACCGTTTTTCATGAAGATTTCAAAATAACTGATATATATGATGTTCTAAAGAGACCATGGACAACGATTCATTCTTATGATTTTCCTGTGAGATGATAATATATAGTCTTAGTTACATATATCGTCATAACAGATTTTTTAAATAGTCTAGTCAAACTTAAGTTTAACGGGGTGGTAAAGGGTAAATTTCGTGCAACAAGTTCGCCGTTTTTTTTTTTAGTTGACGATCAACGTGTTTTTACTTTTTTGTTTTACGTTAGACCATGCGAGACGGGTGCCTCGTTCAGCGTGTTCTTTAACTTTGAGAATTAAAAGCTGAGAGAAAGACTACTTGTTCACTTATAAAATAAAACATAGAGAAATGTGATTCTATTTATTTATGTATTTTCTCAATTAAAAAAATTGCCCTTTAAGTTGCACGGTGTTGGCTTAGAAGTTTGGTTTTTCTAATGTATATATATAGTGGGTTGAGCCTGATTAGGTGACATTTAAATAAAATATATGGTGGTGGCAACATATATCTTAATTGTACTTAATACCTAATCAAGCTCAACCCAGTACACAATAGAAAAACTAAATTTCTAAGCCAACAGTACTTGTTTGTTTTTCTCTAATTAATATTATTTTCAAATTTATTTTCAAAAGTTGACTTGTTACTCATGAAAATAAGATTTCCGTGAGCTCATTTTAAGTCCCAGGAAATTGCGAGAATGCAGGATTTTGCACCATTTATCCCAGAGCTTCTGGGGGCCTTGAGCGGCCCCCATACCCCCTACCGTATTACTTCCTCCTCCAGCATTGAGTACACATCATGTTGGCCTAGCTACGCCCATGATCTAATTAACAATGCTGGAAAATAATTCAAAACTATCTTTACGAAAATAAAATTGTACTTACAGATGCAAATTAAATAACAAATTCACTTGATTTCAACTGTCCTTCAACATTTTAAATTCGCAATGTTTCGTCAAAATGACACGCAACAACGCCCAATGTCGTTTACATCTTATGGATATATGAATATGTATAATTGTCGCCATACCTTGCAAGTATATACATATACTACTCAAAGTCTACTCTGATTCGTCAACTTTCAAATAATGACCAAAACTGGTTAAACCTCCTTAGATTTTTGAATTATAAATAAAGGCATATTATGTAAACTGAGACATGTTAATATTGCAAAGATGAAGTGAATTGTATTTTCATACAATTAAAGCTTTACTGAAATAAAACTAGATCTTTAAACCCACATAAGACATATATTCAGAAATTATAAACATATAGTACAACCCAGATATTTGATTTCAATTAAATAGTAACGTATTCCATTACTCAAAATACTACTTACAGGAAATACAGATTTATTTTTAAATTGCATTTTGAATTAGAGAAACAAATTCGGAAGTTAATTTAGAACGTACAATAAAACTAAAATACGGTAATTGTTTATAATACTTGACGTATGGGAATAGACTACTCTTTATACACTGAAACAGTATCAGTATAAAACTTGCTAACTGGTTGATTACGTACAACAGTACCAGACATTAGGAAATTGAAAGAGTTTATCCTTAGGTCTTAAATGTAGATTGGTCTATAATTTATGCAGGAGATCGAATACTTATATTGATATATGAGATTTAGTTAGGTAAAGTTTCAAGATGATATATTGAGAGTTTTATTATTGTGGTATATTTACAAAACGCAATAACTTGAGGTATGTGTACATCTGAAATTTACAAGCCACTTAGATAAATTTACATAACAAAATAACTGGTCTATAAAACTTGATCAACCTCATTTAGCTAGAGGTTTAGCTAACTATAAAACCAGGTTTAATCCACCATTTTCTACATAAGGAAATGCCTGTACCAAGTCAGGAATATGACAGTTGTTTTCCAATCGTTTGATGTGTTTGGGCTTTTGACTTTGACATTTGTTAAGGGACTTTCCGTTTTGTATTTTCCTTGAAATTCGGTATTTTGTTATTTTACTTTTACAATAAACTTATTCATACAATCATTCATGTAATAGGCGAAACATCGAAGTTATTATGGAGCAGAAATCCAAGAAAAACTTACAAGGATATAAAGAAGAACAACTGAAAAGACACTGACTATCTCATTTTGAAAACAATTCTGAAATTAGTAATAGGGTCCATGATATTCCCATTTCCAGAATAAAAATAAACTCCAAGTACTGCAAAGCGGTTTGTGTTCGTACCGGCAGACAAAGCAGCAAATAATGTAGTGGTGGTGTGACGCATATACTACACGGAAGTTCTTCAAAACGAAATTACAAATTCATCTACATTCAGGTCCGTACGCTCCACAGATAGTCAAATTGTAAACAAGCATATCACTGCCACTACCCAGCTTAAAGCCTCTTCCGAACATTTGAAAGTCCCTACTATGTACTGGTTACCTAAATTGCACAAAACCATTTAAATTCCATTTCATCTCCGCATCTAGTAAGTGTTCTACTACCAATCTATCAGTACTTCTAACTACCTCCTTACTACTATCAAAGAACTTGTTATTAACTTTTGTAATAAAGCTTATGAAAATAATGGTTTTAATTATTTTTGGAGTGTTAAAAATTCTTTAGAGGTTTTAGATAAAATACATGCTTTTGATGGTCCTTTTAATTCTGTTGACAGTTATGATTTTTCTACTCTATACTACACTTCCACACAATCTTATCAAGAAAAGTTTTCATATTTAATTAAATGGTCTTTTGAAAATCTCATTACAAATTAATTTGCTGTAACTCGTTTAAAGCCTTTTTCTGTAACGAAAAGGAAATTATGCTAGATACACTTACTGGAAATGTGAAGATATGATTGAAGCTTTAAATTTTCTCCTGGACAACATATATGTACGTTTCGGCGATAAAGTGTATCGACAAGTAGTAGGTATTCCTATGGGCACTAACTGCGCCCCTTTAATAGCAGATTTATTCCTATATTGCTATGAACCTCAGTTTATGACCAAACTCAGTAAAGACACGTCATTAATACATTTAGTTGATACGTTCAACAATACCTTCCGTTATCTAGATGATATTTTTCGTTAAATAATCCAGAGTTCTCTAAATATACTACCGAAATTTACCCAATAGAACTTACTTTAACTAAATCTTACATAAACAGCAGTAGTTGTCCTTTTCTGGATTTGGACATTTCAATCTCTAAAGGAAAACTCCATACGAAAATTTACGACAAAAGAGACGATTTTTCATTCCCTATTGTTAATTTTCCTTTTTTAGACGGCGATGTTCCTTTGGCTCCATCATACGGTGTTTATATATCCCAACTCGTTCGTTATGCCCGTGTGTGTAGTGATGTCATATATTTTAACGAACGTAATCAATGCATCACTGGTAAATTATTAAGTCAGGGATTTCGTAACCATAAATTACGTAAAACTTTTGCTAAGTTCTTTCATAGATACAAAGATTTGATTAATAAATTTGGCTGTTCCTGTAAAAACTGATTAAAACGGTATTTCACATCCTTAATTTTACGGTAATATTGTACTTAATGCGCGGAAATCACTATGTGATCCGTGTAAACTCATCGAACCTTTAAATAAACTTATTAGTAAAGGTTATCTTACCAATGTTGTAATTAGATCTTTGAATATAGTTTACATTGGCACTAATATCGATTTTGTCATCAGCAAATTAAAACATAACTAAATTTGTATTCTTTTCAAACGGGATGTATAAAGACACACCCACGTTCATTTTGATCTATAAAGAGGTTAAACTCCTAACTATCCTACTGTCTGTCGATACATTTATTTTGGCATTGCACAAGTCATGTCTTCTTTGACTGTCCATGACGTTAAAATACTAAATCCCTGGGATGTGTTTTAGTTGATTTTAGTCTCTGATGCATGATTTTTATTATTAATTGTTTTGGCTTTTAACTAGCTGTCAGTTACTGCGAGTACTCTCAAATCGTACTTTCTTGTTTATTTGACCTGTTGATACTAATCGTAATGCTTTTTGTTATTTAATGTTATTCAGGGTTATATCTGGTCTATATACCAGCTTTGATAAGTGTTTGGTACTACTATAAATTTTAACTTCGTACTATGAACATCAAAATCATTTATTTTGTTAAAATATTTCCTTTCTCTATTGGAACTGTACACGTATACCTAACAACAAAATTATTTTCATTTACCTATGTTTAAAGTTATTGCAAATGACTGATATTTTTGTTCGAGCATATTGTTTTTCTTAAATTGTTTAACATTTCATACCGATATAACATGATACTTTTATTATTCTTCCCTTAGTTTATTTATTTTGTATTTACATTGTATCATAGGTCAAATTTATTTGTTCAGTGTATGTTCACTGGTGGTAATATGTCCTTTGATTGAGTTAAGCTATTTCAGTTGATATTTTATAGTGTGTCTTTCTATGTTGTGATGTTACACTATTGTTTCAGAAAAAGGGTGAAGGTTTGGTACCATTAACACGTTTAAACCCGCTGCATTTGTTTGCACCTGTCCTAATTCTGGAATCTGATGTTCAGTAGTTGTCGTTTGTTGATTTGGTTCATAAGTGTTTCTCGTTTTTATATAGATTAGACCGTTGGTTTTCCCGTTTGAATGGTTTTACACTAGTAATTTTGGGGCCCTTTATAGCTTACTGTTCGGTGTGAGCCAAGGCTCCGTGTTGAAGACCGTACTTTGACCTATAATGGTTTACTTTTATAAATTTTGACTTGGATGGAGAGTTGTGTTATTGGCACTCATACCACATCTTCTTATATCTACTTATAAGTTGTCCAGACGCCAACATTTATTGGTTGACCTGTACAGCTAGTATATCGAGTTCTAATCCCACTAGTGACATTTTAACACTGCAATAGAAAACACAAAAACATGACAAGATGACACCTGCAAGAATTAAAAGCTATAAGGGAAAACACATGACAACACAATGGCCGAAAGAAAAAAAAGATGAACAGGTAACAATCTGGCATTAGATTATTACCGTTTTTTCATGTTCCTTGCTTAAACCTTTCATCTGGATACTTTAATCGTGTGACGAGTGATGCATGTATAGCAGATAATACTTACCTGTTGACGCACCTAGTCTAACTCTGTTTTTTCTCTCTCCGATATTTGTCTGTTTTAATCAGGATTCTATATTTTGTTGAATGTTTTATTGGAATGATTAGGTATTATGCAATATTTTTCTTTGATTTTTTTAAAAAATTAGTACATGTAATATCTAATTAGTGTACTGTGCACATTTGCAATTTTTCATTCGGAAGACAAAACATTTCAACTAAGATAGTCTTAAGTGGGAGAAGTGGGTTTATGCATTTCAAATAGAACACGTTTTAAAGGAATGGTGCCTAACGCTAATTTTGAATAAAATTTTCTTTAATGATTCTATCAAAAGGTAGGGAAAAACTTACTTGAAGCATGTTTTACTTTAGTAGTACATTTGACTTTCCTGTATTGAACCCTGTTTTAGAATCTAGAGTTGTAACACAGTACACGATATATTAGGCATGAAGATGGAATTGATTGCAGATGAGCTGAATTATTTATCGTAAAGGATCGGTAGATGCAGTCACAGAAATAATTATTTGATAAGTACGTCTAAACAAGTGACAACTCTACGACAGATCCATCATTGGATCACAAGTGAAGGTGATACACGGCTGAAAACACATTTTATATTCATAACTACTCTAAATATCAGCACAATGGAACTGATTGCAGATTAGCTTAATTATCTATCGTAAAGGATCGTAAGATGCAGTCACAGAAATAATTATTTGATAAGTCCGTCTAAACAAGTGACAACTCTACGACAGATCCATTCATTGGATCACAAGTGAAGGTGATACACGGCTGAAAACATATATCATATTCATAACTACTCTAAATATCAGCACAGCAATGTTAAATCTGTAAAAATCTAGAGGTTTGGATAGATCTGTCGTAGAGTTGTCACTTGTGTAACCTGTCGTGCTACTTCAGTTAGTTCATGGTCAAATCTGTTCAAAAATAGCTACACATCAAACTAGTGACAATCAGCTGCTATTTGTGCAATTAAATATTTTTAAGTTATAAAGTATTTTTGTACACCCTTATTGTATTATATTATTTTGTTCTGTATAATTGTAAAATAAATTATTGTTGGAGACGAAAAGATATGAAAGTTTTATAATTTTCCTTCTTTTTACAACTTTCTTCCACAGGTTCTTATATTTTCCCCAAATATATTTCAGGAAACAAAATTAAATGTAAGCTACAGCACGAATTAAATATTTCAACCATTTCCGTACATTGATGATCATTGAAACATTTGTATAATTTCAAATTGCTTGCGAATTAATTGTCAGATTACTTTTTTGCTGGACAACTGCATTGATCCTTGCCTCTGAACATTGAAAACTGAATCTTACTGCATGCTGAAACTGGATAATATACAATAACTCCGCAACTAAACTGAACATATAAATGCTTACCGTCGGTGAGATCTTTAACATTACATCTAGGTTTTCGTAATAGTTTAAGTTACCGAAAATATCGATTACAAGCGTGTCTTCCGTGTTTCTATTATCGATTGATTTTTCAACGAGTAATTGTAATCTATACATTCCTTTATTGTGAAGTAATAAAACTATTTTTAATTTCTAAACGTTGACATTTAATACGAAAGATTTTTCATAAAAGTAATAAGGGCAAACAAAATACTTCTAAACCTAAATCAAGATTAATTCCAATTAAACACCAATTAGATCAATTAATAAAAATCGCAGTTAGAGTTACGAAAGAGACTTGCTTTTATTTAAACAGGAAAACCTGACTCGGACTTAAGTTTTTATTTGTAGCATATATATTTTCGTTCAGAATTTGCCTATGAAATACTAAGATCCCAGATAAACTGCGGTATGTTTAAAGTAAGGATGAAAAAAGGGTGCAAAAATACCAAGTCAACATCATGGTAAAAAAGACAATCAAACATAAAGAAAAAAACACACAGAAAACGAAAGATTAATTAACACAAATCTCACCAACTTATAATCTTAATAATAGAAACCACTATTTATCATTTGAACACTTTTTAATATGGGGTTGCGCCAATAATTAAGCAGTATTGAATGACTATTACCCGGAAAATTATACGTTGAAAAATAAATAACTAACACTATACATTTTAAATCTGTATACTGGGATTTTCAATCATATTTGTCCCTAATTGTCGAATTTGTACTATTGCTGAATTTGTGTGTTATTTTTGTAACAGTATTGTTTCAAAATAATGCATTGTCACTTAAATCTATTATTGGAGATTCTGTTTCCAATATACAATTTTGCATGGAATAGTATAGTCTTAGATTGCTCTGAAGTTCGGCGGGCTTTTTAGGACTTTAAGGGTCCCAGCAAATACTAAAAATGCTGTCAGACATCAAAGCGGACTTGACATGGTTCTGTACGAAACTACATCAATTGATATTCCACTATATGGTTCACCGATAAACATTTGTAGATTGTATATGTATATTTCCGAATTCCTATTAATATAGACGAAAAAGAAGTAGGGACTATTGTCCTCTCTTGCAGTTAATCACTTGTACATTTCTTACTTTGATTTTAAAATTGTTCAAGGAACTTTAACAGCATTCAGTTAGTCTCACCTCTTTATGAAAATAAGTATTCTAAGTAAACCACTGTGTATCATCGCCACCGGAAATTGGGTACTAACGAAGCGGAGAGAAAATGAAAAAAAAGTAAACAAGGTAAGAATTCATTCAATTTAAAGCATTTCTGCTGATTTGACGAGAGTACCGCTTAAGAAATGATTTTCTGATATATAATTCTTTAAATTTTTAGGCCGATAAGTACAAAATTAAGACAAGATTTTGTGTTATACTCCAAAACTTGCCACTTAGTACCCGAAAATTTCGAGGTCGATCGTCCTTTGTCGCCACATTGGCAAGATATTCAACTGTTTTTCATTATTTTTCCAGACACACTTTTAGATTATTATAGTGTGGCATCATATTTATTGAAATTTGTTGTCAAAAAGATGTTTTTAAAGAATATAGACCATAAAAAATAAAGTCTAGGGTACGGCAACTTGCTCGTGTTGACAAATTTACTGTATGGCAACTTGTTTTCAACTGTATGGCAACTTGCTAATTTTAAAATACTTATTTGCCGTCCTTTTAAAGAAAATAAAGTATTAAGTTCAAATATCTAATTATGCATTTGATAAAAATACAATTCGCTTGACAGCATTTAAGATGTATACACAGTATAAGGCTTGAACACAGTCCTATTACATCTTTTACATACCCGATGTATACAATATGAATACGGCATATACAAAAGCTGGCAAATGTTGCAACTTTCGGAAAGGCATGTCACTGTTTCACTGACCTGTTTTTATGCCCCTGACGTTATATGTGTCTGTCCCTGGTCAGGAACATGTAATATAGCGGCTGTCGTAGGTTGCTGTCTGACATTTGTTCATGATTTTGTTATAAATCAGGCAATTTTGATACGGTATATGGGTTTTGTTCATTGTGAAGTGTATAATGACCAATAGTTGATTAAATCCATTTCATTTAGACTTTGTTGGATAGTCCTCTCATTGAAAATCATTCCACATCTCCTTATTCAATTAATGTTATTGTCTAATTTGTAAAAGGTAGATACAGCCAATATATTAAAATAAAGAACATTAATTTTCTAAGAAATGAACAAGCTCGGTGGCTAACACTGTTTGAATTTTAAAAAATATTAACCTTATGTTAATCATTTTTGGAAAGAATGAAAAAATCCGATACAAGGGATACAAATCCCGCTGTGACTACGGCATAAACTATCTATATAAACTTTCTACTTGAGAATAAAGATGACCTTGTATATAGTTTTTTTGGTTGTCATTTTAATGCTATATACTTATTAATACAATACACAAAAGCTAGCATCTTCGACTTGTAAGTTAAAGAAATATAATCAAGTAACATCTAATAAGGACAGGTTGAAATATTTTTTAATTCCTGATGATGCATACTCATAAAATCTTTTGGAAAATCCACGAAAATTTAAATGTTGATTTGATAGCGTTCTTTATTTATTTGCCCTCGTAAACAGTTTTGTTAAAATACCGAAATCGGTAAATTCTTATCGTGAAAGAATAAGTCGGGTACACTTTTACATTCAGGCGTACTTTAGTTGCACTTTTTCTTATTAAGAAAATTATTTTAATTTTAGCATCTATCTAAAGATTAGATTATTTACACACACACAAAAATAGGGCTAACTGTTGATTTTGAAACACTATGAATTCACATTTATATTCAACCAAATAGATAGGCTGAGATCCATACATTTATAAGTTTCAAACAGAGAAGGTGTGTTTGAAAACAAATAATCACGTGCTGCTACATGTATATCTTTTAAAGCAAATGCAAGTCTTACTTGTATTAATTATATAATTTTAATTGGCACAATATCACATTAAAATTTACTGAGAAATATTATACATAGTAATCATGAAAATGTACTACAATGAGAATTCGGACGAATACACTCATTCTCACTACCCCTCCATCTACTCCTTTAAGTTTAGGCCAAACAGCCTTAGCAACAGTGTTTTATTCTTTTTTCCCTGTAAATAAAAAGATCTATTGAATTTACTTAAACTAAAAAAAATACAATCTTAATTTCAAGAAGATTAATTCGAAACACAATTCATGATTTATTTCTTCTAATTTTCAATGAAAAAAAGATATTTTCTTCACTTTTCTTTTAACAAATTATTCGTTTCAGAAATTAAAAAAAATCAACAATGTATTTAACCCAGCACATTCTTAAAGTGTCTGTCCGAAGTCACGAGCCTGTACATGTAGTTCGGTGGTTGTCGTTGGTTCATCTCTATCGTATTTGTTGTTTTTCGTACATTGTTTTGTTATGAGTTAGGCCGTTAGTTTTCTTGTTGAATCCTTCCATATTTTTCATGTCGGGACTTTTTATAGCCGACTATAAGGTACGTGTTTTCGTTGTTGAAGGCCGGACGAGAGCATATAATTGCTTAGTACATACACTTTATTTGACCCTGGTGATTAGTTATCTTATTTGCAATCATACCACATCTCCACTGTTTATATTAAAAAAACATTCTTTCAAGCACCAAGGAAAGATGAATGGTCGTTTTTTTTTAATTGAACTTACAAAATTTCACCCGGACAACAAATAAGACAACAGTCGTTAGTAGTATAACGATATATGAATGTCTTTAGGATAATATGGTCGAAAAAAAACTTTTTGTCTTTAAAAACACAAAGTCGAATTGAGGTACGCAACGACGACTTCTGAACGAAATTAACGGCATATATTTTATAATATTTGATATGTAGTTTATTTTGTATATTTGAAAGCCGGTAAAGCTTTGATATGGACAAAATATCGTCACTTGATATTATCTAAACAGTGATTAATTTCATCTTTAAATTACAATATATTGCAAGACGCCGTACAGACAAAAGTTGTTATTTTGCAATTGCCGTACAACGTTCTGCAATTGCCGTACAATAAACAAACAAAGTTTTGATCCATATTCTTTAAAAACATCTTTTGACAACAAATCTCAGTAAATATGATGTCACATTATCATAATCTAAAACGTGTCTGGAAAAATAATTAAAACAGTTGAATATCTTGCCAATGGGGCGACAGAGGACGATCGACCTCGAAATTTTCGGGTACTAAGTGGCAAGTTTTGGAGTATAACACAAAATCTTGACATAATTTTGTACTTATCGGCCTAATAATTTAAAGAATTATATATCAAAAATCATTTCTTAAGCGGTACCTCGTCAATTCAGTAGAAAGGCTTTAAATTGAATGAATTTTACCTTGTTTACTTTTTTTCATTTTCTCTCCGCTTCGTTAGTACCCATTGGTGGGATGATACAAGTAAACGTCTGAAAGAATTGTAACGTTTCTAATAAATTACAAAATTTTTCTCGACATCAGTTGTACGTACTAAATCTTCGTCAATGTTTAAACAATGAATACTGGGTAAATGATATCCAACTAGCAGTAGTCAATGATCGACACAGGTAGCAAGTGAAAATCTCAACTGATGGATCTAATTGGAAATGTATTAATAAAGATATCAACAAACAGCATACCAACGTATTGTCTAATGTTTGAAGATCAACTATATTACGCGGCTGTATATGAGGATGTTGTGTATTCTTGTAGTTTGAATGGAGATGTTATATGGGAATTTAACTGCAAAGAATTAAAAAAAAAAAACACATGATATAACAAATAATACTTTGGGAAATATTTTTGTCACTTGTGAAAAAAGTAACAAAGTCATTCTGATTGGAAGAAGGGGAAATCAGTATAGAGTTCTACTTGGGGATCAAGATGGAATGTTTGAACCAAGAGCTATTCATTACAATCGTAAAACATGTGAGCTTTTGGTGTGTAATACAACGGGTGTGTGTTTCTTGTACAAAGTGACACATTAACTTAACCTGCTGCGAGAAATATTGCATTGTTTGGAAATATGTAAATTTGATGTGTATGCTTCTTTGTTCAGTCTCTTTTTGTTATACTTTCTATAATAGCATCGATACTTTACCATTTAGAGCAGCTCGAGTTATTTCTTTTTAATTATGTAAAGAACGAGCGTTATCTCAGTAATTTACGATATAAAACCATATAAAATTTAATTTCACATTCAGAAATATTGTTGATGTTCTTTCCATTAACAATCAAAACTTTTTTGATTGGGTTCCATTAATATATCCTCCAGAACTCGAAATTAAAGAAACAAAGACACGGCTTCCTCCGCCTCATTTCTAGACTTATACCTCGAATTTGACATAAGCGGTCATCTCAGTACCAGAATCTATGACAAACGAGACGATTTGAATTTTGAAATTATAAATTTCCCTCACATTAGCAGCAATATACCAACTTCACCTGCATATGGGATAAACATTTCCCAACTCATTCGGTATTCAAGAGCTTGCAGTTGCTACTCAGACTTAATAAAACGTCACGAGTGTCTGAGCAGAAAGTTGATGTACTAGGGTTATGTCAAAGAACGTGTCGTCTTTTTTCTAAAAAAAAGTTGACAAGAAGATGCCGAGACCTAGTTAATAAATATTCCATATCAACTTCACAAATAATACATGATGGTTATGAAGTATAGATTTTAGGTACTGACTTTGTTTATCATCTTAATAACGTGTTATAGTATTCAATTTAAGTCTTTGTATATTTTTCTTTCTCAAACCTTCATTTTCAGGAAAGTTTTAAAGCAGATTCTTCATACTCAATAAATACCTGACATGTAGAGTAAAATTTTGAATTTTCCGCCCATTCTCGTAATTAGCAAATAAATTGTTTTTTGGCAGTCAAATTTTTTAGGTATAGTCTGTTGTTAAAGATGGTTAATAACTTTGACGTTCACGGAATTTTACAAAACTTTGATCGAAGCTTCTACATAATCAAGAGATTGAACCCTGAGCTTTTTTGATAATTCAGAATTTTTAAAATAACGATATTAATAAAAATGTTTTCCAATAGTTTTAATTCAAGACTTAAACAGGTTCACATTTAGATGTGGATACTCCTAAAGATGCCTTGGTGCCTCCCTTTTCAAAATCCTTGAATCGCAACTGACATGCTTGTGTCACTATTAATTTAGTAATTCATTTCTCAAACTAATTATTTCAAATATATATACAAAGAATTCTTTTAAAAATATATATATTATATACACATATGTTGTATTCCTGGAACAGATTTCACTCTATAAGGTCCTATAAAATAGTGGTCTTCTACAAATTCTGAAATATACACTAATGAATTGTTTCCAATTTTATCTATTTGTCTCTATGGTCAGTGGTCTGATTACCATGGTCACAGATAAAAGTTTCATACCCATTCATCTGACTTTCTAATCTGTACCAGCAGGGAGTCTGATAAGAGGTTGTAATATGTTGAATGGATTAATTAACATCAATAAATTGTGCAATTTGATATCTCCTAAATTTTAGGATGAAATTTGGCGTTTGTCCTATAACTGCACAACAATGTTAAATCTGCAAATTTGCGGAAGCAAATTTTGTTCTTCCTCGCCGGGATTCGAACTCATACTATTGGGATATCGAGACAAGACCGCCTGCACTGTGTCCAGCGCTCTAGACCACTCGGCCACCTGGACTGAACTGAAAATTCAGCTTTCGGTGACCTAGTGTTACCTTTTCTTGTCAGTAGAATCAACAGTTGTAACACAGTACATGATATATTAGGCATGAAGATGGAACTGATTGCAGATTAGCTTAATTATCTATCGTAAAGGATCGTAAGATGCAGTCACAGAAATAATTATTTGATAAGTCCGTCTAAACAAGTGACAACTCTACGACAGATCCATTCATTGGATCACAAGTGAAGGTGATACACGGCTGAAAACATATATCATATTCATAACTACTCTAAATATCAGCACAGCAATGTTAAATCTGCAAAAATCTAGAGGTTTGGATAGATCTGTCGTAGAGTTGTCACTTGTGTAACCTGTCGTGCTACTTCAGTTAGTTCATGGTCAAATCTGTTCAAAAATAGCTACACATCAAACTAGTGACAATCAGCTGCTATTTGTGCAATAATATTTTTAAGTTATAAAGTATTTTTGTACACCCTTATTGTATTATATTATTTTGTTCTGTATACTTGTAAAATAAATTATTGTTGGAGACGAAAAGATATGAAAGTTTTATAATTTTCCTTCTTTTACAACTTTCTTCCACAGGTTCTTATATTTTCCCCAATTATATTTCAGGAAACAAAATTAAATGTAAGCTAGAGCACGAATTAAATATTTCAACCATTTCCGTACATTGATGATCATTGAAACATTTGTATAATTTCAAATTGCTTGCGAATTAATTGTCAGATTACTTTTTTGCTGGACAACTGCATTGATCCTTGCCTCTGAACATTGAAAACTGAATCTTACTGCATACTGAAACTGGATAATATACAATAACTCCGCAACTAAACTGAACATATAAATGCTTACCGTCGGTGAGATCTTTAACATTACTTCTAGGTTTTCGTAATAGTTTAAGTTACCGAAAATATCGATTACAAGCGTGTCTTCCGTGTTTCTATTATCGATTGATTTTTCAACGAGTAATTGTAATCTATACATTCCTTTATTGTGAAGTAATAAAACTATTTTTAATTTCTAAATGTTGACATTTAATACGAAAGATTTTTCATAAAAGTAATAAGGGCAAACAAAATACTTCTAAACCTAAATCAAGATTAATTCCAATTAAACACCAATTAGATCAATTAATAAAATCGCAGTTAGAGTTACGAAAGAGACTTGCTTTTATTTAAACAGGAAAACCTGACTCGGACTTAAGTTTTTATTTGTAGCATATATATTTTCGTTCAAAATTTGCCTATGAAATACTAAGATCCCAGATAAACTGAGGTATGTTTAAAGTAAGGATGAAAAAGGTGCAAAAATACCAAGTCAACATCATGGTAAAAAGACAATCAAACATAAAGAAAAAACCACACAGAAAACGAAAGATTAATTAACACAAATCTCACCAACTTATAATCTTAATAATAGAAACCACAATTTATCATTTGAACACTTTTAATATGGGGTTGCGCCAATAATTAAGCAGTATTGAATGACGTTGAAAAATAAATAACTAACACTATACATTTTAAATCTGTATACTGGGATTTTCAATCATATTTGTCCCTAATTGTTGAATTTGTACTATTGCTGAATTTGTGTGTTATTTTGTAACAGTATTGTTTCAAAATAATGCATTGTCACTTAAATCTATTATTGGAGATTCTGTTTTCAATATACAATTTTGCATGGAATAGTATAGTCTTAGATTGCTCTGAAGTTCGGCGGGCTTTTAGGACTTTAAGGGTCCCAGCAAATACTAAAAATGCTGTCAGACATCAAAGCGGACTTGACATGGTTCTGTACGAAACTACATCAATTGATATTCCACTATATGGTTCACCGATAAACATTTGTAGATTGTATATGTATATTTCCGAATTCCTATTAATATAGACGAAAAAGAAGTAGGACTATTGTCTTCTCTTGCAGTTAATCACTTGTACATTTCTTACTTTGATTTTAAAATTGTTCAAGGAACTTTAACAGCATTCAGTTGGTCTCACCTCTTTATGAAAATAAGTATTCTTAAGTAAACGTCTGAAAGAATTGTAACGTTTCTAATAAATTACAAAATTTTTCTCGACATCAGTTGTACGTACTAAATCTTCGTCAATGTTTAAACAATGAATACTGGGTAAATGATATCCAACTAGCAGTAGTCAATGATCGACACAGTGGTAGCAAGTGAAAATCTCAACTGATGGATCTAATTGAAATGTATTAATAAAGATATCAACAAACAGCATACCAACGTATTGTCTAATGTTTGAAGATCAACTATATTACGCGGCTGTATATGAGGATGTTGTGTATTCTTGTAGTTTGAATGGAGATATTATATGGGAATTAAACTGCAAAGAAGTAAAAATATTTTTGTCACTTGTGAAAAAGTAACAAAGTCATTCTGATTGGAAGAAGGGGAAATCAGTATAGAGTTCTACTTGGGGATCAAGATGGAATGTTTGAACCAAGAGCTATTCATTACAATCGTAAAACATGTGATCTGTTGGTGTGTAATACAACGGGTGTGTGTTTCTTGTACAAAGTGACACATTAACTTAACCTGCTGTGAGAAATATTGCATTGTTTTTGAAATATGTAAATTTGATGTGTATGCTTCTTAATTCAGTCTCTTTTTGTTATACTTTCTATAATAGCATCGATACTTTACCATTTAGAGCAGCTCGTGTTATTTCTTTTTTATTATATGAAGAAGGAGCGTTATATCAGGAATTTGCATGTACGATATAAAACCATATCAAATTTAATTTCTCATTCAGATATATTGTTGATGTTCTTTCCATTAACAATCCAAACTTTTCTGATTGGGTTCCATTAATATATCCACCAGAACTCGAAATTAAAGAAACAACAGATACGGCTTCCTCCGCGTCATTTCTGGACAGCTTATACCTCGAATTTGACATAAGCAGTCATCTCAGTATCAGAATCTATGACAAACAAGACGATTTGAATTTTGAAATTATAAATTTCCCTCACATTAGCAGCAATATACCAACTTCACCTGCATATGGGATATACATTTCCCAACTCATTCGGTATTCAAGAGCTTGCAGTTGCTACTCAGACTTAATAAAACGTCACCAGTGTCTGAGCAGAAAGTTGATGTACTAGGGTTATGTCAAAGAACGTGTCGTCTTTTTTCTAAAAAAAAGTTGACAAGAAGATGCCGAGACCTAGTTAATAAATATTCCATATCAACTTCACAAATAATACATGATGGTTATGAAGTATAGATTTTAGGTACTGACTTTGTTTATCATCTTAATAACGTGTTATAGTATTCAATTTAAGTCTTTGTATATTTTTAACCTTTATTGTTTTGTCCATTTTTTTTTATAATATCCTTTTGGCGTGGTTCTGTATTTATACATCCCGCCATTGTGTTATTGTGCTATGGTTATTCTTGTCTTTCATTTGTGCTTATGTGATTTGTCTATAGAGTGTCTAGATGCCATTTTGTTTATCTTTGTTTTTATCATGATTAAGATTATAACACAATGTTGACTGCTGCACCCCAATTTTGACATTTTTACCTAATATGTCTGTTTGCTTTGCTCAACCATTATTTTCAATATAATGGAATTCTGTGCGACTGTCATACAAGCGAGAGATTTAAAAAGTTATAAAACCAGGTTTGATTCACCATTTTCTACATAAGGAAATGCCTGTACAAAGTCAGGAATATGACAGTTGTTTTCCATTCGTTTGTTGTGTTTGAGCTTTTGATTTTGCCATTTGATTAGGGACCTTCCATTTTAAATTTTCGTTGGAGTTCGGTATTTTTGTTATTTTTTAAACACACACATATACACATTTTAGTGATCTCCATTTTACAATAACCGACAAGACTATATAATTTTATTCATGCTAGTTTATTATAAGTTTTGACGAGTTCCTAGTCGAGAAATGAATCCAAAGGGTGACTGGGGTATAGAAATATGGTAAATTTTGGTCTTTTCCCGACCAACAGTAAAACCATTGCCAAATTGAGCCTTTCGTTTGGCTATGCGCGATGTATAACTCCGCAGCCACGACAGGTCAGAATGAAAATGTTCAATCCGATGACTCGTGTAGTGAAAGTGCCACGCTCTGTGCACGTTAAGAACCGTAGCAGCAACTCTTTGAGGAGTCCGATAGTGGCATGTTGCAAGGCTAAATTTCTGGCCCTATCCAATATACTTATATTTTCAGAGGCGTCAAAATTACCGGACTTTCATCCCAGTAAACCCTAATTGCATGACCTACCTATTGTATTAGTTGTTAATTTTTTCTCGTCCTGAACATGTATGAAATGTATCAACAACAATCTATTGATCAATTTCTGCGAAATGTATTAGCCAAAGAAAAAACCCGGGAAACACTACTTCAAAATTCTTATGATTTCAGACGACGATTGATCCATACAAGACAAAACCTTGAAAAGTATAACAGAAATACCGAACTCCAAGGTAAAGTTCATAAAAACTGACGAAAATCAAACGTTATCAACCAACGGAACGAATGAAAACAACTGTTATATTCCTGACTTGTTACAGGCATTTTCCGAAGAAAATGGTTGGTTTAACCTGGTTTATAGCTAGCTTAACCTCCCACTTGAATAACAGTTGTTTATAGTTCTGTTATATTGACAACATTGGGTGAGCAACCCAAACAGATATATTAGTAATAGATTAATGTGACAATTATTGAAATCCTATATATAAATTGCTTGATAACGGTATTAGGTATTGACTATTCACTAGGAAACAACCAAACATATATTCCCATGACACTCAACAATCATAGTAGGTCTGTTTTGGTTTCTTTGGTATTGTCACCAAAGATGAAGAACAAGATTCCGTATTAAATAAGTGTCTTTGCAAACAACGCTATTTTATTGGGACTGCAAAAACTTTTCCCAAACTTTTAACTTCTATTTTATCAGCCATGAAATTAGAGGCAACAGTAGTATTCTAATGTTCAAATCTCATAAATACATTGAGAACATACAAACAAAAAGAAAAAGAAACAAATCCGAAGGAACTAAATGAACTCCAAAAGGAGCTAGACCGTGTGCGTCGACAGGTTAAGCAATTCCTGCAATGCACGTATCAAAAGCCATGCGAATTCCCACTTAATTAAAAGTTCACGTTCGGAAATAGGATACAGTCGGTTAATTTACAGATCAGACGTCTGGTCGGGTGTCCAAGGATCTACGACCGCCAAAACATGTGGGAAGAGGGTTAAGACATAGACACACTGTATCGATAGTGATGATGACCGAAAAAATTTCGATTTCAATCTTTCTTTCCAATAACTTTGGTGAAAACGTTTTTGTGTCAGGAGCACACGCCTGTTAACTTGTGTTTTATCAGGGCATATTTGTGTGAACATGCATGAGCTTAACGTATCAATTTAGAAATGATGTTTTCCATTTTTTTGCGAGGATTTATGTAAATTCTGCATCATATGTATAGAAAAACATGTCAATCAGTAGAGGTGCTCCATTAGTACCTATTGAAACATAAATCCATTCAACAAATATTTTTTTGATAAAAAAAGTTCACATTTTGATGAGTCAAGTATTTGTTGTTAGATTTGCCTGGTTCTAATCAAAGTAAGATTTTTCATAACAGAACTGGGCTTCAGAGTTACTTTGAAACTACCTACACTAAGGGTAGTGTGAATCAGATGTGTATACTAATAATTCGAATCTGAGTTGACATGAGCTATCATTGATATTGTCATATTTATAAATTTACTGTTTACAAAACTTTGAAGTGTTCGAAATACTATAGGATTTTCTGGAATAGGCCTAATATACTACCTTAGCTGAATTTGGCAAAATCTTTCGGAATTTTGGGTCCTCGATGCTCTTCGTACTTTAGTTTGCCTTTTAACATTTTTTAATTTCGGGCGTCACTGATGAATCTTTATAGACAAAACGCGCGTCTGTCGAACAAAATTATAAGCCTTGTATCACTGATGAGTTTTTTTTCAAGAAAACATACAATTGAAGTCCATCTCCTCGTGATGTAGTACGAAGCATTTTACTGACGAACCATCATTCGTTATTCTAAAACTAAAGATGCAGTAAAAGTATTAGTTCAACTCTGTTTCATTAAAAACAAATTGCGTTAGGTAGACAGAAATCATACTTTGTTATAACCTATATGATTCAAACACTTATATCATCAAGACGAGTGATATTTTATAGACAACATATGTGGAACGTGTTGTGGGCGTGTTTTCGATAGACAGTCGAAATTCCTTTGGAACTAATTGTACTTCTCTTCTCGTCAAATTTTCCCACTTTATTTACATGAAACATACTTTATTTAAGGGCTTCTTACGAAGAATGAAAGGAAGCCGTTAGCTAGCATTATCCCTTAGTGGTAAAATCAGTAAAAAATCCCCCATTGACCTCAATGTGAACCTTTTACTGGAATTAAATTTATACCTGGTTTACCTTTAGAAATCAGAAGCTTTCATATAGCATTCATTAAAATACAAATGCAGCCCCATCCTCTGCAACAATAAAAACACAGGGTCATGTGGCATGTTTGTACCATTTTCATGGCCTTGTTTACAAACACTGTAGATTCGCACTAAATTCCTATACTGACCCATATTACTTTTCAACCCTGTAGTAAAAAAACAAGTGAAACTGTGAGCTATTGCTCACTATTGATACCCCCGTCCAAATACTTGACGGTAAACAGTAAGTTGTTGAGTGATGAATCTGAAAACGCATCACACGGTATAGCTGACTTATATAAACCCTGAAACCAAATTTCAGAAATCCTTGTAATGTAGTTCCTGAGAAAAATGTGACGAAAATTTTCAACTTGGATGTCATGTATAAAATGATGTAAGTGTTCGGTAAACAGGAAGTTGTTGAGTGATGAATCTGAAAACGTTTCACACGGTATAGTTGACTTATATAAACCCTGAAACCAAATTTCAGAAATCCTTGTAATGTAGTTCCTGAGAAAGATGCGACGAAAAATATTCATGGGACGGACGGACGGACGGACTGACGGATGGATGGACGGACGGATGGATTGACGGATAGACAGAGGTAAAACAGTATACCCCCACTTTTTTAAAGCGGGGGTATAATTAAGCGCATTCGGCATTCATTTTTTTTAACCCAAGTTTTGATCCATCTTATCAAAATGTTTATTACAAACAGTATCTTCCAATCAGTGGAGCACAGGACTTCAGTATTATCGAGAAAGCTCTCCAACAAATGGGCGGTCCTTATGTTTATTTACTGAATTACCCCTATAACTTCACGTTCTGCATATATAAAGATAGTGTACTCTCACTGATCAATTCAAAATTTTGGTGACCAAGATGATCGCATCAGATATCTGTCGTCTTCGACAAGTGTGTATATACACTATGCCAAGCTCAAGTAGCCCTGCCGCTAGAAATGTTGAAAATAGATTTAACAGAGACTATGAAAGACCGATCGTCATTCCCTTAATGACAATACACACTCAGATATCATAAAAGACAACCACTGGCGATGCACCTTATATGTGACGTATCTTCTTTCAACCCGCAAGGAATGACATAATATTTTATTCAGAATAGATCTGTGGTGCATTGGTATTACTTTGTCGTCGATATATAAATCGACGTACAAGACACGACTCACTGCAACTTCATAAAAGTTGGTTAACTTGAAAGTGTTAAAAAATGTCTATGTGTTCGTAATTTTAAAAATAAAGATATAAAATATAATGCCATTTTTTTTATAATCGCTTTATCAACACGGGTATAAATATAATCCATTGACGGTGTATACCTGCACTTCTTCATTGAATATATACAAGAATATGTTGAAATTGCATTATCCATGCACTGAGACTTACGTTCCTTTATCTGACACAGTGTTAATCTTAAACTAAATGGTCGGCTTCCATAATTATCTTAATGTATTTGATCCACGTGATCTAATCCAAGACTATGTTCCATGCGCTCTAACACTGAAGTCTGAGCACTTTCTTTCAATCCTTCCATGAATACATCGAATGCTTTTGGTCCTCTTCGTCTTAGGATAGTAAAAAAAGTATTTGCTTGATCACATGATGTCTCCTTACTTCTTATTTCGTCTGCCATCTTTGGCGAAAACACCCCTTTCTCAACCATTAAATCCAACAGACCTTCCATCTTAAGGTGATCTTTCAGGAACTTGCAATTTTTCCGCAGAACTTCATCATGAACATGGTCCATTTTTAAGAAATTCTGTAATGAGAGCAATATCAGATCTATATTCAATATGTCAATCATTTTAGAGTTAATTTGATGACATAAGTAGTTAATGAAAATTACTTAATTTCTGATTTTTCTTTACCGTCCCTATCAGCATAGACGAGATTTCGTACCGTTGGTAAGGATTGGTCATATTCAATTATAAATAAAAATTAAAACTACGATTATATTAATGGATAGAAATGGTTAATGAAAATGCAAATATATAAGATAGGTAGGTATGAATTCATACTAATACAAACTAGAAGGTAATCGTTTCGTGGAATAAATGAATAGGGCAAGTAGGGAATCCTTAACCAAATTGATTTAAAGGCTGCAACGGACCCATTTGTTTACTTAGAAAGGTAAAAAGAAAACAAAAGGACAATAAAAACATCAATCGAAGAAAGAATGACAAACCATGTTAAAAAAGGCGAAATGAAAAAAAAAAAAAACAATTGAGCAACATAAACTTATCAAAACTTAGGTCAACTATGTTGCTCTAGATGGGTAGGAAGTTCCTAATTTGCAAGTAGCACCGGTCGTGTTGATCGACACACATGAAAAGTTCGATTATAAGTTATATTAGTAATTGATAATAACATTAACAAAAATATGTTTTCATCAAAATGCTCAGATCCAAAAATTTGAAGGCCGTCAAACCACTCAAATCCAAAATTTTGGAGGCCAACGATTAATAAGTTCTTGAATACGTGAGGAGCAAAATGACCAAAAATGAGCTTAAAGGAAAAGCTCAATCCATCAAATTTGCCCGAGGTAATTGGAATCTTAGTTACTAAAAATTCTCAATATATCAATGGAAAATTTAATAAAGGCAAAGTTGATATATAGATGATGGCATAAAACAAACTTATATCATACTATTTCATTATCCAAATTGATTTTTTCTCACGTTTGGGAAAAACAATGTACTTTTTCTAAAAATTGATTACATTCAGATTTAGCAAAGAAGCTTAAGGAAAATTAAAATACATTTTGGAAAAATGATCTTTTAAAAGATGAGAATTCGATGAATAAAGATAAGTTAAGAACTTATAGAAAATTTAAAATAAAGTATGAACTTGAAACATATCTTTTATTAAATTTATTAATGTTATTAAAAACTATGCCAAAGCAAGAATAAGTAACAGCACGCTAGTTATTGAACGTGGTAGGTATAATAAAACAGCTTTAGAAAATAGATTGTGCCCCCTATATAATATAGAGGTAGAAGATGAATTCCATTTTGAAATAATGTGTGCACAACTCAATAACTCTAGAATGAAAATGCTCAATGAAATTCTGATATTGTTCCTAGTTTTACTTCAATGAGTAATGAGACAAAATTTGATTTTATTGTCTGTTGTGAAGAATATGACATTTTGATAATAATTGTTAATGGCATAAGTGAGATGTATAAGAAACAATATTAGCAATTGTGTATAAGCTGTTGATTTGAATACTTTTTTTCTTTTTAATATAACCTCAAAATAAAATTAGGCAGCATTTCTTCTAACTATAAATATTTTATGCTGATTTAAAGGAGAGGCATGTTAGTCAGAAAGTTAAGTTCTGAACTTACCTTCATTGTCATGCCTAAGTCTTGCTAAGCGTTTACGTCAAGATAACGGTATCTCTGGTATAAAATTACGAAACACAATTTTGTTCAACAATATAAAAACATGATGGTGTAGTATATCGCAAATGAGACTATCCACCCGAGTTCAAATGACGTGGATGTAAATAAACTCATCATAGATACCAGGATTAAGATTTTGTACGCCAGACGCCCGTTTCATCTACAAAAGACTCATCAGTGACGCTCTAATAAATTTAAAGAAAAAAGCCAAATAAAGTACGAAGTTGAATAGCATTGAAGACCCAAAGTTCCGAAAGGTTTTGTCAAATACAGCTAAGGTAATCTATTCCTTGGGTAGAAAATCCTTAGTATTTCGAAAAATTCAAAGTTTTATAAACACTTAATTTATAATTATGACCATATATCAATGATAATTCATGTCAACACAGAAGTGCTGACTACTGGGCTGGTGATACCCTCGGGGAGAAACCTCCATCATCAGTGGCATCGACCCAGTGGTTGTAAATAAACTCATAATAGATACCAGGATTAAAATTTTGTACGCCAGACGCGCGTCTCGTCTAGGAATCAATTCTAAACTTCATTTTATAAAGTTTATTTCATTGTTGTAGGTTAATTTAAAACAATTCGATACCTGATTTGAAAACTTTGAATGAATTCATACATGTAAGGGATGTTGACAAAAAATACAGAATCAAGATGTTTGGGATCACGAAGAAATCAAAAGTACGTGAAATTATTTGAAGGGCGCGAGTTCCGCGAAATTCTGCAATAATACAGTTGATTTGTTTGCATGATCCAGCAACAAATCGCAACATATGCGGCAGGGCGCAGAACATTTTAGCGAAAAATTTTGAACTACTAAGGAACATTTTAGCGCAGACATTAGAGCCCATTTTAGCGCAGGATTAAGCCGTACACCTGTATTTTCGATAGCTCATTTTACCTAAAATTTACCTGGTTGAATAAAACTCACCATACTAAAACCATGAACAATAATTTATGCTGGCTAAATGTTTAAGTTGTTTGCATTTACATTCTGGTTAATCATGGAAATAAATACTGTTGAAACAAACAGAGGAAAGAAAAGTGTAATATGTGATGGCCACCGTTGTAGGATAGACAGAATATTGAAAGACCAGGAAATAGCATGGACACTATCATCAAATTGCAAACAACAACAGTATATCCAAATTAGAAGTAAAGATGAATTCGCACCTCAATCTAGATTTTTTTCGCTAAAATGTCCTATCAATGCGCTAAAATGTCCTCCGTCGATGCGGAAGGGCTCCAGTGCAATATGAAACCCGATAAAATATTCTAGTATCATCTCAATAAGAGGAGACTTTTGTACACTTTCAAAGTAGATATATGTTTATACTTTTTTAAATACGTCATTGATAAAATATTGAAGTACTTACATTGTATTCAGTTGTAGTAATTTAAAGGGTTATTTTCACAGGTAATAAAGAAACTATATCCACTTTGATTTAACGATAAACATATCTGCACTTAAGCATGTTAATATCGGTCATGTATATTCAAAATGAATTTCACATGAATGTTAAAATATGATATTCGAAGTTCTAACGAGGACATAGTTTACTGAAGTCTAGGCTTTAAGACTAATCTGGCTTGGAAACGTATAGCATGAAGTTGTTTGAAGTGAGACGGAGAAAGAGTATGGACTATTCACTTTCAGCAATAAGCAAACTTCGGCCCATATGCATCACAAGATATTTATAGCGAAATAATTGTCAAGGTGTGAGCCAATGGCACAAAGGAACATACACGACCAAAGATCCGATATGTATACTGAATTCCGTATACATCAGAATTAGACTACAACAACAAAAGTCAACGGTTATCACAAACATTTTGCTTGAACATTATTTCAAATATAGTCTAAGCTATGAATCAAAAGAGACATGGGTAAGCAACAATAAGACAACTACTCAACTACAGACAAACTCCAAAACATCTAGATCTCAACATACGGTCTTCAGCTGTTCTTTGATACCGTGTGTTGTTATTATTTTGATGACTGTTATTTTAAATGTTCAAATTTTAATCTGATTACTGTAAAAAAGACCTACACTGCATGTATACAAAATAATCCAGTTGGTAGAATAGACAAATGCAATAACCAATATTTTACCTCCTTTGCCTAAATTGCACACATCTTTGGCTAAAGATAATCAAAGAAAGCGCTTCAAAAGCTGCATGAAAATTTATCTGTCCAAGTTTGTCTTGCTATAAAACCAATACTACAAAAGTATATTACAAATATGTCGGTTATCTTCGATATCACATCTTTCACGTATCCAGTAAATACTTGTTTTCCTAGGTATAATAAATGAAACATGAATATATTTTTGCATTTCTTACCTTCAGTTTACATTAAATTTCAGAACGTATCGAGTATGAAAAACTCAAAAGTAACTTCCGAAAAAACAACCGTTGATTAGCCTGTTAATTTTCACTTAAACAAAAACAAAATACCGACGTATCTAATATCAAAGAACTTAGATAGGCAGGTATTTTTATCTACAGTTAAATGTCACAAATAACAGACACTGATCACATATCTGTTTCATGCTATATTACCATAAATAATAATTTAAAATATTTAAATAATAATCATAATTATGATTAACCTACAAAGTAATGACGATCTTAGAGCTAGCTTTTTTCATTGTTAAATTCCAATTACTGTGTATTTCATTGTCAATGCACTGGCTTGCTGTTATAATTTTTGGTAAATTTACTCTGTATAAAGAGCTAAAAGCATTTTAAAATTTTCAGGCTACCCTTGGCAAAATGGCATTAGTCAGATTTGGAAATACTTTTTGGAATTTTTCGTTCTCAATGTTCTTTGACTTCTTTTTTTATTTGACCTTCCAATAGTTTTGCTTAAAACGCCACTGATGATTCTCAGTTTATACACAAAATTTTAACAGTCACACTTAACATGCATTGACGACATGTTCTTCATCTCAAAGACACAATAAGGCCTTCAAAAGTAAACAAAAATTGTCACCTCACTGCAAGTTTAAGACGGCACCTAGCATCGGTTTGATCAGAATTCTTGCTAGTGGTTCGAGATTGCTCTGAAGTCTGACGGACTTTTTTTTTAGTTTGTTGGGGTCTCTCTCGAAATCGTAATAAATCAATTTTTAAGTAGATAAATCACACATCGGTCGATTCATTATAATACTGACCGAGAATTTAAATCAAGCATATAAGGAAGCAGACTTGTTCACTAATAATCATAACAAATAAAAATTGTTATCTGTGATTGGAGACTTTCAAATTCCCGGAAAACGTGTGATATTGTAGAACGTAATCAAAACTATCATTATAATTGTTGAATCGACTAAAACCAAATATTCAGAAGTTTAATAATTATAAATGGTGTTCTGGTCCATGTTATATATTTGAAAAATTATGGTACAATATACCATTTAATGTAAATGTGTTTTTGCAAAATAAATATTGTCTAAATCAAGATAAATTTAGTTTGACGTATATATTCTAATATGAAAATAAGGAGATGAAGTATGATTGCAAATTGAGTTCAAATGACGTGGATGAAAGTAATTATAGGTTACCGCGGTCTTCAACAATGAGCAAAACCCATAAATTTGATTCCTTACTCCCCGAATATGTAACGTGTATCGGGGTACTAAGCACAAACGCAAACTACCCACCATTTTCAGCAGCATAATTTCAAACTGAAATGATTTCTGAATTATCTACTTGAAAATGATTCTATTACGATTAAGAGATGGTAACTGGATGCGTCAAGTCTAGGTCGGCAACTTCCATGTTTTCTCTATAGACTGAGCTCTCAGGAAAAACCGCTATTTTCATCAATATAACCCCGTTTTTTTTTTTTAATAAGAAATCGTATTTCAGAAAGCACCCCATCAACACAAGTAAATCAAAATGTGTCTAAAGACAAATTTCATTATTTTCCTACATACTGTATACTTAGTGTCACTTGTGATACAATTGACGTTCAATTCAAAGTTGGCATTTTAAATCTTGCTAGAAATTATTCGGTAATAAATTGTATTTTTCAAATGTATTATCTTTTCAGCCACCATTAAAACACAAGTAATTACATCAGCTATTGTTTTAGAGAAGAAGTAACCGCCTTGTAAACTTGATGTCTTACCTCTGGCTATCGAATACTTAATTTAATTACCAAAAAACAACTCTACAATTTCGTAGTTACAGTCGTTGTTTATAAAAGTATATCAATACACAAGTTGATATAAACCTATAGAAAAATTCCACAAATGACTCAACACTTCACCTAAATTTCACTGATGTATATTTTGTACTTTAAAAATAATAATTTGAGAGGAATGCACTCCTATAAAACGATAATTTATATTTAAATTGAAATTTCAATCCGTTTAAAACTGAAATAGGTTTCTATGCATTCATTTGAAATTTTTACTTTATAAGTGATAACAGTGATTGTCATACTACGTTTCAAGATCACACAAACTATATATAACATTTACACAGTGTGTGTGATAATAATTATAAATATAAAATATCAAAATAAAGAAGTAATTAATGAAAGACGTAATGTTTCATTAGATTAGATTTTTGTTTTAAAATACAATTAAATCTTTTATAAACTTATAGCTGCATGTGTAATGCACTGTTTTGATTTGAAAATTGTAAAACATCACTGCAATATGAAATGGCACTTTAAAAATGTTATGCATCAGATGCTCTTCTGGATTTACCTTCATCAGGAACGCTCAAAGCCAAATATTTGAAAGCCAAGGATGTATAAGTACCAAATTGAAGTGAAGAGCTACATGACCATAAGGGACCTAAAATAATAACCAACTCCATCTACGGTCAACTTTGCCTGAGTGAGTTGGAACCTTAGTTTCTTAATAAAATTCAAAATTTCTTAACGACTAATTTAAGAAATGTTTGTTATAAATCATATCAGTATTGAATTACCGACTACTGAGCAGATGAAACCCTCGGGGACAAATAGTACACAAGCAGTAGTATCGAAACGCGCGTCTAGCGTACAAAATCATACGCCTGGTATCTTTGATGAGTTATTTTATCGACCCAGTGCTATACAAAATGAAAGTAACACTTTGTAAATTTTATTTTCTGAATTTTCATCGGCAACGCTCCTAGCTTAATATTTGAAAGCCAACGATGTATAAGTATCAAAACAGGTGAAGAGATACATGGCCATATGGACCTAAAATAATAGCCATATCCATCTAGGTAAACTTTGCTTGAGGGAGTTGGAACCTAAGTTTCTTAACAATTTCCATTTCATAAACGGACAATCTAAGAAATGATTCTTATAAATCATGTCAGTACAGGCACTGAATACCGAGATGATAATACTCTCGGGGACTAATAGTCAACCAGCATTGGTATCGACCCAATGTTTTACAAAATGAAAATAGCACTTTGTAAATTTAATGCATTTGAAGCCATTTTCTGTAACGGTCAATTCAAAGACAGAATACGAAATTTCAAAAAGTTTGGAAAATAAAAATCTTTCGACATATCAAGTTCTTGTACTTTTTCTAATCACGAGGCGCAATGCAGACACCTTATTAATAGCAGACTGCATTTAACTTTGATTTCACCAATCTCAGAGTTACACTTCTACAAATGTCCGTTTCAAATAAACTTATGTTTATACGTACTTTACTATATACTATTACTCTTGTATACCTTAGTGTGTAAGTAAATCTTGATTATCAAGTATCTGCTCTAAAAACTATGCTATGATTAATTTATCAATATACAGCATGAATGGTTGACTATCGTGGGTTCGGTGGCATGTTGTTTAGGAATATTATAAATTGAGAAAACCGTCCGAGGTACAACAGACTTGCGACACTTTTGACTTGTTACAAATACGTTTATTTTAAACATATTTCATTTACCCAGAGTAAAAAGTATTGGATACTATTAAATCAAATGTTTGTAGTCCTCTGATAATTATAACATGTAACAATATAATGTAAATATCAGCAGGCAGTATTCTAAATTATAATAACCTTACGAGTCTATTTCGAACAAGTGAAAAAAGGCTAACAAAATAAATGCAACAAGCATTCTGTGAGTACATAGTCCCCTACCGGTTAAAAATTCATAACTTGGAACAAAATTCTATCTTGATCTATAACTTGTCATGGTGTAAACTATATAACAAATACATATATGTATCAAGTCAATATCTTCAAGCATGACGAAAAAAAATGTTTAAAACTGATTATTTTAGTGAATTAGTGAAGTCCAAGGACCATAACTCTGCACAAAATCAATAGACCGGAACAAAATTTGAACTTGATCTGTAACTTGTCATGATAAAACTATATACATTGTACCAAATATCAAATCAATATTTTGAAGAATGACAAAAAAAAGTGCGGAAAACTGATTATTTTAGTGAATTTTCTAAGTCAAAGGACCATAACTCTGCACGAAATCATCAGACCGGAACAAAATTCGAACTTGATCTGTAACTTGTCATGATAAAACTATATACTAAATATTAAATCAATATTTTGAAGAATGACAAAAAAGTGCGGAAAACTGATTATTTTAGTGAATTTTCTAAGTCAAAGGACCATAACTCTGCATGAAATCATCAGACCGGAACAAAATTCAACTTGATCTGTAACTTGTCACGATAAAAGTATATACCAAATATCAAATCAACATCTTCAAGCATGAAGAAAAAAGTGGAAAACTGATTTGCCGGACTGACGGATGGACAGACGGTACGACAGACGGACGGACAGACGGACAGACAGACGGACGGAGTGCAAACCTAAAGTCCCCTTCGACTTCGTCGATAGGGGACTAATAACAAAAATACCGAAATCCAAGGCAAATTCAAATTGGAGAAGTCCACAAACACTGACAAATCCAAACGCTCGACTTTATCAACCATCGGAACGACTGGAAACAACAACTGTTATATTCCCGACTTGGAACAGGCATTTAAAAAAGATGGCTGTAAATAAACACGTTCCAAAGGTTAATCCTGCAATCATATACTATACACCATTGCCATCTGTTAGCGATATCTCTCCAGAAATATTCTATTGTAAAACAACCGACTGAATAAATCAACTTAGCTTGATGACAAAATTCTTAGTGTGCAAACAAAGGAGGATCAAACTTTTCATGAAATTGTATTCCCCGACGTTGTCAACAATCCTTGCGTGTCCTGACCTAGGCATGAAAACTTAACTGATTATTTTCAGGACCTTAAAAATGCACATATTCAGTCGAGAGCAAGTAACTTTGCCATTTGACATCTATCACTTAGAATGTTAATGTACCTAATATAATCAACCTATTATTTCACTAATAAGAAGAAATAAGTTGTTTCAACACATTAAAAAACAGAAAAAAGATAATTTTATCTGTCTAAAATATAACACAACCTAGATAAACTCTATTGCATTCAATCACGAAAATGTCTAGATTCAACACATGGGACACTATGTAAAAAATAATTTATAACCATGTCTGAAATATGATGTACACATCTTCAGTATGTGTGTGAGCATTATGCAAAGTTTAAATCATATTGAAGAAAACTGATGTAATGGACGACACAAACCAGGCTCACTCTTTATCTTACTTATTTCAACACATTGAAAACACATTGAAAACCTGGGGAAATCAAATCTGTCAAATAGGAGGTGCCATTTTCAATATGTGTACAAATACTGTTAAATTTCAATAAAGCTGAAGGAAAATGGTTGGAGTCACAGATGACACAAACTTGTCTCACTCTTTAGCATTAAATGACAAAAATGACTAGGTTCATCACATGGGATCAATGGAAAGAAAAATTCCTATTTGTCCAATATAGGTGTACATTTTCAATGTGTGTGCCATCATCATTCAAAGTTTGATTAATGAATGAAATACTGAGTTATGAATGACATACTAGCTACCCTTTAAACATTCAATAACATAAATTACTAACATTCACACATTGGAATCCTTGGATTTTTTGTATTTGTCAATCAGTCCGAAATAGGAGTTGCAAATTTCAAATTTGTGTGCAATCACTGCAAAGTTTGAATAATGTTGAAGATAACCTATTGTAGCTAATAGACAACACAATCTACGAACTGTCTTGGCATTCAAATGACAAACATTACTAATATCCATACATGAGATCTGAAAAAAATCATTCAAATCTGCCGAAAATAGGTGCACATCTTCAATCTTTGTAAGACCACTGTGCAAAGTTATAATAATGTTAGGGAAAACCATCTGTATCCTTCAACAACAAAAACTATTAATATCCACACATTCAGTCATTGGAAATCTAAGAAGAAAACAAATGTACAAAATAGTGCGTGTCTTTAATCTGAGTGCAATCACGATGCAAAGTCACAGGCGCTTTGGGAATGAACCCCCTCTTCCTAAATATTTTTTTTTAGTAAATATTCCTTAATATTTCAACTTATTTTATGTATTCTTGATCATATACATATAGTTTCAAAATAACAGTTGTTTATAGATGATGCCCCTCTAATCTTATATAGGGGCATCATATAGTGTGTTGACAATCTAAGGCCCAATACAATACACATTGCTGGAAAGTAAATGATTTAGTTTATAAATTCTTGACTCAAATTCCCCAAACTATCAGACAAAACCTAAAGCAAAGGAACAGTTTTAATTATTGTTGTTCTTCATCTTTAGTCCCAGCAAGACCTTCAACACAAAAAAGCTAACTGCAAGTGATGGCTCTTAGAACAGGTTTGAGTAGAATTCTTTGCTGGATGTTTGCTATACAAAATCTTTGCATATTAACAAATGACAGACTATATAAGAAGTATAGAAATCTAATATCTTGTTGGCTATTTACTAAGCTGATTTCCATTTGGTATCATGGTAACCTGCTCACCTTGAGTGCAGGAAATATTTGAGAGCCCAGTCATGTCAAATCAAAGACTTGAAAGTTGATACTGTAAATTCAGAAATTATTGCAAGGTCTTTTTTAAATGCAAATAATGCTACTACTCCCATAATACACCAGATTTAGGATTAAGAGGAAAGTCTTGTTAGCTTCGAGTCAGAATAATTGATCCCTATAGAGCAACTTGTCTAACTGTGGTCAGTTACCTTGTGAACTAGAACATGCACCACTCAGCTTGTCAGTCTAGTCTAAAGCAGGGTTCATTATTATATCATATCAACATATTCTGGTCCTGATATAGATGTGATATTTGCCGTTGGACATTAAGCACCAGTTCATCAAGTCATCCATCCAATCCCTGTTCATTTGTAATTTTGTCTAAATACCTGGATGCTAGCTTAAGCTTTTATCATAAATGAAGTACATTTGACAAATAAAAAAGTATCTAGACATTGAACAGCAATGTCCATTTTACTGTTCTATAACTTACCTGACCAAGATTCAGCTCATTCAAACTTCCTTTGTTTAAAGGTTAATAGTAATACCTATCATATTTGAGCATTAGTTAATCAATAATGGAAGCAATTATTGTCCTAAAACTTGTTCGACTGAATTATCTCCCTTCTCACACATAATGCCTGATGGAAGGTTTGACTAAGATTCTGTATAGGTTGTTCTTGTAAGATTATATTTAAATACTGTCAAATTCATTTAACTTTGTAATATAAAACTTAGTTACAGAAACATCATGAGTGCATTAGCTATAATCTTATATGGATTTGTAGTCAAAGTTTTTTTGTGTTTGATACTGTCTTTTTTTAAGTTATGATGAAAAAACACCTGTAAAATCTATTGACAATTTGCATCAAATCATGGGAAAACAAATATTCTCCCAAACTTAAGACTATTTATTTCAAGAAAATCAATAGGGTCCTTCTTCACTTAAGGTGCATTATCAATCAAAACTTTGTAAAAATCAGATTCATAGCTGAAAATACATGGTCTGGAAAAGAAATTTTTCAAAAAATTCCAGTATACTTAAAAGCATTGTGACCTTGACCTGCGATCTAATGATGTAAAAATAAATTTCGAATTTTTCTTTCTAAGCATCATTATCAGATCAGTTTAGTGAAGGTTGGACATATGGTTCAGAAGAAATCATCCAGAAACCATAATTTTATCCAAAGAAGTATAGGTTCATGAAGGGTCAACAATGTGTCTAAAATTCCCTTCAGTAATTAAATTCAATTAAAGTAAAAAAATGTGCACTCTTTTGATGAAAATGACAATTTCAACAAAATTTTAGCAGTTTTGAAAGTTTTTGCTTCAGAAGACATGGACCACCTTAATGGCCAAATTTAGGCCTTTCTGGCCCTACTCCTTCCAGATTATCAATTGCTGCTGTGACTTTCACTATTGACCTAGTGACCTCATAATCAATATCATCATCTTCATCACTTGTACCATTATCAAACTGACTTTGGTATCAGTTAAACATATCGTTTAAAAGGTATCATCTTGAAACCAAAAATTTGACCTGATTTCAGTCTATCAACTGTTGCTGTGAATTTGATTTTTGACCCAATGACAGTAAAATCACAAGGCCTTTACTAAGCAAACCAAATTTTGTTTGTAAATGGAGCCTATTAACAAAAACAATTTTTCTTTCTGTATCAACTTTACTCATAAATCTTTTTTTGGCATATCGAAGTATATAATAATTATCAACTACAACCAATATTTTTATGTTGAATTTTTTCCATAAACTGTCCAAGTTTGACGACACAATCTGCAGTAGCTTCATAAAATATTTCATCGTCTTCATACTGTTCCTCCAAAGCTGAAAAAAATAAACATTTTTATTACATAAAAGTTTGAGAACTACAGGTTGTAACTTTTTTCAGTCAGATAACAAAAATACATTTGAATATGCCAATTTGGGATAAAACTCAAATTTCACTGCAAAATGCACCGTAAAGGGCTGAATAATAAACTTACAAATATATCAGCCTGGAAAATTGTTCCACATGATATTTTGAACATAGGCATAAATTTGGTCCTAAAATAGATAACCTACATAACCCTATAAATGTACTTTAACATGCAGTAAGAAAAAGACCCTCAAAACAGGAGGTAACTGTAAGCAGCAACAGAAAATGTATAATAAATTTGATGCCTAATGAAAATTAATATCATTAGTTCTAAAAAAAAAAAAAAAAGAATCACCATAATGGATGCAGAAGCCTAGATATGATCTTTATGGACATTTTCTTTATATTCCCATCTGATGGCATCAAATAATTGCTACATGCACATTCAGTTTTCAGTGTTATCTACTGTTTTCATTGCACACCTTTATGAATGGTGTCCAGGCTTTCATCTTTTCTACTTTTGTTACATTTGTGTATTGTTCAATGAATCTTTCTCTAAACACTACATACATACATACCTTCCTGAGTACAAGCTGGTTTGGAAAATAAAGAAGACTTGACAGGTTTTCTGAATACAGTCTTCTCAACACAATTCAAGTCTTCTAAAACCTAATAGAAAGCAGAAGCTATCACATTTATCCTATGCACAAATACTAGTTCTGAATAGTGTTTATATTGATGACAGGAGTTTTGCATACTTTGAATTGGTTTAATTATAAGTAAGAGTCGTTTACTCATTATTTCATATTTTTGGAAAAGAAATAAAAGATACCTTACTCCCTATTTTTTTTATTTTGTTCCCTAAAAAACAACAAAGAATGTATTCCAACAGTTTATATTTGCAATGAATTTTTATGTTTCCAGAAATACACAAACTCAAGAGAGTCTCCTGTTCTCCTTAGTACCTCTAGTTCAACTTTTTAATACCATGGATGACAAAGGATTTTATAAAATTAAATGCCACTTTTTCTTTTTATAATAATTTTCTGATGGTCTTTACTATTCTTCAACAATACTGCTAAGAAGCAAACATATACAGAATTTATTCAATATTTGTAACCATATAAAACAGGTTTTCTATGATACCACTGAACAATGAAAAGAGGTCAGACATGGGACATATAACAGATAAAAACTTAATATTTTTATACAAGAAATTAATTATCAAACTATTGTATCTACTAAAATATGAAGCTTTATGTAAAAAACTAATTCAACTGCTACCGTGGTCATATCTGAGCATCCCTATATCTTGCATAAGGATGTTGCAGGAAAGACAAAAACAAGCTAAAAAATTTACATGGAAAGCAA
Source organism: Mytilus coruscus (assembly GCA_017311375.1). Lineage (NCBI taxonomy): Eukaryota > Metazoa > Mollusca > Bivalvia > Mytilida > Mytilidae > Mytilus > Mytilus coruscus. Next base: position 78,856,830 of record CM029595.1, on the reverse strand, counting down.
TTAACCTTTCTATTTAGTCTGTTTGATCCTATACTCTATTTTATCTATATACTAACTGTGGATATTTTTTGTGATGAAGAAAAATAATGTAGACCCCGCCTTAGGTTGATTCAGTTAAACTTGAGTTGTAATTGGGCTATTGTGGTTTCCTTGGTCAAGATTTTAAATTCTATAGATAACATAAACCAAGTGATGAGAGAAGCTCAATGACCTTTAACCTCAGGTGTGCTAAATATATGCATTTTGAAAAAAAACTACTCACATCCATTAATTCTCTAATACAAAATGGCTGTAAATATGGGCTGTACTTTTCACAGATGGCATTGAAATGTACACCAGAAAACATCATCACATATAACAACACAGATTCTATCATCATCTTAAATACTGGTTTGTTAAGCAATCCTTCTGGCTTCTTCCATGGCTTTAAAATCAATCTTATTCTATCATATGTACTGAAAATATGTAAAAAACAATTTTTATTCAATAATTCATTTTAATTTTTACTGCAAAAGTGGAAATTTGAAATATTATTTATAAAAACATTTCTTCTTTCCAATTCGATACTACATTTGCTTTTGTACCATTAACTATAGAGTCATGAAAAAAACCTCGATGATTTGTCTAAGGACATGGGCTACCTTGCCTTAAAAACAAAGTTAACAATATACAACTTGAATGTAATGTAAAATTAAATTAAGACAAGCTGACCAAGAATAAAATTAGAAGTTATAATGATCTAAATGTTCAAGAATGGTGTTTTAACATAAAATTGAATGTAATGGTAAAACTCATCTATCATTAAAAAGTAATATAACAAAAATACTCCAAGGAAAATTCAAAACGGAAAGTCCTTTATGAAATGGCAAAAATCAAAAGCTCAAACACATCAAACGAATGGAAAACAACTCATTTTCCTGACTTGGTACAGGCATTTCCTTTTGTAGAAAATGGTGGATTAAACCGGGTTTTATAGCTAGCTAAACCTCTCACTTGTATGACAGTTGCATAGAATTCCATTATATTGACAACAATGTGTGAGCAAAACAAACAGACATATGCATAATAAGTAAAAATGTCAAAAATTGGAGTACTGTGAGCAGTAAACATTGTGTTAAAAATCTTAATCACTTCAAAAAAAAATAAAAAAATAAAATTTTCACAAAGAAAAACAAATATGGCATATAAACACTCTATGGACAAAGAACATGAACAAAAATGAAAGACAAGAATACAAAAATGAACATCGCACAATAACACAATGTATAAATGCCGAGCCACGCCAAAAGTATATTACCAAAAATGGACTAAACAGTAAAGATTAAAAATATACCAAGACAAATAAAAAGAACACTATAACACATAATCAAGATGATAAGCAAAGTCAGTACCTAGAATCTATACTTCAAGACCATCATGTATTATTTGTGAAGTTGATACGGAATATTTATCAACAAGGTCTTGGTATCTTCCAATGAACTTCTTAAGAAAAAGGACGAGTAGTTCTTTGACATAACCCTGGTTCAACAACTTTCTGCTCAGACACTGGTGATGTTTTATAAAGTCTGAGTAGCAGCTGCAGGCTCTTGAATACCCAATGAGTTGGAAAATGTATATCCCATATGCAGGTGAAGTTGGTATATTGCTGCTAAGGTGGGGGAAATTTATAATTTCAAAATTAAAATTGTAAATAATGTAAAATATGTAATGTTTATATTTCCAACAATATTCATACATTGCTTTTTATCCAGCAATATACCCCAGACACTTTAACATTCAGATTTTTTTGAAAAAGTTGTTTTAAATAAAAGTCTCCACATAGCTAAAAAGCGGACTGTGGAGGGGACTTCAAAATGAATATAAAAATTCTATACAAAAGCAAATAATATAAGTCTATTTGGCCAATGCCTATTATGTTTAAAAGTATGAAAAAGTTTCTTCACTTTGGCTATAGAGTGACAACATGTTCTTAATATGCCTATACCAAGTCAGGAACCTTGTCAATGATTGTCTGGCATTGATGGCAGGACTCTGAATCCTCCTTAAATTTTCTTACAATCTTTCTAGAACTTGCGATATCTAACAGACAATTATCTACTGTTAAAGACTGTACATTGAGGTCTGGATGTCTTTTTGTTTCTGTATTATTGGGTTGCTGTCTCACTGAAATATACTCTTCATCCCCTTTTAATCATAGTAAATAGGACGAAGTTAACATCTACTATTAAGCTTATCTTTCTCTATAGTAAGGGTTCCTTCGTTACTGCCTCCATTATATATAAATAATGGTATACCTGTATGTGATCCCATCATCTATAAATTCAGAAGAGTTATTTGTTACAGAATATTAAGTTCCGTGTTAACCTAAGACAAATAACCAGCTAACTAGTCATGTTTGAAGGTATATCTTTAAGGTACTCTCTTTTTCATAACTTTTTCCACTCTTATGAATATAGCTTGACATATTGTATAGACATCTGTCTACTATTAATGATTATAATGCTGATGTCTTTTGTTTATTTGTGTTGTTGTTCTATACTAGAAATCTCTTTATATTTACAGAATTACATACAATATCAATAAAGAGATGTGGTACAATAGCTAATGAGACAACTTAATCCACCAAAGACCAAAAGAAATGATGTAAACAACAATAGGGCACTGTATGGCCTTCATCAACGAGCAAAATCCATGATGTATAATAAGCTAGCAAAGGCCCTAACATGAATTTCCATAATCCTTTTTACAATTGAAATCCTTACTTTTTCTAAATCCAGTGAACTTCAAATATTCTCTATGGAAATGAGATGTGCCAATGCTTATACAATTGCATACCAATTAACATTGGCCTACCACTAATGGTTCCCCTTGAACTGACCTAATCACAAACTAATACATGTAAACTAAGCAAAAGTTTCAAAGTCAAAAGACCATGACTGCGTGGGCGGGACCAAATAATCTCCTTGGAAATGAGATAAGCCAATGCTTATACAACTGCATACCAAATATCATTGACCTACCACTAGTGGTTCCCCATGAACTGACCTTCAATCACAAACTAATACATGTAAACTAAGCAAAAGTTTTAAAGTCAATAGACCATGACTGAGGGGGCAGGGCCAAATAATCTCCATGGAAATGAGATGTGCCAGTGCTAATACAACTGCATACCAAATATCATTGACCAACCACTAGTGGTTCACCTTAACATAGACCTAATCCCAAACTAATACATTGTTGCCACCGCTGGAAACAGCATACCTATATCTCACATTTTGACTCCGTCAAGCGAGACAAAACTGGTACTACTACACTTTACTCTTTCATAGTTAGAACCAGTCTTGTTCTAAGATTTTACCTGACAGGTTTAGGATATGATGATTCTTGTGTGCTTGTCTGAGATCTTCGTGGCCTTTGTGAAGAAGTACCTTCTTTTGGTGAAGTCAGGTCATTACTATGTCTCTGACTAGAAGAATAATCTTCATTAGATGAATGTTGACTAAATTTGTCTCCCTTTGCATGACCTGTCCCCAATGATTCTCCATCAGTCATGATAAAGCTAACATCTCCACTAGGACCTGCATCAAGTGGGTCAGATGGTTGTTCATTGTCTATGAGGCTCTCTGAAGAATCCTATTTAAAGAAAAATATACTGACGCTTGAACGAAAGAAAAACACATTTCTAAAACTAATGCCAATTTCATTACCATTTGCTATTGTAATGTCAATTCATTTTTTTCTAATTTTTTTTATTAAGGTAGATGATCATTTTTTGAAACATTAATAACATTCTCCCTTCCAGAATTCTGGTATTTTATGTTAAAAAGGTTACTAACAACAACATGCCTTAAACAACAGTTCAAACATCAAATGTTACTTTATCAGAACATTCCAAATAGTGAACAAAATATGTATTGGATATTTTTTTCTTTCTTCTCCCCTAGCTTATAAACAATCTCCTGCCAAAATATCAATCTACAATTTTAAGTGATTTTCAAATAAAATTATTAAAGATTGAAAAAAACCTGCAAAATGCTTGATATTGAATGGATTGTAACAAGTTCATCCTTTTTTAAGATACTTTTAATTTGGAGTTTATCATGATTATTTGTTTGAGCAAAATAAATTTACTAATTATACTTTTAGAGTAATCTCCCTTAAGCCATGTCTTTAGTAAATTCTACTCTGTAGTAAAGTGCATGTTGACAGCACTTTGAAAATGAAAAAAAAAATACTAAGAGTTTAAAGATGCACTATACTGATCATTGATTCTGTGTGTGTCAATCTCTGGAATAAATACCTCTGTTTAATTTTACTTCTGTTTAAACCTGACACACAGTGACATTTTCTATCTAAAAGTCTTGACAGCTTTGAAACACTGAACATTTTCAATTTCCTAAGATTTTTTAAATGATTTTCTAATGACATCTATTACAGTTCTATCATTTGATGATTGAAATCGGTCAACAACAGTTTTGAACTTTAAGAAATTGTATTGACAATTCCCAAATCACAAAAAATGTTACATAACATGCTATAAAACTCATTCATTCTGTAGTTGTAGAAAATTTGATTAGATTTACAAGAAAAAACTGAGAAGAAAACATGGAATATCAGGCCAAATAAGATTTAGAAAACACTTATGACAGAAGATAAGAATAGAGATTTAATGTCTTTTCTATGTTTAAATTATATATGTCATGTTTTCGTGCAGAATCAAACATGTAGTGAAAAGATCATTAACCCTATTTAAGGAGAGCAATACATACATACTGCATTTTAAAGTACATCAGTTTGTCACATATCATTACACAAAATCACTAAAACATGCATGTCCAAGCAGTCATGCACTCAAATTATTTTCATGTCTCTATATATAGCTAGCAATAATGGCTCAATATTGTAAGAAGAAATTAAACAGAAATTTATCAAAGCTTGATTAGAATGTTAACACAGAAAACATGTGACATTATAATTATGAAGGGAACTAATGAAAGAACCAGTAGTGAACAAGTCACATACCCAATGTCCCACATAACTAATATGGGTATTTACAAGTCACGCTCCTGAGAAAAATAGTTCATTATTTCTGATTTTCTGACTATTGAATTCATCTGAGGCTCTAACAATGAATGGAAACCTTCATACAAATTTGAATAGGATTAGATAAGAAATGATTCAAAGGCTCTATCTATCCTAGTGACAAGAATTAATATAGGATATTCTTACAAGTCTCCCTCCCAAAAAAAATAGTTTACCATTTCAGATTTTTCCTGATCAAATTTTATACCCTCCGGAACTTCCTTTAAAAGGTAATCCAGGATAAATTGTTAATTTGGAAAATTGCTCCATAGGGAATTACCTGGGACTATTATACTAACAGTTAGTATAATAGTCCCAGGAATTACCAACCCTAAGGTCAATTTTATCCTATTTTCATTTCATAAAATGCTCCGCTGGGCGCAGCTTGATACGACCGCAGAGGTTGAACCCTGAACAGTTGGGGCAAGTATGGACACAACATTCAAGCTTGATACAGCACTGAATTTGGATTGTGATTAAATATTTGACACAGCATAGGTTTCTGACACACAATGAATGTGGTCTAAGAACTTAAAAAATTTTAATTTACCTATTCAAACCATATCATTATTATTTGCTTTTATATATAAATCAGAAATAACCAATATAAAATGGAAAATTTTAAAGAAAAAAAATGAAAAAAAAATCCCCCCTCAAATTTTTTGAACCCCCTTATGATTCATCACCCCCAAACTCAATCCCAGCCTTCCCTTTGTGGAATGGTATCTTGCAGTACAATTTCAGAGAGATCCGTACACTTGAACACAAGTTATTGTCTGAAACTAGAAAATGCTTGTTTTTGGCCCCAAATTCCTAAACGTTTAGGACAATTACCCCAAACTCAAACCCAGCTTTCCTTTGTAATATGGAACCTAGTAGTACAATTTCATAAAGATCCATACACTTACACACAAGTCATTGTCCTGAAACAAGAAAAATGCTTGTTTTTGCCCTTTTGCCCCTAATTCCTAAAATTTTGAGGCAATTACCTCCAAAATCAATCCCAGCCTTCCTTTGTGGTATGGTACCTTGCAGTACAATTTCAGAGAGATCCATACACTTGAACACAAGTTATTGTCTGGAAACTAGAAAATGCTTATTTTGGCCCCTTATTCCTAAACATTTTGGGCAATTACCCCAAACTCAATTCCAGCTTTCCTTTGTGATATGGAACCTTGTAGTACAATTTCAGAAAGATCCATACACTTACACACAAGTTATTGTTATGAAACTAGAAAATGCTTGTTTTTACGCTTTTTGGCCCCTAATTCCTTAAATTTGGAGGCAATTACCCCAAAATCAATCCCAGCCTTCCTTTGTGGTATGGTACCTTGCAGTACAATTTCAGAGGGATCCATACACTTGAACACAAGTTATTGTCTGGAAACTAGAAAAATGCTTATTTTTGGCCCCATTTTGGCCCCTTATTCCTAAATGTTTTGGGCAATTACCCCCAAACTCAATTCCAGCTTTCCCTTTGTAATATGGAACCTTGTAGTACAATTTCAGATAGCTCCATACACTTACACACAAGTTATTGTCATGAAACTAGAAAAATGCTTGTTTTTTGCCCCTTTTTTGGCCCCTTATTCCTTAAATTTGGAGGCAATTACCCCCAAAATCAATCCAAGCATTCCCATTGTGATATGGAACCTTGTGGTACAATGTCAGAGAGATCCATACACTAACACACAAGTTATGTCTGGAAGTTACAAAAATGCTTATTTTTGGCCCCTTTTGGTCCCTAATTCCTTAACTGTTGGTACCATAACCCCAAAATCAATCCCAACCTTCCTTTTGTGGTATTGAACCTTATGGTAAAATTTCATAGAGATCCATTCCCTTAAACTAAAGTTAGAGTGCGAAAACCAATGTGTCTTCGGACGACGACGATGAAGCCAATGTCATACCAATATACGACCGCAAATTTTTTTTGCAGTCGTATAAAAATTCATCCTTGTATCTGTTAATATTAAAGACTTAAGAATGTCAAGTGTATAGAGGAGATCAATTTCCATGCAGGAATGTCAAGGCTTCAAACTGACCATGAACTTAACTGTTTAATAGATCCTTTATTTTTATTGTTTATTGTTTTCAATAATCAAATGAATTACAGGTACTTGAAAGTACTGTATCACCCTTAAACAATATATGTGTCTTCTTTTACCCGTGCTTAAAACAATGTTACAAAACTGATATGAAATAAATTAATGGACAAAATCATATGCTAAAAATTTGTATCAACAATTTGTAGCACAGGTAATTAATTTCAGTCAAGCATAAAATGTAGGTCAAGAGGACGAAATTATTTGTTACAAATGTACAACTGATAAATGAACATCGCTATGCAGGACTTCATATTCAAGGAACAGGTTTAATGCAAAATTTTAAACAAATGCAAGGGTACTTAAACAAAGAATCTACTACATGTATATGGATGAAGTTTATGCAAAACACCACAGTTAATATTTTCTTCTTAAACTTAAACAGATAGTAGCTACAATTTTGATTAAAATAATTTTTTTCAAGGTATATGCCTGGTTTAAAAAAAAAGAGTTAATTACGTATAAATTAAACCATCACTGTTTACTTTCCATTTAGCATTTAGTAGCTTTTTATCCTTTTACTCCTGAAATTATTTTTTGTCTACCAGACAAAAATTTGATGTTAAAGACAACTATTCATACAACCTATGTTGACCTCAACTCAGCAGTCCTCACTGCGCAATCCCTGTTTGTCCCTCAAAGGGAAAATATCAAACAGAGGAATGTTATCATGGGGAATGAAACCTGTATTGACAGTTTCTGTGAGAAAAGAGGTGCAGGCAAGTTTTTTTAACTTGAAACAAATAACAGTGAATAGATCAGTCATAAGAATCACTTAAAAAACCTGTCATGCAGGCAAAGTCACACAGAAGTAGACAACTATATGACGGTTCGCGAAGAACCTTTTTCGAATACTCTTCAGTCTTTTGTTATTTTTACATAATTTAATAAATGGCGTAAAATATGTACATTTAATTTAAAGAAATAATCAAATACATGTGAAAAAAAAAAAGCACACGTTCATATCTATATATATCTGGGTCATTTCACTCGTTGTGTGGGGAAAATTCAGGAAATAAACCTGATGCATAATTAACACTTATGTAGTATATGTAAACATTCATGCAATCTTATTATAAATTTTAGTACATATCTTTGATCTTGGCAGCTTCAAAACTTAATTATAATTTTGTCGAAATCGCAGCTACTCATTATCCCATTAATTATAATTTAATTGCAATGTGCAAAAGGGATAAGTATTGGTTCAGTTTCTTTAAACGATAGGAATAGCTTTGAAAAGTCAATGACTACATGCTTAAGGCCCTTAAGTACTAAAATGTCAGTCATAGTGACACTGACCCATCTTTGCTATATTTAGGCTAAGTAAGATGAGTGAATTCAACTTTATCGCTTATTATTAGTCAGTGACTGGAAACTGTAAGTTGTAACGCTAGATTATTTCAAGTTTTCACATTGAAAATTTAATTATGTCCTGCCAAATGTACCAATTGAGGTCTATAATCTTCAAAAGATCATTCACATTAATTGAAAATTGATGTTATTTAGAAATTGTTCAGATGTGAGCTGTCAGGTATCTTTTATATAGCAAATAAAAACAACTAGTTCAATTGATACTCTAAATATTAATATCTTGTATCATAAAGTCAAGAACTAACATGATCTTATTTAGTTTACAAAATTATAAATAAAAATAAAATGAGTTATATGATGAAAATTTCAGAAACCATGAAAACTACTAGATGGCGAAATACCATAAATTTGGAACCAAATTAGAAGTTCAGTTGCAAATAAGAATATACCAGATAAATCAAAGATCAATTTTATTTATATAGATGTTGACAGTCATGTTTGGGTAAAGATTGCTTGAAATACAATTAAAATAACATATTTCAATGCTGAAATGTTCAAAACTAAATTGACACTTTTATTTGTTGTAATACTTTCAAAACCGGCCGCCCGTCGGACCACGAAAACGGCCGATTTGCGGGGTGGCTGGTTTGTTGAAAATTGAAATCACCAAGAGTTACTTCCTTTAATATGGGTGAGTGAGAATATGTGAAAATGTATTTTACATTAATCAAAATATATGTTTTCCTTTGTGAATTTTAGTTTTGTATATAAAATGTATTGTAAAATACAGTTACAACTTCGATTTCATCTTATCTAATTTTTTATTTTGCAGGAATAATAAATAAAATTATTTCAATGCTGAAATGTTCAAAACTAAATTGACACTTTTATTTGTTGTAATATGTTTGGCTTACCTACCTTGAAGAAGTTTTTTCTAATTAAATTAAATTTTAATTTTGAAACTATATGTTACTATATTGTTGTCAATATTAAAGTTTAAAATTTATTTAGACATTTTTAAATTAAGTAAATCTCTTTAATTCATATAAATTATTTAATTTCGTTAAACTTTCTTTACTGAATAAGAAGACTAACTGCTGACACAGAAATATGTATCATATGTATGTTATTTTGGACAGCATAATGCAATTAATAAGATTTAAATGGCAACACTGTATGACTATCTAAAGATGGACATCCTGAAGACAGTACAATAAATGAAACTAAGTCTAATGTATTCCCTTGAACACACGGTTTAAATACTTTTTGTGCAATAAATAACATAATAACATTTCTTTTAAACTGACCTAATCACAAACTTAAATAATTCTTAACACAGCTGCTGACTTGTTAAAGTTTGTGTAGCATGAAAAACAAAATACAGAAAGCAATATGAAATGTTTTATGATCACTTTACCTCATGAAACAAAATGTACAAATAAGTGTCAGGTATATATAAGTGTGAACAAATGTACAAGTAAGTGTTTGTCCGGTAAGTACATTCACGGTACCAATTTTATTGCACCAAGGAATCAGAGCTTTGCATGAGGGAGATATATTCCTGGATTTAAAATAATTTCTAAAATTTTGTAACAGCAAATTTCAATAACAAAAAATCGGTATTTTCATGCCAGTATCGAAGACTGGGCTGGTGATACCCTTGGGGACTAACAGTCCACCAGCAGAGGCATCGACCCAGTGGTAGTAATAACATTAACAGTACCCATTGTTTTGCACCAGATGTGCATTTCGACAATAAATGTCTCTTCAGTGATGCTCAATATTAGTGCATACAAATGTCAGTGAGTCCAGTGATATTAATCTAATATTGAACTATGTGTATCCATCTGTCAAGTTCTGAATCACCTTATGTCTAGACAAGTTTAACATAAATTTAACTGAGCCGACCAAAGATGTGCCATCAACACCAAAATCTTAGTAGTAGAAAACATTAAGATAAAGCTTAAGAAGACAGACAAGGTTCCTGGTTATGAACAGACACATTAAAATGTGGAAGGTTTAAAAGTAACTGATGATATTTACTATGCATTATGCATCAACAACATCATTAGTCTATGATTTGTAGTTTGTTTTAATGGACTTTATTATATAACTTAACCAATATTATACTTTAAAAGAGAATAGTAAAAACGTTTCAAAAATGCTAAAATTGATCAAAATTCAATTTTAAAACATCATTTAAGGGAACTGATTTCCTATGAAAAGTCAACTGATAGTTTCAGTGACATTTTCCTACATCCTGTTCTACTGATCATATTTGCTGTTTACAGTTTCTGTCTGTCTATTACAGTTTTCAAGATTAATTTATAAGCACTAATCCGTATATATAAAAGGTGGGAAATGTCAATTCAGGGCAATAATCCCTAGAATGAATAGTTATTAAGAGTGCAACCTGAATACATAAAATATAATGTACATTTAGCATGATGATTCGGGTGTATTGCGTTTCCGCTAATTTTTCAAAGTTCCAATACTACGTTTCCGGAAACTAAAGTATACCTTTCCAGAATTTGTATTTATTACTTTTCCGGAAACTTACTTGCCAAACAATAAGAATTGAAGAATGCTTTGTAGAATTAATAGCAGATGCTTCATCTGACGTTAAATGCATGAAGTTTGCAGATTACATATTGGAATTTTATATAGATGGCAATTCGAGATTTCCACCAACCATTTGGGCATCACCTCCTGACCCCGAGGAAAAGAGAACAACGAATGGTGCCGAGTCTTTTCATGCCCACTTGAACGAGCAGTTTTACACTAGCCATCCTAACATTTTTGTCTTTGTCGATGTGCTATTAAAACTGCAAACAACATCATATATAAAGATGAGAACTTTATCTATTAAAGCACCCGTTCGAAAATATGAAAAGGAGAAGATGGACTTCCTTGTTGAACAAAAAACAAAACTTGTAAACGGCGAATGTACTACTGCGGACTTTGTACTACGTGTTGGCTACAAATATTCTGCCAGAACTGATTTATAAACTCATGTCAAGATATATCTGATTAGTGCTGACTTTTAAACATATGTTTTAATTCATTTTAATGATGAATTTTACTTGCATGTTGTGATGACCTATATTAACTTAATAAATATTTAATACATTTTTATTATGACTTTGCTTTCGTTCAACAGGTATTCCTTAATTATTTTCTCGGAAAAGTAATAATTTATTTTTTCGGGAATTATTACTATTTTCCGGAAAAGTAAGGTATTTATTTCCACAAATGTAGACTTTTTTTCCCGGAAAAGTAATACCAATTTCTGGAAACGTAAAACGCCGAGTGTTTCAGCCAGCCAGATGCATTATCTTATTTTGACTTTACATATAACAGATATAGGAAAACAAGATTATAACATTAAGATAGAGCCATATATTAAGGGTTTTAACTTTTGATATATTGCAATAGGCAGTTTAGAAATTAATAGGATGTCCAGTATTGTATTTGACCATTCTAAAATAAACATTGCAATGAGTTTGGTTTAGTATGTCAACTGATGTTTTCAGTCATGCTGGTATTATGGATCTTTTATTGGGTATCATTTTTGCTGTTCACTGCTTCTGCCTATTATAGTAATAAAAGTTTGGATTTTGATGGAAATTCAGACCTTAAGACCTGAAATGTACACACCAAGCTTCCAATTCTTTAACAGGAGTGCCTACTCCTGAAAAGATGAATAACAAACAGTAATTCCAGACTTGGTCTGAACATTTCAAAGAAAGTTTGTACTAAACCAAGCTCTGTTAACCATTGTCCTTGTACCAACAGATTAAAGGTGCTATTAAGTATGTCAAAATACAAACCCTTACTGCTTGTGTATCACCTCCTCTTCCCCTGCTATTTTTGTAAGAATGAACTGCCCAAGGTCTTACATTCCTCAAAGTCACATATCTTGTACAAGTTACACCAACTTTCACAACCTGTAATTATAAAAGTATATCAAAAGCATTAAGAATTAATATTGCATGTCATTAAAAAATTTCATTTATACACCAATATATCTCTAAAATGTAAATTCATTCGGTAAAACAGTACACATGCATGACTGTATCATGATTGCAAGTCTGACATACAATTTGTCCTGTGCACTGTTTGTAATTCTATTTGTATGCAAAACATCTGACACATAAAGCACCTGTAGAATATTACCTTCTTTATCAAAAATAGCATTGGTTGCAACAAAGCTATACATTGTATTACTAAATACAAATCATGATCTTTCCTTTTTACCAGAATATGATCTAGTTGTGATCAAATGAGAAACAGGTCGGATATAACAGTAAAAGATATGGTATGCTTGCTTGAATCTTGTCTGTAACAGTATACTGAAAACAAACTTATTTTCAGGAGCCATTTATTTATGCCACTTTTGTGAGCAGACATGAATATAAATGTTATACAGCCTTTGAATGATGAAAACCTCCCAATAAAACAAAGTTGGGTGTAATGGTGTATGATCTAATGGGGGAATGGTGTATAGTGCATGGGGTATAGTGTATGGTGCAGTAGGAATGTTGTAAGCCTTTTAAATTTTAGTTTCAATTCAATCAACACATTACTTTGTGGGTAATTTTGAAATGTGCAAATCTTGTATGATTCAAATGGGAAATGGTCAAGGGGAATGGTGTATGGTAAATGGTTAAATGGTGTCATGGTGTATATGGTGCATGGTGTAATTGTGTATGGTTAATTATATATAAAGAGGGGGGAAGTTTACACCATTCAAGCACTGTAAGTATGTAAAACTTGGATACTCTCTTACATGAACACACATCAACAAACATGACTAGAAAGCACAAAATCCTATGGTTTGAAGTTTTCTACATACAGCTAAATGAGAAACAAGGTAATAATGAAATTAATGATGTTTACAGTAACATTTCTATCATGTAAAAGGACAAGTTTTGTCTGTTTAAAATCTATTCGGATTCAAAATTAATATTTGTCCTGAAAGAGTAAAATGTACTGAAAATGTTATTCAATTTTGACCTTTAAAAAAACCCCAAACAAATTAAATGTATCTATACAAACTTAAAAAGATGCATTGCTGGCATTGGTAAAAGAAATTGCAAATGTCCATATTTATATTTATAAGCATCCTTATACAAGCAAACATAATGAGGGATTTGGAATAGAAGACATCTTCAAGTCAAGAGTCTAAACTTGCAATAAGCCATGGCTAGCAAATATGGCCTTGTGGTGATAAGCTATACTGTTCTGGCAATGACAACAATGGACAAGAACAATACAATGTAGGTATAATTAGGAGTGATCTCTATGTTCACAAGCAGTCTTAAAGCAGTCTGCATAAAACTCCATACAAATATAGATTTATTTCGTCTTCAAGCCATTGTTCTACTACTAAACTATCTATTCTACTTACTAGTACACTTGTTACAATTCTACTTACTAGTACACTTGGTACAATCAAAAACCTGGTAATAAATTGTTCAAATAAGGCCTTTGAAAATAGTGGAATTAATTACTTTTGGAGTGTCAAAAATTCGTTGGAAGTACTTGATAAATTGCATGCTTATATTGGTGATTTCGAATCTGTTCAAAGTTTTGATTTTTCTACCCTATATACCACGTTGCCTCATAATCTTATTAAGAAAAAATTCACACACCTGATTAAATGGGCATTTAAAAAGTCGGAATGCGAATATATATGTTCAAACTCTTTTAGGTCATTTTTTAGTAACAACAAACAAAAGAACTATGTCAATTGGACCTGCTTTGATACTATAACTGCCCTTGAATTTTTACTAGATAACATTTTTGTTTGCTATGGAGATTCCGTATATCGTCAGGTTATCGGAATTCCCATGGGGACTAATTGTGCACCACTTATTGCGGACCTGTTACTGTATTGTTATGAGTTACAATTTATGACTAAAATCAGCAAAGACCCATCGAAACAACATCTGATTCAAAAATTTAATAACACTTTTAGATATTTAGATGATATATTGGCTCTCAATAATGACGACTTCAGTATGTACACTAAAGAGATTTGGTCCTGCCGAACTGACTTTAAATAAAGCTAATACTAACAATGAACACTGCCCTTTCCTGGATCTTGATATCTTTATCTTTAACGGGAAGCTTAATACCAAAATTTATGATAAAAGAGATGATTTTCATTTCCTATTGTTAATTATCCATTTTAGATGGTGACGTTCCCTTGTCGCCATCTTATGGTGTTTATTATCTCAACTTGTTCGATTCGCTCGTGTATGTAACAACATATTTGATTTCAACGAAAGAAATCTCTGTTTTACTGAAAATTATTACACCAGGGTTTTCGATATCACAAACTAGTCAAAACATTTACTAAATTTTATCATCGGTACAAGGACATCATTCGTAAATATAAATCAACATGCAGACATCTTATACGTTCAGGTATTTCACATCCAATATTTTATGGTAATATTCTTTACAAAACACAAAATGTCGGCATTCACCTCAAAAGCTAACCAAACCTTTAAACAGACTTATTCAGAAAGGATATAGTTACGATACTGTTGTCAAGTCATTAAGGATTGCATATTTTGGTATTAATATTGATTCACTCATAGGGTCTTTGCATCGAAAATAAACACATTTATTCTAAAACCAGTTGTTGGCATGATACGGGTTATGTTCTTCTCATATATTTTATGATGGTATGATACTAAACCCCTAACGGGAGGGATTGTACTTGATTTTCATATGATGAAGACATAATCTTTCAATCAGTTTAATTGAGGTCTGGAGCTGGCATGTCAGTAACTGCTAGTAGTCCTTTGTTCATTTATGTATCATTGTCATTTTGCTTATAAAAAAGAAGATGTGGTATGATTGCCAATGAGACAACTGTCCACAAGAGACCAAAATGACATAGAAATTAACAACTATAGGTCACCGTACGGCCTTCAACAATGAGCAAAGCCCATACCGCATAGTCAGCTATAAAAGGCCCCGAAATGACAATGTAAAACAATTCAAACGAGAAAACTAACGGCCTTATTTATGTACAAAAAATGAACGAAAAACAAATATGTAACACATAAACAAACGACAACCACTGAACTACAGGCTCCTGACTTGGGACAGGCACATACATACATAATGTGGCGGGGTTAAACATGTTAGCAGGATCCCTTAGTTTCTTTTGTTACCTATTCTGACATCGGACTCGGACTTCATTTAAATTGAGTTTTACTGTGCGTATTGCTATGTGTTTCTTTATTCTACATTGTCTAGAGGTATAGGGGGAGGGTTGAGATCTCACAAAACATATTTAACCGCGCCACATTTTAGCGCCTGTCCCAAGTCAGGAGCCTCTGGCCTTTGTTAGTCTAGTATGTTTTTTAATTTTAGTTCATTTATATGTTTTGGAGTTTAGTGTGACGTCCATTTCACTGAACTAGCACACAATTTTAGTGAGGGGCCAGCTGAAGACCACCTCCGGGTGTGGGATTTTCTCGCTGCATTGAAGACCCATTGGTGGCCTTCGGCTGTTGTCTGCTCTTTGGTCGGGATGTTGTCTCTTTGACATATTCCCCATTTCCATTCTCAATTTTATTATTTCACTACAGCTACAGAACACTGGCCTATTAACATGTTTCAATCCAAACAATTATTTGTATACCGATTATGAAGCTCCACATCATTAATTTCCACTAAAACTTAGTAAAAGTAATAAAGATTATCTACAAGATCTATGATTGGTATTTTCATTCTAGTGACAGGTGCATCTTAGGAGACCTTTTTAATTAATTTATTGTTACCAAAGTTGTCAATTATCATGAAATCCAATGACTCAGATAATTTTGTTTATGATAGATTTTTTTTTATTAGCTAGAAAATAGTTG
Organism: Mytilus coruscus; assembly: GCA_017311375.1. Lineage (NCBI taxonomy): Eukaryota > Metazoa > Mollusca > Bivalvia > Mytilida > Mytilidae > Mytilus > Mytilus coruscus. The sequence goes on along the minus strand of CM029595.1, from coordinate 78,840,446 downwards.
ATGATGCATATCAAAACATATTTATAGCATGAGAGTACAAAAAAATACAACATTGAGCCTGTAATTCAGTGGTTGAAGTTCATTGCTGTTTATCATATTTGTTTTTAGTTTATTGTTTTGTACATAAATAAAAAGGCTATTTGTTTTCTCGATTGCTTTGTTTTACATTTGCCATCTCAGGGCCTTTTATATCATGCTATGCAGTATGGGATTTGTTCATTGTTGTAGGTCGTAGACCTCATAATAGTTGCTTACTTCTTCACATAGTCTCTTGTGGAGGGTTGTCTCATCTTCTTATGTTTATGCTTTTCATTAAAATCAATTTATTAGTTCAATGACTATGGCTCTGAACTTTAGTTTTCAGCAACAGCAAAGAATCTTTTTTTCGTACTTTGTGTCTTTTACTTTTTGTAAATAATGTCTTTTGGTTGCTAAAAACCACTATGTTGAGTTTAACCATTTCCAACTGATTTTTACAGTTTGTTCTTATGTTGTGCTGTCCAAGGTTAGGGGAGGGTTTTGTATATATACAGGTATACATCTAAATATGTGACAACTTTCGGTTAGTTATTCTCCACCGGTAACCTATGTTTATACAGAGCTAATACCGTAATTCATAATTTGTCTGAAATTTAAATCAACAATGTAAGATCTGCAAATTTGTTTTAGCAAATATTTGTTCTTCCTTATTGGGATTTTAACCCAGTGTTTCTGACTGCTAGACCAACACATATGACAGTACTGGTTCTGCTTCAACACATCCAACACTGTATTTATTAGTGTCTAAAACTCGATGTTTTATTCTAGATTGAACCCACAGTGTATGTAATCTAGATTGAATCCAGTGTAAATATCTGAATCCTTCTGATGTAGAATGATAAATAGACAGACGACGAATTCATGATTTTTGAATAAAATAAGAAATAATATATAATTTGTACTGTTTTATAAATTCATGATATGGGTATGAGATGCGAACGGATTTTCATCGTGCCTACAGCCATCCATGTACAAAATTGATACACAAATAGATAAATATTAAGAATAGTTCACGAACGGAGTGTGCGAGAGATTTAAAAGTAGCAGTTAAGTCTCATTTGCAGAAAAATGTACCTTTTAACATGATTATCAATGTTGTATAACTTAAAACAGGTTTTGTTATTCAGTGTTGATATTGAATCAAATTCCACTATGCTGTTTTCATTATGCAATTCATGTTTACTGTCGAATAATGATACTGAACTTTCATTTTCACTGTAGGGCGATTCATTTCTATCGTACATGCGATGCATTTTCACAGAAGGAAATTAATTAATTTTCATTATATAAGTCTTAATTCAGCCGAATCTCTAACAAAATTTATGAAGTCAGAAGGATTGATAATATATACATACACTCATACCACATATTCTTATATCTATTAGTGAGTGAAAATCTGAGGTAATATATCAATCAATAAATTCCTTAATAAACTGTTAACACAGGCATATGTCTCGCCTATTTGTTATTTTGATAATGCAAATGTTGAAATTAAAATAGCAATACTTTAACATGTAAGTTATGCAAATATTCAAAGTCAGTGAACCATGACTGAAGGTACAGGGCTAAACAATCTCCATGGAATGAGATGTGCCAATGCTAATACAACTGCAAACCAAATACCATTGACTTTTCATAAGTCGTTCCTTTAAACAAACCTAAACACAAACATTAACTTGTAAACTATGTAAAAGTTTCAAAGTCAATGAACCATAATTAGGGGTGGGGTTATATAATCTCCATGGAAATGAAACTTGCAAATGCATTGTATACCAAATATCATTGACTTAACATTACTGGTTCATCTTATACTGACCTAATCACAAACTTATACATGTAAACTAAGCAAAGTTTCAAAGTCAATAGACCATGAATGAGGGCAGGGCCAAATCATCTCCATGGAAATGAGATATGCCAATGCTAATACAACTGCATACCAAATATCATTTACCTACCACTAGTGGTTCCCATTAACTGACCTAATCACAAACTAATACATGTAAACTAAGCAAAGTTTCAAAGTCAATAGACCTTGACTGAGGGTGCAGGGTCAAATAATCTCCATGATAATGAGATATGCTGATGCTAATACAACTGCATACCAAATATCATTGACCTACCACTAGTGGTTCACCATGAACTAGACCTAATCACAAACTAATACATGTAAACTATGCCGCCGTGACGCCGAAACAGCATACCTATGTCTCGCTTGACTGTCAAGGCAAGACAAAATGACATTTATTGCTAATATAGTCAATTCTATTTTCTAATAATTTGTCCAGATCCAGATCTATATGTAGGATAAAATTTATCCTTGACAATGACACACCATCAGTTAGGCCAAACCACCACCGAAAAAGCAAACCGTCTAAATCTTCATTGCATACTAATAAATTAACGTTATTAGAGCTATTTTCCTAATGCATGTCGTTTAAAGGTGTGGTTGGCATGCTTGCTTTGTTTGTGTAAATTTTTGTAAGCATTGTAATTAAGATTGAGCAAACATTTATACAAAAAAGCAAGCCAACCAAACCTTTAAACTAAAAGCATTGGAAAATAGCTCTAATGTATGCATTTTAGATAACAAAGAGCATTCACAAAACGATCTTCATTTCACCATTGAATGAGTGGAAATGTTTTCATCTTGCACAAACAATTGTCGCTTGGATGACTGGATGATTGATATCTATCATGACATTGTGTATACTTCTAATAGAGTAAAGAGAGTTCAAGCAACAGTCGAGTCACCTTAATTTATGTTTTAATTTCTTTTAAGTCCATGTTACAAATAAGCAAATACCCAATTGTAAGAATACAAGGAAATATTTCAAACAGTTTACTGTTAAAAGTTTAAATGGTTCTAATGTTTTACTTTTACAAATTGTGACTTGGTTGGGGAGTTGTCTCATTGCCACTTATACCACGGGGTATAACTGCTGTACAGTTGATTCCGGACGTTAATCGCTACTCTTTGCGATGTAGGTAGATAGACCGTTCTTATATTTTCACCAAAGACTAATTGATGTAATGTTCAGATAAGTATTCAATGTTTACTAAAACAAAGTTTACTGCTCCTGGCAGCATTGTATATTATTTATATTACATGAACACCATGTGACTATTTTAAATAGACAGGTCTGTGAATTACTTGTAAACATCGCGAAACAAACACTCTGTGTAACTCAAACTTGATTAAACTACAAATAGAGCATAGTTGGTTGGCTCTTACACTAATGCGACCGTGTATTTTGTGATTTGTTGTTGTTAAAAATACATAATGCGAATGAGAAACCCGTTGTTTTAATTACTTTTGAAGACATTTACTTGAAAAACTGACCTCAGAATTTCGGCACTGTACAATTCATTCTCTTTGTAGTATGTTTATTTTCTTTAGTACCATTCGTTGTACATTCTTGTACTGTTCGTTGTGTAAAAGCCTATCAATATGGTAGAAATATGTATGACACGGCGTGACAAATTTTCAAAGCTTTTTTAAGCAAATTCTAAAACTTTTAAAGGAAAATTTGCCGTAAAAATACGTTATATTCATGAATATTCTGCTCCAGTAAATTTTTGGATCCATGACAAGCTAATAGCAAACTCACCAACAATATTTGAATATGCATGATATGAACGTGGTTATACCTGTGTATATTCAAGTAGGCATCTACGACCTAAGCTTGCATTTCAAATTGTAAATATCATCAATATTAAAGTCAGTTAAACACTATTTTCAGTTGTTGCATGTCGAATTAACATATAAAACAACAATGAAAATTCATCACACCTTCAAAAAATTCTACATCAGAAATGATTGCACTTACAGTGATAATTCATCGCATCTATAGTTAAAATGAATAGCATACAAAAATTCATACTACGGATTCTGATGCTTTAATTACACTTTTTTGGACTTTACTAATCCTGTTATTATACATTAAAAAGTTATATTCTAATGAAATTGTCTTAAAACATAAAATTCAAATCAATTATTTTGTATTTTCAAAAGGTAAACAAACGCAGTTTTTCCCATCATCCTTTATTCTACAATAGACATACTCGCATACAACAGTGAAAATGAACTAACTGGATTCTCACTTTATATACACTGAACCCACAGTAGTTTTGAGTTATTTGTTATGAAGACCATTTTATTTCACATTTTTGGTATATTATACATAATTTTTTTAGCCTTTGTTTGGATTTAAAGAATATATTTATAACTGTAGGCATAATTGAACCATTTACTTTTTCTAATTTATTGAAACAAATATAATATTGTATTAAATATTCATTTATTGCAGATATTACACCTTGATAAGAAAGGAAATTAGTTTTGATATTAAATATGCCTTTGAATTTATCAAAAGTCATGATTTTCCCAGATTCATCAAACATGTCATTAATCAGCAAACACTATTTTTTCATCAAACTGCTTCATGCAACTGATTGATTCTCAATTGTTATTTCATTATTCTTTTATATATTACATGCATTAATTTGAGCTTTGAAGTCTTGCATATTAATATTTTGTTTCCACTAATGATCATTTCGTACAAATACCTTTTTCAAAAATGGATTTTTTAACTTTTTATAGGAACCTAGAAATTGTATTTCAAGATAAAAAAGAGTTTAACAAGTTTAAAGTTATTTCTGTTTATCCTTCTAATCCATGTTTATAGTTTTAATGTAGTTTTCAATGTTAATCATTTTCAGACCTCCTGCACATGATTCATTTTAAAACCTGTAAAGCAATCATTTTCAGACCTACTGTACTGTAATCATTTTTAGACCTCCTGTACACTAATCATTTTTAGACCTCCCGTACCCGTACTGTACGTTGCACTTCTGTGAATATAGACAATGCAATTTCCCATAGGAACTCCTTTTACGCTGAAACATTTTAACATTGAAATTTGTAAAACATTACATCCTAGGAATGGAAAGTTCACATGCGCTACTATTTTTTGCAAAGTCAAAACATTGGGAACTAGTAGGTGAACAAGACAAAATGTCAATGAATATTAAGTATCTCTACAAAAGAGGTGTAGTTTGTGAAACAGCTGGTTTTTTTTTATAAAGTGCAACATGTATTAATTTTTCAGTCCTGTACTGTAATCATTTTCAGACCTACTGTACTGAATCATTTCACACCTCCTGTACTGAATCATTTCAGACCTTTCATTTTAACAGTAAATCATTTTCCAGATGTCCTGTAGAGTATTCATTCATTTAAAAAATCATTTTAGACCACCTCTACAGTAATCATTTTCAAACCTCCTGTACAGTCATCATCTTTCAAATCTCCTGTACAGTAATCAGTTTCAAACCTCCTTTATAGTTATTATTTTCAGATCTCTGGTACAGTAATCATTTTCAGACCTCCTGTACAGTCATCATTTTCAGACCTGTACAGTCATATTTTCAAACCTCTACTGATTTTGTTTAGACTTTTGTATGTGTAGTAATCATTTTCAGACCTCCTGTCAATAACTGATAATTAATCATAAACACTAATTATTGATTACAAGACAAATCAATATATTAATATTTCACCATATGATAGAATGATTTCAAAAATGATAATTTTTACATCTTAGTCTAACTAAATTTGCATTGACAAAACGGGATAATCTAAGTTTCATAAAAGTGTATTTTATAAAACAATATGTCTTTTTGTTTGTTCTAATGAGTTAGTACCAAAGCTAGTAGACTACCAAGTACATGTATTAATTTTTAACTTTATTTGAGAAAATACAGCAAATTTCTATGGTTATATGTATAAGTTTCATGAGGTGACTTTGGATATTGTTTCATAATTATTGTTAGACTCCTAAGCCTGTTGGTATTAATACTTCCAATTTTTTATTTTTTTTTTTTTTGGGGAGGGGGCATCTGTTTAATAGATATAGGAAGATGTGGTGTGAGTGCCAATGAGACAACTCTCCATCCAAATAACAATTTATAAAAGTAAACCATTATAGGTCAATGTACGGCCTTCAACACGGAGCCTTGGCTCACACCGAACAACAAGCTATAAAGGGCCCCAAAAGTACTAGTGTAAAACCATTCAAACGGTAAAACCAACGGTCTAGTCTATATAAAAAACGAGAAACGAGAAACACGTATAAATTACATAAACAAACGACAACTACTGTTAAGCCTGTAACCTGTCATGTTAATAGATATAGTGTATTAATAGTGAAAAAGGAATTGCTGACAATTCTGGAACTCCCAAGATACCCCCCCACCCTCTTCTTACAGTAAGTTTTTAATTTGTTCATTCATCATTCCTTACTTTTGTTATTGATATTGGTCCTCTAAAAATCAGTTAAAAGGGTTTTAGATTTGGGCTGCTTCGTTATGATTTGAAAAACATCTTTGTTCATTGATAATTTGAAAAACATTTACTTGTTGACAATTTCCATGTTGTTCTTTAGATGTCTTTTGAATATTTTTGTTGAGTGGTTGCTGCTTCATTGAATTATATCTTGTATCTTTTTTTAAAAAATTTAACAGTAATGTTGAAAATCTTAAAGTGAACAAGAATTGGTCCAACAAATGTTTATAAAATGTACAAGTTGTAAGGATAAAAGTCACCATATAACCGTTATAGAGTTTGCTCATATTGTGCCATGAATCTGCTTCAATCAGTTAAGGTTAATGATGATTTTTAAAGCATATTTATGTCTTGTAAGTGTGACATGGTGACATTTCCAAAGTTATCCTGACCATTTAAATGAGGATTTCTAAATAATTTGGTAATTCCAAGCTCAGTAAAGCAGTACCATATAATTGGCCAATTTGTCTAAAATCAATGATACTGGTTAATTTATGGTTCTTAGATTCCACTTCATAAAGATTATTTCTCTAACAAACCAAATATATCTACTACTCAGAGAACCCATTTATAAACTTTTATTGGTTTGGGTTAAGGAAACTATCATGTTTATGTAACACTTTGCCCTCAACATTTGGTTTCAAATTGGCATATGTCAATTCTGAAGGACATAATGGACTAAATTCCTCAGCTTCTTAAAGAAAGCAATCATATGAAATGAATTAGCTCAAGCTTATCAAAATTAAAATCTTTTTCTGCCCCTCATACTCAAGAACTAATCAAATCTATTTTTACTAAATATTACTTTTTTAATTGTAAGGGTCATTGATTGAATGTATTATTTTTATGAGATAATTTACAGAGTGACCCTCTTGGATAAAATCAATATACTCATAAAATGATCCTCATATTTATGATCAATGAATGAAATGAAATAAAAGAAAATTAATAAGACAATAGCCTTGACGGTCATTGAACGTAATGTTCAGAGCTGGTTTTATAGCTCCAGTTAACAGGTGTAAAAAAATGAAGACTAGTAAATTTTTCACCATTTTTAAAACACATTGACATGAGGAGCTGGTTTTACTTAATGATATCAGACATTTACAAATATTCTCCTACAATCTTATAGTGCATTTCATATATGCATTGCAATTGCACATTAAAATGAAGGGTATTAGTTTGGCATCAATAATAAATAGGGAGAATTAAATGGTAAGAAACTGACATGCCCGTTATGGAAAAGGACAAGGAGAGAGCTAGAGGCTAGCTCTAAAAAGCCTATGTTGCTCACTTGGATCAATGAGCATCTTCAACAATGGCAACTATCTTACATTATAGACTAGAATATAGTGCATGACTAAAATCTCAGGTTGATTGTGTTCTGTTGGTAATTTTTAAGGTTTACAGATTCTCTCTATTTTGCCTAAAATGAAAACATGGTCAAAAATGTCATTTAAGGGGAGTTGACTGACAATTTGGGCTATGTTGACCTATTTAAAGATATTGTCTTGCTTTTTAAAGTTTCCCTCTATCAATAGTTTCAAGATATTAGCAAAAATGAAAAATAATTAGTAAAATTGTCATTTAAGGGCAACAACTCCTATAAGAAGTTGTCTGACGATTTTGATGTAAACGGAGAGTAGATAGATCTCAACATTTTAAACATTTCTGCCACTGTCAGATTTTTCTATCAGCTATGCTGTTTTCAAGATAATATACAAAACTTGCATTTTACCTCTATGATCTATTTCAAGTACCGGTAATTAGAAGTTTGGAAGTTAAATAGAAAAAAAAAAGCTGAGCCACAGGAGAAAGATGGAAAAAAATAAGAATGGTAGAAAAAGGAAAAGGGATGGAAAGAATAAAAAAACACAAAATAATGCCATTTTATTGCAATCTCTTCTTTTCATGCAAAAAATAATAATAATTAAAAAATTAACTCATAAACCCTTATTTTTAACCCTGTAAATTCAAGACCTCATTTCAATTATCATGCTCCCTATTGTCCGTTCTTGTATATCAATACCAGTAGGAACTCTTTCACCTAGGGTTTTCAGGGCAATCTCTCCAAAGCAAGATAAATTAAAAGAAATAAGTTAACTATTCCTAAATATAATATGCACATTAGGATAAAACCTTTTCATTTTCCTGTTTATTCATACAAGTACTTAATTAAAGCACAGAGTCATCATATGTTCCCTCTGTTTTTAATCTAAATTCTGTTTTCATTACAAAAAATAGTACAGGAAATTATTATAAAATTGTATTCTTCTGATGACTAAATATCATATAACAATACAAGACATAGCTGTAAAATACAAATAAATGGCTGAGAAAAGGAAATTGATGTGGCTGTTTATAGTATTCTGAACAACAAGTCTATTGCAGAGTCTGATTAACAATGTGTTGGAATGAACAATTCATGCTAATATTAGAATAATCTTGGCTAAGGGTCATTACAGGACAATTATTTCAGTATATATTTTATGTACTCCTGACATGTTGCTACCAGTTTCAGAAACAAATTTTTCTTATTCAAAAACATGTGTATGTATATATATGCACTAAAAAATCAAAAGGGTAGCGATAATCACAAAATTATTGGACAATACAACAAACACAATCAATCACCAACAACAGACTATGTTATAAAACCCCCCAATATACAAGCAAGGCATGGCCCAGATATAGCGGGACTTTATAAAGGCACAAAATTAGGACTGTTCAAAGAAACAAAAAAACTGCACAGCCCAGCTAAAAACAGGATGCCTAATAACTTGAACAAGAGAATAAAAAGAAAGCACATAATGCTGAAATGTTTTATTTTATCATTTTAACAACATTAGTTGATTTTGAATAGCACATTGAGAAACATTGATATTGAGGTTTGACTACTTTGCTGTCAAAGACAAGTTATATAATGGTCAGCAAGGCAAAAAGATTATCAGATCAGACTTTACAACTAGAAAACCAACATATCTGTATGATAACCATTTAGATGTGTTTTGGGAAGATCTTCTCATTCATTTTTCTTTCTATAAAATTAACAGAATCAAATCTCAGAAATTACAAAATTATAAAAGTTAAAGAATACAAGTTTCTCTTTTAACATGACAGATAAAATTTCATAGCAATCTAAAAGTAGCTTTCTAACCATTAAGACCTTGGGCATTCTTAAGTTTTTTTTTGTAAACTTTATTGTGACAGCACTATACTTACCTTTATGACTTAAGTTACAGCTCTCCAAGGGAGGTTTGGTAAAGTTTTTATCTTGTAATACAAACTGATATTAAGTCAATTTTTTCATGTATTGAAAATAAGAAAAGTGAAGCAGTTATAATTACAGTCCAGTTACAGTAATGGACAGAGGTGTGTGGTAAAAGAAGGAGAGAGAACACTCTGCTTGGTATAAAATTAGCATCCCCAGGATAGCAATTCAATCAGAGGAAAATGATAAAAATATAAAGAAACCGACATGTTTATTACCCACTTGATATGGTCCTCTGATGTACCAGGCTGTTACCGCGAACAGTCTATGTGATTAGGAGAATCGCTAATGTCACGTGATTGTAATCGGTGAGTGGGTCATCAAAATACAGGTGTACTTATCGTTACTTATCAGCTTTATTGTGTAATATCAGTTGAAGCAAAATTCGAAAGTATATCGTCTAACTACGGTGAAAATCAACTAAGAAATGACAAAGTTATGACGGTTTAAAGAAATTTAAGAATGCAATTTCTATTGAAACCCACCTTGCTTTAAATAAAATTTTCGCTTCACCTGTATGATGCTGCCCATGATAATTGGTAGGTAATATCATAGAAAATAGAGGAATATGAGAGTTTCTTTCGTTACGGTGACCGGCTGCAACCGGAGAGAATATTTGTAATTGAAACGAATAGAAATTTATTCAGAGCCAGCGAAAAGTTTGTTTCTTATTGTGTTAGGTTGTAGATATAGGCATAGGTGCTTAGATTTTCACTTCCCATGTTGGCTCCTGGAAATGGGAAATGGTAGGTTATATCCTCGAAAGGAATATGTGATGTATCCTTTGTTAAAGTGACCAGTTGCGACCGGAGCAATTTATCCGAGACCCACAAACAAGTTTCAGTCTGTCTAAGGGTAGACACCAGGACATGACAGTTTTTTCCCTCACTAAAATCGTTTCTGTGCAAAAATTAAATGTTATTGCATTGGTTTATCTTATTTTCCAATATTTTAATTTTGTGTTTTCTTTAAATTGACAGGCTCTCACTAAAAGCAAAGAAACAAAAAACTAAAATTGTTATCATATTTCTTTATTTTTTTTATTTTCATTTTTTAAATTCGCAGTGTGACCATGCCAAATCAGTACCTTGTTATACACTGGGTTTAATTAAGATTTTGTTAAAACCAGTTCTTCATTGGCTTAATAAAATGGTAAAAAGTCAGAAAATTGACACATGCATTTTGTACATTAATACTAGGATTGCAAGGCATGTAGACTGGTACCCCTCTATATATGTTTTTTCCCCCCGACAATACACATGGTATTTGTAGATTTCTTCTTAATCAATACTCCTTTCAGGCCATGCACGGTTGTAATATATAAAAAAAATACGTCAATTTGTTAATAAGTTAATAAAGATACCACGACAGGAAAGCATGTCTATTCTTTTATTTACAGACATTTTTCCTGCACATTTTTATAAATATTTTATGTTTTAAATTTTAATTCCATATATATATATATATATACATCATTTACGAAGCAATTCAGGTCAACTGAGTCGTTCATCTTGCAGATGCAGAATATTTTTGGATCAAATTCTTTTTCGAGCTCCAACACTTAGGCATCGCTTATGAATAAATCGTCGACCATGATCATCTGAAATACGTCAACAGAAAACATCTGGTGTGTTTTTTTTTAAATAGTTTTGGATCCTGGTCAAACCTTTACTTCTAGTAAGTAAGGCTATATATATATATATTTATACTGTCAAGAATTGTGCCATGATCTCAGCCTTATTTTGTAAAATCTCATTCGGTTTATAACACTTCGGGTGTTTCCGTTCTTACTCAGATGTGTAATTAGGACAAAGTCTCCCTCTACGATCAAATCGATCTCAATTAATTAACACCTACTTACAGAAAAGGCGGTAACATTTTAAGTGTAATTATCGTCTTTCAGGCACTCTCCTTCTCATATAACCTCCTTGGTTGAAGCAATGAAGAAGAAAATCTCAGGTCATAACGCGTACAAATTTTTTTTCAGTGGAATTTAAGACTTAAGGGACATTTCTTTATATCTTATATCAAACAGTTTCCAAAATATGTTCACATGGTAAAGTACTATCTGAAAATAATGTAAAACTTTAATTTTATTTTTTCATTGCACAATAAACCATTGAAATATTTATGTGTTATTATTACTTTGTCATTTCAAGCCAAGTCATACCCTGTCTTCTTGATTCATTCATAGTTTTAAATAAATTTCCAAGCTAATTGTTAATCCAAGTATGTATAATAATGTGCAGTTTCTCAAATTTCATCTATATTGGAATATCATAAAAAAAAATAAGCATTTAAAGGAAGTAGAGATAAAAATAATTTTCAAAATAATTTTTAATTGTTCTAAGGTAGAAAAATAAAAGAAAATAATATTCTTAGATTTAATCTTTTTACAAAAAAACCCATAAAATTAAGGAGTATAATTGTGAAAGGGTGAAAGGGGACAAAAAAGGGGAAGCAACTCAAATTTATTGTAAAACAACTTTGAAATAGACAAATTATTTAAGACCTTAAGCTAAGGTAATTGGTGTTAATTAACAGTGTGTTTGACAACAAAGCTGTCAAGTGAAGCCATACACTTAATGGGTCACTGAATTTGACAGTTAACACAGCTAGTTGAACTTCCTGTCCAGGAAGAATTACCAATTGCCGGTATTTCAAAGATAAATCACTTATGAAATCAGTCTAAAGGCTCAAGAATCCCGTTGAAAACGGGTCATTTTCTGAATTCCCGGTTATTTAACGACCTGGCGGGTATTTAAGAAATCCCGGGTACGGGTGAAATTCTCAGGTGTGGCCCGCAGGATACGGGTCAGTTGACAAGTATGACAGACAAGCTAAGATTTTCTTACTTCTAGCAAAATGTTCGGACAAAACAGATGTGTTCTATGATACAATTTGTTATATTCAGTTCTTTTATAATATTTGAAAAGAAGATGTGGTAATTTCCAATTCGATAACTCTCACCAGGGACCAAAAACATAGAAGTTAACAACTATAGGTAATGGTATAGCCTTCAATATTGAGAAAAACCCACACCACATAGTAAACTATAAAAGTCCCCTGAAGGACACAAATGATAAAATTTAATTCACTACAAAATGACCTGCATGAGGTGAAAGTGATATCTGCATACAGAAGATCACTTAACAGGTATGCCAATATGAAATTTATCTAAACTGATTAGAATAATAAATAAATGCGAATAAATGATAAAACAGGGTCAAAATCAAGGTAACAGATTACATGTATATTTGACTATCCATCTGTCAGGTAAGTTTTAAAGACATTTTTTTATGAAAACCCATTTTTACCTGACTCATTGCTTAAAGTTTTTCTTTTTTTCCTGTTAACATAATCGCTCTTTTCCAACCAGCTGGAATGGAACATCACTAATGATCAACTAGCAATTTTGGTTTACAATTGTTTTTCTAACCTTTTAAAAATGCTACAATTCTCCTAGTTTCCAGCAAAACATGATTAAAAATCGTCATTTAAGGGCAAAATTCTATGAGGAGTTAACTGATTATTTCTCCCGTGTTGACCTATTTGTAGGTCTTTTGGTCTAGTGAGCTAACTAAATGCAATATTCTAAGGGCAATAACTCAATTACAAGAAAGTCAACCATAATAAATGCCATGCTCAGTCTGTTTTTCTTATCAATATTACCATATGCGTCGTACCAAGAATACATCCTTTAAAGGAACTGCATGCAGACATAATTAAACAGATTTACTTTTTATATTTAGAAAATAAAAGAACTGAATGATAAATAAACATGGGTAAAACAATATGCCATTGTAAATTATACATCATATAAAATAAGGTGTGGCGGTAAATTCAATAGTAGAACAATTAAGACCAAGGCAATTAAATTATTCAGCCTTCTTATGTTATCAGAGACATACTAACATGTACATAACTGAGTGTTAACACAGTTGAGACATCCATATATAACTTCTGATAAATGAACCAGGGAAAAAGCTAAAAAATAAGTAAATCTGATATTATCGAACTCAAGAAATCAAGTTCTAAAATCATTTTTGTATATTTTCAGATTTGATTACATTTAAATATGGCTGAACTACCGATAATAGATCTTTCAAAGATTAAAACTCACCGCAATGAGCTGGCAAAGGAAATTGTACATGCCTTGGAGAATGTTGGATTTCTCTTTATAGAAAACATACCAGATCTTGATTTCGATATATTATACAAATGCTGCAGGTGGTTTTTTGCTTTGCCATGGGAAACTAGAAAAAGTCTGATGAGAAATTTTTGGAATAAAGAGAGTAAAAATGTGTATCGTGGTTACTTTCCAGTTGTAGAAGGCGAACCAAGTCGTAAAGAGGGATTTGAATGTGCAAGAGATGTGCCTCCAGGTGACACTTCTGTTTCCCCTAAAAACTGGTTCTATGAGAAATCAGTATGGCCTGAAGAAGATGGATCCTTCCCCTTCAAAAAAACATGCAGGAATCATACGAAATTTTTCACAATACTGCCATGGAAATCCTAAAATTATGTGCAATAGGGCTAGGAATAGATGAGGATGCTTTTACAGGAATCTTTGCAGACAAGCCAATGTCAACTCTTAGACTAATGCATTATCCTCCTTGGGATGGAAAACCACCAGAAAATGCTATCATTGAAGATGGTAGAGTTGTAACAACTCCAGACCATATGGATTCTAACTTTTTAACTCTTCTTAACATATTTGATTATGAAGGACTGGAAGTTAAGAATGCTGATGATCAATGGGTAGCAGTTCATCCAAGGCCTAAAACTCTTATAATGAATATTGGAGTCACATTATCGAGAATGATGGGTGGGCGTTTAAAAGCCACTAGACATCGTGTGATGGACATTGGTGTGGACCGTTATTCGTTGCCTTTCTTCTTGTCACCATCTTACAATAGTGATGTGGGAATCAATTTTATGTCCAAGTATGAGAAAGGTCATCCTGAACATGTACCTGAACGATATGGACCATGGGTTCTTCATCGAATCAAACACGAGATTAAATATTTTGAGTACAGAGTTCTACCAGAAATTGAAGATTAAAAAACAATTGGATGTAAAAATAAAGGCTTAGAATCACTCATTGACACAAATACATTTTACTTTATTATTATACTTAAGTTTTGCAAAAAATACAAAAAATAAAGCAAATAATACTATGATCCATAATCAAATAATTGTGTACATTGTTTATTTTGATATGAAGATATTCAGTCTGTACATAAAGAAATGTCTGATCTGATTATTTGATTATGAATTAATAAAGTCTCAAAGTTAAAAATTCAGTAACAACTATAGCCACATTGATCATCAACAAATGCACAATTTTGAAATAACTGAGTTATAAGAGTTCTGAGATTTCCTGAGTATCAAGAATATTTCCATTGGACAGTTAAAGTAAATATATATTCATAAAGAGGGTTCTTTTTTTTATGCAGTTGTCAGAAAGTCATATAGATTCCTCTGAGATGAATAGAATGCTTGTAACTAGCTATTTATCATTGACCTTTCATGCAAAGTTATAAATTAAAGACTTAACACAGCTAAAAGTCCTGTGAGAAAGCTACCTAAATGATACCTTAGCCAATCAATGGGTTGCTATTTCTTGAGATCTAATAGCTGTGTTACAAACTTTTTGAAGGATGATGGACAATTGCAAGCCACATATCATCCCACTATGGACAGTCTGAATATACATTTATATTTAAAGTCACTTTCAGTACACTTAGTATCATTGCTGTCATTTCTTAATGGTGGCGAAAGCTGAAGTACTTACATAGAACAACTGACCTTGAGTGCTGGTGAAGGTCTTTATAAAATGCAGTCCCTTTTCATGAGAATGACCACACTAAGCATTTACCAAAGCATATTAGAACTATGAATTTTACAATGTATCAAATGTGAGATTAATTAAACATTTCGTCTATAAAAGACTCATCAGTGATGCTAAAATAAAAAAGTTAAAAAGTTTAGGAACATTGATGACAGCAACACTAGATTTTGACCTTTTGGTTTTTTTTTTTTTTTATCTGTGTTACATATCTAATCTAATCTAATTTGAAAGCTTAGTCTACCTTCAGCCTGACTACCCATAATGAGTCTTTTTTTCCCATTATTAACCTTTCATCATCATATTGAACAGATGTGATTTTATAACAATGTATCTATTTTGCTTTATTTTCTAAAGGTTTTTTTTTTCTCTTATATTTCTGAATAATGAACATAAAGAAAAAAAAAAGATAAAAACTGCACACTCACAAAGAAACATACTTCTTGTCCAGAATTTGGAACAGTTTTATGGTTTGTAACCATGAATGCTATGGAACGAATGTTTTTTTTTTTATGGCATTTGACACAATCTAAACAAAAACTATCAACAAAATTGTTCTAATTGATAAATTCTCATCTAATTTCCTCTTTCATAGTGTGATATAAACTAGGATTCCATACAATAGTAGAGCAAGTATGATACTTTTACAACTAAATCTCTCAAACAGTTAATATCCTTGATTTCTGACCTTGCCAAGTTTGGGAGTAAGTTATAATAACATAACAATATTGAAAGGCTTTACAGTGACAGGGCCATGAAAAATGATCTAACAGGAACACCATATAGATTTCAATTACAATTCCGGGCAGGAATTAACTCTCCAATTCCAAATAGTCAGTTTATCTGACTTTAATCTAATTCTACAGAAAATTGATAAATGTATGGGAAAATTTTGTGTAAACAGCTCCAGCATTTAATCCCTGTGATTCAGAAAATCTATACATTTCTGAAACTATTATTTTACAGTTAAAACTAGAGTACTATGATAGAACTCACCAAAGACCCCTTATTTTAACCTTTAGGATTTAGTTCAATATGTTACATGGTAATTGCTTTTCTTTATGCCAGTCTTCAAGGTGCTATATCTTTTTACCAATGGCTTCAAGGTGTAATTATTTTTTGCCAAGTTCCATCTGAAATGGGAGAGCTTCCCTATTAGGGGGGAGGAGGGATGGTAAACTTCTTACATCTTATCCAGTTTGGAATTGTTCTATTGATTGAAACAAACAGCTTTTGTTTTTGTACAAAGTGTTTTTGTGACTGATATTTAGAAAGCTAGAGAATACATAAAAAGGATAACAGATATAACCAAAATATTTGTCTACCCCTATGCAAACTAGAGGCACTAAAGAGCCGGCATTGCTCACCTGAATCATTATTCATCATTAATGTAGACTAATTTAATTCATGACTAAAATCTGCTCTTTGCTGAACATTTTTTGTATACAGTTTATCACTTTCTTCTATAGAAATTTTTACACAAAAATCATCATTTAAGGGCCCTAACTACAACAAAAAGAGTGTATTATTATATTGTAGATCATGTCTTGTTAATCATTTTTGCTATTTAAAGTTTCTTTTTATCTATTATAGTTTTCAAGACAATAGGCTAAAGCGAAAATAAATTAGTAAAAATCATCCTTTAAGGGCAACTTATTACTCCCATAATGAGTTGTCTTGACAATTTTCAACAAAATGGTCAGTAGGTAGATCATTATTCTGAACATTTCTGCCCTGTTAGATTTTTCTATCTGTAATGATTTTCAAGATAATAGACAAAACATTTAAAACTAGATATCCCAAAGATGAATGAGGCCGAGTTTGTTCAATTGGTCTAGAAGTTTCTGAGAAGATTTTTATAAAGTTAACTTAAATCACAGACTACTACAGAGGACAATATGTCAAGTCTAGAAAAGTTGTGAATATTTCTTTCAGAATATACATGACCTGTCAGCAGCATTGCATGAATTCCCTCAAAAGAGATTGTATAATGGCTCCCTAGTATAATATCACTTTGAAATGCCAAAAAGCATCATTTTTTCAATCAACCAGGGATCATAAACCAATTATAGATATCAGGCTTAAAATTTTGTACACCAGACGTGATTCATCAACAAAAAAATCGTCAGTGACCCTCAAATAAATAAACTGTTGACACAGAGATATGTCTCCCCTTTTTGCAATTTTGATACTGTGAAAGTACTTTTATTCGTGGGGAACCAATTTTCGTGGTTTTCGTGGATGAATTTATCCACGAATTTAAGTGTCCAACAAAATATAACAACTGTTGTCCAATCAAGACATGGAAAGATCCCCATGTAGGCTTGACTAGATGAATACGGGCAAGCCATATAATTTCGTGAATAAATCAATCAAATATCAGCAAATACACTATGAACTACAACTGCAGACAGGATTATACCCATAAATCTTTAAAGAACCTAAACTGTACGACTTTTGATCTTTTAATTATCACAAAAATATTTTTATCGATGAAAGTCAGATTTCCGGTGATGATATGCTATCATGATAAAGTGTTCATTTTATATCCTCATAATTCTCATACGGTAAATAGTAATTTCATATTTGGCTTGCTTTTGATAAGAATTAACTTTACAATTCAAGGTTCATTTACAGCATTTTTCTGTTTTCTTTAAGTGAAATGTTTATGGCCCAATTAACACTTTTGATGGTTTTAAATCTGTTGATCACTCGATCTCCGATCTCCGGTTAATTGGTGTCATCACTCTGATTACAGGGTGCAACAATTAATGTTTACTTTGTGATTTCCTTCAATGAGACAATTTGTAAGCATAGATGAATCAGCTTATTTTGAAAACAATTATTTATTTTAAATTTGTTGAATGTTGTCAGTTTTAACATGTTAATAGATGAACAAGTAAGTGAAAATGAACACCTTATTTTGCGATGACCACAAATCGTTATAAAACAACATATAGTTGTTATAAATAATCTTTGTTTCTAACGGCTTCAATTATTCACTCAATTTTTCTTCAGAAAACTAAAATCCACGAATTTAAAAGCCCATGAACATGTAGCTTTGCTCAAACCACGAAAATTGATACCCACGAATTAAAGTACTTTCACAGTAGTCTAATGCAAATATTGAATTCAAAAGGCAATATTTAAACATGTAAACTATGCAAAACATTCCAAGTCAATGAATCATGATTTATGGTGCAGGACCTAATAACCCAATGGAAATGAGAAATGCCAATGCTTATATAAATGTATACCACTGACTTATCATAAGTCGTTCCCTTTACAATAACCTAAACACAATCTTTAATTAGTAAACAATGTAAAAGTTTCAAAATCAATGAACAATACTGAGGGGGAGGGGCCATTATACTGTAAATTCAGAAATTATTGCGAATAATGCGACTAGGTGAGTATCGCAATAATAAGAACTCGCATTCATTTTTGTCTATTCTTCAACAATCGCAATAATAAATGCACGCAATAATTTCTGAATTTACAGTAATCACCATGGAAAACAGAATTACAATGCTAATACAACTGCATTCCAAATCATATTGACTTTAACAATTAGCAGTTCCTCTTAAACTGACCTAATCACAAACTTAACATGTAAACTATGCAACACATTCAAAGACAATAGACCCATGACTGAGGAGGAAGAGTCAAATAATTTCCATGAAAATGAGATGCGCCAATGCTAATTCTTCTTCATTACAAATATCATTGACCAACCACTAGCTGTTCCCCTTAAATTAACCTAATCCCAAACTAATACATGTAAAGTAAGCAAAAGTTTCAAAGTCAATAGACCATCACTAAGGGAGCAGGGCCAAATAATCTCCATGGAAATGACATGTGCCAATTCTGATACAACTGCACACCAAATATCATTGACCTATCACTAGTGGTTCCCAATAAACTTCCCTAATCACAAACTAATACATTGTTGATGCCGTTGCTGGAAACAGCATACCCAAGTCTCGCTTTTTTACTTCTTCAAGGTGAGACAAAAAAATAAAAAAGGGAATATAAAGTGCAAAGTGGAAAAGCATTAAGGAGTGAGAACCCAAAATTCAGTAAGGTTTTGCCAAATACAGCTAAGGTAATCTATTGCTGGGGTAGAAATACCTTAGTATTTTGAATAAATGGAGATTGTGTCCATGGGACACAGATGATGCCCCCACTTGCATATAATGTTATAAAGGGGCATAATTAACTCCAGAACGGTAAAAGTGACACCACCCAAATGCAAACTTGATCTGAGTTTTGTGGTAATAAGCATTGTGTATAAGTTTCATAACATTTTGTTGAGACAAACTTAAAAGTTAGAGAACGGAAACCCAATTTTGGAACGTACGTACAGACAGACAAGGGTAAATCTTAATGCCCCCTCCACTATAACTGGGGCATAAAAATTCAAAGTTTAGTAAACAGTTGATTTTTAATTATGACCATATCAATGATAGTTCATGCCAACACAGAAGTGCTGACTACATAACACCTTAACTGTAAAAGTCAAAATAATCCAAATCAAACTTTACCTCCACTTTGTTATGGGAAACAACATATTATAGGAAAAGTATTCATTACAAGGTTTTCAAATTTTTCCACAGAAATTTCATAAAGCATATATGTTAGGTGTTCTTATAAATAGTATAACCAACTGGGTAGAATTTAAAGATTACAAAACACTGTCTCAAAATGACTATTTTCTTTTAATTTTAAAATATACCTGATGTCAACCACTGTAAACATATCAGTCTGAATTGATTAGCAATCAAACTGGTTAATGGCCTATAAAATGCACGATTCAACCTTGGTATGAAGTACAACAATTCAACCTTGGTATGAAGTACGGTACATATCAAGGACAACTAGTACAATGTATTGCTGACATTTCTTGCCATCTGTTAGTAAAAAACTATTTTGAGAAAAATGTGGAAGTAAATTGTGATTTAATTGATTTTAAATCTATGTTGAATAGTTTTTAATATCCAACTATTTTTGTAAAAGTGTAAACATCTTGGAGACAAAAACAATTTTATTATATATGAACTGTAGCATATATTGTACTTTAAGCTCTTACAGATAAATAAAAAAATATTTTGAAATAAGAAATTACTTTTTAGAGTTCATATAAAATTTACTTTTCTTATCATGCAAATTGTATTTGTCAGCTTTTAAATTCCAAATCTACAGCTGCTCAACTAATTTGCTGACTGTCAATATCACAACCTCCATCCAATTCAGTTGCTGGACCATTATCTAGTGGGCAGGGCCTCAAAATAATCCTCCAACTGATATGTACTGATAGTAATGCAACTTTATACAAAATTACATTGATCTATCACAACTAGTTCTTATCAAACTGACTTAAGCAGAAAACAAAACACTGAAAATTGCTAATTAATTCAAAGTCACTGGACCATGACCTAGGGGGCAGGCCCTCAAAATAGTCATCAAATTGATATGAACTGATAGTAATGCGACTTCATACAAAATAATATTGATCTATCACAAGTAGATCCTATCAAACTGACTTAAGCAGAAAACTAAACATTGAAAATTGCTAATTAATTCAAAGTCACTGGACCATGATGACCTAGGGGCAGGCCCTCAAAATAGTCATCAAATTGATATGAACTGATAGTAATGCGACTTCATACAAAATAATATTGATCTATCACAAGTAGATCCTATCAAACTAACTTAAGCAGAAAACTTAACATTGAAAATTGCTAATTAATTCAAAGTCGCTGGACCATGACCTAGGTGGCAGGGCCTCAAAATAGTCGTCAAACCTGGGGACTATTATACTATTAGTATAATAGTCCCAGGTCGAACTGATATGTACCGATGGTAATGCAACTTTATATTAAATATCAATGATCTATAAGCAGAAAACTTATCATTGAAAATCAATAAATAATTCAAAGTCATTTGACCATGACCTAGGGGGCAGGGCCTCGAAATAGTCATCAAACTGATATGTACTAATAGTCATGCAACTTTATATTAAATATCAATGATCTATCACAAGTAGTTCCTATCAATCTCAATGATCTATCACAAGTAGTTCCTATCAATCTAGCTTAAGCAGAAAACTTAACAATTGTTGATGCTGTCGCAGCAACCACAGCAATCCCTTATAATGTCTCGCTTTCCGCGACTTTCGTAGCAGGCAAGACAAAAATCAGCTGCCTTAGGTTATGAAAAGTGTGTGGGGTGAAAGAATAATGCAAAACATATATTTTTCTATCATTGAAGGACACAATGGATAGTCAAAGAGTTTGCATCACAAAAGGCCATCAAAGCCAATGACAAGTTGTTGGGATTTCTCAGTCTATCTGACATGGGTCATCTGACCTTGAACTTTTTTTATATTCCTTTTATCATGATTGATCGATTGATTGTTTGCTTTATATCCAGTGGCAAATAGTTCATGCATGTTTAGCTCAAGAACGAATTAACAATGAATACAATAGGTAGGTTCTGTTAGAGGGGAAGACCAGGATACCAATTACATACTAACGACATATAATAGTGACACCCTGTAGTAACTGCAATCAATGACTGACAGAAGCAATATTAGTTTGTTTATTCAACAGATAGTATATTACATTTATCATGTTAATCCATTATTTATTGATAAAACCAGAGTATTTCCATATAATAACAATTATGACATAGCAAAGTCCAATGTTTATAGTTAAGCTTTAATCATGAAGAAAGGGATTATTATTATCTTACATAAACACAGAAAACTGAAATCTGTCATTTGAAGAAAATAGACACCTACAACCTGCTCTAATTTCCAAAATCCTGCTTTTTTGTATTTTTTCCCCCACATCCCACTATTTTTCCACTTTTTTTCAAATGATTCCAATTTTTTTATCCCTTTATCCCACATCCCCACTTCTTTTACCCACTATATCCCACATCCCAAAAAGCTTGTGATCCCTCTCGATCTTAAACAACAAAATTTCAATCCAAAAAAATCTGAGGGATTATAAAAAGAATAGGTAATCCTTTCCTGATTTGATGGACATAAACTCTTTTTATTTTCAGGCAAGAAAAAAAATCAGAATTTCTAACATACTTAGATCCCTCAACCCCCTTTCATCTAAATAAAAATAGAGCATGGTTAGATTACAGGAAAAAAAGTGTGGACATGAAGAAATGTATTACCTGCATAAATCATCATAATGAATAATAAGTTGAAATAGAGAGGTTAAGGTAACAAAAAAGATGTGAAGATACCATGGGCACTTTCTAAACTCATAAATTAAAGTTAAGGTGGCTCGGTGTCTTCCTCCATCTTGGATTTTGATGTAGCAGATAACAGTTGGTCTAGATCTTTAATGAAATGTGCAAATTTTGAGAGTAGTATGTAATTCATGTGTAAGACTTTTGATGTAAATATAGAAAATTATGTGTTTTGTCATATTTACGGCTGTAATTTCTAAAAAAACACCATATTTGTGTTTGATTCATTTTTTTTTTCAACTTTGCCAAATAAGGGGAGATAACTCAGATAAAGTAATTTTATAATAGAAAGTGTTGTGAATTTACCTATTTTAATATGCAGCAAGAAAACAAGTTTGGTGACCCCATTTTTTCTTTTTCTTATATGAAAGCATGTTATAAGAGCTATCTTCTCACATTTTATCTTAAAATTCTATCATGTAGTTTTCTTTTTATCACACAAAATTTGATTTTCAATGCATAATCTATACAAAATCTGACAATTTTGCACATCCTCTAGCGTGAAAACAAGTCCTGTGACCCATACTTTTTATTATATTTTTGAAAAAAGCATGATAAAAACTTCATTTTGACAAATTATTAAAAAATTCTATGGATTTTAATTAAGACGCCCCAGCCACCTTAAACTGACACTGCCATGGAAAAACAAGAAAAAGTTAACAGTTTATATTGTGGAGGGAACTGAAGTACCCACATAGAACCACAGATGGTGAATGCTGGAGAATGTCTTTATCTCATACTGCCCTTTTTGGCTTCTGGATAGAATTGTGATCTTCAAATTGCTTATTCAAAAGACAAACATGTCCACAAACACTACATAGAAAACTAAAGACTGAGCAACAGGAACCCCATCAAAAGAGACAAGAGAAAGACAAACATGTCCACAAAACACTACATAGAAAACTAAAGACTGAGCAACAGGAACCCCATTAAAAGAGACAAGAGAAAGACAAACATGTCCACAAAACACTACATAGACAACTAAAGACTGGGCAACAGGAACCCCATCAAAAGAGACAAGAGAAAGACAAACATGTCCACAAAATACTACATAGAAAACCAAAGACTGGGCAACAGGAACCCCATCAAAAGAGACAAGAGAAAGACAAACATGTCCGCAAAACACTTCATAGAAAACTAAAGTTTGAGCAACAGGAACCCCATCAAAAGAGACAAGAGAAAGACAAACATGTCCACAAAACACTTCATAGAAAACTAAAGACTGAGCAACAGGAACCCCATCAAAAGAGACAAGAGAAAGACAAACATGTCCACAAAACACTTCATAGAAAACTAAAGACTGAGCAACAGGAACCCCATCAAAAGAGACAAGAGAAAGACAAACATGTCCACAAAATACTACATAGAAAACTAAAGACTGAGCAACAGGAACCCCATCAAAAGAGACAAGAGAAAGACAAACATGTCCACAAAACACTTCATCGAAAACTAAAGACTGAGCAACAGGAACCCCATCAAAAGAGACAAGAGAAAGACAAACATGTCCACAGCACACTTCATAGAAAACTAAAGACTGAGCAACAGGAACCCTATCAAAAGAGACAAGAGAAAGACAAACATGTCCACAAAATACTTCATAGAAAACTAAAGACTGAGCAACAGGAACCCCATCAAAAGAGACAAGAGAAAGACAAACATGTCCACAAAACACTTCATCGAAAACTAAAGACTGAGCAACAGGAACCCCATCAAAAGAGACAAGAGAAAGACAAACATGTCCACAAAACACTTCATCGAAAACTAAAGATTGGGCAACAGGAACCCCATCAAAAGAGACAATGAAAAGACAAACCCGTCCACAAAATACTTCATAGAAAACTAAAGACTGAGCAACAGGAACCCCAACAAAACTGTTGGTGATCTAATGTAATCCTGAATGGTAAGGAAATCCTGTATACTTAGGTGGCAACCATCACATTCCTCATGGTAAGTACAAATCCAGTGATGTCACAAAAGAGGAATGGCATTGTGTTTATGACAATGGAACAAATCTATGGCAATCTGTGACACAGTTATTCCATATAAGGGTCAACCAACTTGTGATGGCATCATAAAAATTTTGAACAGATGACTTCAACTTTACCACTAGGAAACCTTGGTTCAATAATTTCTTTGTAAACAGCAACTCTCTGTCAAGGAAATCCCCATAGGAAACACCTTTAATTTTTTGCTTAAATCTTTCATCAATGATTATTTTTGCTTTTCAATATAGATTAATGAGTGGCTTAAAAATGCCATTTAAATGTTCTTTGTATCTCTCATATTTTTTCAAAAGCAAAAAAATGCATTTTACCCCATGTTCCATTTTAGCCATAGTGGCTATGTTTCTTGACGTACAAGGAAATAAAATACAAAATTTATACTAGATACTCTGAAACTCATTCAGCCCAAGTTTGGCTGAAATTGATTCAGCAGTTTCAAAGGAGAAGATTTTTTAAAGTAAGCAACTAGATGAACAAATTGTGAAAAATTGTCTTTAAAGGGCAATAACTCCTTAAGAGGTCAATTGACAATTTCGGTCATAAAACTTATTTGTAGATCTTACTTTGCTGAACATTTTTGCTATTTACAGTTTATCTTAATCTATAAAAATATTCAAGATAATAACCGAAAACTGCAAAATTTCCTTAAAATCATCAATTCAGGGGCAATAACCTAAAAATCAGATACCCGATTTGGCTGATAATTTCAGGGCAGGTAGATCTTATCCTAATGAATACTCTAACTTCTTGTCTGATTTGCTCTAAATGCTTAAGTGTTTGAGATATAAGTCAAAAACTGCATTTTACCCTATGTTCTATTTTTAGCCATGGCGGCCATTAACTTAACCATAACTTTA
This sequence comes from Mytilus coruscus, assembly GCA_017311375.1. Taxonomy (NCBI): domain Eukaryota; kingdom Metazoa; phylum Mollusca; class Bivalvia; order Mytilida; family Mytilidae; genus Mytilus; species Mytilus coruscus. The sequence goes on along the minus strand of CM029595.1, from coordinate 78,814,813 downwards.
TCTATAATAATATTCAAGATAATAACCAAAAACTGCAAAATTTCCTTAAAATTACCAATTTAGTGGCAGTAACCCAACAATGGGTTGTTAGATTCATCTGAAAATTTCAGGGCTGATAGAACTTGATCTAATGAACATATACTGCTTAAAGAAAGTGAAATTGAAAACTAACAGAGGTCGAACCCTGAATAGTTGGGGCAAGTATGGACACAACATTCGAGCTTATACAGGTATCTACATACAAAGTAAAACCTACTGAAATCTTCAGCTTTAAACAAATAATTTCACTGCAATTAATGCAATGTGATTTGTATGTACCTTGCCTTCTGACAATGTAACAACAACAACAAAAAGAGAAATAAGGAAGATGATTATTTTTCTTTGAACGTAAGGTACACCTTTGCATAATCTAAATAAAGATTATGAAATCTTATGTCAAAACAAAAGCTTCTGTTAATCCCATACATTATTTTCAGATATAATGCCAATCGTCTCCCATAATGGCACCAGTTAAAGTAATCAACCATATATATGACTTTAAAGCTGTCAAAATCATTGTGTACATGATCAAAAATGTTGTTAAATGCTACACCTACAATTTAAATCCTTTGCTTCATTAAAGATCACTAATATACACATTGATCAAAAATAATTATATAACTGCTGTAAAATAAAAAAAATTGTTCAAGGTTCAATGTACTCAATTGTTATGACATAACTGAATGTCCTTAATTGCCCCCATTTAAGAAGGGGTGTGACTGAGCTATGAATATTAAAATGAAAACACAGTCTACTGCCTCAGAAATGTCAAAGGTCAGTTCAAAACAATTTATAAATTCGAATCACAGCTCAAAATATATCATATGGAACAAAATTTCACTCTATGTATAGGCACTGTGACCTTGACCTTTGAACTATGTATTCAAAAGTTTGTAGTGGATTTGATCTTCCCAAAAGGCATTTTCATAGTTTGTTGAAGGATGGGCATTGATTAAATATTTGACACAGCATAGGTTTCTGACACAGAATGAATGTGGTCTAAGAACTTAAAACTTTTAAAGTTGATTGGACATTCACCTATTATGGTCCAATATCCAAAATCTAAATACATGGTTAGATTCAGCATATCAAAGAACCCCAAGAGTTCAATTTTGATGAAATCAAACAAAGTTTAATTTTGGACCCTTTTGACCTCAATGTGGACAAAGTTGATAACGGGCCCAACAATCAAAAATCTAAATACATGGTTAGATTCAGCATATCAAAGAACCCCATATATTCAATTTTTGTTGAAATCAAACAAAGTTTAATTTTGGACCCCGATTTGGACCAACTTGAAAACTGGGCCCATAATCAAAAATCTAAATACATGTTTAGATTCAGCATATCAAAGAACCCTAAGAATTCAATTTTGTTAAAATCAAACTAAGTTTAATTTTGGACCCTTTGGACCTTAATGTAGACCAATTTGAAAACGGGACCAAGAATTAAGAATCTAAATACACGGCTAGATTCGCATATCAAAGAACCCCAATAATTCAATTTTGATGAAATCAAACAAAGTTTAATTTTGGACCCTTTTGACCTCAATTTGGACAAAGTTGATAACGGGGCCCAAAATCAAAATCTAAATACATGGTTAGATTCAGCATATCAAAGAACCCCATATATTCAATTTTGTTGAAATCAAACAAAGTTTAATTTTGGACCCGATTTGGACCAACTTGAAAACTGGGCCCATAATCAAAATCTAAATACATGTTTATTTTCAGCATATCAAAGAACCCTAAGAATTCAATTTTGTTAAAATCAAACTAAGTTTAATTTTGGACCCTTTGGACCTTAATGTAGACCAATTTGAAAACGGGACCAAAAATTAAGAATCTAAATACACGGTTAGATTCGGCATATCAAAGAACCCCAATAATTCAATTTTGATGAAATCAAACAAAGTTTAATTTTGGACCCTTTGGACCTCAATGTGGACCAATTTAAAATGGGGCCCAAAATCCAAAAACTTAATACACGGTTAGATTCAGCATATTAAAGAACCCCAAGAGTTCAAGAATAAAACCCCATTGAAATTGGTCAAGAAATAAGCAATTTATACATAGTATCTTCTTTTGCACAATACTGTGCAATTGAATATTTCTTGCAATTGCGCAATACTGTGCAATTGAATATTTCTTGCTATTGCGCAATACTGTACAATTGACAATTTTTGCTATTGCGCAATATTGTGCTATTGGATATTTCTTGCTATTATACTGTGCAATACTGTGCAATTGAAGATTTCTTGCTATTGCGCAATACTGTGCAATTGAAAATTTCTTGCTAGGTACCTTGTAGTACAATTTCAGAGAGATCCATACACTTTAACACAAGTTATTTTCTGGAAACTAGAAAATGCTTATTTTGGCCCCTTTTGGCCCTAATTCCTAAACCTTTCAGGCAATTACCCCCAAACTCAATTCCAGCTTTCCCTTTGTGATATGGAACCTTGTAGTACAATTTCAGAAAGATCCATACACTTACACACAAGTTATTGTCATGAAACTAGAAAAATGCTTGTTTTTGCCCCTTTTTTGGCCCCTAATTCCTAAAATTTTGAGGCAATTACCCCCAAAATCAATCCCAGCATTCCCTTTGTGATATGGAACCTTGTGGTACAAAGTCAGAGATCCATACACTAACACACAAGTTATGTCTGGAAGTTACAAAATGCTTATTTTGGCCCTTTTGGCCCCTAATTCCTTAATTGTTGGTACCATAACCCCAAAATCAATCCCAACCTTCCTTTTGTGATATTGAACCTTATGGTAAAATTTCATAGAGATCCATTCACTTAAACTAAAGTTAGAGTGCGAAAACCAATGTGTCTTTGACGACGACGCCGGATTGACGGCACGACGCCAACGTCATACCAATATACGACCGCATAATTTTTTGCGGTCGAGCAAAACTGCATTTACCCTATGTTCTATTTTTAGCCATGGCAGCCATGTTTATTGAGGAAACAGAAAATAAAACACAAACTTTATTCTAGATAACCTAAGAACCATTCAGCTTAAGTTTGGTTTCATTTGGTTCAGTAGTTTCAGAGGAGAAGATTTTTAAAGTTAGAAAACATGATAAACAAATTGTGTAAAATTATCTTTAAAGGGCAATAACTCCTTAAGGGTCAATTGACAATTTTGGTCATATAAAACTTATTTGTAGATCTTACTTTACTGAACATTTTTGCTGTTTACAGTTTATCTTTATCTATAATAATATTCAAGATAATAACCAAAAACTGCAATATTTCCTTAAAATTACCAATTTAGTGGCAGTAACCCAACAATGGGTTGTTAGATTCATCTGAAAATTTCAGGGCTGATAGAACTTGATCTAATGAACATTTTTACCCATGTTGGATTTGCTCTTAATGCTTTAGTTTTTGAGATATAAGCCAAAAACTGCATTTTACCCCTTTGTTCTATTTTTAGCCATGGCGGCCATTTTTTTGACGAAACAGATAATAAAACACAAACTTTATTCTAGATACACTAAGGATCATTCAGCTTCAGTTTGGTTTGAATTGGTTCAGTAGTTTCAGAGGAGAAGATCTTTGAAATAGTTTACACCGGATGGGCGACAACGGACGCCAAGTGATGGCAAAAGCTCACATTTCCTTTTAGGAAACGTGAGCTAAATTGAGGTAAAAGTAGGGAGAAAAGACAGTGACATGTATATCATTGGCATATACTGCGTAAAGAAAGTGAAAATGAAAACTAACTGAGGTCAGAAAACCTTGAAAATGGGGTATCAAAGCATAATTGACATATACCCAGCTTATAAGGTATCTACATACAAAGTAAAACCTACTGAAATCTTAAGCTTTAAACAAATAATTTCACTGCAATTAATGCAATGTGATTTGTATGTACCTTGCCTTCTGACAATGTAACAACAACAAAACAAAAAGAGAAATAAGGAAGATGATTATTTTCTTTGAACGTAAGGTACACCTTTGCATAATCTAAATAAAGATTATGAAATCTTATGTCAAAACAAAAGCTTCTGTTAATCCCATACATTATTTTCAGATATAATGCCAATTGTCTCCCATAATGGCACCAGTAAAAGTAATCAACGATATATATGACTTTAAAGCTGTCAAAATCATTGTGTACATGATCAAAATGTTGTTAAATGCTACACCTACAATTTAAATCCTTTGCTTCATTAAAGGTCACTAATATACACATTGATCAAAAATAATTATATAACTTCTGTAAAATAAAAAAAATTGTTCAAGGTTCAATGTACTCAATTGTTATGACATAACTGAATGTCCTTAATTGCCCCCATTTAAGAAGGGGTGTGACTGAGCTATGAATATTAAAATGAAAACACAGCCTACTGCCTAGTTTTGGAACATCCAAATATACCCTGCAGAGATAGCAACATTCCACTAAAATGTAGTTCATTGTCAAAAACTAGTTTTCTTTATTTTTTAAAACCCATGTTTCCCTGTAATATAGAATATGTTTATATTTCATACCAGAAATGTCAAAGGTCAGTTCAAAACAATTTATAAATTGAAATCACAGCTCAAAATATATCATATGGAACAAAATTTCACTCTATGTATAGGCACTGTGACCTTGACCTTTGAACTATGTATTCAAAAGTTTGTAGCGGATTTCATCTTCCCAAAAGGCATTTTCATAGTTTGTTGAAGGATGGGCATTGATAAAATATCTGAAAAATCAAAATATTTCCCCAATTTCATTCTTTCAATTGCTTCTGTGTCCTTCATCTCTGACCTAGTGACCTCAAATTTTCAGGGTTTTTTTCATCCCAAGGCACATGATCTAAATTGAAGATTTCTTGCTATTGCGCAATACTGTGCAATTGAAAATTTCTTGCTATTGCACAATACTTATTATATAATAATTTACACATCCTGTTTGGTGTGTATCTCCTGCCATATCATTATTATTTGCTTTTAAATATAAATCAGAGATAACCAACTTAAAATGGAAAATTTTAAAGAAAAAAAGGAAAAAAAATCCCCCAAATTTTTGAACCCCTTATGATTCATCACCCCAAACTCAATCCCAGCCTTCCCTTTGAGGTATGGTACCTTGTAGTACAATTTCAGAGAGATCCATACACTTTAACACAAGTTATTTTCTGGAAACTAGAAAATGCTTATTTTGGCCCCTTTTGGCCCCTAATTCCTAAACCTTTCAGGCAATTACCCCAAACTCAATTCCAGCTTTCCTTTGTGATATGGAACCTTGTAGTACAATTTCAGAAAGATCCATACACTTACACACAAGTTATTGTCATGAAACTAGAAAAATGCTTGTTTTTGCCCCTTTTGGCCCCTAATTCCTAAAATTTTGAGGCAATTACCCCCAAAATCAATCCCAGCATTCCCTTTGTGATATGGAACCTTGTGGTACAAAGTCAGAGATCCATACACTAACACACAAGTTATGTCTGGAAGTTACAAAATGCTTATTTTGGCCCTTTTGGCCCCTAATTCCTTAATTGTTGGTACCATAACCCCAAAATCAATCCCAACCTTCCTTTTGTGATATTGAACCTTATGGTAAAATTTCATAGAGATCCATTCACTTAAACTAAAGTTAGAGTGCGAAAACCAATGTGTCTTTGGACGACGACGCCGACGACGACGACGCCTAACGTCATACCAATATACGACCGCATAATTTTTTGCGGTCGTATAAACTGCATTTTACCCTATGTTCTATTTTTAGCCATGGCAGCCATGTTTATTGAGGAAACAGAAAATAAAACACAAACTTTATTCTAGATAACCTAAGAACCATTCAGCTTAAGTTTGGTTTCATTTGGTTCAGTAGTTTCAGAGGAGAAGATTTTTAAAGTTAGAAAACATGATAAACAAATTGTGTAAAATTATCTTTAAAGGGCAATAACTCCTTAAGGGGTCAATTGACAATTTTGGTCATATAAAACTTATTTGTAGATCTTACTTTGCTGAACATTTTGCTGTTTACAGTTTATCTTTATCTATAATAATATTCAAGATAATAACCAAAACTGCAATATTTCCTTAAAATTACCAATTTAGTGGCAGTAACCCAACAATGGGTTGTTAGATTCATCTGAAAATTTCAGGGCTGATAGAACTTGATCTAATGAACATTTTTACCCATGTTGATCTAATGAACATTTTTACCCATGTTGGATTTGCTCTTAATGCTTTAGTTTTTGAGATATAAGCCAAAAACTGCATTTTACCCCTTTGTTCTATTTTCAGCCATGGCGGCCATTTTTTTGACGAAACAGATATAATAAAACACAAACTTTATTCTAGATACACTAAGGATCATTCAGCTTCAGTTTGGTTGGAATTGGTTCAGTAGTTTCAGAGGAGAAGATCTTTGAAATAGTTTACAAAAGACGGGCGACAACGGACCCCAAGTGATGGCAAAAGCTCACATTTCCTTTTAGGAAACGTGAGCTAAATTGAGGTAAAAGTAGGGAGAAAAGACAGTGACATGTATATCATTGGCATATACTGCGTAAAGAAAGTGAAATTGAAAACTAACTGAGGTCAGAAAACCTTGAAAATGGGGGTATCAAAGCATAATTGACATATACCCAGCTTATAAGGTATCTACATACAAAGTAAAACCTACTGAAATCTTAAGCTTTAAACAAATAATTTCACTGCAATTAATGCAATGTGATTTGTATGTACCTTGCCTTCTGACAATGTAACAACAACAACAAAAAGAGAAATAAGGAAGATGATTATTTTTCTTTGAACGTAAGGTACACCTTTGCATAATCTAAATAAAGATTATGAAATCTTATGTCAAAACAAAAGCTTCTGTTAATCCCATACATTATTTTCAGATATAATGCCAATCGTCTCCCATAATGGCACCAGTAAAAGTAATCAACGATATATATGACTTTAAAGCTGTCAAAATCATTGTGTACATGATCAAAAATGTTGTTAAATGCTACACCTACAATTTAAATCCTTTGCTTCATTAAAGGTCACTAATATACACATTGATCAAAAATAATTATATAACTTCTGTAAAATAAAAAAATTTTCATGGTTCAATGTACTCAACTGTTATGACATAACTGAATGTCCTAATTGCCCCCATTTAAGAAGGTGTGACTGAGCTATGAATATTAAAATGAAAACACAGCCTACTGCCTAGTTTTGGAACATCCAAATATACCCTGCAGAGATAGCAACATTCCACTAAAATGTAGTTCATTGTCAAAAACTAGTTTTCTTTATTTTTTAAAACCCATGTTTCCCTGTAATATAGAATATGTTTATATTTCATACCAGAAATGTCAAAGGTCAGTTCAAAACAATTTATAAATTCAAATCACAGCTCAAAATATATCATATGGAACAAAATTTCACTCTATGTATAGGCACTGTGACCTTGACCTTTGAACTATGTATTCAAAAGTTTGTAGTGGATTTGATCTTCCCAAAAGGCATTTTCATAGTTTGTTGAAGGATGGGCATTGATAAAATATATGAAAAATCAAAATATTTCCCCAATTTCATTCTATCAATTGCTTCTGTGTCCTTCATCTCTGACCTAGTGACCTCAAATTTTCAGGGTTTTTTTTCATCCCAAGGCACATGATCTACCATGGATTGGTTTCTATCCAATTTAAACCTCAAAATGTATTGTCTGTAAACAGGACTTTTCTTTTCATTAAATAACAGTCTATTTATAAGCAATATGATCATGACCTTTAGACCTGATAAAGATAAGAAAGAAATGGTCTTTTTCTTTCCAAGGGCATGTTTTGCTAAGGTTAAACATATTGCACAAACAACATCACTTGAAAACCGAAATTGTGGCCAATTTCAGATTACTAATTGTTGCTCACAGTGACCTTGACCGTTGATATATGAAATCAATCTTATGGGCTTTTATAAAAAAAACAAGAATGTGTCCATAGTACAAGGATGCCCCACTCGCACTATAATTTTCTATATTCATTGGAATGTGAAATTGTGATCTAATATGATCCTGACCTTTAGACCTAATAAAAATAAGAAAAAAATGGTCTTTTTCTTTCCAAGGGGCATGTTTTGCTACGGTTAAACATATTGCACACTTGAAAACCATAATATATCTAATTTGGCATTAAAATTAGAAAGATCATATCATAGGGAACATGTGTACTAAGTTTAAAGTTGATTGGACTTCAACTTCATCAAAAACTACCTTGACCAAAAACTTCAACCTGAAGCGGGACAGACGGACTGACGAATGGACGTACAGACCAAAAAACATAGTGCCCCTAGGTGGGGCATAAAAATTGGTATAAGTAGGACATATTGGCCAAACAGTCAACAGGATACCAAAATGTTGCCCAAATGTCTGTCTACAGCTGCTGTTTCCTGGTTGGTGTCTTCTTTACTTGAAGAGACATTATCTTACCAAGTTTATAAAAAAATACTGATTATATATGGTTCAAAAGATTTTGTCCAGAAACCAAAATGTTGACATTAGGACCAGATGACATATTCCTTATATTATAAAGCCAACTTCCATTATGTCACAAAAGATACATATTTGAACTCCTTTCTATTTGAATTGTTTGTGAATGACACATTAATTAATTCATCAAATTTCACAAATTTTAGAAATCATAATTTGTAGTATGTCAAACAAGAATATGTGTCCACAAGACATCATGCCATGCTTCCTGTATCACATTTCCATGTAAAAAAACATGAAGTTCTGTGGAAAACTTTGTCTGTTATTTATAATTAAAAAACATTCTAAGGGTATTGCATATGCCATACTATGTCCTCATCCTGGAGTAACAAAAGTTGAACATTGAGCTATGGTTCATTAGTGATAACCCTGCTATAAGCATACAAACAGGATGTTGATGAGCAGTGAATGTGAAAAAAATATCACAGGGTATATAATACTCTCATGAAGCTTGATACTTTATTTCAGAATGCCCTGATTTTAAAAAAGTTCCAGAGAATGCAATGAAAATTTAATAAATGTTGAACAAAAGGAAAAACTGCAACAAACATTTCATGGGACTGAAAAACAGAAAGATGTATTCCAGCATACTTCCTTCCTCCAGAGGGGGGGGTATACAAATATGTCAACTATACCAAAACTTAAATGTGAAATGTAACTTCTCATAATAAAACTATCAGTTTTAGTATTATCATGTTCCAAATACCAGCTAAACTATCAAGAAAAAATTTAACCACAGACTGAACCTAATTAAAGTCAAAGGAACATAGGATAGCTAAGTCTCACTTTCGCAACAAATGTTGCAGGTTTGAAAAAAAACTAGTCTCCATTATGTAGCCTAAGTCACTGAAAGAGGGGTATAATACCAACAAACAAACTATCATCACCTTGTTTTCTCTCCTCATAAATGAATTAGAGTTATCTCTCTTTATTTGTAACTTTTCTTGCTTTGAAATTCCATGACTTGTTGAGCTTCATTATAGTGCAATAAATCATTTTATTAAGCTTCATATAAGTGCTATAAATCATTTCATTAAGTCTACCGGCTCAGGTCAGTATAATTAGCTTACAGTCGGTGTGAGAACTCATCGAAACCTGTACTGTGTCTTTTGCCATTTAGTTAGTTATTTTTATTTACTGTTACAGCACTGTCAAAGGTAGGACTTGGGGGTTGAGCACTCAGAAACATGTTTAGCACTGACAAGTTCTTCATGAACTTGTCCTAAGCCAGGAAGGAGCCTGTGGTGGAGTGGTCGCCTAAGTTTGACATCAGTCATAATATAAAAATAAAAAGATGTGGAATGATTGTCAACTATCCACCAAAGTTCAAATGAAGTTGTTTCAGATAAGGGTGAAGGTTTGGTACCATTAAAACGTTTAAACCCCCTGCAATTGTTTGCACCTATCCTAAGTCAGGAATCTGATGTTCAGTAGTTGTCGTTTGTTGATGTGGTTCATAAGTGTTTCTCGTTTCTCGATTTTTATATAGATTAGCCCATTGGTTTTCCCGTCTGAGTGGTTTTACACTAGTAATTTTGGGGCCCTTTTAGCTTGTTGTTCGTGTGAGCCAAGGCTCCGTGTTGAAGACTGTACTTTGACCTATAATGGTTTACTTTTATAAATTTTGACTTGGATGGAGAGTTGTCTCATTGGCACTCATACCACATCTTCTTATATCTATATAAGCAATTATAGGCAACTGTATGGCCTTCAAAAATGAGAAAACCCCATATAAAAGGCCCTGAAATATACGGACAGACGGACAGATGGACAAGAGTAACACTAAATGCCCCCTCCAGTGACGTCAGGAGCAAAATTGTTAAAATTGACTGTAAAGGGCAATAACTCCTAAAGGGGTCGACTGACAATTTTGATCATGTCGACTTATTTGTAGATCTTACTTTGCTGAACATTATTGTTTACAGTTTATCTCTATCTATAATAATATTCAAGATAATAACCAAAACGCAAAATTTCCTTAAAATTACCAATTCGGGGCAGCAACCCAACAACAGGTTGTCAGATTTGTCTGAAAATTTCAGGGCAGATAGAACTTGACCTGATAATCAGTTTTACCACGTCAGATTTGCTCTAAATGCTTTGGTTTCAGAGATATAAGCCAAAATCTACATTTTACCCTATGTTCTATTTTTAGTCATGGCGCCATCTTAGTTGTTTGGCAGGGTCATCGGACATATTTTTAAACTAGATAATTAATAATGATTGTGGCCAAGTTTGGTGAATTTGGCCTAGTGGTTTCAGAGGAGAAGATTTTGTAAAAACTAACGAAGACGGACGATACGACAGAAGACATAAAACACAGACTGGACATGGCAGGGTATTTATACATCCCTAACAAAAAAGACACAAAGTACAGATCTGAGAGTACTAGCAGTTACTGACAGCTAGTTCAAAGCCAATAACAACTGATAAAAAAAATCATGTATTTAAGATTAAAATGTCAATCAGTACACATCCAATATCCAATGGATTTAGTGTAAAGATGTCATTACGTCATGCTTTGTTATCTGTTTTACAACACCTGAAATTTACTGGTACATTTTACTTTCTAAACATTTGTGTGTGTTGTGTTTTATAACTTACTGTATGGATTGGGTTTTGCTCATTGTTGATGGTTGATGATGGCCTTGGGTTGTTTAAATAATTGTCCTTAGGTCTCTGGGGGATAGTTGTCTGTTTGTCATCATACCATATATTTTTATTTTTATATTGTACATGTCACCTTAACAACTAATCTGTTCGCATTTGGTAATCTTTTTATCTATTTTTTACAAAGTGTAAATAAGTATTTAAAATAATCAGTGTAAACTTATTGAATTTGTTATTCTCCAAAAGAAGAAAAACAAATCATCATTTCATTAAAACCATGTGTTTAATATTGTTTAATTGCTTGAACATAAATTTTTGCTGATAAATAATAGCAAATTTCCTGAATTAAATAAGGCATTGAATACAACAGCTTATAGTTATTGTGAATTATGCAATGAGGCTCAAGAATCATTTTGAAGCCCCTAAAATTTGATAAGACAGTTTTCTAGGTGACCATCAATGCTAAATGAAGTGAGAAAACATTTCTAGAACTTTGATAAATCTAAAATGCAAGCAACAAGCTCTATCTAATAATGTGCTACAACCAGTTTTAATACTGTCACGTGACATAAACCTTTGTCTCAGGCAATGCTAATTATTTACTAGTATAGTGTAAATTTTGCTCTGTTGTTTCTCTGAGCTATGACTAAGCTTTCATGGCACCTCTTTTGTTTTTCATAATTTTATGGTTGAATTGCATATTCACTGTGAAATGAGATTGAGTCTAATTTTTATGTTCACACTTTTAATGGTAATACTTTTTTTTAAGTAGATTACTTAGTGAATTGTTTCTTTGAGAATGAATCCATTTTCATATGCTTCTTACTTTGTTTAAACACAATTATAATACTGTTATTATGAAAATACGAAGTGTATCTAAGTATAAAGTACCATTTTCCTAACTTGAAATATGCATCAAAATAGAGTTTTCTATGAAATATGAAATCTGGACTATTTTACTAGTAAGAATTTGACTATATAGAATAAAGAATGAAAACAGGGAATTTGTCAAAGAGACAACAACCCGACCAAAGAGCAGAAAACAGCCCATGGCCACCAATGGGTATTCAATGCAGAGAAAATCCCGCACCCAGAGGCAGGCTTCAACTGGCCCATACTATATACTAAATACTGAATTTTCACAAATAATTGCCATATTTGATTTAATATGTGAAACATAATAAGATACATCACAATATTTATAACTCAATTTTCTTTAGTTATTAATCTACCACATCAATGGCTATTTTTTAATCTCAAAAATAATTTTAGGTTGTTGTACATTTCCATTAATAAATGAATGAATTTAATTCTGAATTTACAGTAAATCAGTTGAGTTATAAAATCAGCAATGACTAATAAATCATTTTACTTCAGTTCAAAATTTTCATGGTTTTTCTAATCTCCTCTTTAGTAAGAACACATGAACAGAAGACACGCCAGAATTGTTGACGGAATTTTTACCAAAAAATAATATGGCACAATATTTATAGCAGAATTCAAAGTGACCAATAAGTTTGAAACTTCACTGAATTTAATGTATGATAAGGATTTTATATTCTCAAAATGTAAGGCATAAATCATACGTGATATTAAAGCAGGACCTTCACAAATCAAAAAATAACTATCACACCAATTAACATAATCGTGGTATCGTTTCACGCTTTTTCCTTGGCATTTATCAATTTGCCTTTCTTTCTTGAGTTATGTACAGCAATAATGAGAAATGTGTTTAATACAAATAAAGCGATAAAAGGAATTCCTGCAACACATGTTAAATAAAACCATATATGTACAACTTTATGAAATAGTGGATTATTTCCAGTTCCGTGAAAGAATTTACAAAAGCCTCTTTGTAAATACTATTCATCATTTGATCTTGTTGGGCTTTTGTGAAATTTGTGGTCATATTGAAATCTGATATTCCTCCCATATCAACGTACTTTATTTTTCACACTTGTACTCAAAGAATCTGATAAAGTTAAATGCTATTCCTGCTATCACAAGCCCAAAATGACCCATCTGGCACGTTTATGCTACACCACCTTTCTGCTTTGAACGGATGACATATCATGATGTAACGATCAACAGTAAACGCTAAAGTCAACCATATTGAAGTCACTTGAAATGTAAGGCATGCAGCATGAACAAATGGAAAGGTATGGGCATAAAAGGAATCCGGGTAATTGTAAATATCACCTTGAACAGGTTCTTTTGTATCTCCTTGCTAGCAGCATTGTGAACAGTAGAAAAGTGTATCACTTAAAGCTAAGGCATTAAGGTACGAATAAGTTGAAGATCTCATTACCCGTCTCGTTAATATTATCACAGACATAACATTTCCCACAATCCCTAAACAGCAAATGGTCATTCACATATACCTGACAGATAGTATGTTATCAGTTTTCGCTGGTAACTGTATTCATAGTCTTCCCCATCAGGTGGTGTATAATCACTAAAATAAATATGGCTATGATTTTCACTAGAATTGGTTGTGTAATTCCACACATCATTGGGCGTGAAGTCCTCATAGTCTTTCATCATGGTAGATTTCAACATTTAAGTTCCATGTATTTATCAATTCAACAGTATGTACTTAATTCTACCATACTCATTTCCTTACGTTTTCAGCAATCCCTGAAAATGTAAAGAAAGAAACTATTAAATGGAGATGGTTAAATAGGTTTTTGCCACTTTGGGTAATCATAAACTTTGCTCTATTAAGAATCTTAACCACTCTTCTTTTAACATTTATAGTAATAAAACATGATAATAAATGTATTAGATACACCTTGGGGCCTTAGCCTGAATGGGTGTATCTAATTTACACCAAGATATTATTGTCAATGCAGAATGATAGATTTCAATAATTTAAGAGGGAGGTCTTTCAGGGATTTGATCATATGTTATTGACAAGCATGATAAATGCAGGGTATCCAATTTAATTTAACAACATCTTGGTGTAAGTGATGTTGCGCAAATTATGTATCACACTTGTTTAAAATATCAAAAACATTAATTTGCTGCATGACAACTCTCAAATTTCTTCCACAATAAATGTAACAATCAAAATATAAAATCCATTCTTCATAGAAAATTTGAGTAATATGCATTTGGTTCAATTGGACAAAAGAACAGATGAAGGAATGACAAACAGAACATATGAACCACTCACTCTACCAATCAGGAGCCTGTTGATCAGTAGTTGTCGTTTGTTGGTGTGGTTCATAAGTGTTTCTCGTTTTTTTTTAATAGATTAGACCGTTGGTTTTCCTGTTTGAACTGTTTTAAACTAGTCATTTTGGGGCCCTTTATAGCTTGCTGTTCGGTGTGAGCCAAGGCTCTGTGTTGAAGGCCGTACTTTGACCTATAATTGTTTACTTTTTATACATTGTGACTTGGATGGAGAGTTGTCTCATTGGCACTCATACCACATCTTCTTATTTATAACTACTACTACTACAGACAGTGTGACAAAAAACATACTAGTACAGAAATATTCAGTTAAATAATGTTTAAATTAATTCTCATCTAATTCAAACTGACAGAAGGTTTAAATAAGCTATAATATGATTTCAGTTGCAAAAAAGATGCTAATGGATTGTTTCAATCTAGAAATAATAATATTACTACATAACTATTGGAGCACAATATATGACATTATGAATAAACTAAGTATTACTATCATGCCATCATGAAAAATCACATAACACAGAATGATAATAAACTGTTGACACAGAGATATGCAGAGCTCCAGATAAGAATTATCAAATTGGGGTTTTTACCCACCATTTTTTATTTTAATTGAGTGATAATATTTTTTAATTGCATTATCAATTCCAATTCACCCCTCAAGCAAATATCAAATGGGTTTTTTCACCACCAAGCTCCTTAATGTATTGGGTTTTTTCATCAACACAATTACAACAACTCTTTGAGGGGTCCGTAGGTGACCTGTTGCAAGGATAAATTTTTGTCCCTATCCAATATACCCTCATTTCCCGTGGCAGTCTAAATTTCTCCGACCTTAATCCCGGACGCCTTATTACAGACCCTACCTATTGTATTTATTGTTAATTTGTTCTCGTCCTGAATATGCATGAAATATTTGCCACTGGACGTTAAGCAACCAACAATCAATCAATCAATCAATCATCAACACAATATTGAATTTAGGCATGTTTTAATCACATTATATCAAAGCGAGATGTTCATCCATCTTAAATATGTTTCTTTCTTTATATGTGATAGCTTTTTTATTTTGTTTATACACTGATGAGCAATTGTACGTTTAATTCGTGTTCGGTTTCAACCATTCTGCCAGTTTTGTATTTTCTCACTACAGTTTATTTGGGGTAGGTGTGGCTAAGTGTTTAGACTTTTATATAATATATCAGTTCAAAATTTTTCATGGTTTTTGACTATTCAAAAGTTTCCATACCACATTCTGTGAGTTGTCAATAAAACAATCTATATCAAGAAAAGGCAGAATTGTAAAAAAAATATGATGCGGTATGCAGAGGCAATAAGAACAATGGATGCCAAATAACTAATTTCTTAAGGCTAATTTTTAATTTCATTCATTTTTTATTTTGAACAATATCTTTAATAAATAAAATTACAACAAAATAAAACAAGCGACAGTAAGATTTTACAATGACAGGATTACAATATGACATTATTTTGGCAGTCAGAGCATGGTGATTCAACAGTAATCTCACAATTTCCATTTGCCTCTAAATTCACAAGTATTTTTTTCTGCTCGTTTGTTATTTCAGTATTTATGGGTGAAAGATCGTCTAGACAATGATTTTGATGAGCTGGAAAAAATGAATTTTGGATATCAATAGAAGTTCTTTCTTCAATGTTTAATATCAATGGTACAGCAATGCTATTTTTATACACCTTGTTTTCCTCTTTTTTTGTTGTTGTTGTTGCAGTTGTTGTTGTTGATGGTATACTGCTATGTTATTCATTTCATGTCCTCCATGTCCATTGGCTCCACTGAAACGTCTATCCATGGACACGCTCAGACTACGAGTAATTTTTCTAATCTCCTCTTTAGTAAGAACACATGAACAGAAGACACGCCAGAATTGTTGACGGAATTTTTTACCAAAAAAATAATATGGCACAATATTTATAGCAGAATTCAAAGTGACCAATAAGTTTGAAACTTCACTGAATTTAATGTATGATAAGGATTTTATATTCTCAAAATGTAAGGCATAAATCATACGTGATATTAAAGCAGGACCTTCACAAATCAAAAAAATAACTATCACACCAATTAACATAATCGTGGTATCGTTTCTACGTTTTTCCTTGGCATTTATCAATTTGCCTTTCTTTCTTGAGTTATGTACAGCAATAATGAGAAATGTGTTTAATACAAATAAAGCGATAAAAGGAATTCCTGCAACACATGTTAAATAAAACCATATATGTACAACTTTATGAAATAGTGGATTATTTCCGAGTTCCGTGAAAGAATTTACAAAAGCCTCTTTGTAAATACTATTCATCATTTGATCTTGTTGGGCTTTTGTGAAATTTGTGGTCATATTGAAATCTGATATTCCTCCCATATCAACGTACTTTATTTTTTCACACTTGTACTCAAAGAATCTGATAAAGTTAAATGCTATTCCTGCTATCACAAGCCCAAAAATGACCCATCTGGCACGTTTTATGCTACACCACCTTTCTGCTTTGAACGGATGACATATCATGATGTAACGATCAACAGTAAACGCTAAAGTCAGCCATATTGAAGTCACTTGAAATGTAAGGCATGCAGCATGAACAAATGGAAAGGTATGGGCATAAAAGGAATCCGGGTAATTGTAAATATCACCTTGAACAGGTTCTTTTGTATCTCGCCTTGCTAGCAGCATTGTGAACAGTAGAAAAAGTGTATCACTTAAAGCTAAGGCATTAAGATACGAATAAGTTGAAGATCTCATTACCCGTCTCGTTAATATTATCACAGACATAACATTTCCCACAATCCCTAAACAGCAAATGGTCATTCCACATATACCTGACAGATAGTATGTTATCAGTTTTCGCTGGTAACTGTATTCATAGTCTTCCCCATCAGGTGGTGTATAATCACTAAAATAAATATGGCTATGATTTTCACTAGAATTGGTTGTGTAATTCCACACATCATTGGGCGTGAAGTCCTCATAGTCTTTCATCATGGTAGATTTCAACATTTAAGTTCCATGTATTTATCAATTCAACAGTATGTACTTAATTCTACCATACTCATTTCCTTACGTTTTCAGCAATCCCTGAAAATGTAAAGAAAGAAACTATTAAATGGAGATGGTTAAATAGGTTTTTGCCACTTTGGGTAATCATAAACTTTGCTCTATTAAGAATGTAATTAATAACCCCTTAACCACTCTTCTTTTAACATTTATAGTAATAAAACATGATAATAAATGTATTAGATACACCTTGGGGCCTTAGCCTGAATGGGTGTATCTAATTTACACCAAGATATTATTGTCAATGCAGAATGATAGATTTCAATAATTTAAGAGGGAGGTCTTTCAGGGATTTGACCATATGTTATTGAAAAGCATGATAAATGCAAGGTATCCAATTTCATCTAACAACATCTTGGTGTAAGTGATGTTGCGCAAATTATGTATCACACTTGTTTAAAATATCAGCAAACATTAATTTGCTGCATGACAACTCTCAAATTTCTTCCACAATAAATGTAACAATCAAAATATAAAATCCATTCTTCATAGAAAATTTGAGTAATATGCATTTGGTTCAATTGGACAAAAGAACAGATGAAGGGAATGATAAACAGAACATATGAACCACTCACTCTACCAATCAGGAGCCTGTTGATCAGTAGTTGTCATTTGTTGGTGTGGTTCATAAGTGTTTCTCGTTTTTTTTTAATAGATTAGACCGTTGGTTTTCCTGTTTGAACTGTTTTAAACTAGTCATTTTGGGGCCCTTTATAGCTTGCTGTTCGGTGTGAGCCAAGGCTCTGTGTTGAAGGATGTACTTTGACCTATAATTGTTTACTTTTATACATTGTGACTTGGATGGAGAGTTGTCTCATTGGCACTCATACCACATCTTCTTATTTATAACTACTACTACTACAGACAGTGTGACAAAAACATACTTGTACAGAAATATTCAGTTAAATAATGTTTAAATTAATTCTTATCTAATTCAAACTGACAGAAGGTTTAAATAAGCTATAAGATGATTTCAGTTGCAAAAAGATGCTAATGGATTGTTTCAATCTAGAAATAATAATATTACTACATAACTATTGGAGCACAATATATGACATTATGAATAAACTAAGTATTACTATCATGCCATCATGAAAATCACATAACACAGAACGATAATAAATTGTTGACACAGAGATATGCAGAGCTCCAGATAAGAATTATCAAATTGGGTTTTACCCACCATTTTTATTTTAATTGAGTGATAATATTTTTAATTGCATTATCAATTCCAATTCACCCCTCAAGCAAATATCAAATGGGTTTTTTCACCACCAAGCTCCTTAATGTATTGGGTTTTTTCATCAACACAATTACAACAACTCTTTGAGGGGTCCGTAGGTGACCTGTTGCAAGGATAAATTTTTGTCCCTATCCAATATACCCTCATTTCCCGTGGCAGTCTAAATTTCTCCGACCTTAATCCCGGACGCCCCTATTACAGACCCTACCTATTGTATTTATTGTTAATTTGTTCTCGTCCTGAATATGCATGAAATATTTGCCACTGGACGTTAAGCAACCAACAATCAATCAATCAATCAATCATCAACACAATATTGAATTTAGGCATGTTTTAATCACATTATATCAAAGCGAGATGTTCATCCATCTTAAATATGTTTCTTTCTTTATATGTGATAGCTTTTTTATTTTGTTTATACACTGATGAGCAATTGTACGTTTAATTTGTGTTCGGTTTCAACCATTCTGCCAGTTTTGTATTTTCTCACTACAGTTTATTTGGGGTAGGTGTGGCTAAGTGTTTAGACTTTTATATAATATATGTAAACATTTGGTGCTGTAAGATAGTTTTTCAAGTCCTTATCACCTATTTGCCAGACCTACTTTAAAAAACCTAGACCGGCAGGTTTATAGGGTGGTTAAATGACTGAGACCACATTTAATTTAAATTTACAAATAATCCTGCAACATCAAATGAATAAACGAAAATGTTAAACTGCACTTGCCAATAAGACAACTATCTTAAGCATACAGAACAATTAGACCAACAAGTAAAAAAAATATATATATATAAACTAAAATAATACTTGAATGTTTTTGTTAAATTTTATTTACATAAATCTGGGTTGAGTTGGCCCTTATTAAAACTTTTGGTTTCCGATGCTTTCCAACAATATAATTGATTTGGCATTTTACTGTTCCAACTAATTTAGTTCTTGACGAAACCCCGTGTTTGTCTTTCTATAAACAATGTTCTCGTTAAGACACGAAAACACACTCGTGCGTTCGATGGACGCTTCCTAAAAACACTAGCCGAGTCTTGTTATCATCATAATTATCCTCAGCTACCAAAAGAAGCTGAAAACATGCTTCTATTCAATATTTTTGCAGACATTTACTTTCGTTTTGATTCAATGCTATGTGAAATGATAAATCTGGAGTAATTGAAAAAAATATGACACCATGACAAACGCTAATTGGATAAACGTAGAGAAGATCGAAATATTTTCATCAACACGTGTACCTTTTGAGCAATGGAAAATTCCAACAGGGACCCATTTCAACTTCTTGATGCAATGCTCTATTTTTAGAACGAAAGGACATTTCCAATTATAATTATAAAAATAGATTTACGCGTCGACTATGTAATAGATGAGGGTAAATAACGCACCCGATAGCGAATAAAAGCGTTAAGAACTCATGGTTTTGGCATATAATTGGGTTTTCCTTTGCATGGATTGGGTTTTTGAACGCAGCAATGGGCAATTGAATTGAGTTTTGAATTATTTTTATTGCGTGATCACGCAAATACGCAGCTTATCTGGAGCTCTGGAATCTATGTCTTGCCTGTCGGCATAAAATTCATAAAAGACAATCTGATGGACAGCAACATTATTTATTCATTCAGTCGCTGGACCATTATCTAGTGGGCAGGGCCTGAAAATAATCATCCAACTGATATGTACTGATAGTAATGCAACTTATATCAATTATCTATCACAAGTAGTTCCTAACAAACTAACTTAAGCAGAAAACTTAACAATTGTTGATGCGGTTGCCACAGCTGCAGCCGGAAAAGCAATCCATATGTCTCGCTGTCGCAGGCGAGACAAAAACTAATGTTACACAACAAATTTCTATAATTTGACATTTGTTATGTTGTCTGAGGTTGCTCTCAAATATATACCTATCTCTATTCATTGATATGGAGCTGTACAAAGACACTGAACACATTTTCTTTACAATTTTGATATTACAAGACGTTAAGGAAAATATCTTATTCTATATCAGTTGTTCCCTTTATTTCTTTCAGAAGTGTATTATAAACTTAATGAGAAAATCCATTTACATTCAATATTTAATGTTTAAATAATACTGGTATAATATTAATAAGAATACTGACATGATTATTTTCTAAAATTAAATTCATCATTTTACAGAAGTTAAACTTTTATTCAAAACATTAAGCTGGTTACAGGATATGAATATATTATAAATGAGAGGTACAATTGTTAACATTAAAATGAAACTTACTTGGATACAGAAAATCTTTTAACAATTCAAATACAAAAGTTAATCCTTTTAAAAAGCGTCAATACCTCAGAACTTAATTAAATAATGATATCTCTGAGGAAAAAAAATCCTGCTTTTCATTATTTCATTATCAAAGAATTTATATAAAGGGTAAATAAATCAAAATTCTTGAATATGTTTTCCTGTCATATGCCTAATGTGCCTTTTTCATCCTTATATAATGTTGCTAAAAATTTAGTTTGTTTATTACAATATCTTACAAGTTTTAAAAATAGAAAGCTTAAATTGCACTGAATTTAAAAAAGAATTATTGATACCAGAAATTTTGAAAAATTAATGGTTATTTATTTAGTGTCATCTATCCTGACACAATCTGATCACTACCTTCTTCTACAATATTCTACCTATTGATAATTCCTGCAGTGTTATACTGCATTGGATCTTACCCCAGGATTATGTTTTTTAATATGGTTGGAACCAAAGATATAATATGCTGACAGCACTGACGAACAACGAAGAAATTAAATTAAATTGTTTTTAGTAAAGTATTTAGTGTGAGCTATTATCAGAAAAAGTTCATAGATCAAATGGCCTAAATTTTAGATTCTGTTCAGTAAAAATGTGTTTTTGACAAATATTTCTAGGTCTGTGTCACATTACTTATGACATGTAAGTATATTTCTACAGAAAACAAAACAAGTTGCTCAATTTGCAATGCTTTAAACAAGCTGTATGCATACTTACTTTTCATTAATTTTTGTCTTATTATTTAGTTTTAATAGTCATAGTAAAATATACAGTGAAAAAAAAATATTTGTACATCATCTTCAATTACTGAGAATGGCTAAACAGGAAAAATGACCAACATCAATACACAAGTTCAACTATTGATGACCACAACAATAGCCGTAAAGTCAGAAACCTCGGTCATATAAAAACTCTTCTGTTTGATTAGAGAAGACAAAGAGAAATTTAAAACCATACATCCCTTATTGATCTGACTGATGATAGACCACGAATGACCACTGTAATTCCTTTAGGGGACATATTCTGACAACACAATAAGCTTTATACAAGTTCCATCAGATAACTATGCAACCTAGTAATGAGGGAAACTTTGGTTTTCAATTCTGGGTTTATATCTTAGGTTTAAAACAATTTTCTTATTTTCAGTAGATTTATGTTCAAACTATATCTAATGACTTAAATTATTTCATTACAACTAATTCACCTATTTCTAAAGCATTCAAATCAACCTGTTTTTTTTTTCTAATTTACTTTGCAGAGGGGTGCAAATATTGTTTGTTGAGTACACATGAACTTGTGAAATATCGTGTCTTTTGTTATTTTTGGGGTTGTTTTGGTTGGTGTCAGCATTTGAAAATTTTTTAAAAAATAAAACGCATTAGTATTCTCCTTATTTCACTTCTTGTTGCCAATATTTTTAATATTCATATTTTTAGTACAAAAATTTGATTGTTTCTATTTATTCCAATTAAATATAATAAAATCTAAGGAAGTGATAGAAAAGTATAAATATTAAAATTATAATTTACCAAAAATAAAAATAATTTTCATTATTTCCATAATTCAAATCCAAGAAATATCTGAGCTATCAATTTTCAATTTTCCTAAATATTCAAATTTTAAAGAAATATTTGTAATATATAGAGTGTCTTTGTTATACAATTGATCAAACTACCATTTAATCTTATTTTACTGCAATAATCTACATGTACTATTGTTGCATAAATAACATCAACTTTATGATATATATCTATTTCGAAAATTAAAAGATTTATGATTCAATAACCTATTAAAATCTGCAACAACATATGCAAATAAAGTTACATCTAAAGTGATAAATCATGATTTTATTTGGCCTACCATTTATTTGTTGTATATAGAAATCCACAAAGTTAGCACCAATGCTTGATCTCAACACTATGAATGATCCATCCATAAGTATATAATTTTACTTCAGAATTAAAAACCAGTCATGCACTAACGCCTCTTTAATACACCTTCAAGTATTTTTATAAGAAATCTACTGAGTAAAAAATAGCTTCTGGTCGATATATTTAATCTAATTGACGATGTATAAAAATCTATCCCTGATGATTGGGCGGATCAGACGTCCTATGCTAAGACAAGGAATTCTGTTACAACTCCACTTATAGATTTTCACTGTTACCCTAATCCAGTCTTATAAAATTGATGGTATTGTATCAGAACTAATTAAAATCCTTCAAAGGAGCTGGTAAAGAGGTGGTACGTCTGTTTTTACTGTTAGAAAACACATCATTGACAACAAACAAACTAGCGGAGGTTCATATATCCACACAGCAATATATAGCAATTTCAATTAAAAAATCTCTTTTTCTTTTTGCACTATGAAAGTGAAACCTAATGATTTTCAAGGATATAATTTTCTATCCTGAAATAGCTTTGTCTTCTAAAGAAAGATTTAAATGCACATAACAATTTGCAAGATGTAGAAATGCAGTAGATATTCATATCTAGTTCTACCATTCATTGATTCTGATGCAGACCAATACCTTGACTACTAATATGATTATGATTTGTACAACATATCTAACAATAATACTGGATTTGTTCTGTTTAACACCTCTGCCATTTATTCCAAGATTCTATACAGTTATACGATGAAACCTTAACCAGAAATGATATTTGAATTTTGAAATGCACCTGCACTTGAGGTAAATTAACCACAATATAAAATGATAACTCATCTTAAAAGCAATTTTTTTGCCCTTAAGTTTAAGTCAGTTTACAGCAGATATCTTTGATTAACAAAAAACTGTAGCTTAGTGTTTAAAAATATTATCAGGCTCATAGCCATGATGTCGCTAATGGGGGTCATTTGGTGTCATGACACTGACTTTAAATAGTTCAAATTTCAATTTGAACTGAAATTAGAACCTCAACTTTTATTGTCTTAAGTATTTTATATGTTTTCAGAGGGGTTTGTCTAAATTTCCTTAACCTTTATGGCTAAGGGTGTGATTATTTGAAACATCTTGCTTACACAATTTTAATTTGAACAGCTTTCAACTTTTCAAAAAACTTTGCAGAAAAAAAAAATTTCAACTTGCATAAACACACTGGTCAAAAGATAAATTGATGACAATTTGAGAACACTACATTGTATATTGCTAAAATTCACTTATCATTTTTTGCAAATAACCAAGACAACCCTTAGCCTTAGACTGTCATTACTTTGATGTAAACAAAATTGCCAACTTCTGCTTAGATGGCAAACAGAAAACTTAATATTCATAAAAATTACCCTTAGGTGAGAAGAATTTTTTCATGCTTCTAATATGGAACAATCTGCTTGTGACACTTTAGTGTGAAGTTTCTGAGATAAAAACTTAAAAGACTATATTCAATCAATCGGTTTATAAGGTTTCTATGAAAATATCATATTAAAATAAGTCCATGAAAGCATTGCTTCATAAAAAAAAAAAAAAAAATCAAAATCTCAAACTTCAGCTACAAATTTCAAATTGAGAAATATTGAGGTCACTATCGATATAAATATAAGAGGATATAGTTAAAGAATTAAGGTCATTTGTGTGGCTGAAGTAAAAAGCACTAATTTTAGAAATTTAATAATCTTCATAGCTAAATTTAGATTTTAAGCAATTGAAATCTTTTATAAAAAAAAATTTGTATTCATTCAAAATTAGGTGATAAATGTTCTTACCTACATATATAATCTTAAATCAGAAGCAGGTGTTCATGACATTCATATGACCGCACAATCAAAGTTTAATTACAAAGTTTATTAATTTTAAAATCTTGCAAGGTTTAAATAAGATTATGCATTAAGAAGTAAGCCAAAAAATTCATGTACCCTTTCACATTGATAGAAGGTCACTGCCAGGGACCAGAATGCTCATTTCTGGAAGAAAATAATTATTTCAATTTCTAAATGCAATATTTTTGCTTCAAACATTTCACAATGTCTAATATCTTCATTAGAATCCAATTTTATATTATATGATGGGAAGGATATTTTGTGATATTATTTTTTCTGCTTCACTTTAAATTTTGGCTGGGTTATAAGGCTCCGAACTGGGAGGAGTGTTGGAATTCTCCAAGATTCACTTTCCATGAGCAGCTAATCTAGAATGCATCCAGTTTTTCTTTGTCTAAAAGATGGTCATTTAACAAAAATAACTATGGATTCCAATTTTCATGAATAAAGGAAAAAAATGAGTTTTGCATCCAAGACTATTGAAAACTTGATTTTGTTCAACTCTTGTTGAAAAAACAGGTAGAAAACCAAAAAAAAAGTTTTTCCATTTTTTTTTATTTGCAAATTTGACTCTGCTTCAGAATCTGCATATCACAGCATTGCTATGTTGTATTTTGTGTACTGTTGTTTGTCTGTTTGGCTCTTTCTTTTTTAGCCATCATGGCGTTTTCATTTTATTTTTGACTTATGAGTTTGAATGTCCCTTTGGTATCTTTTGCCTCTCTTTTCCAATGGTTTACCTTTTTCCTGAATAATTATATTTACCATTAGTGTGCAAGAAGCATATGTTGAAAATTTCAAGTTACCAACATTTGATATTTTGAAATACATAGATAACTTTAGTGACAAATCAAGCAACTTTTGATGGTATGGGGTTTTGTGTTTATAAACAGGGGACAAGGGATGTAGATATTCATAGCAAACAAAGAGTTGGATTTTTTACCTATATGCATTACATATTCTAATAACCTATTTCATACAATTTTTTCAGCACTAAGTTTGTATTCCTTTGACTCATTTGATAAACACTGAAAACTGAGGAAATATAAATTTTCAGAAAATCGACAACAGTTGACTTTTATAATTTATTTTCGAATCTTAAATTCACATAGTAAATCTGTAATTTTGTTTATTAAATGTAACAGCAGTTTTGTAATCTTACAATAAATATCCTTCATAACATTGAAATTGAAGTGTATGTATTGCTTACATCATGATCACATTCAATTGCAACTAGAAGGTATATATTACAGGTCCTCAATTACCATAATTGCAGTAAAGGTTCTTTCTATTGAATTTTTTACATAATGTTGTTTATCTGGGTTCAATTTCACACCAAAAGTGTGCTAATCTTGTTTAATAAGGTTTAATTATATAAAGCTGATTATAGCTTAAAGTTCCTCAGTAGTTACCTAGTACTTTATACACACACTATAGCTTCTTTCCAAAATAATGTAATGTCACTGAATGACTATAAAGGCCTGGCAAGCAAAATCTAAGGCTAAGAATGCCTTTACTCTAAATTTTTGGTAATATACCATCTTTTTTTTCAACAGTTTATGCAAAAATAATCCCCCACAATTTATTTTCAGTTCCTTCCAAAACCTTTTTAAAAAATTGCCTAATGATACATCCCCGATGTAACATAATTCAGAAAAAAAAAATAAATAAATATACTTGACAACCTAAAACATTTCTGCATAAAAACATACCTTTTCTTTCTTGAAACCATAAAATTAGCAGGATATTAAAATCATCAAAGATAGAAGCCCTGTTCCTTTAATATATTGATAACCCAAAATTGTTTATGGTGAGTTATTTTCACAACCTGCAAGTCTTCCATCCCTTTCTTTTTATTTCAGGTTTCTTTAATGCTTTAAATGCAGAATGGTTCATATTTGTTTAATCATCAGCTAGTTAAATTTTTGCAAATGTAAAATTACCACAATAATAGCAAGAATTGTTTCTACCACAAATATTTTTCCTTTACAGTATACATGATAACTATATAGTTATTTTACAATATGTCATTGAAATATAATTTCACCCTTCCCATACTCCCTTTGTGTCCTGCTTGTATAAAAACAAGTAAAAATTGCTTGTGTTTGATATTGCCAAATTAACATTTTACACACATTCATATTTCATAGCAGTAAATATAGTTCTGTAGGTGAGGAGATCAATCAGTGTGTAAAGCTTGCTAAAACCAATACTCTAGAGAGTATCAGTATAAGTCCTTACTACATTGTATATGCAAACAACCTTTTTATACACCAGATATTGCCACCTTTGTAGCTATGAAGTTAATGTGGGTACTATCATGGGTCAAGGATATCCAAACAAATTAAAATTGTAATCTAATATATCTGAATGAGTTTAATATAATCATTTTTTTTTAATGAAATATCTAAATTTTACAAGTCCATAAAAAAATGCAAAAATAAATTTAAATTTCTTTTGAAAAATTTGAATGAAATTTAATCTTATATAGATATAAGAAGATGTGGTATGAGTGCCAATCCCCAGATTTAAAGACAGAATTACTTCTTCTAAAGATGACTAAACCTACCTTATAGTATGAATTTATGAAACAATTACTCCTCTCCTGCAGTGTAAAATTTTCAATGACTTGTAAATGAAGTATATTTTAAAAATCCATTTCACTGTTAAATAGATTAAAAGTCAATATGACACTAACTTGTATAAATTCATCATCATTATAGTCAAAGTTTATCTCTTCTTCAAAAATAATTATGCACATAAGCGTCTGTTTTCTTAAAAAATGTTATCTTCATTCAGAAGAAGCATTTAGATGCAGCTGAACATTTCAAGAAGATAAATAACCCCTTTGGATTAAATTGAGAATTGACTAATCCTGTCTTCATCGTGACAAATCTCTACATCGTTCATCATGAGCAATGTTTTACGAACATTACATATAATTATGTATTTCATGACATCTTTACTAGTCGACAGATCAAATAACAAAATGATTGTGTTTTACAGCTTTCCGTCTTCTGAAGGAATATATACTTAATCCCACCTACTCCTTCAACGGGTCTACTTTATATTCCGATGATGTATAATTATCTTGGAATTTTTCTCCTGTAATTATCAAATGACATTATTTGATGTCATTTTACGATAAAGCTATGATTCTCAATCCCTAAGCTAAAAGAAAAATTGCCATAGAATCTTCTGTCTTCTATATTTGACTTTTGATTTGCTATTAGGCATACCGGTAATCATCTTAAGACAAATCACTGCTACACATGATACTTAATAACACTATTTTCATCAATCTATCATCAATAACTGCTTTTATCATTTATATTCTTTGATATTCAAATCAACATTTCAAAATACTGTTGTGCCATTTATGAAATGAGACTAGAGGCTCCTATATATAATGAGCCTGAATCACTCACCTGGCAATAATACACCATTTTAATACTATCTTACTTTTTTTACAATCATTTTTTTTTCAAGAAACAAATCATTTATTTAGAAATATATACTGAGCTTACTCCACCATTAAAGTGAAATGAAGGCCATTAAACTTTTTGCTGGCAAAAATCATTATTTATTAGGACATTAACTTCTTTTTATATATTGCTTAGCATTTTTGCTTTACCGTGAGTTTCTGGTGCCAGTAACATTCAAATTTGTAAATAAAAATCATGTAAGGGCCATAATTCCTATATGGTGTCAATAAATGGTTTCAGTCAAAAAGGAATTTAGTAGATCTTGTATTGCTTACAAATTTACAGTTTATGTCTATTGATTACAGTTTTCAAGATAATAAACAAATTTAACGCTATTTTGTGCATTTTCCTTTGATCTTTTTGTGATAATTTTCATATCATGCTATCGCTTGAGATGGAAAATTATCGCTAGAAACTAAGGAGGCACGTGGCGTTGCTAATGAAATTGACACGAAATTGACAACGTCATAGGTAAAATAGCGATAAACAGATTCAACTCGATTGCTTTTCGCTTTCGCCGTCCCGGCTCAAGCGAGAAAATCAATCTCGTTGAGATGATCAACGATAATCTATAAATCTTCAACTAAGAGCAATAACTCCTATAAGATTTCAATTGTTGGGTTCAGTTAGCATTTTTTTTATATCTTGTATTTCTCATCATTTTTTGCTACTTTAATTTTATTGTTATAATATTTTTCATAAGTGGCAAAAAAGCTAAAATTAGTCAAAAAATGTTATTTAAGGGCAACAACTCATGGAAGACATCATGTAATGGTTTACGTCTTTGATAAAAACAATCATCTAAGGGCAATAATTTCTGGAAGGAATATTTTTTGTAGTAAGGATAGAAGGTAGATCTTGATATTCTAAGGACATTTTTTTCATGTAAGATTTTTTATATCTATTATCAAATTTTTCAAGATATAAGACCATGAATTTTAGACTTAAACAAAATGTAATACAAATAAGATACTGTGATTATTAGCAAATTTTTAATGTTTCCAGTTGCCATTGCAGGTGGATAAAAAAAGTAGCGTCTATGTCTCGAACAAAAAATGCTGAAATATTTTGTCTTCTTGTTCTTTTATCTTTTTTTTTTAACTAAACCTGATACTTTCACTACCAAAAAATATCTAAGCATGATTTGGTTTCAATTCCTACTTTCATAGATACACAAGATAATTTTCTATTTTTGGTATATACATTTTCCTACTCATGTAATTTTAAATGAAGTAAATGTTTTGTAATGTTAAATTATATAGGATTCTCTAAGAGACAATGAGCATATTAAAGGCATCAACCCTGCATATACAATTTTAGATATTTTGTCCTTGGATTTGTTTTTACAACATGTACATGTATTTGTTTTATTAATTGATGAAATTTTGAACTTTTAACGCTATTAAGTGGTAGATTAAAGCAAACGGATTGCGCAGGATTGTGTCTAAACAGCAATGGACGTGTTTGCTTTGTGAAAACCCAATACAAAACAAAAATAAATAGAAATCTTTTGTTACCATCAGCCATGTATCAAAAAATCAAACAGTTTTACTTATTCCAACAATAAAGTAAACATTGAACTAAAAATTCAGCTGATTGACCTTATGTTGCAGTGTTTAAAAATTTCAATTAAAACTTTCTCACATGATACAATGAAAATCAAGGTCACTTCATTACAGTTAAATAGATTTTTAATAACTTATGTCACTAAAATGAAAGTATTTGTTTTTTTTTTTATGTATCATGGTATTTGCTATCAATGCACTTTATGAACGCAGTATTAGTCAGAATTAAAATCATGGTATTCCATTACAATAATTACTGTCAATAATCTGTTTTTCATTCCATATGTGACTGTGCTGTCTATTTACACAGCAATTTTTCCATTTGGAAACGATTTTCCAAAACCACCATTGGCAATGATACCACATCTCACTTTTTTTATATAGAGAGATTATAATAATCCAAAATTTTTTATCAATTTGAATGAGAATCTAAAAATTGTGTTGAAATGGCCTTAAAACATCACATAGTCTCCATGTAGCACACAAACTTAATTGGGAAGAGATTAACAAAACATACTTCACAGCTTCATTGACACATAATTACAATCTCACACTAAGTGACAATACACCATGTCAATCACATGCTGAAATCAGCCAGCAAAATACGATTTATCCACAATACGATGTACGATTTATCTCTATACGATTTCAAATTCTGTCGCAAGGCCCAGACAATAGATTAATTTCCTTTGAGCATTCCTGAAAACAGTTCTCTTATCATGACAAAATGACAATTTGGTGTTCCAGTAAAATCTCCAGGTCAATAATGCTAAAATTCTTAGTTAAATTAATAAAAAAGTGTGAAGGTTGTCTATCGACTGGTCAATACTACTATTAAATTAGTTTCATCGTTGAATTCATCCACCATTTCATCAGCAGCTCAATGACAGCCTTGAAAGGAACTGTATATTTTCATAAAACATGTACAGCGTTTTTTTGTTTGTTTTTGTAGTTTAATTGAGAATTACCATATTCTTATCAATTAGGCATAAATTTTAATTGAAAATTTAGCTAAAGCTTTAATGAATTTCAGTTGATTTTAATTGGTTATATCAAATTTATTTTGAGTTCATTGAATTTGGTGAATACATTATGGCAATTAGAGACATTATGTATACTGTATACTATGTTAATATTGCAAAAGTTTAATAATGGACCTGAAAAGCCATGAAATTTCAAATAAGAATTATAGCACAATTCCTACAGAAAATGTTTATTCGCCAGCTATATGTGCAATTAACAGGTATACAAATATATTTTTGATTTATTTGTTCACAGCTTCTATGTTGAGTGAACAGTAATGTTAAAATTACTGTTAACATCACAGTTAATTTTGAGGTCTTAGACAGGTTCTTCATTGGTCAAAATGCAATTATGATGTAAAATTTTCGTGCTGTCTTCTGAATTTCCTATTGTGAGGTCATGAAAAAGGTGACCATATAAAAATAAGGTGATGTGGTAGGATTGCCAATGAGACAACTCTTTACCAGATACCAAAAGACATAGAAGTAAGCACTTAGTTTTCTCGTTTGAATTGTTTTACATTTGTCATTTTGGGGCCTTTTATAGCTGACTTAATGCGGTCATTTGTTCTCTGGTGGAGAGTTGTCTCATTGGCAATCATACCACATCTTCTTATTTTTATAACCATAGGCCACTGCACACATGCCTGATGATGACACATAGAAAGAACACATCTTTTTGCAGATCATTTGAAAATAAGAATTGAGTTTGTCTACATATCATTTATAAATCATTAGAGAAACAGATTCCACAACAGATTTTTTTTGTTCAGCAATAAAGATTATTCTTGAAAATTTTTTTATCATGTGAGATCTGAATATTCTGGATAGTGTAATTATATATAAACTGTATCAATAGATATGAATTGATTTTTAAAAATACTGGTATGAATTCAAAATACCTGACAAAAATAGAATATTATTTGTATTTTGTATGCTAATTTCTATGGTTTCACTGTGCATCAGTAGAAATATGCAATAACTGACAAATATAAGGAAACAAATCAATTATGCAAAATGTTCACAGATCAAAAAAGACAAAATTTTAAAGGTAAACAACCTTCAAAGCATATGTCTTTTTATAGCTTTATTTCCTTTAGAAAGTTTCAATCAAAAAGCAAAGTATTTTGTTATTTTGATAACAGATGTCTTAAGGTCTGATTAAAATCCTTTATAAAATCTTTAAAATTTTACTACGTTTATCATTTATGTTACAAAATTTGAAGTCATATTCTTTTTTTAAATCACTTATGAAGTCAAAGTTACTATGTTTATCATTTATGTTACAAAATTTGAAGTTGTATTTTTTGGTGAGATTACAATTAATACAAATGATACCCAAAAGTAATGCTAAACCTTCCCTTGGCATGATAATGTAGCAATTAATTCCCAGTATTTTTAAAACACATTACCATTATTATTGTATTTTTCGATCATTATCAATGTTAGTGAGGGAGACCAAAATCATGAACTAATTGAAACTTATTTTTCATTATTATGTGATGATTTACTGGAACACTTCATAATTATGTGATGTTTACTAATGGACACTTCATGGTATCATGTAATACAAACAGTAACAAATGCACTGTAACCAGAACACATTTAAAATGTGGTTTGATGAGAAAAAAATGAGAAGACAGTTTATGATAGTGAAGAGTAATCTGAACACAATAGGTGCCACTAGTGGAGCAGGAACTGTGATTTCCCTTCTGGAACACCGTAGTTCACACCTGGTTTGAAGTGGGGAGGGGGGTTTTCAATCTTAAGTTTTCTGTGAAGTGTTTTATGGTTTATAGTGTTTGCTTTTTTATCCTTTTTTTCTTGGCTATGGTTTTGTCTGTTATTTCCTCCTTGGTATCCCTCGATTTGTTAATATAACATGATCAAAGGATTCGTGAATGATGATCCTAAATCTAAAGAAAAATTTCAGATTGAAAAAGTACTTTTGGTAAATTATAGTTTTGATATAAATGTTCTCCACCCAAAAATCTACAATATTCTGTTAATTGGTTAAAAAATTATCAATCTCCATGCTGTTTGATAATTAAGATTGATATAGATCAGTTGTACATAATAATTACATTCTAATCAGAGCCCTCTGTAATTACTAACCTCCTTTTTTGTATTAAATATTAAAATTCTACCAGCAGTGTTCATGACATGACACAATTAAATTAAATGATACCAGATCTATCAACCTTAAGAAAGGTTGTTATTAAAGTCTGAAAATTCCAATTAAAGCTACAAGGAATACTGTAGGGATTCTAATTAATGAATTGTCAGACCATCAGAAATTACTGGGGATAATTTGTACTTTCACCAACTCTAAGTCAACCCTATGAAAAAATTAAGGTAACTGTATTTTTGAAATTTAATTTAATGAATGATTACAACATTTTATAAATTATTTTTCAGCAATTTTCTTGTTTTTCAAGCTTGAAAGAAATTTATATTTAAAAAAAAATGCTTCTTCTTAAAGGTTGGCCTTTATAGTATTTCATTTCATTCATTCAAATGGTTAATAGAATTCTTATAAAATTACTATACAAAATATTTCTATTAATGTCCTGGTAAAAACACTTTTAAAGCATGTGCATTCAAGAGAGAAGTGTCAAACATAATCTTCATAAAGAATCAGCATGAACACTACTGAAGTTGCAAGTATTGCTGCAAAGATAAGTCAAATTGATGCTTTACTTATGTAAATGTCTGCACTACATTTATTGTGATAACTTTTTATAAAATCATCAATATCAAATTGATTTTTTTTTTAAGCCGACATAAAACAAGAGACTCCAAGAATCCTGAATCACTCACCTGATAAAATATACAACATTAAAATCATTAGCAACAGTGGCAGTCATCTTTATGAAGCAATAAGTAAGATTATGACCAGGTTTGACCAGATCAACTTTGTGAATTATAAAAAAATTTCAAGTAAATTAAGGACTATAACCCCAATAAGGAGTCAATTAAAGATTTCCATCACCACATTTTCCTGTAGTTCTTGTCTTGATATATACGGTTTCTCTCTGTCTACAAATTCAGTTATTTAAAAAAAAAAAAAAATGTGGTATGATTGCCAATGAGACAACTCTCCATCAGAGACCAAATAATGTAGAAGTTAACAACTATAGGTCACACAGAACAGCCTTATGTTTACCTCATTTGTGGATTTGATCTTGCTGATAATTTAAGCTGTTCACAGATTTTCTCCATCTATCATTATTTTATCAATGTAAGAGAAACATGGGAAAAAATTGTGTAAAATTATCATTTAAGGGCAATAACTCTAATAAAATTTATGTTGACTTATTTGTAGATCTTATCTTGATTATCAAATTTGCAAAAAACAGTTTCTCTCCACTATTATAGTTTTTAAATAGCCAAACACACAAAAGGGTAAAAATCATCATTTCAAAGTAATAAATAAATCTTTATATTTAAAGATTTTTGCGACAGATGCAAAGTTGTGCTTATAGCTCACATCACCCACTAGGTCAGGTGAGCTAAAAACTGGTAGGTTAAAAGTTGAGCTAACCTGAGGCGCACATCCTTCCATAAGAAAAGAAATCTTAAAAAATTTTGAAAAACAAAATGTCAACAGCCTACAAAAGGTTCAGATGCCTACAGCAGAAATCAGTCATCAATTAACCAACTTTCATTCAAGTGGTCAATTATTCTATTTTCTTTTTAAATTAGAGCTGTTGAATCCAAGTTCCAGAATCATTAGCAATTTTTCTCCTGAATTCTAATACTAACGGGTGACAGTTAAAAATAAAATGCTTCACTGAGCGCAGCCTGATACGACCGCAGAGGTCGAACCCTGAACAGTTGGGGCAAATTTGGACACAATATTCAAGCTTGATACTGTCTGAATTTGGATTGTGATCAAATTTTTGACATAATATAGGTTTCTGACACAAAATAAATGTGGTAAAAGATCTTATAAATCCATTGCGCAATACTGTGCAATTGAAGATTTCTTCTTGAAACTTTTCAAAAATTCGAAATTTTAAAAATTTAGAAAAAAAATATGAATCCCTTAAAAAAAAATTGGGAAAAAATCCCCCCCACACTTGAAGCAATAACCCCAAAACTCAATCCCAGCCTTTCCTTTGCAGTATGGAACCTTTTAGTACAATTTCAGAGAGATCCATACACTTACACGCAAGTTATTGTCTGGAAACTAGAAAATGCTTGTTTTGGCCCTAATTCCTACATGTTTGGGGCAATTAATCCCAAACTCAATCCCAGCCTTCCCTTTGTTATATGGAAGCTTGTGGTACAATGTCTGAGAGATCCATACACTTACACACAAGTTATTGTCTGAAACTAGAAAATGCTTGTTTTGGCCCCTTTTGGTCCTTAATTCCTAAACTGTTGGCCCCATAACCCCTTAAATGAATCCCAACTTTCTACTTGTGGTATTAAACAATGTGGTACAATTTCAGAGCAATCGAAATACTTATACACAAGTTATCCTGAAACTAGAAAAATGCTTGTTTTGGGCCCCTTTTTGGGCCCCTAATTCCTAAACGGTTGGGACCATCATCCCAAAAATCAATCATAACCTTCCTTTTGTGGTATTGAACCTTCTTAAAAAATTTCATAGAGATCCATTCACTTAAACTAAAGTTATTGTCTGGAAACCAATGTGTCTTCGGACGACGACGACATCATACCATTATACGATCCCAAAAATTTTTTTGGTGGTATAAAAATAACCTTCTGCTAAATAAAATTTACAACTTGAAGAGAAGAAAATTGTTATACAAATGAATGGTCTTTTCTGTAAAATGGTAATATATAGAATTATCAAAACCTCATTAATAAACTCATCACAGATGCCAGGATTGAAATTTTATATGCCAGACATGCGTTTCTTATAGAAATGACTCATCAGTGACGCTCAAATCAAAAAAGTTAAAAAGGTCAAACAAAGTATGAAGTTGTAGAGCATTGAGGACCCAAAATTCCTAAAAGTTTAGCCAAATATAGCTAAGGTAATCTATTCCTAAGGTAGAAAACTCTTAGTATTTCGAAAAAGTCAAAGTTTTGAAAACAGTTAATTTATGATTATGACAATATTAATGATAATTCATGTCAACCCAGAGGTTCACAGAAGTCTTTCCCTGAGAACAGTAGATTTAAAAGCTAAACACTACTCAGGCCATAAGTATAAATAGCAAAGAATAATTCATGAAAATTTGTACCTCAGTGGTGACAGTCTTCTACCTAACCCAAAAACATTTTCATCATCATTAAACATTGCATGTTCAGGTTTCAACGCCCTAGCTATAAATATTTAAGTATTTTTACACAGAACATGTAAGAAGGAATCAAAATCCGATTTCAGTAATGTTCCTGTGAAGTTTATTGAAACATGTTTCTATTATAAAAATAAATCATAATGTTTTGTTATTTATAATGATTAAGATGTTATGAAACTCTACCAAAAGATTAGTGGGCGACAGCTGGTCAAACATTTATATATGTAATTGTCAATGAAATATGCATGCATTTGCACTTTATTTTGATAAATCAACTGGAAAAAACATGATATTATTCATCAAGCAATATAAAATATTACTAAATGATAAATAACAGAAGAATTATTCAATTCAGTTTAAGATTGTATCTATCTGACTGACTTTCAGGGCATTAGATAAAAATATTTGCTTATTAATTTTACTTTTAGCATAAATCTCAAGAAATTTTGGGTTTTACCAAATATAAAATCATTACCTTCCAAAGAAGGCAAGAACATTTTTCCTTGTACAATGAGAGTTTCAAAATTTCGAACTGTCGGCAAACAAAAAGTGGCTGCACTATAGATTTTATATTACTTACAGGCTATAACTCATCATTTATCAAGCTGAAGACCAAAAATAAAATCATTCCCTTTCATAAAAGCCAAGAAAATTTTGATGAAAGTCTTTACCCAAGGTCTTTCGACACACTTCATAGTCCGTTTGACTATCAGACTGACGGAATAGAGCCTTTACTAGACCTGCTTTAACAGTTGGCACTCAGGTAAAAAGTTATACTTGTCACTCAAGAACCTGTTATTGTTATCAGGTATTTGATTCCATAAACAATGTGTTGTGTTACATAAATTACTGCATGATGCTGTTAACTTTAAACAATTATGTTCATTTCAATTGTAAAATTTGGTATTGTATGATTTGACTGATGCAGTTTTTTGCTTTTAAATGGGTTATTATGGTTATTATAGATCAGTTACAATTATATGGGGAAGTGATATCTTATGATCATCTTGATTTTAGCAAATTTAACCTTTAAGGCAAAGCAATTTATAAGTGCTTTAGAAAACAAAACAAAAAACGAAAATAGGTATATTATACACTTCAAAATCAAAACTTTATGCTTCTGTTTACAGGACAGTAAATTTTCTTGACTTCAAGTGACATAAATTCCTGATCAAGTCAGAGAAGGATGACACATTGTTAAGTTCATCTGGTATTAGTTATCTTCTCTTTAATTGCTACAGATTAGCAAAAAGTTACATTTATTGTATCTAGGAAATTTTTCAATGGTTTATAAATTACAGTAACTGGTTCTCATGTGAATAAATATGAAAATTAAGAGTGCATTTTGTTTCTAACCCGACATTTTGTCATCGATGACTATCGTTTAGTAAACGTTAAGCTGCTAGAAACAAATACATTGTTTAATGAACTTTATCGACCCCGCATAGCGAGACAGAATTGATTACACACACACACTGTAAACAAACAGGTAAAAGTGCGGAAATGAATAACCAGGACTTTGCGAAAACAACACGTGCTCGTAATTATTTAAACGGCAGATGCAGAAACAAATGCATCATTTACACGTCTCAATGATAAATGACTACGCGACTATTTTGCCCGTACATCGTTTATGTGAACGAAAAATGTAAGAAACAAATGGATTAAACGACTATGCGCGTAATCGTTTACATCGTTCAGGTTAGAAACAAATGGGCTCTAAACATGATAGTAACTAGTTTATTTTTTGTTACTTTTAACTGAGGATTTACAGAACAAGACTATATTGAATAACAAAATGACCTATTTGGTAACCCTTTATTGAGTACTTCCAAAAGGGCTATGCATTAATAGAATATTAAAGAAAAGCTAAACTTCTGACAGTTACTGGTACTCAACCAGTATAGGTTTTCATTTTGACAGACAACGCAGAAATTATTTCTGAAGGCCTATAATCTAATTGAACTGGAATATAAATCTATCTATAAGTATTATAATGGTGAACAGTTGGTGTAGTCAAAATAAACAACACTATTGCTATTTGATTTACTGTTAGTATTTTGACTTTGTTGTACTTTGAAACATCAAACTTAATACAAGCATAATCTGTATGTCTGGATCAAAAGTGCAACTTTTTTGTAAAAAGATAACAGTTTTCTTTATTTGAAAGAAAGGACTTTTGTACCCAATATGAAGAGACATGAGAAATTGATATTAGAAACAGTCAATTACTCATGATGGTAATCCCAGACAATGCCCTACATATACAATGACAGCTGGAAACCAGGGCAAATATTCTAAGAGAATGCCAGGTGCAGCATCCATGAAGGATTATAAAATCTTTTTCTGTCTGAAATTTAGAATGGATATTGTAAGGTTTGATGGAATACATCTGATCTCCTTTAAAAAGTGATGACTATTTGATATCTAATATATTTTTCATAACAATTCTTTGTTACATGAACTATCAATTAGGAAGAGGAAGACAATTGAAAAGGGGGAGGGGGTAAACTTCCAAGTTAGGGTGTCAAAGCTTAATCCTAGTTAGGGAAAAAATTAAAGTATATGTAAATTTTAGTTTTAAGTTTGCAATTGTACAGCCCCATCCCTCCCCTTATTGAATAGTTTGCAACATATCTTAAACCTATTTACTCTTTCACATAATATTACAGCTTTTAATTGATCAAATAAGTTTAGATCTTTAAAGCCATCAGACTAATTCTGATCTAGATAGTCAGTATGCTGTGTTCTCAGCCAATTAACTTGTACCTCCAGTCTGAAATTCATTAGACAGAACCAGAAGACAGCCTTTAATTCAACATGGTTATGAACAATAACAAGGTCTTCATTGTCAATAACATCCTTAGGATACTTGTTGTTTTGTGATTGTGAAACATTACAATTTTACTTTAGGTTAATTGCCACGGACCAGGTGCTAAATCTTGTAATTAATTTAAGTCATTTGTTAATTAAAAACTGTCTTCTTATCATAGTTAGATCAATGTTATAAATAGTCTGCAAGCAACAATTTCAGACAAACAGGCACAGGTATTGATGTTCTCCTTTATTCATGGGAGTCCACTGTTATTTGAAAATTATTTAGATATACAAGTTAAGAGTGTTTGAAGGTATGATTTCATAATCAACAGATTATCTACTTTGAGGTTGCTTTCATATTACTGTAAGCATGCATACATTTGAATGGTATTATGTAGTGCTGCTTATATTTAGCTGAGTTACATGGAATTCAGTAGTACTAGCTTAAGATATAATTGAATTAAGTGGTTTTGCCTGTTTCATTTTATAGTGTATTGTTAAGTGTATTTATACTCTTCCATAGCACAACATAAAATGGAGGTCATAGATTTAAGTACTAATAAAATTAAGTTAATGTTCCATTCTTAAATGAAAGTAATGAGGTGTTTGTGCCATATATATGACAATCTCCATTGAATTCACACATTTACAACTTTGTAGATTCTGGTCTACATAGAGCTTGTTGTAGAGGGTTAACTTGGTCCTTGTCAATTATAAAAGTCATATATATATATATTTATTTTTATAAACTCATAGTTGTTGGGTTACTGTCTCATAGACATTTATTCACATGGACTTTTATTCAAACATGTACTAAAGGGTCAATGCAATTTACAAAACAAATTTGCTTTACTGTACAGTGGCAAATATTTTATGCAAAATCAGGATAATAAAGGCTTTTTATGCAGTTAAGGTATAACTTAATTATTTAAAGTCTATCTTTAATAATCATGGTTAGATAGAAATTTGAAGGAAAATGCAGTTGTGACTTTGAAGGAGTTATTTGCCTATAAGACTGATTGTTCTAAAGGCAGATTACTGTGGATTCCTAATTATTTGTGGATTTTGTGGGTTAAGGTGAACCACCAATTTAAGTGTTCAACAAACTACAAATAACCTTTAGGCTAATATCTAGAATTTGTCTTCCACGAAATCATACAAGTATCAACATTTTTTTCAACCCTGGAATATTTGTAACAACGAAATTAAATGATTCCAGTCTAATGATTGATAGGAATATGATGAACAAGGTCATCAATAGTTACATTTGAGGTAATTTGAAGTTTAACTGATCAAATACTTCATAGCAAGCATAAGTGTTATTTTCAAGACAAGAGATGTGATCTTAGTTTCTACAAACCATATCAATTACACAAGAATATTTCTATAGAAATGTCTGTGTCCATCAGCAAGGCACTGTTATCATGCCACAGTTCTACTGCAAGATAAGGCACTGTCAGTCTTATTCTAAGAGAATGGGGAAATGATACACCATTTTTATCTTACGTAATATTCAAACCTAATGTATGAACTTATTTACTTTTATTCATATCAATCAATTAACTCAGAATATCAGTCTTCTCATCAAATAAAAATTTTAATTAATTGCCAACTTGATGCATATTATTCTTTTCCCTGAAAATTAATTCTGCTAGGTTAATACCCATCAAAGTCTCTTGAAAAATCTAGAGCAATGATTAGGAGAGAAATGAGTTTCAGTACTTAAATGGCCACTGCTTTTAATTGATTAAATAACCCTTTATATCATGAGAATGATGGTTTGGGATTCTTTTATTTAGCAAATAATTATGATAACAACAACAAAACTAAAACTAAATTAATCAATAAAAAAAAATTAATAAAATGAAAAAAACACACATTATAACACACAAAAAAAATTTAAAAAGTGCTGTTATCTAAAGAATTTGTTATTGGTGCAAGATTTTTATATTCCTTGTTTAATTAAAATTCACAATTTGTTTTAGACTTCTTAGAGCTTGATAATTATATTCTATAATAACCTGTCTTTTGTTGAAGACTGGTAATATGCTCTAGATGCCTTTTGAATGTAAGTGCCCTTTGATTGCTGTCTCATTGACATATATCCCTCATCTTAAACTGGCACAAAGTTAAGAAGAGATTTTCCTTAAACTTAATTTCAGATATTAAATACAATGTCCAAATCACTAAATGATGGTAAGTGTGCTCTGACCTATAAAAGGTTAGCCTAGTCAAAAGCCTAATGTTTTAGCTGTATAGAATTTGCTAGGTACCACAAGTGTCAGAGCCAATGAATTTCAAATTTGACATCACCATAGGTATTATCACTTATTAAATTATGTCACTTTACTTATTAAAGAAAATTTAATGCCCAAGTTCTTCTGTGACAAATAGGTTACTGTCAATAAACTCTATTTTTGCTTCAGTGTGTGGAGTTAATTAGAAATATTAATGTCTGTTTTAATTTCCGTCATCTCTATATTAGGAATTGTTGCGCTATGACATTACGGCATGAAAAGATTGTGACATCATTAGCCTGTAGGGCAGATTGACTTAAAATGTCAGTCTGAGCCAAAGCACTTAACACTAATTTTTCGCATGTCACTGCAATTAGATTCTGAGAATGTTGCAAAGACCAAAATCATGACAACTATTGTTAGTTAATCCCCTGTAATCAAGTTTTGTACTTTAGATAATTTCTAGAGTTCAGTCTATTAAGATTTGTTTATATGCTGAATATTAAGAACATAGAAGTTAAAACATAGAACTAATCTGTATTGAAGCTGTCACAAAACAATATTATAGTACATCATTTCTTTAAGTTAGTAAGACTCTGTGGTAAAAAGAACTTGATACTTGTGTTTATTGGTATCATGATGCTTGCCAAACTTTTTACATATATGGAAAGGTGTACATTGATTTGTTCCTTTATATTTTTTGCATCAGTCAAACAATGACAGATTTCTAGGTGAACATGGACATAATTCACTACACAGCTAGTTAACAAGCATGTAGTAACAGCTTTCTACAGTATTTTTGTCAGATAACAAGTTTTTATGCACAAAGAGCATACCAACAGCTTTATAATCAACACCTTTATTAATTGAATTTTTTCTCCACAGATTTACGATACAATTAGTCGGTTAACACAAAGCCTTTCTGACATTTATACTGGTTTACGATAAGAATCCTGTCTTTTTATCAGACAACAGATATTGTTTGATTTTAATATGCAGTTTCAAGTTTTCTCTGGCAATATTTGTTGAATCCATTTCAGGCAATAATTGGGAAAAGTTAAATAACAGGTGATTTTTCCGTATTTGAATGACCACAAAAATGTGCAGCCACTTCATGGACTAAAGGCTTTCCATTATGTACTGTTGTCATCTACATGTATGTCATTATTTTCAGTATAATAACATTCCAGTTTCAATTATTTCACATTCATTTTGCTAAACTGAATCAAACAAATAGGCATTTTCCAATGGCTTTTGTAACAATCTTATCTAACTGCAAGTAGGTTCACCAGTGAGTGACATCTTCTATGCCTGAGTATTGACCATCAATCTGGAAATCTTGGTACTTAAAGATGACAGTGTTCTAAAGATTGTAACAAGTACACAAATAAAGGTTGGGGAGGCAAGTGTGAGTTATGGCGCTATACACTTCATAACAAAGGAGTATGTGGCAAAATGGCAGTTTCATATTGTTTTAAATAAATCAAATATCTCTTGTCTATATTTAAGGCTGCTATAATTTCCTCATAAAAAGCCTACAGAGTATAACTAGGAAAGTGAAAAACAATATTTCAACTGGTAAATTTTAAACCTATGCATCTTTCATACAGCTGATGGGAAGTACAACTTATTCCCCAAGAAATGAAATATGCCTATCACCTGTGATTATCATAGATCCCAATAAAGCAGATGTGAACATGGCATTACATGGCTTGTCAGCAAACTTCAGTCACAAACAATCTTAAATGATTGCCAGGCTGTCAGCATTTACAATGAGCACTTCATCAAAGGAAAGGATATAATTGAATTAAGTGGTTTTGCCTGTTTCATTTTATAGTGTATTGTTAAGTGTATTTATACTCTTCCATAGCACAACATAAAATGGAGGTCATAGATTTAAGTACTAATAAAATTAAGTTAATGTTCCATTCTTAAATGAAAGTAATGAGAATCTGGTGTTTGTGTCATATATATGACAATCTCCATTGAATTCACACATTTACAACTTTGTAGATTCTGGTCTACATAGAGCTTGTTGTAGGGGGTTAACTTGGTCCTTGTCAATTATAAAAAGTCATATATATATATATTTATTTTTATAAACTCATAGTTGTTGGGTTACTGTC
This sequence comes from Mytilus coruscus, assembly GCA_017311375.1. Lineage (NCBI taxonomy): Eukaryota > Metazoa > Mollusca > Bivalvia > Mytilida > Mytilidae > Mytilus > Mytilus coruscus. The sequence continues at coordinate 78,771,581 of CM029595.1, read as the reverse complement.
TCATAGACATTTATCCACATGGACTTTTATTCATACATGTACTAAAGGGTCAATGCAATTTACAAAACAAACTTGCTTTACTGTACAGTGGCAAATATTTTATGCAAACTCAGGATAATAAAGGCTTTTTTATGCAGTTAAGGTATAACTTGATTATTTAAAGTCTATCTTTAATAATCATGGTTAGATAGAAATTTGAAGGAAAATGCAGTTGTGACTTTGAAGGAGTAATTTGCCTATAAGACTGATTGTTCTAAAGGCAGATTACTGTGGAATTTGATACGACTGTCATACAAGTGAGAGGTTTGGCTAGCCATAAAACCAGGTTCAATCCACCATTTTCTACATAAGAAAATGCCTGTACCAAGTCAGGAATATGACAGTTGTTATCCATTCGTTTGATGTGTTTGAACTTTTGATTTTGCCATTTGATTGAAGACTTTCCTTTTTGAATTTTCCTCGGAGTTCAGTATTTTTGTGATTTTACTTTTTCCTAATTATTTGTGGGGTACTAATTTTTGTGGATTTTTGTGGGTTAAGGTGAACCACCAGTTTAAAGTGTTCAACAAACTACAAATAACCTTTAGGATAATATCTAGAATTTGTCTTCCACGAAATCATACAAGTATCAACATTTTTCAACCCAGGAATATTTGTAACAACGAAATTAAATGATTCCAGTCTAATGATTGATAGGAATATGATGAACAAGGTCATCAATAGTTACATTTGAGGTAATTTGAAGTTTAACTGATCAAATACTTCATAGCAAGCATAAGTGTTATTTTCAAGACAAGAGATGTGATCTTAGTTTCTACAAACCATATCAATCACACAAGAATATTTCTATAGAAATGTCTGTGTCCATCAGCAAGGCACTGTTATCATGCCACAGTTCTACCGCAAGATAAGGCACTGTCAGTCTTATTCTAAGAGAATGGGGGGAAATGATACACCATTTTTATCTTACGTAATATTCAAACCTAATGTATGAACTTATTTACTTTTATTCATATCAATCAATTAACTCAGAATATCAGTCTTCTCATCAAATAAAAATTTTAATTAATTGCCAACTTGATGCATATTATTCTTTTCCCTGAAAATTAATTCTGCTAGGTTAATACCCATCAAAGTCTCTTGAAAAATCTAGAGCAATGATTAGAGAGAAATGAGTTTCAGTACTTAAATGGCCACTGCTTTTAATTGATTAAATAACCATTTATATCATGAGAATGATGGTTTGGGATTCTTTTATTTAGCAAATAATTATGATAACAACAACAAAACTAAAACTAAATTAATCAATAAAAAAAATTAATAAAATGAAAAAAACACACATTATAACACACAAAAAAAAAAATTAAAAAAAATGCTTTATCTAAAGAATTTGTTATTGGTGCAAGATTTTTTATATTCCTTGTTTAATTAAAATTCACAATTTGTTTTAGACTTCTTAGAGCTTGATAATTATATTCTATAATAACCTGTCTTTTGTTGAAGACTGGTAATATGCTCTAGATGCCTTTTGAATGTAAGTGCCCTTTGGTTGCTGTCTCATTGACATATATCCCTCATCTTAAACTGGCACAAAGTTAAGAAGAGATTTTCCTTAAACTTAATTTCAGATATTAAATACAATGTCCAAATCACTAAATGATGGTAAGTGTGCTCTGACCTATAAAAGGTTAGCCTAGTCAAAAGCCTAATGTTTTAGCTGTATAGAATTTGCTAGGTACCACAAGTGTCAGAGCCAATGAATTTCAAATTTGACATCACCATAGGTATTATCACTTATTAAATTATCTTTGGGAGTCATCAGTCACTTTACTTATTAAAGAAAATTTAATGCCCAAGTTCTTCTGTGACAAATAGGTTACTGTCAATCAACTCTATTTTTGCTTCAGTGTGTGGAGTTAATTAGAAATATTAATGTCTGTTTTAATTTCCGTCATCTCTATATTAGGAATTGTTGCGCTATGACATTACGGCATGAAAAGATTGTGACATCATTAGCCTGTAGGGCAGATTGACTTAAAATGTCAGTCTGAGCCAAAGCACTTAACACTGATTTTTCGCATGTCACTGCAATTAGATTCTGAGAATGTTGCAAAGACCAAAATCATAACAACTATTGTTGGTTAATCTCCTGTAATCAAGTTTTGTACTTTAGATAATTTCTAGAGTTCAGTCTATTAAGATTTGTTTATATGCTGAATATTAAGAACATAGAAGTTAAAACATAGAACTAATCTGTATTGAAGCTGTCACAAAACAATATTATAGTACATCATTTCTTTAAGTAAGACTCTGTGGTAAAAAGAACTTGATACTTGTGTTTATTGGTATCATGATGCTTGCCAAACTTTTTACATATATGGAAAGGTGTACATTGATTTGTTCCTTTATATTTTTTGCATCAGTCAAACAATGACAGATTTCTAGGTGAACATGGACATAATTCACTACACAGCTAGTTAACAAGCATGTAGTAACAGCTTTCTACAGTATTTTTGTCAGATAACAAAAGTTTTTATGCACAAAGAGCATACCAACAGCTTTATAATCAACACCTTTATTAATTGAATTTTTTTTCTCCACAGATTTACGATACAATTAGTCGGTTAACACAAAGCCTTTCTGACATTTATACTGGTTTACGATAAGAATCCTGTCTTTTTATCAGACAACAGATATTGTTTGATTTTAATATGCAGTTTCAAGTTTTCTCTGGCAATATTTGTTGAATCCATTTCAGGCAATAATTGGGAAAAGTTAAATAACAGGTGATTTTTCCGTATTTGAATGACCACAAAAATGTGCAGCCACTTCATGGACTAAAGGCTTTCCATTATGTACTGTTGTCATCTACATGTATGTCATTATTTTCAGTATAATAACATTCCAGTTTCAATTATTTCACATTCATTTTTCTAAACTGAATCAAACAAATAGGCATTTTCCAATGGCTTTTGTAACAATCTTATCCAACTGCAAGTAGGTTCACCAGTGAGTGACATCTTCTATGCCTGAGTATTGACCATCAATCTGGAAATCTTGGTACTTAAAGATGACAGTGTTCTAAAGATTGTAACAAGTACACAAATAAAGGTTGGGAGGCAAGTGTGAGTTATGGCGCTATACACTTCATAACAAAGGAGTATGTGGCAAAATGGCAGTTTCATATTGTTTTAAATAAATCAAATATCTCTTGTCTATATTTAAGGCTGCTATAATTTCCTCATAAAAAGCCTACAGAGTATAACTAGGAAAGTGAAAAACAATATTTCAACTGGTAAATTTTAAACCTATGCATCTTTCATACAGCTGATGGGAAGTACAACTTATTCCCCAAGAAATGAAATATGCCTATCACCTGTGATTATCATAGATCACAATAAAGCAGATAACATGGCATTACATGGCTTGTCAGCAAACTTCAGTCACAAACAATCTTAAATGATTGCCAGGCTGTCAGCATTTACAATGAGCACTTCATCAAAGGAAAGTAGATGTCATTTTTAATGGTGCTTTGAATTTCTTTCATAACAAGGAATTCTCAATCAAAGAGTAGCAAATGTCATTTTTTATGTAGCAATTCACATGTTGCAGTCTAACTGTCATTTTTGATGAGAAATCCATTAATAATAGCAAAGGAAAACTTTGTATGAAATTACCTACATCCATGCAGGTGGATGATTCATGTGCTTAATTAAGGAGTTTTCATGTGAGAGTGGCAACTAAGAAGAACATGTGCTTATTTAGCAGTTTACAGGTGAGGGTCACAGGTAACCAATATGATCATGGGTTTATTAAGGAGTTTACAGGTAAGGGTGGCAACTAAGATGAACATGGGCTTATTAAGGAGTTTACAGGTGAGGGTTGCAACTAAGAAGATCATGTGCTTATTTAGCAGTTTACAGGTGAGGGTCACAGGTAACCAATATGATCATGGGTTTATTAAGGAGTTTACAGGTGAGGGTGGCAACTAAGATTATCATGTGCTTATTAAGGAGTTTACATGTGAGGGTGGTAATTAAGACGATCATGTGGTTATTAAGGAGTTTTCAGGTGAGAGTGGGAACTAAGATGATCATGGGCTTATTAAGGAGTTTACAGGTGAGGGTGGGAACTAAGATGATCATGGGCTTATTAAGGAGTTTACAAGTGAGGGTGGGAACTAAGATGATCATGGGCTTATTTAAGAGTTTACAGGTGAGGGTGGTAACTAAGATGATCATGTGCTTAATAAGGGGTTGTAATATGGAGGGACCAGTTTTAAGATAATAATCTTCCTCTGAAGACAATTTTGGTCAATTTCATAGACAGCCCAGACATTTCATCACAAAATTGTTTGTGTCTATAAATAAAATTTGTGGTTAATTATGCCAATGAGAGCAACCCAATTACACAAAAACAGAGATCTGTGATAGTATTAACCAAGTGACAGGGTATCATAAACATATACAAGACACTGTTACTAATTGGAATGGGATGTTAAATGAAATGGAGAAAGCAACACTTATAAACTCTTTGGCTGGGTTTTGTAGGTTGCCTGCTGCAAGAATTTGCTTTATTACATATCAAAATTACCCTCATTTTCTAGTTGCAGCCAACATTCTCGTTCCTCCCATCCCATGCAATTACTTTCATTATTAAAATTGACATATTCATTGTATCATTGCTCCTTGTCATAAATTTGAGTCAAATATTTGCCACTGAGCATTAAAAATAATCAATCAGCTAAAGAGAAAAATGTTCATTAGAAATAATTTGAAGAAACATAATTATAGACAGTGGTACATATAAAATAAACTTTACTAAAAAGGAGTTTGATAAAGAATAGTCTGAGCTTATCAAAAGTGTACACATTATTAAAAGATGGTGTTTAATTACTCTGGTGAAAGAATTTGTACTGGATGAGTATCCATTCCAACTATCAACATAAGTAAGGGTTGTGTTAAATCAATGAAGTGTACTGAATAATAATAAGGATGAGATGTCCACAAAAAGGTGGTGTTTGCTTTAATTCCAGTGAAAACTGTAATGGATTATCACCTTAAAGAGTTGTCCAAATACAGTGCAATCTGGATAAAAGTATTGCAATTTTTTCAGTATAATCATATAACACATTTTCCCCAAACAAAATTTGAAGGGCTTGATACCAGATGTAGAAAGATGCAGAACTGTCTGAAGTGTTTTGCTTATTTGTTCACTTTTTTGTCCAAGGATGTTTTTAGTTTCTCCTGATGTAAACACATGATAATTATTTACAAGTAATTTAGATAAACATGTAAATATAACAGTTTACAAGAGCACAAGTTTTGCATGAACAAAATTAAGAAGTTTATAAATTTATCAGTACTCATGCACTTACCTCGGTAGACTATCTTTATATTTAAGTAATGTTTATTAGGAGAAGAATCCCAATACTCAAACATAAAAAGTTCCACTGACATGAATCTAAAATTAAATTATTATTTTACAAATTATGAGCATTCAGATATTTTATTTTATGATTCATTTATTCCTACTTATTAGTGCAAAAAAAAAAAAAAGAAAAAAGAAAAGAAATATCAAAAGTCAGCAGGCATTATTCTATTTTGATACTTAGAGGTAATTACAAGTTAATTCATATATAGCAACATTATGTGCAGAAAAGCTGTAGGTATTAATTACAGATATTACCTGAAATGTTGTTCTTTAGAAGTTATATCAACTTCTTAAGATAGTATAAAGCTAATTTAATAATCACTGTCAGTAATTTATCAAAAAGAATTTTATGTGATTGCCACACACAGCAACTTTTTAAAATATACTATATAGTTACCCACAAAAACAAACAAAACGGTGTATACTTTTATATCATCCTTAGGTTGTCATTTTTTTTATTTCAATGCATAAACCTTTTTGGGGTTGTCAATTACATGGGTCTCAATGATAATAACATTAACAGTATCAATTTTATTGACAATTAAAGAACCTTTGTGAGCATGCTCACATACCCCACGCCCCCACATTGTCACTGGACAAACAAAATCTCACCAGATAAAAATTTTCTTGTGGATATGCACATTTACATATTATGTCCTCATTAACTACAAACTTTCATGAAATTTTGTTGTGTGGTTTCAGAGAAGTTGCGATTACAAACTGTTGTAGTAGTATATTTAGGCCAAAATTCTAAGTTCAAAGGGGCATAACTCCTAGAAAAAAATTCAATAGTAATTTCCTGTCGAAATGCACATCTACATAGTATGTTCTTATTATCTACAAAGTTTCATGAAATTCTGTTTTGTGGTTTCAGAGCTTTTGCAATGACAAACTGTTGCAGTAGTATATTTTGGCCAAAATTCTAAGTTAAAGGGGCATAACTCCTAGAAAAAAAAATGGAATCGTAATTTCCAGTCGATATGCACATCTAAATAGTATGTGCTTATCATGTGCAAAGTTTCATGAAATTCTGTTGTGTGGTTTCAGAGGAGTTGCGATGACAAGAACAGGACTGGCCAAAATTCTAAGTTAAAGGGGCATAAGTCCTAGAAAAAAACTGAATCGTAATTTCTTGTTGATATGCACATCTACATAGTATGTCCTTATTATCTACAAAGTTTCATGAAATTCTGTTGTGTGGTTTCAGAGGAGTTGCAATGACAAAAACAGGACTGACAGGCAAAAAACATTATACCCTCCACAACTTCGTTGCGTGGGGTATAATTAATATCTCTTTTAAGTTATGATGGAGGCCAAAATATTTCAAAGTCCAATAAGTTAGTCCATTGATTCAATTCAATTGAAGCAGCTAATTTTTGGTATAAACTATTTCTAAACACCTAAGACAAGCATGCTCCAAAGAAAATCAAAAGGGTGAAGAATATTTAACAACCTGAGTGGTCAACTTCTATAAGCTCAATACCAACAAGATTGATTTTCATAGAATTGAAGCTATGTATAAAAAATTTTGAGTATGTGCAGTGATGTCCGTGCACCAGCTTTAACATAACTTTATTTAATCTAAGCATCAAATGTGGTAAATTTCCTAGTATTTTTATAACTGCAAGAGTTTGCCCAAATTATAAAAGTGGTGATGCTTGTAATCCTGATAATTATAGACCAATAGCAGTTTTGCCTTGTCTCTCCAAAACTGTAGAACGACATATCACATATCGCTGATTAAGTTTGTATAAATATTTAAATAGTAATGACCTTCTTAATACTAAACAGTCAGGCTTGACAGGCCTAAACATTCATGCACTACTGCACTTATTAAATTAGTAGATGAATGTTTAACAAATATAGATTATGATGGAGAGATAAACAGAGTTATATTTTTAGATTTAAAGAAAATTTTTGATCTTGTCAATTATATAATTTTATATAAAAAACTTGAATATTATTGTTTCAAACTGTACACTAGACTGGTTTAAGTCATACTTGTTTGAATGAATTCAACAAGTTAAGGTCTATAATGTCATGTCTGATACTAAATACATAAAAACTGGTGTACCACAAGGCTCTCTCCTTGGCCCTCTGTTATTTATTTTATACATCAATGATTTACCACTGAACATAGAAAATTCATTGATAGATTTATATGCAGATGATTCTACTTTACATAGTAAATATAATGAGTTAACCTTCAAAATGATATTTATATTATGGAAAACAGGTGTTCTAAAAATTGTATGAAACTAAATGCCAAAAAATGATTATCGGTTCAAAACAGAGGCTTTATTCAACTGGGAACAGTTTTGAATTCAGATGAACAATTAGAGACTGCAGATTGTGAAAAACCTCTTGGTTTATATATCGACAATAATCTAAATTGGAATGAGTAATACACATGTACAATATCAAATAGAATCAGCTTATTACAAAAGATATGAAAGTATTTACCTATGCATATATGTATTTATTAATTCAATGCTAATATTTTGCCATTGTTTGATTATTGTTGCAATATATGGGGTAGTTGTAACGAAAGTGGAATAAATAAACTTAACAAATTATTAAAGAAATCTGCTAGAGTTACAGTAGAAGCTAACATAATGACATCCTCCACTTTATTGTTTAATAATTTATATTGGTTGAATGTGGAAGAACGAATTCAATATCAAAAGGCAATACTAAGTATTCAAGTCATTAAAGGATATGGTTCCTAACTATTTACGAGAAAACTTTCATTTTACTGATAATCAAAATTATAATTTACGTTCAGCTGATGAAAAACTATTGAATCTTCTGAGGCCAAAAACAAATATTTTGAAGAAAACTTTTATATATTTTGCTAATTCTGGTTCTCAAATATATGGAACAGTTTACCAAATGAAATAAAGATGAGTAATGTAACACTTGTATCTTTTAAGCAAAATGTTACAATTTTTTCATGAAGAAGGCAGATTTAATTATATTTTTTCATTAATATCAATATAAAATTGTATATTGTGTATATATCATTATAACATTGTATGTACTTTATGTATCTATACTACTAAAATAACAAGGTCCAATTTGTTTGCCGGCCTGACGTAAAAACGATGAATCAAAGAATTCAGCTTTATATTAAACTAATATAGGACATTATGGTGATGATTAAAAATTACACCATCCAGGCCCTTTTGTTTTCCAAATAATTAATATTACCAATAATTAACAAGTTCTGGGTCAATGGGTTCAAACAGAAAGATTTTGAAAACTGTGCACCTAATAATCAGCATGACTTCCCCTGAAAAATGTTCTAGAACAGATTTCAAGTTCTTGAACGTTCTAGAACAGATTTCAAGTTCTTGAACGTTCTAGAACTTTTCTAGAACATCAAGAACTGTTCTTGAACTACCAAAATGTTCATGAACTGAGTTCTAGAACTGTATTTGTTCTTGAACTTTTGTTCTAGAACTTTATTTGTTCTTGAACTCAGTTCTTGAACATTATTTGTTCTTGAACTTAGTTCTAAAACTTGTTTTGTTCTTGAACTCAGTTCTTGAACTTAGTTCTAGAACTTAACCCTGAGACTGTCCTAACATAATTTGTTCTTAACATAAGTTCTAGAATACATTTTGATAATGAACCTTATTCCTGGAAGATTTTCATGCATCTGACTGAGTTTTATAATGCATCATTCAAGTTCTTTAATACTTTAAAATGTAACACAATGTAGAGTACATATAGCTGTCTCTCTGTTTTGGCTCTATCAGTATGCTACCTTTTGCAGCAGGTTTCTAACAGCTAGCAGGTGTTTAATACCTTGTCCACACCTATCAGACCAAGTTTTGTTTCCTCGCCCAGGCAAAATGAAGACCATGGTTGACCATAGATACCATGGTATTTAACTGTTGACCACAATTACCATGAACAGCAATGTTTATTCCATGGTTTCACATGTAATCTACCATGGTCAACCATGGACATTGATATTAACCATGGTCATAACTATCAACTATGGTCAAGATCAAGGATAAACATGGTCAACCATGGTCATAAATATTTACCATGGTCATGATTAAGGATAACCATGGTCATAAATTCTAGCCATGATCATTATATAAGTCAACCATGGCCTTGAACCATGGTTGAAATATTATTCATGACATGATTGAGGCATTTTGTCTTTTATCAAGCAGGGATGATTCGTTTGAAACTGACACACGGTTCTGAATATGGTTTTGTTTTAAAAATAAACTGGTCACATTTTCCGATTTATAAAAAGATTTACTATTATTTAAAAAATCTAGGATTTAGTACAACCCACGGGTTTGTTTTTTTTCTTCGCTTTATTCATAACCAGGCTTCCCTCAACATTTCCTTTGCACAACCAAATGTTGTGAATCAAGACATTAGATGCCATGATTACTTAACGGTATGGCAAACCAAAATAGTAAACATATTTCATAGTATTTTATAAATGTACATCGCTGTTGTTCTGAATGTTGACTGTTGACGCCATGTTGCTGCAACTGCCGAGAGTGTAAATAAAAGGTGCCGTTTCATTGGTCGTTAGTAGCAGCATTCAACTAACCACGCAACTGATTGGACGATTTGGAATTTTCAGTATAGAAAGAACAAATCTGATTGGTTTCATGGGAAGCTGCACAAATTGCGCCGTAATTAAAATTTGAGCTGATATTGATGCATGATGTCGGAAGAAAATCTATACACACTTTTCCAGTGGTCAGAAATATAGGCCTGTATGATTTATTGATCATCAGGCCTTTCCCAAGTATAAAAAATCATCATGTACTAGTTGCTGTGCACGAAAAAAAATCCAGGCTCATGGCTTCTTTCAGTAAAATAAAAAATAGATACAACGTAGAGAACAGGTATAATTTTCTAAACGTTTATGAAAACAATAATTAATAGCGATCATCATATTTTGCGTGAAAATTCAAATGTTATCATTATTGTCCTTAGCTTCACGCTGATGCCGATTGAAATATTATGTTTCATTGCAAAACGTACTTGTAATTTGGACATAAAACGTGTATCACATGTAACACAATATTAAAATGTAAACAATTTATAATTTAGGTCTTACCAAAACTTTTAGATTTATTCTCTTGGCAGATATCCAGTTGATAATTGGTGTGTATTCACCACAAATGGCCATGGTCATTCATGAATCATGGTAAACCATGTTCTTACTTCTACCATTGTATTCTGCCATGTCACTGCAGCAAGCAATGAGATAACATGGTTAGCCATGGTCAACCATGGTATTTCATGGTTAACTATGGGTAGTAGTGACCATTGTCAACCATGGTATTCAATGGTTAACCATGGATATTGTTGACCATGGTCAACCATGGTTATAAGATAAGATAAGATAAATTTTATTTTCCAAATTAGGTCCCCAGGGGCATATACACACAACATGTATAATTGATACAACATACAGTATTTTACATAACATTATAAAATAGACTATTGAAATAAACTGTGGTGCCATTTAACAAAACATGGTTTTCATTGGTAGACAATGGTTTCACAGTGATGGTACATCATGGTATACCATGGAATAACATGGAGGAATACCATGGCTTTTCACCTGGGTGTAACCAGGACTATTTGCAGCTGGTTCTGATCAGACAAAGACAGTCCTTTATTTACATACTCGATTTGGTATCCTTAATATGCAGTTATGGTTAAATCTAGACATTTCTTTGAACTAACATGCCCCAGGGTTTGTTTATTACTCACATTGGAAAGAATTGTCCCGAGAAACACCTGATAGCTTGTGAATTAGTTCAGAACTTAAATTCTTATATATTGATCAAGATCGAGCCTTTTATGTTCAAGAACTTTTACATTGTTTTAAGAACTCTGTTCTTGAATGTTTATTGATTGTTGGTTGCTTAACGTCCAGTGGCAAATATTTCATGCATGTTCAGGACGATCTTGAATGTTTAAGAACAATTCTTGAACTTGAAGTTCTAGAACATCAAGAACGTTCTAGAATGATGTTCTTGAACATTTCAAAGAACAGTTCTTGAACTTAAAGTTCTAGAACTTTCTTTGTTCTAGAACTTTACATTGTTCAAGAACTTCTAGAACATCAAGAACGGCCATTTTATGTTCAAGAACATTCTAGAACTCTGTTCTTGAACATTTTCAAGAACAGTTCAAGAACAGTTCAAGAACTTCTCGCAGGGGTTTATCAGATGACAATATGAATACTAAAAATCGCAAGGCTAAAAATAAGGTGTAGGTACTTTAATTCAGTCACGGACCTTCAATGTCAAGGTGTGTTCTAGTATGTTATTACTATTTTGAGATTCTCAGGAAGATAAGTTTTAACTAATGGGATTATCCTCTTGAAATATTATTTATTTATTTATTTATTTATACCTGAAGATCAAATACACAAAAGATATAATCATCATAATTTCAATCATGAAACTTTCTGGCAAATTGATCGCAGTAAAATGTAAAAGGACAGAATTGTTCATATTATTTTGATATCTAACTTTGAGGAAAAATCTTTAAAATGAAATACATCATAAACTTTACTGATTTATATACAGACTCAAACTACAATTATTTTTTCTCCAATGAGGGCTGGAATGAGTTAAATCTTCTTACAGCAGAGAGTGCAAACAATTGACATGTTTAAAAATATAAAAGCAAATCAATCTTGTTAATGATATCTGCCATATCAATATACTATTCCATAAAAAACTTTTTAATCTACATCATATTTCTATACCATAGAACATATAGTTGTTTTAATGCTTTTTAGCTAGGTGAAAAGTTCAAGTAATTTGTAAGAAAAACAGATGCTAAAACTGAAAGCATGAAACAAGTCAAAGAAAAAATGCAATAATATGCAATAATAGCTGTTTTTTGATGAAAATGGTGTGTTAATTGGCCATCTTTAAACACATGCAGATACAAAACTTATTATCCATTACAGAAAAAAATCTCTGCCAGGACATTAACACTATGGTGGTCTGACTATACCAATGTAAAATCCATCAATGAAATCTGAACTACTTGCAAACAAGTAGATCATTCTCAAATTAATTTGCAAACTGATCATTCAAACATTTAATATTTGTTAATGTTGTTCAATTGCTCAGATAACAAGAGGTGAGCAGAGAGTCAAGGTAAAAATCCTGCTTTAAAGTATAATCCAGGAACTTGTAAATCTTGAATCTTAATTAGAAACCATTAACGTTTGTTTGAAATGGATACCCGAGATCTTTTCAGTTCCAATATATTCAGTTGTAAGGTCAGTGACATCATTGACAACAGATGGTATTATTTTCTTTTCAAACAAAACATGCAATGTTGATCTAAATAAAAGATAGCATGCAAAGATGGTATAAAATGACAAGGTTATATATAAATGAGGGAAAAAAGATGAACTATACCAGCTATTGCTCACTAATGAAGCTCGAGTTTTAAGTCTTTGGCAAGAACAATGGATGATGTGATAACATATCACATGGTATATGCATGCTCACATGAATCTTGATACCAAGTTTTAGTGAAGCTCTAATTTCAATGTTCCTTGGGAAAATGTGACAAAAAAATTCAAACATTGCCATAAGGTGTAAGAATATATAAGTATTTGGTAAACAGGTAGTTAAAGATTAATGGACATTAAAACACATTATCACAATGTATAACAAGCTCACATGAACCTGATACATTTATCAATTCAAGAATTACTGATTTGTTGTTTCTCAGAAAAATTCATGTGATGGAGGGAGAGAGGTAATCTTGTATACCTCCTCTGTCAGAATAGGGGTATAATAACAGGTCCATTTGAGCTAATGTTTCGCTAAAAATAACAAATATTTCCAAAAAAAGTTGCTTAAAGAGATTATTTAATTCACCAAACTCAGAATGAAGAAATGCCAATGATATTCAAATGTTTAATGTGGAAGATTTCAGTGTTCATGTTGAAGAGAACATTCAAAAGACAATTCTGAATACTTGGTGCTAATTAAAGAGATAAACAATAAAAAAAAATATGAAAAAGATAGTGAAAATACACTTAAAATGTCTTGCCTGCTGCAATTTAGTGTTTTTCTTAATGGATATCAAAATCAATTGAAACCAAAATCTATTACTCATGATCTTGTACATTCTCTTTCTAAACTTTGTTTTGGAGAATAAATTTCAAATATAATAATTTTAATACTGGCCTATTCACACTTAAAACTTTAAATGATAAGTTTTAAAATGACTGTACTTAGGCCACAATTAAAATATTTCAGTTTGCCCAAACCCGACCCAAGATGACTGGGTGTGGGTAGGTAGGTAGGCAAATTCTTTTTTTTTTTTTATCAGAATTTGCATGAAAATATTAAAACAGTATATCTTTTTTTCCGTCATACCTTTGTAGAGACAATCAAAAGCCATGAATTTAAGACCTCTATAAATTAGTCTACTATATAGACTTCTTCGTCCGATTCAGAATGGTATCTTTTCACAGTAAAAGTAGCAAACTTAAGTTTATTATCAAATTCCTGTACAACTTCAATAGATTCACTCATGTCAGGCTCGAAAGTTTGTAGCCAACTCTTGTCGGACACAGTAACAACGACTTCATCGGTTTTCCGCATGTCCATCTCATCAGGATCAGCAACCTCATCAAAACATCATTCCAGGTTTTCTTATCGTTAAAGCGATAAAGCCTACTAGACACAATAGGCTTTATTTTTGGTTTATTTTAAGTAGTACAGACGATGACAGCATAAAAACTGCCAGCCATTTTCACATGTTTTACTTTTTACGTTCGTTAAATCAGAAGATAAAACTGAGAACATCGAATATCGATTAACTGCATCTCTTACATGCTTTCTTTTAATCTTATTCACAGTTACTTTCAAACGCAAAGACGATGAACATTAAGTTTTATACGATGATGGAGCAGACACGAAAAAATCTGAAAAAATTCTTAAAAAAACGGTAAAAAGAATTTGAGTCGGCGGGTTTTTTTGGGTCAGTTGCGTTGGGCAAACATACAATATTTTTTGGCCTTATTTGGCAATATCTAGAAATTTCGACGCATATCCAGTATTTAAGGAGACTGAATTCCAACCAATTAATGCAGATTCACTCGTATAAAAAAATCTAAAGACCTCAATCAACTTCCATGTACCCAAGTTATTCATACATGGAAAATTCATTAAAATTTAACAATAAACATGACAACCTCATGATTCTGAAATAAAGGTGATCTTAAATGAAATTATCTAGAAGTAACATTTTTTTTAAAAAGACTAACTACTTAAATTATTTATGGCTTCTTTAATACTCTGAGACCTTTTTAAAGTTTCTTCTACAACTAATTAGTTCTTTCTTCTTAAGTTTTGAAGTACTAGCACAAGACAATTTTTGCAATTTTCAAACCAAGTTTATTAGAGATCAGGCAATGTATACTATGTGACGATATTCATTCATATCGTGACTGCAAATATATTCTTTTATTTAGTATCATGTTTAAGACTTTCCCTTGGCTTAAAGGATGGTATTTTGTAATTAGCTTAATCCTACAACTAATGTATCTTAGATTTGGTCCAACTTTACAACATAAAAGTCATGACTTGGTAATTTTCAATTAATCTGCATCCATTTTACAAATAATAAAACACGCAGTCAACATTTACATCAATGACACATCATCTGATCACTGAAATGACCGGGATATACTGTTTCGCTGTTTTTCTTTATTGTAGTTGTGTTTGTAACTTTATTGTCATATATGTATATGCACTTTGCCCCTTGAGGGTACCTCTTATGATAATAAAAGATATTCTATTCCATTCTATTCTATACAAATGTAACTTTGGTAACCTTCAGATTCATCCTCTGCAAACTCTGGAACAGTGTTGAATAGTACTGATCAGAGACTCAGAGTATCAAGTTATTTGATCATTAACAATCATTTCATTGGATTAAAAGGACATGTTGGGGATAGGTCAATTATGTGACAGCAACCAAACAACACAACACCAAAAGATATTAACATGTAGAAACCCCTAGCCATATGATCATAAGTTAAGTAATATGATTCATTAATACCTTAGATAACAGTTTTCAGGGGTCAACATTGTGATCTAAGACAATATCAACTGTATTTTATGCAATGATTCAAACTTGGACCTGATGGTTATATACCTAACAAAATAGTAACATAAATATCGAAAATGCTCTGCAAATCAATTAAATAATAATGATACACCAAATAGGTCAATTTATCTCCTTATTGAAAAATAAAATACCAGAATTGTTATAATATCTCATATATTACAGCTATTTGGCAGCTTTAAAGAAGCACATCTTTCAATTCTTTAAAATCACCCAATGAGGAAAGCTTTGGCACTGAAATTCCTTAAGAAGCAATGTTATTTTTACTATGGTAACCAGAATGCATCTAAATGCAAAGTTTCAAGAAAAAAAATTGTATGTATGGCAGAAGACATTTCTAAAAATATCTAAATTATACAAATGATCAGGTGAAAGGTCAATGCTTCAGTAGGTTAAATATTTCACCGACTTAGAGTGACTTTTCTATATTCTGTAAAAGGTAAAATCAATCTTCAAACATAACACACTTCCAAAGACATTTTAATAATTTACAAGCAAAACAAACTGATTTACAACACCACTGTTACAATAAGTTAAAATTAAAAAAAATATTTGTCAAAAAAGTCTGTATATCTAATATATAAAACCTATATTTAGAATTGGAAATGTTAATAAAAATATAGACAGATGTTTCATAATCTGTGAGAAGGAATGATTAAGAGCTTGACATATTGTATAGACACTGGTCTATTGTTGAAACTGTACGATACCTTTAAGATTTGGTGGGTGGCTAAAGCCTCTGTGATGTTGATGTATAACCTACATCTTCTATTCTTCAAACTTAACTGTAAACAACCAATGACAATCCAAGGAAAAGCTACCAAAATTTGTCTTTGGCCCCAATTAAGGAGTACTGCAATGTTTTAAAGGCTCAAATTGTGCTAACTTTCTGAGTCACCTTTGTAAAGAACAAATGACAATCCAAGGAAAAGCTACCAAAATTTGTCTTTGGCCCCATTTAAGGAGTACTGCAACGTTTTAAAGGCTCAAATTGTGCTTACTTTCTGAGTCACCTTTGTAAACAACCAATGACAATCCAAGGAAAAGCTACCAAAATTTGTCTTTGGCCCAAATTAAGGAGTACTGCAATGTTTTAAAGGCTCAAATTGTGCTAACTTTCTGAGTCACCTTTGTAAACAACCAATGACAATCCAAGGAAAAGCTACCAAAATTTGTCTTTGGCCCCATTTAAGGAGTACTGCAACATTTAAAAGGCTCAAATTGTGCTAACTTTCTGAGTCACCTTTGTAAACAACCAATGACAATCCAAGGAAAAGCTACCAAAATTTGTCTTTGGCCCCAATTATGGAGTACTGCAATGTTTTAAAGGCTCAAATTGCGCTAACTTTCTGAGTCACCTTTGAAATTAATGATCATTTTTGCTCTGATTAGTAAAATTCAGTCCATTTATAATATATAAGTTTTGAAAATAATGAAAATAATATAATTAGAATAATAAAATATTTTTAAACTGCTATGCCACATCCTTAATATTACACTTTAACTGGACAATTAAAAGATTTTAAATTTAAAAGAACATCTATTTATTTTTACTTCATATTTTTGAATAAACTTTCAATTCCTATACAAGTTTTAAGACACTGAAAGAAAGCATTGACATTATAAAGAGGTAAAAAAAACACCATTAATGTTTCCTCAAGAATTTCTCTGACAAATTATCTGTAATTTGAATTCAGAAAACTACATGACAAAACAATTTCAATTTTGTCCTAATAAGTCAACAGACAGATAAAATGGTATTTACTTGTAATGATCAAAACTGGATTCCAATAACAGAGCAAAATCATTAATCTTCTGGCAAAAAAAAAAAACACAACTCTTCAGGACCATTTGAGTCAACAGGAAGAAAAAGACATAATTGAAGACTTCAGATGACAATAAATTGGACAATTTACAGAAATTTTACTGATATTCAGTTTCAAATCTTTTAGAAAAGCCAAACTGGAATCAAATTAAATTCCACTTTAGGAAATACTGACAGGAAAATGCCTAGCCCATTATCTTCACAATGCAGATACTATAAATCAATTTTATCAACTTGTGTCATTTTTTAGGAAAATGAATCTGACTGAGATTCACAAAGTTCCACAGTTAACCAAACATGTAAAATATCTATTTACAGGAAGATGTTTTAGATGAAATTGGATACCCTGCATTTATCATGCTTTTCAATTACATATGGTCAAATCGCTGAAAGACCCCCTCCTAAATATTGAAAAATATCATACTGCATTGACAATAATATCTTGGTGTAAATAAGATACACCCATTAGGGATTACACCCTCAAGGTGTATCTAATACTTAATTTACTGTTTATTTCAGGAGATATACTTTTTTTGGTTTAAAAATAGGCAAGATTTGAATAGGCCAAAAATTATTTAATTTAGTTTTTCTTGAAGGTTACATAATATTCATTCCTTCTATCTATTTTGTGAAAAATAGTGTGTCAAGTCTGTTTTTCAATGGCTTTTGAAAGATATATTTTTATTTAACAATTCCAACAAATCTAAAAAATTCCAGAGAAATTGGCCAAATCAGCATTTCTTAATTATTTTTTTAGAGGAGGCATTGTTCTTTTTCCATTTTCTTCACCTTCTAGCCAAGTTTCAAATTAATTGATTGTATCAAACAAGAAAAACATCTCCAATAATGTCGGAGTGAGAGAGCATCAAAATATCTTTAAGCTTAAGTTGATATGGTTTTTCTAGTCAAAAGAGATCAATTTGTTTAAAAAATACTGTTCACACTTAATTTAGCTGTAACATTGAAAACCTAGCTTCCCTTGTAGCAATTGGAAACAGAAATGGACTGAATCATTATCATTACAGCTAATTATTTCAGAACTAGTAAACACTACTGTTGGTTTCAACTGGTGCAAAACGAATCTCCAGTGCATTAAATAATAATGAGAAAAACATACTGATACAAGAGCTATTGGGAAAACACTAATTGGTATAATACCAGTGATTCTAGAAGCATTATACACTGTTCTATTCTGAGCTGTCATTACAATTTTTGTTTACTGATTGAAAAAGTTTAATATCTGTATTGGGAAAAGAACTAAAAGTAAATACTATAATCTATCAATAAATCATAATTAGAATTTCTTCACATCTTCATTAAGGTATAAACTTTTACTTAGAAATCACTTTTATTTAGTATTTACTTTCAGCAAATGAAGCAAAAATAATTGTAAGATAAAATTTTCAAACCAGATCAAAAATATGAAAATTTAATAAAAGATCAAAGATTATATTGTAAACTGTGAAATTAAATGGTAAGCACTAACTATTACCAGAATACTTATCCAAAGGATAAAATAAATAACCCTTCTTTGAAGTACAAATGGTCTACACCCAAAATTTACAGACAAACTTAAAAGTTTTTACATGTACTTTTATAACTTATTTTAAGGCTGGAATTTGATTTTGTAATAATTAAGAATAACTTTCTTTTAAATAAAAAAAACATGTGTCCTAAGTGTTCTAGTATGTGAAAAGATAAGCAATGCTGAAATTTCTCACCTGCTAAATCTATTGTAGCTGATTCTAATATAAAATCAAATCAGCAGTACCAGTATAGAAACAAAATATTTGTTGCCTACATACTACCTTCATCAATATTAAACCTACATAAAATAAAGCCATGCCCTTGTTGCTGGACTAACTTACCACCAAATGTTTCCTAGTCTACAACTTTGATGCAGGCAAGACAAAACCAAGAAGATGTCAATACAACATTGTTTACAACTGGACATTAAACAAGCAACAATCAATCAATGCAACATTTTTACAGATTATCAATTTGGTATATTATCAAATTTATCATCATCTTTAAGGTAATCTTATCAAAAAACTAAAACACAATACATTTATTACTCAATCATATATACATTTTTTTCATCAGTATCAATTCTGTTTTTGATTTTGTTTACAGATCCATAATTAAAACAAATGATTTTGTATTTTTAACTCTTAGACATCTGTACATTTTGTATTTCTATCAACACATTATAATAATAGAAAGTTTATCAAATTCTGACTTATCTCCTTATCAAATATTGATGGGTAACATTTCATACTTATCAAATAAACTTATCAAAAATGTGCACTACACTTGAACTTTCTATCAAGTATAAAGTCTGTTTTAAAGATAGCATGTACTATTAGACAAGGTGAAAATTTGTGAAAAAAATAGCTGTTTTTGAAAATAAATTTGACCAATGCCATTGAAGGAGACTACTGTTAAATCCCATAATTCACAAGGCTGTGAAATTTTCAAATTTTATGAGCTAAAATAAGCCTTTTCATACCTACTTTTCTATTCAAGGTACAAATTTTAGTTGTTCGAAACTACCAAGGGTAAAATTTTTCTTATTCGTCCTTACTATAATAAAATAGTCCAGATTTGTCTGAAACAGAACACAAAAAACCTTTACCTGAAATGCTGTTTAACAAAATTTGCTTCTACAAAAAAATTACAGATACCACAGTTATTCAACAATTAAAAGTTGGAAATTTGAAAGGAATTATCTACTTATGATTAAAAAAAATTAATGATGACAGTCTTTAAGATCAAGGTATTAGTGCAGGTATCGCATTAACTTAACATAGTGTTGACTCAATTATCTCCTTTTATTCGAGATAACAAGAAAAGTATAAAAATAAATCACAAAATATCTGAATGAAGATTTATATTTTTTCTACTGATTTTATAGATTTTAAAACACTGATATATTTGACTACACTGATATCAGACTGATAATAAATGTACTTTAGCATGAAATCCTTTTCAATTTACCACTCAATGTGAGAAAACATAATGTATTGATTATAAGTTTGTTTTTCTTTCCTTTTTTTGTTTGAAGCATAAAACATATCCAGTTATCCCAAAACACTTCAATCAATTTAACAATTAAATTCAAAAGCTATGATTTTAACTGCCTTGCTTTGAATGTTTAATTTCTAATTAACTTATTTAATATCACAGGTTACATGTGAGCTTGGTTGACATTTCTGTCCTTAAAGAAATTACTATTTATAAATCATCTTCACAATCAACTGGTTGTGACATAAATATAGATGAGAAATCAAACACACCTTAACAATAAATAAGTTGTGAGATTGGTGATTGATGACATAATTCTTTATAAAATGACTTATTATAGATTTCATTCTGTCCATGCAAACAAACAGAAAATATTTGATGGAGATTCACAGAGCAAGTCTCTTGATTAATATTGATATAAGATGCTGAGATTTTTCTTTTTGATTGAGTTACACAATTCAAGCCAAAGTGCCCTGGGACAAGAAACCATAATAGAATTCTCTGCTCCAATGATATTGTATAATAATTTCCTCTTTATCAGAAAATAACCTTATTTGCATCATGTAATAATCTAAAAACAAAGGAACCAGATAAGACGAACTGTCAACAGAAAAACTTCTATTAATGTCATTGATCAATATATTTCAAGAAATCAAAGCACAAACAAAAACAAAAAAATCTTTAAAGAACATTACTATCTCAAATTCTAATGCAATTCGATTGTAACGATAATTTTCATTGGACGTTGACAAATATTTTGAAGGGGTAAATTCCACGTTTTACCAGTCCGTAACTAAGAAAGCCACCATTTTGAATTCCGATTGTTTTTGGTATGCAATTTCTCACAAAATAAACATGAAAGTCACATTTTGAGTCCTAAAACTTGTTTTTGTCAACATTGAAACCATTCTGAAGCGTACGAAAGGTATAAATACGTCTAGTGTTTATGTTTTACATCGTGAGTATACATATGACGTCACATTGTTTAGTTGCTAAAGACATTGCGACAGTTTCGCAGACTTTTTCATTTATCCCATTTTACGCCAAAATATTTATCAAATGGTTTTTCTTTTAATATGCTGCATTAGAATGGAGATAACTGTATTGTATTTTAAGCTCGGCCTTCGTAAAACTTGATTTTACTGTCGCAAATATCCGTTTACCTAGCTCAGCTCCGCGTTGCTAGGTAAACTCAATTTGCGACAGTAAAATCTACGTTTTACGAAGGCCAAGCTTAAAATACAATACAGTTATCTCCTAAATTGTGGTCACAACCATAAAATTTCAACCCCAGGAAAAGTTTTAAATACTTACCACTTCAGCAAAAGTTCACATTCTTAAAATAGAATGTCAGACTGTCAACCTTTAATGTACTTCATTTAAAGAACTAAGTTATTTTTGTAACCTTTATAAAGGACAAGGTATAATGAATAATATTTTGCCCTCCCCCTCCGTATTTCTGTGAGTTTTCAAAATCAAACTTATATCCTTTGATGAAGTACCTCTTTCAATGCAGACAAAACCAAAATATCTGAATAAATTCATGTCCTTGGTTTATGAAAAAACTTTTTAAGATACAACCACTATTATCATTATTGATAATTTTACAAAAACTATTCTTCTCTGCATGCTACAAGCCACCTTTTGATAGCCATGCCATAAAAACTTATCTTGTTCCATAAATACTAACTTTCTACATCATTTTTTTAATGTTTTATACAGTATCTTGCATATTTCTCACACAAAAATAATCTTTGCTTTAGTGTTTTATTTCCTTTGATGTCAGACATTTGTTATGTGAGTTTTTTTGTGTGCTTGGAACAGAATATAATCAGTTCTGGCATGGAGAGCAATAACAGTAATCCATCATTTTTGTTTTTCCTCAAATTCAAGAAAAAATCAACATGTGACTGTAAGAGACTTATACAAGAAATCTGATACTACTTGTACATTGCAAAAAAAAAAATATCATACATTCAAATGTAAGATTATCTAGGGATAACATTTTTGCCAGTATTGAATACTAATTTCCTGACTTATCTACTTTTTGTAACACAGAAATGTCTTGCCTTTTTTATGGATCATGATTGAATTCTAAATCAATTGATTTTAGTTTGCTTAGCTTCCAGTGGCAAATATTTTGTGCACGCTTAGGACTGAAGCTTCAAGAAAAAATCTTCAAGAATAAGGTATTTAACTATAGGTATGACATACATTTGATGGTGATCACTGAATCATGAAAATGAGGTACAGTCAGTTGAACCCTGTCAGACGGACATGTGATTACATCATCTAATCATTCCTTATGAGGAATTCAGTTCACCTATTCCTTAAAGTAACTAAACAAATAACAAAAAGTTGAAAAATTAAACATGAAAATAAGGTCAAATTCAGATGAACCTTGCAAGTGGGATATGGACACCTTAAACAATCATTCTATACACAAAATAAAAAAAAGTTGGCCTTTTACTTATATCAACTGAGGAAGGTATCTTAAATCATGAAAACTTAACCTCGTAGTACATGTAATGTTTTCATAATTGTATTATAGTTACTGCACAGATATATCATTTATTTATGTAAGTATGTAAATTAACCTCTTGTAGACTGTTGTGTCTGAGGATAATAAATCTTTGAATTTTAAATTTGGCAAATGAACCATGTTATTGAGGTCAAGGTCAAATAAAACATTTCAGACATGTCCATTTTACAATGATATTTTAGGTTGAATTTAGACTTTTTATATTTAACCTATTTCTTGTAGCATCTGAAAAAAAGACCTGATCATGAAAACTTTAGCTGACGGCAGCTTACAATAATTCTATATACTAAATATGGTTGTCCTTTATTACTTGTACTTTCACATTTTACATAACTGAACACATTATGTGATTTAAAGCTAAAGGTCAAGGAAATAAGACATATGCCAGATATAAACAGTTTTACTTCTGACTATTAGGCATCTGTAAACCATATATGGATTATCCAGCTAATATCCATAAAATTATTCCCACCCCTATTGTTCCCATTTCCTTACAATCCTCCACATTCATAACAGGCAAGACAAAATTCAGAACAAGAAATTTTGTTATTCTGTTCAAGAAGTTCAAGTGATGATAAGTGATGACTTATCATCTATCCTGGATTGTGCTGGTCTACATTTTCCAAAGCAACATGGAAAAAATTGTATCCTAAAAGTTTCCCAAGATTTTCACCCTTTTCATAGGGATCAATTCTTTAATCTTTTTATCATAACTACCTCAATATACAAAAATGATGAAAAATAATGTCATAGCGCAAGGTCAAAAGCTGCAATTATATTTGCTGCACTTTTTTAAAATAGATTGCTGATCATACTAGTTTTATCAAAAAAGAAAATTAAAGCTCTAAAAGTTTTTCAAGTGGATTTTCTTGAAAAAAAAGAAAATTTCTAACTTACTATATGGAATTTATGCTATCTTTTAATCGCAAAATTTTGCTAAATATTCACAATATTTTTACGCCAACCCCCCCCTTTCCCTCATTTTGTAATACTTAAATTTTTAGGCATAATAGGACCTTTAGCTTTAAAGACCTGCTCTAATCATAAAGTAAAAATCAATCTAGAAAATTAAGACATGAGAGCAAGAAACATGATAAAAAAAGATTTTCTCAAACTGGATTGACTAAAGAATACAATTCAAGTAGATGAGTTCCCTTTAAAAAAACAAAACAAAATTGTGATTGGATCAGTTATTTTGATGCACTTATACTGCACATACCTTTGTGGCATTGTCTCTCAATTTTTCTCCTTTGATTTTTCAGGTTGCTCTTTTCTTCTTCTTGCACCAATCTCTTGATAGATCTGAAAATATGGTAAAAACTGCTGACTAACTAATCTATCCAAATTATTCATAT
Source organism: Mytilus coruscus (assembly GCA_017311375.1). NCBI lineage: Eukaryota > Metazoa > Mollusca > Bivalvia > Mytilida > Mytilidae > Mytilus > Mytilus coruscus. The sequence goes on along the minus strand of CM029595.1, from coordinate 78,747,241 downwards.
CTAAATCCTGCAAAATGTACATGAATTTACATAAACTCGCACAATAATATGAAAATCTATAAATCGTACACTGGTAAAACATCTTACAAAATATGAGAGGCATATTAGTCAAAATCTCTTTTGAAAACGACTGATAAATCTAATCTTTTGCATAATGTCTGGAAAAGGGAGCACTACACTGTCCTCTGTAAAAGACAGTAGATAAATGAAATGTTATGACCAGATGACTGTGACAGTATATTGACATACAAGTTATCAATATAGAAAATTTAATGAAATGACATTGAAAAGTATAAAATGTGCATTTATATCAGTGATAAAGATTCCAGTTATCAATTATTTGATCATCATAAACACATAGGATGGAAGAAAAGATTTTTTTATATCTCAATCTTTCTTCCATAATCCCTAATGTCTGTTTTTCTTTCATCTAAACAAAAAATTTTATAAAAATTCTAACAACATTTTGAAACATGTAATAACGAATAGGAGTTGTTATGAAAATATATTTACATACACTTATTTTGTTTTCAAATAACCTCCTGTGTGTTAGTTCAATTAATCACCAGGAAAATGATAATTAAAATACATAGGTATTTTGCCTAATACCATTGACTTAACCATTAGTGGTTCTTCTTAAAGTGAGCTATTCACAAAATTTAATAAATAAACTATAGAAAAAGTTAGGAAGACATTGCATAGTCAATGAATATGGGGGTGAAGCTAAATATTCTCAATAGAAATGAGATATCCACATACTAATATAATTGTTAACCAAATATTATTGACTTCCATTAGAAGAGAGGTGAAAGATACCATTTTTAGGGATATTCAAACTCATAAATCGAAAACAAACTGACAATGCCATGGTGAAAATCAACAACAGGACATAAACTTAGAGGTTACCTACTAAAATAGATTGAAAGGTGTGCAAGAAATGACAAATAAATAGCAACTAACATAATAATTAAATACAATAAATTATGTAGGCATGTTAGATTTTTAAAGTACATTTCAGTTTTATTTATTACTCGTTTTATCAGGGACTTTAACAATTGCAGACATTTCCGCCACAAGAACAACACGCCTAAGTCTGACCTCTGAAATTGTCAAGGGAATACAAGATCGATTGACAAAGGACTATCTAAGTCAATAGTCTTTTTATTCCTGAGTAATAATAATGCGTAAGAGCTCATTAACACCCCCTTTCAATTAATATAATCAAGCTTGATCAAGAATTTTGTTGCCTTCAATCACCAGTAAAAACAACCATTTCCTGTCAGTAAATATTGACTTGACTGTGGTCCCACATGGTTTTCCCAATTAGTAACCATATATAGCTGAGGTCAATGCAGACAGAATAGCTGTTAAAAGGTCATTCAAGGTGACAGAACATAGATATCACTAAGGTATCAGCTGACTGGACATGCAAACTAATGTGATGTACATGGTTATCTATTATTCATACAATATCAAAATATGGAAATTTCAAGAACCTTTGAAGTTAAGGTTGAAAACTAGAGGCTCAAAAGAGCCTTTATTGCTCACCTGGATTTATGCTTAACAATTCAATGATGGGCATTCATCAACACTAGATTAAAACTAAAAATTCTCTTTTCAGGTCAGCAGCAAATAGCCTAGCACTTGTGTAAATATTTTAAGTTAAAATCAATCAAAAATAAAATACAGAACATAATTAATACAGTCTTCAGCTTATTCTACTGATTCGGTAAAGTTAGTTCCTATAGATATAAGAAGATAGATATAGGTCTGAATGAGAACTTATGCATCATAAGTTCTGACATATATCAAACAATTTCTCATAGTGTACCAATGAAAATATTAGATTTTTGAAAAAGTCTCCAAATCATCATTTCTATAAAGTTTTGAAATTTTGAAAGTTAAAGAGGAGACAAAATTTGAAAAATTATAAATCAGAATCATTGATTGCAAATAGTAGCAATGTTTTCACCTAATCCAAACAAAGAAGATATTATCTTGGTCAATTATTTGTGTACTAAATGTAATAGCTTTTCTAAAAGCTAGCTATCTCATAGCTGATAAAATTTGAAAATGTTTTTCCATGCAGAATAGCCATTGTATAGTAAATTACAAAAAATAAACGGCAAATACTAATTTTGAGATTTTCCTATTTCTTTTTTTGTGGGGAATGAAAGGCACTAATGTCTCTGAATTTTTCCATATATACCTTTATTTAACATTAAGTTTAAAAAAATAAAGATTCATGTTATTCATTTACTTCTTCCTAGATCAGTTGAATATTTCTTTATGTAAGAAAAGTATGGTCACTTCCGACTGTATCTGTTGCAATCATAGTAGGTCTCAAAAAGTGTATAAAGTGAGGACTGTAGTAAAATTTAAACATCAAAGAACACAAAATATTTTTCAAAAGATTTATCACATCTTTTCAAAATGATCCTTAAAACTTAAATTGAACAATCTTTATATCTGCCTTTATCATTCAAAACCAATTAAAACTAGAAGTGTGGAGATCTAGAAAACTTAGCTAAAGGGGATATGGACACCTTAAACAATCATTCTATACACAAAATAAAAAAGTTGGCCTTTTACTTATATCAACTGAGGAAGGTATCTTAAATCATGAAAACTTAACCTCGTAGTACATGTAATGTTTTCATAATTGTATAATAGTTACTGCACAGATATATCATTTATTTATGTAAGTATGTAAATTAACCTCTTGTAGACTGTTGTGTCTGAGGATAATAAATCTTTGAATTTTAAATTTGGCAAATGAACCATGTTATTGAGGTCAAGGTCAAATAAAACATTTCAGACATGTCCATTTTACAATGATATTTTAGGTTGAATTTAGACTTTTTATATTTAACCTATTTCTTGTAGCATCTGAAAAAAAGACCTGATCATGAAAACTTTAGCTGACGGCAGCTTACAATAATTCTATATACTAAATATGGTTGTCCTTTATTACTTGTACTTTCACATTTTACATAACTGAACACATTATGTGATTTAAAGCTAAAGGTCAAGGAAATAAGACATATGCCAGATATAAACAGTTTTACTTCTGACTATTAGGCATCTGTAAACCATATATGGATTATCCAGCTAATATCCATAAAATTATTCCCACCCCTATTGTTCCCATTTCCTTACAATCCTCCACATTCATAACAGGCAAGACAAAATTCAGAACAAGAAATTTTGTTATTCTGTTCAAGAAGTTCAAGTGATGATAAGTGATGACTTATCATCTATCCTGGATTGTGCTGGTCTACATTTTCCAAATCAACATGGAAAAAATTGTATCCTAAAAGTTTCCCAAGATTTTCACCCTTTTCATAGGGATCAATTCTTTAATCTTTTTATCATAACTACCTCAATATACAAAAAATGATGAAAAATAATGTCATAGCGCAAGGTCAAAAGCTGCAATTATATTTGCTGCACTTTTTTTTAAAATAGATTGCTGATCATACTAGTTTTATCAAAAAAAAGAAAATTAAAGCTCTAAAAAGTTTTTCAAGTGGATTTTCTTGAAAAAAAAAGAGAAAATTTCTAACTTACTATATGGAATTTATGCTATCTTTTAATCGCAAAATTTTGCTAAATATTCACAATATTTTTACGCCAACCCCCTTCCCTCATTTTGTAATACTTAAATTTTAGGCATAATAGGACCTTTAGCTTTAAAGACCTGCTCTAATCATAAAGTAAAAATCAATCTAGAAAATTAAGACATGAGAGCAAGAAACATGATAAAAAAAGATTTTCTCAAACTGGATTGACTAAAGAATACAATTCAAGTAGATGAGTTCCCTTTAAAAAAACAAAACAAAATTGTGATTGGATCAGTTATTTTGATGCACTTATACTGCACATACCTTTGTGGCATTGTCTCTCAATTTTTCTCCTTTGATTTTTCAGGTTGCTCTTTTCTTCTTCTTGCACCAATCTCTTGATAGATCTGAAAATATGGTAAAAACTGCTGACTAACTAATCTATCCAAATTATTCATATCTAAATCCTGCAAAATGTACATGAATTTACATAAACTCGCACAATAATATGAAAATCTATAAATCGTACACTGGTAAAACATCTTACAAAATATGAGAGGCATATTAGTCAAAATCTCTTTTGAAAACGACTGATAAATCTAATCTTTTGCATAATGTCTGGAAAAGGGAGCACTACACTGTCCTCTGTAAAAGACAGTAGATAAATGAAATGTTATGACCAGATGACTGTGACAGTATATTGACATACAAGTTATCAATATAGAAAATTTAATGAAATGACATTGAAAAGTATAAAATGTGCATTTATATCAGTGATAAAGATTCCAGTTATCAATTATTTGATCATCATAAACACATAGGATGGAAGAAAAGATTTTTTTTTTATATCTCAATCTTTCTTCCATAATCCCTAATGTCTGTTTCTCTTTCATCTAAACAAAAAAATTTTATAAAAATTCTAACAACATTTTGAAACATGTAATAACGAATAGGGAGTTGTTATGAAAATATATTTACATACACTTATTTTTGTTTTCAAATAACCTCCTGTGTGTTAGTTCAATTAATCACCAGGAAAATGATAATTAAAATACATAGGTATTTTGCCTAATACCATTGACTTAACCATTAGTGGTTCTTCTTAAAGTGAGCTATTCACAAAATTTAATAAATAAACTATAGAAAAAGTTAGGAAGACATTGCATAGTCAATGAATATGGGGGTGAAGCTAAATATTCTCAATAGAAATGAGATATCCACATACTAATATAATTGTTAACCAAATATTATTGACTTCCATTAGAAGAGAGGTGAAAGATACCATTTTTAGGGATATTCAAACTCATAAATCGAAAACAAACTGACAATGCCATGGTGAAAATCAACAACAGGACATAAACTTAGAGGTTACCTACTAAAATAGATTGAAAGGTGTGCAAGAAATGACAAATAAATAGCAACTAACATAATAATTAAATACAATAAATTATGTAGGCATGTTAGATTTTTAAAGTACATTTCCAGTTTTATTTATTACTCGTTTTTATCAGGGACTTTAACAATTGCAGACATTTCCGCCACAAGAACAACACGCCTAAGTCTGACCTCTGAAATTGTCAAGGGAATACAAGATCGATTGACAAAGGACTATCTAAGTCAATAGTCTTTTTATTCCTGAGTAATAATAATGCGTAAGAGCTCATTAACACCCCCTTTCAATTAATATAATCAAGCTTGATCAAGAATTTTGTTGCCTTCAATCACCAGTAAAAACAACCATTTCCTGTCAGTAAATATTGACTTGACTGTGGTCCCACATGGTTTTCCCAATTAGTAACCATATATAGCTGAGGTCAATGCAGACAGAATAGCTGTTAAAAGGTCATTCAAGGTGACAGAACATAGATATCACTAAGGTATCAGCTGACTGGACATGCAAACTAATGTGATGTACATGGTTATCTATTATTCATACAATATCAAAATATGGAAATTTCAAGAACCTTTGAAGTTAAGGTTGAAAACTAGAGGCTCAAAAGAGCCTTTATTGCTCACCTGGATTTATGCTTAACAATTCAATGATGGGCATTCATCAACACTAGATTAAAACTAAAAAATTCCCTTTTCAGGTCAGCAGCAAATAGCCTAGCACTTGTGTAAATATTTTAAGTTAAAATCAATCAAAAATAAAATACAGAACATAATTAATACAGTCTTCAGCTTATTCTACTGATTCGGTAAAGTTAGTTCCTATAGATATAAGAAGATAGATATAGGTCTGAATGAGAACTTATGCATCATAAGTTCTGACATATATCAAACAATTTCTCATAGTGTACCAATGAAAATATTAGATTTTTGAAAAAAAGTCTCCAAATCATCATTTCTATAAAGTTTTGAAATTTTGAAAGTTAAAGAGGAGACAAAATTTGAAAAATTATAAATCAGAATCATTGATTGCAAATAGTAGCAATGTTTTTCACCTAATCCAAACAAAGAAGATATTATCTTGGTCAATTATTTGTGTACTAAATGTAATAGCTTTTTCTAAAAAGCTAGCTATCTCATAGCTGATAAAATTTGAAAATGTTTTTCCATGCAGAATAGCCATTGTATAGTAAATTACAAAAAATAAACGGCAAATACTAATTTTGAGATTTTCCTATTTCTTTTTTTGTGGGGAATGAAAGGCACTAATGTCTCTGAATTTTTCCATATATACCTTTATTTAACATTAAGTTTAAAAAAATAAAGATTCATGTTATTCATTTACTTCTTCCTAGATCAGTTGAATATTTCTTTATGTAAGAAAAGTATGGTCACTTCCGACTGTATCTGTTGCAATCATAGTAGGTCTCAAAAAGTGTATAAAGTGAGGACTGTAGTAAAATTTAAACATCAAAGAACACAAAAATATTTTTCAAAAGATTTATCACATCTTTTCAAAATGATCCTTAAAACTTAAATTGAACAATCTTTTATATCTGCCTTTTGTCATTCAAAACCAATTAAAACTAGAAGTGTGGAGATCTAGAAAAACTTAGCTAAAGCATTGACATAATGAAAGAACCTTAGTGAGCGCGCTCACATACCCCACGTCCCCACATTGTCATTGGAGAAATAAAATAAGTGTAAGAAAAAAAAATTGAATCATTATTTCCTGTCAATATGCACATCTACATAGTAAGTCCTTATTATCTACACAGTTTCATGAAATTCTGTTGTGTGGTTTCAGAGGAGTTGCGATGACAAACTGTTGCAGAAGTACATTGAAGCAAATAAGTTCAAAGGGGCGTAACTCCTGGAGAAAAAAAAATTGAATCGTAATTTCCTGTCGATATGCACATCTACGTAGTATGTCCTTATTATCTGAAAAGGTTTCATAAAATTCTGTTGTGTGGTTTGAGAGGAGTTGCGATGACAAAAGGTTGCAGTAGTATATTGGGCAAATAAGTTCAAAGGGGCGTAACTCCTGGAAAAAAAATTTAATCGTAATTTCCTGTCGATATGCACATCTACGTAGTATGTCCTTATTATCTGAAAAGGTTTCATGAAATTCTGTTGTGTGGTTTGAGAGGAGTTGTGATGACAAAAGATTGCAGTAGTATATTGGGCAAATAAGTTCAAAGGGGCGTAACTCCTGGAAAAAAAATTGAATCGTAATTTCCTGTCGATATGCACATCTACGTAGTATGTCCTTATTATCTGAAAAGGTTTCATGAAATTCTGTTGTGTGGTTTGAGAGGAGTTGTGATGACAAAAGGTTGCAGTAGTATATTGGGCAAATAAGTTCAAAGGGGCGTAACTCCTGGAAAAAAATTGAATCGTAATTTCCTGTCGATATGCACATCTACGTAGTATGTCCTTATTATCTGAAAAGGTTTCATGAAATTCTGTTGTGTGGTTTGAGAGGAGTTGCGATGACAAAAGGTTGCAGTAGTATATTGGGCAAATAAGTTCAAAGGCGTAACTCCTGGAAAAAAATTGAATCATAATTTCCTGTCGATATGCACATCTCGTAGTATGTCCTTATTATCTGAAAAGGTTTCATAAAATTCTGTTGTGTGGTTTGAGAGGAGTTGCGATGACAAACTGTTGCAGTAGTACATTAAAGTAAATAAGTTCAAATAATCCAATGCCAACAGTATTTTCGTCTTTTAGATGTGTATCTATTTTTTTTATCTTTTTCGTATAGCTAGTATATAAAGTCAATAAATCTCAAAAACAAGTATAAGACGTTTGTTTCTGACTCTGTTCATTGTTTTCAGTTATATAAATGAATTACTTTTTTGCCATAATTTTTTTTTAACATTTATTCACAATTATTCTATATCTCTGAGCTAGACTTGGGAGAGTTAAAAACCAAAAATATTGTAATGACAAATATGTCCATCCTAGAAGACTTTATAACTTGTAAGAGGCATGCACAGTTTGAACTTTAGTAGTAAGCAGTTTTGTGTGTTGATTAATTGGGTTGTCTGTCAAAATTATTGATTTCTTTAAATCATATTTAGAAATTAAAATATGTTAACATACACAATTTGCTTTTACATTTTGAGAGTCGTTTTTTCTTCTTATTATTATTCTCTCATCTTAAGTTCTTCACATTCTGCTATCTTGCCACGGTAAGATAGCTAGGCATCGTCTGTACGTACGTATTAATCAAGTATTAATCAATATTAATCGAAATTAATTGATTTGGTTATATCTGTTTTTCAATTAAATTGTTACCTTCGGATTATCTTACTCAGTATCAATATATGTATAACCAAGAGAAAAAAAGATGTGCGGTGTGTTCCTAGGTTTTCATACACGTTTCAACTATATGTATATATATATAAATACCCATAACAAGGAGCAACTGGATAAAATGTGGAATGATCACTTGTGCGTTTTTATACATTACAAAACTGCAGAAGTTTCGGCTATTTATAGAATACCGGTAATGTTCCTGTGTACCGATATGCAGGATTGATCATGATGCAACTTTGATAACTAAAATAAAGAGTTCAAACCCGACACTCTGCAGGATTTAAGGACATTTACTAGGTTTCAAATTGCCCCAACCAATCAACAGACTTTTACTATGAAAGAGTCAGGAATATTTTCCAATCAGGGTACAAAAGCCTTCAGTCCGAAGACTGTCCATCGTTCAACTTATAAGAACGTCTCCAAGGAGACGTTAATCAAAATTTTATTTTCCACTAGGTTAAATGAGAACCTATGTGGCATCACTGCTGCCATATATGCCACTCAATCAGCAAAAACTAGGAATCTTGATAGAGGGTCTCCAAATCATCATTCCAAGTATACAAAGATTTGCTCTCTAATTTGATAGAAGAAATTTAACAACTGATTACCGGGAACAATCAGTATTTGCCTTGCAATTGGGTGACCACCTTTTTTTTTTGCCTGATAAAATCAAAATGAAATATTTTAATGAAGGACCATCAATACAGTTTAGATTGATTGATTGTTGTTTGCTTAACATCCAGTGGCCAACGCTTCATGCTTAATCAAGAGAAAATAAATTCAAATTGTAGATTCTGCAAGTAGGTTGACCTGAGGATGAAGGAATGGAAAAGGTGTTGGAAAGATGCAAAATTTTTTGCCTTGCAACAGGTCACCTATGGACCTCCACAAGGTTGTTAAAAGGGCTCTTTTTAAAATTAGCAGAGAGAGAGTGAGCACTTTCCCTACATAAAGCATCAGATTTAATGTCACCATTACCCTGAAATGACTGCTAGTTTATATATCATATTGGAGGTTCCCTTCTGGCTGAACACTTCAATGTGGCAGTCTTGCTTTCAAGTATGCAATTGACTCAGTTCACAATTATCATTGTTTATAGAGGGTCTCCCAAACAATAAAGTTTGAAAAGGTTTGGCCGTGTACTTTATAAGAATAAATGTTTCTATCAAAAGAAAGAAAATCTGTCATGAGATCATATATTTTAGCCCAATTTGGCCATATTTTATCTGTTATTTTTTATAATTTTTATCATATAAGGCAAAACGCAAAAAAAATGTATAAAAAAAAAAAATCATCATTAAAGGGCAATAATTCTAATAAGGAGACGTTGGACGATTTCCTCCAAATTGTCTTAATTGTAGATCTTGTCTTGCTGATCATTTATGCTTATTTAAGTTTCTATCTATCTATTATAATTTTTAAGATATAAGGTAAAAATGCAAAAAATTGGTAAAAATCATCATCAAAGGGCAATAACTCTAATTAGGAGTTGACTGACGATTTCGACCATGTACATTTAGTTGTAGGACTTGTCTTACTGATCATTTTTGCATTTTAAAGTTTCTCTCTATCTATCATAGTTTTCAAGATAATAGGCAAAAATGAAAAAAATGGTAAAATTTGTCATTTAAGGGCAATAACTCCTATAAGAAGTTGTATGACAGTTTTGACGTATATGAACAAGTGGTAGAGCTCAACAATCTGAACATTTTTGCTACAGTCAGATTTTCTCTATTTATAACTGTTTTCAAAATAATAGACAAAACTTGCATTTACCCCTATGTTCTATTTTTAGCCATGTCAGCTATCTTGGAAGGCAGGCGGGGTCATCGGACACATTTTTAACACTAGATACCCCAATGATGATTGTCGCCAAGTTTTGTTAAATTTGGCCCAGCAGTTTTAGAGGATAAGATTTTTGTAAAAGTTAACAACGTTGGACAATGGATGTCGGATGCCAAGTGATGAGAAAAGCTCACTTGGCCCTTTGGGCCAGATGAGCTAAAAAAAAAATGCTTCAAAATAACAAAAATTGAATTTTCTGATGCTCTAACTTATGCTCTTCTTTCAAAAAGTAAAATCTATAATCTAAACAGAGTTATACATTGATAGACATAGAATTTTCTTTTTCTTTCTTTTATAAAATTAGTCTTTGTAGTAGGAGTTTGTATGTGCTAGCCAAGTTTTTGTTTTCCCTGTATCCCTGATTTGTGATATTTGTAACTGGTAACAAAACAGTTTTTTATGGCACTTAATTGATTGCATTGTTTTTTTTTTTCTTTCTTTCTTTTCTAAATGCTTATTATAATAATCTAAGAATATCAGCAAGTTAAATTATTAGAAACTTTCATGTTACAGTCATTTAACATTAGGTTTGTTCCTAACACAATAAGACTTTACAATTTAGATTTTTATAAATCTCCTAAGTGCATAATGCATTTAACTGTGATTCATAGACTGACATTTGCTTTTATTTATCTCAACTTATGTACAATGTAATACCAGTTATATCAATTTTAATTACTTTATTTTATTATTTATAATTGGATTTTAATGCAAACATATTAAGTTTTATTACCATTTTATTGTTTTGTAATACTTTTTTATGAATAAATGGAAAATTCATTGAACTGCAACAGTTAAAACATAAAAGTTTTTACATCTAAGAAGGATGTATTAATAATATTTTATGACTTTTTAATTCATTTTAATATCCATAACTGCAAGGAATACAAAGGCATATAATTTTTACATCAAAGTGCATTACCAATACACAAAAAGGATAGATATATAATATCATATATAAGTTTTAAAGGTTAAAAATTCCCTATAGATTATTTGTTAATGATGACAATGAGGTTTTCAACTCAAATATACTGAAACTGCACCTTTGTTTGATAACAATTACCGGTACTATGCTGCATAATTCCTCAGAGTAGATGTTAACCTTAATCCAGTGCTTAAAAGCATTAAATAATCTAGCAAGTATATACTTTTCAAAATAATAAAAGAACAGGTGTACTTTTTTTATCTATCCAACAGCAGTACAGTGACATATAGTTGGACACTGTTGAATAGTTGTCTCATTGAGAAATATTACAATGCATTTTTCAATAGACTTGCACAGTTCCAAGGGACATATCTCCTGTAAAAACAAATTGATAGAGTGCTGATTTTAGAACTTGTCAGATATTGCTGATATCAACCTTTGATATTAATTTTATAATAATCCTATATGAAATGTGAAGGCTTGAGAATGCTCACAATGCAATTTTCAATGCGACTCAAATTATAAAGGGGCATAACTCTTTAAGGAAATATTTAATTGGCACTGATTTTTTAAATAGTATGATTTACACCTTTGAAATGAATTTCATAAAAATTTGGCAATGTATGCATCAGGGCGTTAATAGGACTAAGACAGACAGAGACAGACTGATTCATGGAAGGGATAAAACTCTTTTTAAAAATTGCTGATTGGCAATGATTTTCAAAAGGTTCCATTAGACATTGCTGATAGAATCTTTTGATTTATATTTCAGTAAAATATTGCAAGAATTGTTTTGGTGAGACGTCTACGAGAGCAGACAAACAGAAACCTGGCATTTCTATGTCCACTGTTAACAGTTGCAAAGGTGACATCAACAAAAAAAGTCCTGGTTTTTACTTTAGTGTAATATCTGCTTTTTTATTACTGCGGTTCAGAATATGAAGCCTGTCAATAGAATCTTACAAAACCATTTAATTAAAGTAATAAAAAAATGAATTTTCAACTTTGGATACACTTTTATTATCATTATCAAATTTAATGTGATGGATCAAATCAAAGTACATCTTCGCTAGCCAAGGGTTACGATCCAGTCTCCTCCTCTCCACCCTTGGCGGATTAAGAGAGAATTTCGGATCCACGGTGATGCTTTCCATTGGTAGCAGTCTTAACTGGCTGCATCCAATCAAAAAGGACCTTTAACATGATCACGTGTAAATGTAGAAAATGTTAGATAAACAATTGCCACGTGCTGATTGTGCAACAAGTCTTTACCCCCAAAAATATACGACGATATTTAGTGACAATTTAAATGTTCTTAATCAACTAAAAGAAGTTCTTAAATATGTTTCTTGCGCAAATGTTGGAATGTCAACGTATATTTTCGGTTCCTGCTTCACGAAGTTTGTAAACTTTAGAAGCCACCGTTTTTACATCTCCACACTGAAGAGAGTTCAAGTGCTACCATTGGTCAAGAATAATGTATTCGAAATGGGCGTGACTTTTATGAACTGATAGATGGCGCAACATTGTTATCACAAATGTTGACTTAATCTGCCAAGGATGGAGAGGAGGGGACTGGATCGTAACCCTTGGCTAACGAAGATGAGCAAAGTATGACTATAGATATAAGAAGATGTGGTATGAGTGCCAATGAGACAACTCTCCATCCAAGTCACAATTTGTAAAAGTAAACCATTATAGGTCAAAGTACGGCCTTCAACATGGAGCCTTGGCTCACACCAAACAGCAAGCTATAAAGAGCCCCAAAAACAACTAGTGTAAAACCATTCAAACAGGAAAACCAACTGTCTAATCTATATAAAAAACAAGAAATGAGAAACACTTATGAACCACATCAACAAACGACAACCACTGAACATCAGGTTCCTGACTTAGGACAGGTGCAAACAAATGCAGCAGTTTTAAACGTTTAAATAGGCGCTAACCTTCACCCTTACCTGAAACAATAGTGTGTATATATATGCTTATGAGTAATATTAAAAATCACAAACCTTATGTCAGTCCACTACATTTTTTTGCAGCTTCCAACTAAATGATAAGCAAATGCAGACAATAACATGAATCAGCTGTTATAAAATTAACAAAAAATATTGATGGTTTTAAAAGTGGCTAATTATGACTGCTGAAGCCAAAGGTCCTTCCATTTCAAATCTGTCATAAACTTACTGAATACCTCTGCTCTGTTATAATTATTTATGCTAAGACACTTAAAAAAAACGGGCAACAGCTGTGAGTTTATACCATCAAAAAAATCGTCAACAATGAACGAGATATAACCTTATATAATAAAAAAGAATTGAGCCGGAGTACAATAGCATATAACAATAGAAAATACTGTCTTAGAACATAGTGTGGCCTTCAACGATCTAAAATTACATATGTATCAAAATACAGATGTATACTTTTATTCGAGAAATTTAAAGTCTAAAATCTGATCCCTTAAAGCCCTTTTTGACTCTTTTTCATGGTAAAATTTAATTTTCTAAAAGTCAGAAAGACCTTTTATATGTTAAATCTTTCATAACACAGCCGTATCCTTTCTTTTCTTTTTTTACATTATTTAAAAGCTGATAATATGTCTAGAGGATAAATCTAGCATCTCAAGGATTCAATGATAATCGACTCATAATCATGTTCCTACCATAATTTAAAATGATTTATTTATCTTTTAATCAAGATATTCTTTAAAGATGGACCACCAAAGCATGTATTTATCATAAAAAAAATCTTGTAACTAATATGTTTATTAAATCCATAAATAAAACTAACAATTACATTATAATCAACAGCTCATCAATCATTTCAGGAGAATTCTCCTTTCATTTGCATTCATGTAAGCTGTGTGAAATTATATATAAAATCAGAATCATTTAACTGTTTTATGTTATAACTCATCTATATCAGCAACTTTTTTTAAAGAGTTTTACCATTAAAAAAATTAGCATAGTCATAGTTAAAATAAAACAAATTTACTTAAGTTTTTGTTCCTGCCTTTTAGACAAATCAATATGTTTTTTTTTCAAAGGATCTAACAATACAAAAGGAAGGTAAATCTTTTGGCTGGATTCCTTAAATTGGATATTATAATCCTTCATTAAATGACATGAACAAATATCAGCCCTTTTGCCAAAACAGAAAATACAGACACTATAGTAACTATTTCTGATAACAATGTAAAGCATCAGCTGAGTCAGTTGTGGGAAAATTTATAGATAAGTTCTCCTACATACCCTCAACCCAAAAAATAAATTGGTCATCAAAATGGAAGTACTTCATTAAAATTCCATGACAATTATATTAATTAAGTTTCTGTTATCCTTCTTATGTATTATCAATTTTGCAGACAATAACTCTGAACCAAACAAATGGCCAAGTAACCTCTTGTTTCTTGCTTTGTTTAAAAAAAAAAGCTATTGGAAATCAAAATAAATTGTCTAAATTGTTATCTTATATTCAAGCTAGAGCATTATCTTTCTAGAAAGGCTGCAGAAATTTAAATACCCAATTGGCCTCAAGAGAAGCAATATTGTTAGCCTTCTTATCCTGTGGGTCTCTGTTTTATGGATTTAATATCCTTGCGAATGAATTAAAGTTTCTCCAAGCTGTAAAAATAAGTTACATATAAAGAATGAAACCTTTCTGTAGTGAAAGTTCCCATTCTTTTGGATCAATATCTAATAACTTATATGAAAATCTTTGCAATAAAAACATATACAAGACCAGAGTCAACAAAACATTTCCAGAATCAATTTCTGACAATAGCTGGAAATTGAATTCATTGCCTGTGATAAGATTTCAAGTCAAATATGATTGAAATAACTGACAGATATTGAGAGTTATGAATTAATCCACAATCAACTCAAGCAGACACTTAATTCTCACAAATAAACATTTACCCAGTCAACAGAACTGATACTAGAAATAGAAAACAATTCACTCTGAAGGCTGATTCAAGTAGTTTATATTGCTATTAATTATACCTATTAAACAGGTTATCCATTACTCATAAACTACTATGCAAACAGCACTGCACTTTTTGTACTTCACTTACCCTTAAGAACTGTACAAAGGTATGACTGACTTTAATGAAAGTATCTCGGGACACTTATTTTACAAAGACCTTATAGGTAGACAATATGAGCATGGTATTAGTTTTAAAACAGCTTTGTGGATGCTGACCTTTATGAATTTAAATGTATACCTATTGTGTGAGTCAACAGTTGAATGAAGCAAAAATGCATTCAAGTTCATTCAACAACAAATTACGCATTTAAAATCGGTTGAAAATTTATTTTATGTATTAAATTTGTACATGATTGAGCTTAAAAAGATAATTATCAGTACAACACTTACTCAATCAAGTTGTGTCAATCGATCGTAACAAAAATGTCTAAAATTATGAACTTTATAAATGTAAGGGCTGTTTTAAATCAACAAAAATTGTCTAAAATCATTACGTGTTAGGGCTGTTTTAATCTAACATTGTCTAAATTGTTAATTGTATTATAGGGCCCTTTTCATCTAAACAAAATTTTTCTAAATTTATTGAGTGTTAGGGCTGTTTTAATCTAACAAAAAATGTTTAAAATGATTAACTGTTATGGTCGTTTTAAACTCACAAAAATTGTCAAAAATACGTAATCAACTGTTTATGAGGGCTCTTTGATTCTTATAAAATTTTCTAAAATTGTTTTCAGTAAGGGATGTTTGAATCTCAAGGTCCAAATGTTATCAAAATGCACTGTAATGTATGATTTTCATATATTTATTAAGAAATACTTTTTCATAGAAAAGAAAAGAAGTTTTCATTGAGACCAATTGAATCAGGTGCTGAAGTTCCTGGTTTTCTGCAGACTGAAATTTAGGGTTTTAAGATAATAACAAAATGTTAGAAGTGCATTGTGTGACGTATGTGAAAAATGATAGTTATCCAATCTGGGTGGGGGAAGAATATCTGCCCCTGTATTGTAGATTAACCACACAATAACAACCACATTTGATTTTCAACAGCCCATTCACAGTTCATTAATTGACTGCATTTCATCTGCATACCCCACTTGAAAATGCTACTGACAAATATATGAAAGCGCAAAATGGAAAAGAGATCTAAACATGGTAATGAATACCATTCTAAATTACTTTAAATGATTCAATTTCTAAGGATACCTGAAGTTTTAAGTATTAGAAATAAAACCTTGCACTTTACAATTCCAGCTAGATTGAGAATGCTAAAGCAAAATGAAGAGTTTTCTCAGCTTTGTATGAAAGACTTAAAAAGCTTGTTATTACTTTAAACCATTTCCCCTCCTTAGTAAAGGTCAGCATTTCAGACGGTTTAACTTTTTCACATATTCTCTGAGTCCTGAATACTTAATTTTAGAATCTACCAATTAACTTACTGTTCCCCTTGGTCTTAGATCTTGTCTTTTTTAAGATTTTTATTTTTTGCCATTGGATTTTAAGTTATTCAATTTTTTTTAGAATCAATCTAATATTAATGGACATGACAAAAGCATGAACCTCAAAAACAGTTTCCTCTATATATGGCAAATATTGCAATTGGTTGTCAGATTAATTGAAGATCAATGAAAATTAGGCTTTTGATCTACTGTAAATTCAGAAATTATTCCGAGGTTTTTATTAATGCGAATAATGCGACTGGGCGAGTATCGCAATAATAAGAACTCGCATTCTGATATCTGAGACATTTAATGTATTCAGCTTTTCCGGAAATCGCAATAATTAATCTCACATTTGTGATAATTATTCGATAATCGCAATAATAAATGCACGCAATAATTTCTGAATTTACAGTATACTTCTAATTCCAATTTTGTCCAGAAGTTCATTGAATCTATTCAAAAGCATCAAAAGATGGACAAATCTGAGATGAAAAACATTAAATTCATACAGAGTCATGAGTAAATGCCGCCAGAGGACACTTAAGAGTCTAAACTAATACTTCCATTTATGGCTTAGCTGTTCAGTTCATTTCAAGTCAATGGGTCTTTTGAGATTTTTATCCTTTCATCTATACATAAATGAACATTATAATCTACCTAGCTAAGCTATTTTGAGTTACATCCAAGGTTGCAGCTATATTGTCTAGTTTCTTAACATCGAATTGTAATAAAAATAAGATAATAAATATAAAAATAAGGAGATGCGGTATGATTGCCAATGACATAACTATCCAGCAGAGTCAAAAATGACTTTTAAGCAACTATAGGTCACCACATGGCCTTCAACAATGAGCAAAACCAATACCCTATATTCAGCTATAAAAAGCATGACAAATACTAGTAAACCAATGGTTTGAATACATTAACAAGAAACAAATATGACAGATAGCAACCAACACTAAAACAGGCTCCTAAACTGGGACAGGCACAAAAAGATATGTAGTGGCTTTTTAAACATATTTTTAAGTGCTAAACCCTCACATAACCTTGAACAGAGTGGTGTAACAGCACAATATAAGATCTTTAAAAATCAGTTGGATTGTTACTGCTTGACATCTGCTTGGCATGAAGCACAAAAAACAACTAACATATACAAGAAAAGACACAAAGTACTTATCTAAGAGAACTTACAGCTACTGAAATCTTAAGTTCAAAGCCAATTTCAACTGATAAATAAATCATGTCCTCCCAGATTCAAGTATCAATCCGGATTTAGTGTAAAGAAGTCATACAGCAGAGTAAAAATCAAATTGTGCATATATAACTCAATAAATGAAAAATGCCTGTAGATACCAAAACCCCAAAAAACCACCACCATAGTTTTATAGATCACCACATTTGTAATTTTTTAAAGAAGATAAATTACTATACTGTATCATGTAAGGCTTAAGTTAATAGTACCCTGATTTTGCTTCTGATAGCGAATTCCAGGGGTTAATACATATGCTTTAAAAGAAATTTTTATCTCTGGTCAATTAATAGCACATCCATTTATAATATTTTCAGGAAAATCTGTACTTGGAAAATGTAGAAGGGTTAAACCAGTTTTACCTGCACACAAACCTCCCCTTTACTTAGTAGAAAGATGAACTTAATTAAAATCAGCAGTGTTTGTGAGAGACCAATTAGTATTTTTAAATCTTCAGATCATAGGAAGTCAGTGAACCCTTTCATTTTCAACAAGGTTAAATGTGAATACATTTTGGTGCTTTCCTACTACAAATGCAAAATCTAAATTGCTCCACAAGTAGTACTTGTCAATTGCTTGCTGGTATTATCTTATCTACCTTATATTCTAGCATCTATTGCACTATTTAATTATATATTTCTACAGCAGTGGTCACTTCAAATCTATTCTTTAGCTTTAGGCCAAAATAAAATATATGCTTGTTTCTTGCATCCCAACCATTCCTGTCTATAATTGTGTTTCCTGTATATGGTCAAAGTTGTCTAAATAGGTCATCTATCCCTGTTCATATTATCTCCGCCAAATATAAACAAAATGTCAATCAGACTATTACCAAATAATAAACTGTTAACACAGAGATGTGTCTCGCCTTTTTGTTATTTTGATAGTAAAATACAAATGTTGAAATTAAAATAGCAATACTTTAACAAATAAATTGTAAGTTATGCAAAACATTCAATGTCAATGAACCATGACTGAAGGTACACTGCCAAAAAATCTACCGGTATATGGAAACAAGGATGTATTTGTTAGTTATACATCCTTGATGGAAATGAGATGTGCCAATGCTTATGCATATGCATACCAAATATCATTGACCTACCACTAGTGGTTCCCCAATACCTGACCTAATCACAAACTTATACATGTAAACTATGCAAAAGTTTCAAAGTCAATAGACCACGACTGAAGGGGTGGGGCCAAACAATCTCCATGGAAATAAGATGTGCCAATGCTAAAACAACTGCATACCAAATATAATTGACCTACCTCTAGTGGTTCCCTATAAACTGACCTAATCACAAACTAATACATGTTAACTTAGCAAAAGTTTCAAAGTCAATAGACCACGACTGAGAGGGCAGGGCCTAATAATCTCCATGGAAATGAGATGTGCCAACACTTATACAACAAGAATGAAAGGGGAGGATTGAACGTTCAAAATACTAGTTTAACAATGCCTAATATTTATGCACTCGTCAATAGAAACGTGTGACAGTAGTGGTCTTTGTCATATCTTAATGTGGTTGGACTACATTCTGGATTTGGTCTTCTATGGCATACCTTTTAGTCTCTTCAATATATATATATATATATATTCACAACTTTTCTATACTGGAGACATTTAGAGCAGTAAAATAAAGGGAGGTTATTTTAATAGATATAAACCAGTTACCAAAGTTTCATGAAAACTGCTCAAAGCACTTTTGAGTTATTTCCGAAAACTGGAAAATGTCCCCTTTTTTATGAATAAAATCATGTAACTCATAAAAGTAAAATCTAAAATTTATAAAAATCAAAAGGGTCCACTTACGTCAATAGATATAAACAATTAACCAAACTTTCATGAAAACTGCTCAAAGCATTTTTGAGTTATTGTCCGAAAACTGGAAAATCCCCCTTTTTTAATGAATAAAACCCCACAACTCGGAAATGTAAAATCTAAAATTTATAAAAATTGAAAGGGAGCTTACGTCAATAGATTTAAACAATTCACTGAAGTTTCATGCAAATTGGTTTAAGCATTTTTGAGTAATTGTCCGACATGTTGACGATGGATGGACAGACAGATGGACAACGGTACACTATAATATGTCCCATAAACGGACTACAAAAACTCATCAAAGATACCAGGATTATAATTTTGTATGTCAGACGCAAAAAGAGTCTACAACAGACTCATCAGTGAAGCTTTATATGAAAAAAACAGTCACTTTCACAATTGAAATCTGAAATAAAGCATATTTTAGTACCTCAGATATCCTGCCTAATAAAATTTTCTCAAAAAGGTGAGAAAAGACCTATGGATTACTTCTCTTGAAGTCTTCAAATTTGTGATGGGACACTTCCGTGGAAATGACAACAGGATCATAACACCAACTTTCCAGTTCTATAAATTGCTTTGAGATGTCATAACATTTATTTATGTTTCTATGAAATCACCATGAGGGACTATGCATGCTGACCCCATATTCTAAGCAATTTGACAAAATTGCATTTGTTAATATACAGTGATTTATTTGTATTTCTTTTAATATAAAAAAAAAACAGATATTCTGTAAACATTTTTGTTGATGCACATCTGTTGAATTAATGTATAAAACTTAAACAATATTAATTGAAAATAGTTGTTTTAGATACCAAAATACTGATTTCAAAACAGAGTCTTTAAAAATGGCTAGATATTGGTCAGATGAAATTCAAATTAAGTTGCTAAAAGATGTAGTGTCTCCAAATTAAACATTGTCCCCACTTAAAAGTCCTTGTAAATGAGAAAATTGAGTCCACTATGAAAAGAGTGGGCCGGGCAGTGATTATCATTTTTTTCTACTGTCACTTGTGGGGCAGGAACTGCTGACCCTTCATCCCTGGTTTATGGTGGGGATTGTGTTGATTATTTTTTCTGTGTAGTATTTTATGGATTGGTGTGTGTTTGTTCACCTTTTTCATTTTTGCCATTAGGTTGTTGGTCTGTTTTTAACTTATGGTTTTATTTTAAATTTTTAAAAAGAACTGAATCTTCACTTTGTTGTGGTGCGTTCTCTGTTAAGAATGCTAGTTTTAATTGTGCCTTTATATTGCCTTTAATTGAAAATAAAGGCGTATGTACCTATCCTTGCAATACATGTATAAAATAAAAAGAAATCTGCTTCATATGAAGCGTACTAAAATAAAGTTACCTAAATATTTATTGATTTAAAATATTATCATGAAGCTTTTAAAAAAGTAGCAGTTTATGAAATGAAACAAACACTGTCAATTAATCACATTTGAATTTCACACAGTATCATCCTTACATTTATATGGGCGGACATGTTTTACGCAAAGCATTAACAGCCAAACTTTCAAGTTTATGCCTTGACAGAATAGAAATTTTTATCAACCTTAGATTATTATGAGTGATTTTTCTGAATCCTTTAATAATTTGTATTAGAAAATAGAATACATTCATTCCACCTTGAGCAAATTGTTTGGCAATGGTAAAAAAGAAAAAAATTCAAAATACAAATAATTGAAAGCTAAACTGTTTATTGCTTTGTTTGATTAAATGAAAAAAGAAAAAAAAAACTACAATTAATCACTGAAATTGTTTTGTATTTTTTTAAAATTAATTGTCAAACTAGTTTCGGGCAACTATTGTTTAAAATAGTTTTGTTAAAACTCATTTATATTTCATAAAATAATCACATACAATTAATTTAATAATTCATAAAATTACCAAGATTACCTAAAGCCAAACACAAGAAAAAATAATTTAACATACCTGTCATTCAAGAAAGTTATTTACCTGTGAAAGCAGATGAAAATAAAATTGCAAAGTCCTGGTAATTGAATTCAGTCTAACTTTCTGGTTGGACAACCTCCCTATCTAAAGCGCAGTTCCTATTATTGTAAATAATGATCTTCCATTACCTAACAGATGCTTGATAAATGAAGGAAAATCTTTGCTGATCAACTCAGTAAACAATCCAATAGACACACAGATGAAAAAATCTCCCGAGTGTATGTCTTATATTTATTACTTCTTTTTTTTCTTCATTATTGACAAAAACATCATCTTTATTTATTTACAACCATATCAAAACTGTACAGCTTGTTAACTAAAAAAACCCAACCCTTTCTGCAATACAATTTATAACTTTCCTACTGATTTTGACACAAAACTTTTTGTGCTGTCAGGGTGTGTTATCCAAAGAATCTAAAGACACAAATCTACATCTTCAGATCTCTATTCTGTGGTTAAATTTGATTATAGTGTTAATTGATTATATTTTTTCCACAATACATCATACCTGTTTTGTATTTTTAAAGTAAAAAACAATACAAAACAAAAACAGAAATAATTTTCTATTTGTAACAGTATCAAGACAACCACAAAGACAAAAATAACTTGATAATACTTTCCTTTCTAATGTATAAAACAGATGCTGAAAGAGAAATATACAAGAATATGTGTCTAAAAATATAAGACACCATGATGCACTATCTTATTTCTATGTTCATTAAACCATTAAATCTTGTTCAAATCCCTAATATGGCACAATATATTATTGGTTCACTTTATAATGAACAAGTTTCAAGTTGATTTGACCACAAACAACCCTGAAACAAAACTTTTATCTACCTTAAACCCAAAGTTTAACCTGATACAGGATGGACAGATGCACACACTGGAAAACATAATGCCCTCTACTGTTGTAACAGGGCATAACAATTGCAATTCAGACAAGACAAATCAAAACATCATTAGAAAGGTGTATACTGGTACAATAAACAATACAACAAACTGAAAGATATTCAGTGTTTGCACCAAATTCACAATTACATGGAGGACCTAGCTTTCATCACCTAGTCATCTGTGCATCATATTCCATTTGTTCATAAATTTTCAGAAAAATAATGAGTTAAGGTCGCTTTAGGTTCATTGACTTTTCTTTGACTATTTCTGTGACACATATTCCATAACAGTCAATCAACTTGTGATGACATCTGTTAAACTTTCTAAGATGAATCTTGTCAGATTCACAAGTACACATTACAATCATGGTATACACAGAATATAGCTGACCTATTGCATTTATAGTATCTGAGAAATTAACCTAATAAAAAAATGTAATATTGACAAATGAACCATATAAATTAGTTCAAGGTCAGATGAATCCTTAAGATGAACACTACACCATATATTCTATACACCAATTATAGTTGACCTATTACTACCAATATTTAAGAAGGGGAAATAATCACACAAACTGAATACTGATCCATGAACCATGGAATAAGGTCAAGGTGAATCTGCCTAATGGACAGTTATACAATGCAATGGTTCTATATAACAAATATAGTATCCAATTACCTAAATCTGGAAAAAACTGTCTGATAATTCATATTGTTTTATTAACAGTCAACAAACAATGATATGAGGTCAAGAACAATGGACATAAGCTAGACAGAAACTTCAGATCATGAGACATCTGTTAACCGGGAAAAAAAATGATCTTAGCAAGAAATAGTCAGCGTCATCATTGCTGATGCAGGAATAGCATCCCAGCATCTCCCAGAGGCGAGACAAGAACTACAATTAAACCCATAACGATCGTAAAGGATTTAAGCAATAGATCTTTTACAAAAATTTCCAAAATCTCTAACCATTCATAGGTGTCTCAAGACTCAAACAAGGAGTATATATTGAAAATATTGTGTTTTGCCAAGAAAGGTCACCCATTAAACAAGCTTTAGTTACTATCATACTTATTCATGATAACCAGGTATCACTCTAATATATACTTATAACAAGTCACAAAGGGGCTGTAAAATTTTCAAGCTATTATATAATGTTCAGTATAAATCCTTCTAACCTGTTCAGAATGAGATATGAGAAAAAGGTCTCCTGTTTTCTATTTTATGTATTTAGTTTTGTTCCTTTAGTATTTATTTTTCATTTTCTATGTAAGTACTTATGATTCCTATTATGACATAGACAGACAAGCAGACCACCAGTTGTAACCTATCCAAATACAAACCAGACCATTAAATAAAAGGACCATTCACCGGATATTACCTTAATTTAAACAGTTGGATAAAAAAATAAACAAATGTTGAGACATTTTAGAATACATTTATTGTCATTTATTGTCATTATTTATAATTATTATGTTAGTAGATAATTTTAATGCTGAAACCAAAATGCCCATTATTGTAACATTTTCTCTGCTAAATTGGGTGCAATGACCAGTGTCTATGTATGCTATTAATCATACACTCAGTTCATATTCAAGTTATGACATGGGTTACAAATAGGAAAATTACAGTATCTATGTCGCCATGAACAAAATAAATATTTTCTTTGGTTATTGATAATCAGTCAGTTGCTTAAATATTTCACCCACTACATTATTTTATAATCTGTTATCCTTGACATTGTATCCAATTTCTGTGAGAAAATACTAGTCTCCATGGTTATCACTTTTATATCATATTTAGTGTAAATATTAACTTTCTTGCAACAGCTAGGTCAGTTCAATCTAAATATCTCCAAGAACTTTTTAAAACAAGAATATTTGTCCATAGCCCAAACAGCTCAGTTAAGTAGATTTAACAAAGTTCAACCAGAAAAAATATGCTCCAAAGTATTAGAATATTGAAATACTACTTGGTAAATAAAATAAATTGATAACTTAAAAATAAAATATGAAAACAATACTTCATATATTTCATTGCACCCAAAGCACTTTTCTGGATTTTAAAAATTCATCAGGAATGCACAAATCTGAATATTTGAAAGCCATTAGGATGCATAAGAACCGAAACAGATGAAGAGCTATTACTGACCAAAAAGGACCTAAAAATAAATAGTGGTTTCTGATGTAAAACTTTTCAATAATTTTTTTTCTTTCACAGTCTGAAATTTCAAAGACTGGAAAAAGGTCTTAATTGAACCCTCTATAAAACCTGGTCCTGAAGGAGTTTTGGTTCAGAAAGTTTCCCATAATACACTGTATGTCCAAAATCTTTTCTCACATGACTTTATTTGCAAATATACTTGTTTTAACCAGTTATTGAAAAAAAAGTAGAGAAAACAAAAAAAGTTTTTGAGTTCACCGGGTTTATTTATATATTTTAGCTCTGTCAAATTCATTTCTAAGTTTACAACAGAATTTTCATACACATGATATCACTGACTTATTGTTGTACCAAATTTAAATTTTTGCTAGTACAATTTTGATGTTAATCAGACCTGTCCAAACTTGCAGGCCATTTTTCCATATAATTTCATCCCATTATGCATCAACAAAACATTTAACTGCTCTTGATACCACTCAATAGTTGGACTTTATAATTTTCACAGAATAAAATCTGAACTAAATAAGGAAACTCATAAATTCTAATAATGCATCAATAATAAATTTCCTTTTTAAATCTTGTCTACATCATTAAGGAAGTATCTATTTATATCCTAGAAATCACTAATAATCTTATTGAAGTAATTAAAGTACTAAAAATGCAATAAAATATAAAACCTATCATCAGTCATAAGAAATGCATAAAAGCTAATTACATTATCTATCATATTTTTTTTTTTGTGTCACTGTTTGGAACACTTTTATCACTAAGTTCAGCAACCCCCAATTCTCAAAAGAAAAAAAAATGCACTACAAAGGAAGAATTAATGTTAGTGCTTGCTAGGAATGCTATAATCAGGTTCTGAATTCCTTCAAGAGAATTCTTAAAAACTCATTAACAGAAAAGGTGAGCTTCTTATGGGACATAAAACAGAATAATTTCAGTATAATGATCAATCATCAGGATTAAGGCAACGTCTAGTCCTAATGTGGAAAAAAAGGTAAGAACGTGATCAAACAAACATATTGATCACTTCTACGCATGTATCACCTTCTTTGACGTTATAGAATTGTATATACTGTAATGAAAGTATTTTTGTTCTACGTGGAAGAAACACTTCAAAATAAAATAATTCCTTATTTAAGGATTAATTGTTTCTTTTAATACAAAACAAAACACTTAAAACAGAAAAACAACTTATACTATGTTAGTGTAATTCTTGGTAATCACTAATCCAGAAACATCTGACAATGTAACAATTCAGAAATCAGTAGAGCATAGCTGACATGAAAATGCATTTATATATATAATATACTGTTTTCAAATCAGATTAGGGCTATTAAGATACTTGTATAATTAGGGCTATTAAGATACTTGTTGTACACCAAATATACTAATAGAATTTAAATAAATAAAAAATACTCATTAATCAATACCTGAAATCAGAATAAAATGTTGACACAGAGAGATGTCATACCATCTATAATTTTAATAGTGTAATGCAAATATTGCAATATAAGGGTAGCACTTTTGAAGAAGAAAAAATAAACATGTTGTTGTCTTTTCTGTGGTCGGGTTGTTGTCTCTTTGACACATTCCCCATTTCCATTCTCAATTTTATGTTATATTTATTTAGGTGATGGGGCAAAAAAATCTGAATGGAAATGAGATGTGCATATTCTAATACATCTGCATATATACCAAATTTCATTATCTTACCATAAGTGTTATCCCTCACACTGACTTGATCAAAAACTAACATTAAACTAAATAAAAGTCAATAGATTATTACTTAGGAGGTGGGTCAAAATAACATCCATGGAAATGAGAAGTGCCAATGCTAATACAACCAAATATCATTGACTTACCATTGCCCCTTAAACAGAACTTATCCTAAACTTTTTAACAAGTAAAACAGCTGGCACTGATGCTCCCCGAACAGACATTTATTAACAGAAAACTTTTTATTTCAAGGGTTCATGACATGTACTATTATTGCTTATTTATCTATATCTTCTATCTGTACAAGTTTCATTCCAATCAATCAAGGGAAACTCAAGCTATTATCTGTACCACCTTTTTTTCTACTTTTAGTAATACATACAGAATAATGGCATTTTTGTTTTTGATACTGACTTTATCAGCAAGAATATCAATCGAGCCCGCTAGGGCGAGCTGATATTCGAGCTGATGAAGTCAGTATCAAAAAATAAAATGCCATTATTCTTTTTATCGGCAATTTTTTATAACTGTAGTTTTTTTGTTCAGAATATGAAGTAGAATGAAATAGTAAGCAAAACTACTTTTATGCGTACAAAACGTTGGGATAGTTGTTCGGTTGTATGAATGACGTCGCGTGCATTTCATTGATAAATTGACGCGGATGGACTTGAGTTCGCGACGTCGCTGCACTTATACATGGCGTCATTGCCTAATATTTTCGAGTATCAAGTCCTGTCCATGATCTTAAAAATATTAGGCAGTAAGATCAAAGGGAAAATGTACAAATTGCCGATAATACAATGACTTTCACTTTTGCCCAACTGACACCAAAATAAAAGGCTTTCAAATCCCCTTCCATTTGTAAAGGTTTCATTACAATCATGCAAGGAGTAACTCATTAGTTACAATCCAAAAACATTTTTTCTAATGCAATTTTATTTTTATTAACAGTGACCTTGAGGTTTGACCAATTGACCCCAAAATAATTAGGCTTTTTCCCCTTCCCTCCATCTTTCCTCTGTATAATTCTAATCTAAGCAAGCAAGGAAAACTCAAGTTTACAACATGACCCTCTATCTTGTTATCTGTATAATTCTCATTCCAATCAAACAAGGAAAACTCCAGTAATCAATCAAAAACCACTTTTCATTTTTTTTCCATTTTTAGTATGTGACATTAACACTTATTCACCCCAAAATCAATAGGTTTCCTCCCTTTCCCTATATCTTCCACATTTTTAAGTTTCATTCCAATGATGCAAGGGATACTCAAGTTATCATGCGGAAACCATTAGAACTATAAAACACACAAACGGTCCGTCACATACAGACACAGACAAAGCGATTATTATATGCTCCCAAAATTTAAGTTGTTGATGCAATGGACTCCACCAAAAACAACATGCCTTAGTCTCAATTTGCTAAACTTCATCAAAGCAAGATAAATTAAAATGATCAGCTGGGGTCAGCTCGATACCACCACAGAGGTCAAATCGTGAACAGTTGGGGCATATATGGACATTACTTTCAAGCTTGATACAGCTCTGGATTTGGATTGTGATTAAATATTTGACACAGTATAGCTTCCTGACACAAAATGAATGTGGTCAAA
The DNA here is from genome assembly GCA_017311375.1 of Mytilus coruscus. Taxonomy (NCBI): domain Eukaryota; kingdom Metazoa; phylum Mollusca; class Bivalvia; order Mytilida; family Mytilidae; genus Mytilus; species Mytilus coruscus. Next base: position 78,719,347 of record CM029595.1, on the reverse strand, counting down.
GAACTGAAAAATTTGAAATAGGACTTTTACCTATTATGGTCCAATATCCAAATCTAAATAAACGGTTAGATTCAGCATATCTAAGTACACCAAGAATTTCATTTATTTATTTATTAATGGACAATATTAGCTTAGTTTTTAAAGGAGTTTGTTTCATCAACAACAAAAATATATATAGCATTCTGAATAACAAACAAACCCTACCACGAAATTCTTCAAAAAAATTTACAAAAAAAAAAAGGAAAAAAACAATTTCCAAAATATCATTCATCATTAATACAATGTCTTTAAAAAATCTATAAAACTTACCTTTAATCATTTTTCAAAATATCTAATAATGAACAGTAAATTTCAAACTATATTTACACATAATTTCTTCTCTAAAATTAGAATTTGATATCTATATTTTTAACTATGAATCTACTTACAATTTCTATTTATTGTGCAATACAGCTCTGAATTTGGATTGTGATTAAATATTTGACATAGCATAGGTTTCTGACACAAAACGAATGTTGTTTAAGAACTTAAAAATTTGAAATTGGACATATACCTATTATGGTCCAATATCCAAATCTAAATAAATGGTTAGATTCAGCATATTTAAGTACACCAAGAATTTTATTTATTTATTTATTAATGGACAATATTAGCTTAGTTTTTAAAGGAGTTTGTTTCATCAACAACAAAAAATATATATAGCATTCTGAATAACAAACAAACCCTACCACGAAATTCTTCAAAAATTTACAAAAAAAAAAAAGGAAAAAACAATTTCCAAAATATCATTCATCATTAATACAATGTCTTTAAAAATCTATAAATCTTACCTTTAATCATTTTCAAAATATCTAATAATGAACAGTAAATTTCAAACTATATCTATACATAATTTCTTCTCTAAAATTAGAATTTGATATCTATATTTTTAACTATGAATCTACTTACAATTTCTATTTATTGTGCAATATAGCTCTGAATTTGGATTGTGATTAAATATTTGACATAGCATAGGTTTCTGACACAGAATGAACGTTGTTTAAGAACTTAAAAATTTGAAATTGGACATTTACCTTTTATGGTCGAATATCCAAAATCTAATACATGGTAAGATTCAACATATCAAACAACCCCAAGAATTCAATTTTTGATGAAATCAAACAACATTTAATTTTGGAACCTTTGGACCTCAATGTGGACCAATTAGATAAAAGGGCCCAAAATCCAAAATCTTCATACACGGTTAGATTTAGCACATCAAAGAACCATAAATTCATTTTTTGTTCAATATCAAACAAATTCTAATTTTGGACCCCGATTTGGACCAACTTGCAACTGGGCCCAAAAAAAAATAATCTAAATACATGTTTAGATTCAGCATATCAAAGAACTCATTGAATTCAATTTTTGTTAAAATCAAACTAAGTTTAATTTTGGACCCTTTCAGGACCTTAATGTGAACCAATTCAAAAACTGGGCCCACAGTCAAAAATCTAATTATAGTTAGATTCAGCAAATCAAAGAACTCCAAGAATTTCATTTTTGTTGAAATCAAACAAAGTTTAATTTTGGACCCTTCGGACTTTAATGTGGACCAATCTTAAAATGGGCCCCAAAATTAAAAAACAATATAAATGGTTAGATTCGGCATATCAAAGAACCAATTTTTGATGAAATCAAACAAAGTTTAATTTTGGACCTCAATGTGGACCAATTCAAAAAGGAGCCCAAAATCTAAATACACAGTTCCGTTCAGCATGTTAAACAACCCAAAAAATTCAAGACTTTGAATTAAACCCCATTGAAATTGGTCAAGAAATAAGCAATTCACACAAAGTATTAGAAAAGTATTGTTTTTGGCCCCTTTTCTCCTACAAGGTTAGAACCATAACCCCAAAAATCAATCCCAACCTTCCTTTTTTTGGTATGGAACCTTGTGGTACAATTTCATAGAGATCCATACACTCATATACAAGTTATTGTCCTGAAACAAGAAAAATGCTTGTTTTTGGCCCCTAATTCCTAAATAGTAAGGACAATGACCCCCAAAATCAATCCCAACCTTCCTTTTGTGGTAAGGAACCTTGTGGTACAATTTCATAGAGATCCATACAATTATACTCAAGTTATTGTCTGGAAACCAAATGTCTTCAGACGACAACGCTGACGATGACGCTGACAACATCATAACATTATATAACTGAAAAAATTTTGCGGTCATATAAAAATTATTATCTCATATGACATCTACTAATATGATGACAAAATGTTTTTGATACTTTGTTGAATATAGGTACTGTTTGGCAGAACTTGTGTGAATGGACTTTTTGTTCAATATTTATTTTGTAAGTTTGCATGCTTTAAGACCCCGTTTACACTTGTACGAAATTGAACTGATCTTTATTTGAACAGATCTTAAAAACGACCAGTTCCCGTTTACATTTGCATAATCAAGATCGATTGAGATTATTTAATCTAGTGCGTTTACACTGCAATAGAAAAAGAACCGGTGTGACCTGATTACTTTACATTTCGTAAACAAATAATCATAAAAATAGAAATAGTATGATAACTTGTGCATCTCACATAGACAATCACACACTGCAAAAATAGAGAAAATAATTGGACCATTGGAATTTCGTATGCAGTTATTAATTATCTTTTTGGTTCGCACGTCACAATTCATTAAACAAAGAAATGTGAGAAGACTATATATAGATCATAATAATCACTTAAAAATGAAGGGGGAATGCATTTGAAGATGAGGATTTGCAGCAAAGAAATAGAATTTATCGATTCAGAAGAATCTATATTTACTGCTCTTATCCCATCCATCGTTTTTTGAACATGTGTGTTTTTGATGCCGAACATGCGCAGATTTATTTTCATATCTAAATATATAACATTCACTTGAAGACAGATCGATCGCGATCGATCTAAGCGTTAACACTTGAAGAAGGATCGATTCAAATAAGGTCGATCTTTTTAAAACCACCTCTGGAGGTGGACTTTTAAAGTCCGATTGAAGATAAACCTTTCCCGTTTACATTAGAACAAAGATTGGTCTTTTTAAGATCGATCTTTTTTACAAGTGTAAACAGGGTCTAAGTTTGCAAATAAAGCTTAACACATTGAATATTAAATATGTCCAATTAAATCTCAGTATTCTTTACTGAATTTTTGTTGTTTGTTTTCCTCCTTGTTGGGATTAGCAGATTTTGGCAGTAAAATGCATTTAACTGCTTTCCTATTTCATTTTTCTCCCAATATCCTTTATTTCATTGTCAATTAAAAGTTTTTGATGTATGAACCTGCTGACTTAATGTCCTTGAGCAGGTGTCAATATTCTAACCTTGAAGAAATGCTAAAAGTGTTTGTCTCTTCAAAATATTAAACAAGCAATCAGGATGTTACCATCAAATTCCTCAAAAAAACTATATTTTTATAAGAATTGCTCATTGACAGTTTCAAAACAGACATTGCCCATCAACAGCTTACATGCATTTCTTAATATTGACCCTCCACAGATAGAATACATTTCTTTCACACTAATGTTTTGATAATAAATGTTGAAATAATGCATTTCGCATCCAAAATATACATTAAACTGCATTCTGCTAGTTGAATAATCAACTCACATTACCCAAAATAGAGTAGCAACAATAAACAAATGAACAAGATCAACAAAGGGAGATTTTCTACACACAATATTACTTAGCCTTGTCTGAACCATTATATTACAACAGAATTCACTCTGATAGATTAAAGGGTTTATAGACAGTACATATTATAGGTTAATGCAGGAGCTCTTTTGCATGACCAGGAAAGATAGACCTAAATGACAGTGTTAGTTACAAGAGTTTCTTAATGAACTTTTGACTCTGAAACTTATTTCCATAATTGGCGGAATGATCTGATACAAATCCTAGATAAGACAAAAGATATATTAGCTCAACTAAGATATAAAATAAAATGCTCCATGAGGGCGCAGCTTGATACGACCGCAGAGGTCGAACCCTGAATAGTTGGGGCAAGTATGGACACAACATTCAAGCTTGATACAGCTCTGAATTTGGATTGTGATTAAATATTTGACACAGCATAGGTTTCTGACACAGAATGAATGTGGTCTAAGAACTTAAAATTTTAAATTGGACATTCACCTATTATGGTCCAATATCCAAAATCTAAATACATGGTTAGATTCAGCATATCAAAGAACCCCAAGAGTTCAATTTTGTTAAAATCAAATTAAGTTTAATTTTGGACCTTTTGGACCTTAATGTAGACCAATTTGAAAACGGACCAAAATTAAGAATCTAAATACACGGTTAGATTCGGCATATCAAAGAACCCCAATAATTCAATTTTGATGAAATCAAACAAAGTTTAATTTTGGACCCTTTTGACCTCAATGTGGACAAAGTTGATAACGGGCCCAAAAATCAAAAATCTAAATACATGGTTAGATTCAGCATATCAAAGAACCCCATATATTCAATTTTGTTGAAATCAAACAAAGTTTAATTTTGGACCCCAATTTGGACCAACTTGAAAACTGGGCCCATAATCAAAAATCTAAATACATGTTTAGATTCAGCATATCAAAGAACCCTAAGAATTCAATTTTGTTAAAATCAAACTAAGTTTAATTTTGGACCCTTTGGACCTTAATGTAGACCAATTTGAAAAGGGACCAAAAATTAAGAATCTAAATACACGGTTAGATTCGCATATCAAAGAACCCCAATAATTCAATTTTGATGAAATCAAACAAAGTTTAATTTTGGACCCTTTGGACCTCAATGTGGACCAATTAAAAATGGGCCCCAAAATCCAAAACCTAATACACGATTAGATTCAGCATATTAAAGAACCCCAAGAGTTCAAGAATTAAACCCCATTGAAATTGGTCAAGAAATAAGCAATTTATACAAAGTATCTTCCTTGCACAATACTGTGCAATTGAATATTTCTTGCAATTGCGCAATACTGTGCAATTGAATATTTCTTGCTATTGTGCAATACTGTACAATTGACAATTTCTTGCTATTGCGCAATATTGTGCTATTGGATATTTCTTGCTATTGCGCAATACTGTGCAATTGAAAATTTCTTGCTATTGCACAATACTTATTATATAATAATTTACACATCCTGTTTGGTGTGTATCTCCTGCCATATCATTATTATTTGCTTTTAAATATAAATCAGAAATAACCAACTTAAAATGGAAAATTTTAAAGAAAAAAATGAAAATTTTTTTAAAATCCCCAAATTTTTGAACCCCTTATGATTCATCACCCCAAACTCAATCCCAGCCTTCCCTTTGAGGTATGGTACCTTGCAGTACAATTTCAGAGAGATCCATACACTTGAACACAAGCTATTGTCTGAAACTAGAAAATTGCTTATTTTGGCCCCTTTTGGCCCCTAATTCCTAAACGTTTCAGGCAATTACCCCAAACTCAATTCCAGCTTTCCTTTGTGATATGGAACCTTGTAGTACAATTTCAGAAAGATCCATACACTTACACACAAGTTATTGTCATGAAACTAGAAAATGCTTGTTTTTGCCCTTTTTGGCCCCTAATTCCTAAAATTTTGAGGCAATTACCCCCAAAATCAATCCCAGCATTCCTTTGTGATATGGAACCTTGTGGTACAATGTCAGAGAGATCCATACACTAACACACAAGTTATGTCTGGAAGTTACAAAATGTTTATTTTGGCCCTTTTGGCCCCTAATTCCTTAACTGTTGGTACCATAACCCCAAAATCAATCCCAACCTTCCTTTTGTGATATTGAACCTTATGGTAAAATTTCCTAGAGATCCATTCACTTAAACTAAAGTTAGAGTGCGAAACCAATGCGTCTTCGGACTTACGACGACACAACGTCATACCAATATACGACCACAAAAATTTTTTGCGGTCGTATAAAAATACAGTTGGTATAGAAAAATAATATTGATAATTTATTTGATATGATAATTTTGTTCAGTGATAAAATCAATGGAACTGGTATGTCATTTTTTTTATTAATAGCCTATATTGTGCTATTATACATAACATTATCTTATTTTGAGCTGCTTTCTGTAACTCACTCACTTGTGGCAAGTAATTTTGGAGTATTCTTTTACTTGTACTTGTTTTTTCTTTCTTTCTGTAATTACAATATTATAGAGCATTAACGTTTTCTGGACTGACATTATTGTTTGTTCTCCAGTGAACCTTTTGTCATTTCACTGATCCAGATTAAGAAGTAAGAGGTGGTTTAACTTACTTAATATTTCCTGTCTAAAAGGTCTGGACAATTGTCATTCTTTGTTTCATAGTCTTACTTTCATTTTGGAGGTATTTGGTATATTGATTGTTGGTTGCTTAACATCAAGTTGGAGGTATTTGGTGTTAACGTTGACAATCCCATAAACTACTGGTAAATAACAAGTATAACTACTTTTACTGCTGTTCTTCATCTTGGCAATTGCTGAAAGGTTTTCATCCATGAACTTAAGGTTGGGTCCTACCATACAAAAAGATCAAGGGTTCCTACTATTGACATAAAAGGCATGCTGCTATTCACTGAACTACATGCATCTTTGAATAAAATGCTTCACGAGCGCAGCCTGATACGACCGCAGAGGTCAAACCCTGAACAGTTGGTGCAAGTTTGAACACAATATTCAAGCTTGATACTGTCTGAATTTGGATTGTGATCAAATTTTTGACATAATATAGGTTTCTGACACAAAATAAATGTGGTGAAAGATCTTAAAAATTTGAAATAGGTTGAAATATTTGTATTGAAGATTTCTTGCTATTGTGCAATACTGTGCAATTGGATATTTCTTGCTACTGTGCAATACTATGCAATCGAAGATTTCTGGCTATTGGGCACTATTGTGCTATTGTGCTATTGCGCAATACTGTGCAATTGGATATTTCTTGCTATTGCGCACTACTGTGCAATTGAAGATTTCTTGCTATTGCGCAATACTGTGCAATTAATGATTTCTTGCTATTGCCCAATACTGTGCAATTGAAGATTCCTTGCTATTGCGCAATACTGTGCAATTGAAGATTTCTTGCTATTGCGCAATACTGTGAAATTGAAGATTTCTTGCTATTGCGCAATACTGTGCAATTGAAGATTTCTTGCTATTGTGCAATACTATGCAACTGAAGATTTCTTGCTATTGCACAATACTGTGCAATTGAAGATTTCTTGCTATTGTGCAATATTGTGCTATTGCACAATACTGTGCAATTGAAGATTTCTTGCTATTGTGCAATACTATGCAATTGAAGATTCCTGCTATTGCGCAATACTTCATATAACATACATGTTTTTCAACAGACTGTCGAAATTCCAATGGGAACCAATTGTGCCCTCTTCTTGCCGATATGAGGCTGACTTCATACAGGAACTTCTTAGGAAGAAAGATAAGAAGTTAGCAATATCCTTTAACTTTATGTTCCACTATATAGATGATGTTCTCTCACTAAATAATAGAAAATTTGGTGACTATGTTAAACGAATCTATCTCATCGAACTAGAGATAAAGGATACTACAGATACAGTTAAGTCTGCCTCATATCTTGACTTACATCTAGAAATTGACAATGAGGGTCGGTTGAAAACAAAACTTTACGACAAAAGAGATGATTTCAGCTTCCCAATTGTGAACTTTCCATTTCTATGTAGCAACATTCCAGCAGCGCCTGCACACAGAGTATATATCTCCCAACTGATACGATATTCCCGGGCTTGTATTTCTTATCATGAATTCCTTGATAGAGGATTGCTGCTCACAAGGAAGCTATTAAACCAAGAGTTCCAAATGGTGAAGTTGAAATCATCCTTCAGTAAATTTTACGGACGCCATCACCGTTATGGAATAACCGTTTCACAGATGATATCGGATATGTTCCTTATAACGTAACTACAATACCCATCCCTTTTCACGAATGTGACCTACCGAATTAGACTATTTACCGGATTTGTAATAACATAAGCAACAGGACGGGTTCCACATGTGGAGCAGGATCTGCTTACCCTTCCGGAGCACCTGAGATTACCCCCAGTTTTTGGTGGGGTTCGTGTTGCTTAGTCTTTAGTTTTCTATGTTGTGTCATCTGTACTATTGTTTGTCTGTTTGTCTTTTTATTTTTGGCCATGGCATTGTCAGTTTGTTTTCGATCTATGAGTTTGACTGTCCCTCTGGTATCTTTCGTCCCTCTTTCATATAATAATTTACATGTCATGTTTGGTGTGTATCTCCTGCCATATCAGTATTTTTTGCTTTTATATATAAATCAGAAATAATCGATGCAAAAATGGAAAAAGTTATGAAAAAATTCCCCCCTCCCAAATTTTTTTTTAACCCCCCTTTTAGTAATTACCCCCAAACTCAATCCTAGCTTTCCCTTTGTGGTATGGTACCTTGCAGTACAATTTCAGAGAGATCCATACACTTAAACACAAGTTAATGTCATGAAACTAGAAAAATGCTTGTTTTTACCACTTTTGGCCCCTAATTCCTGAACATTTGGAGCAATTACCCCCAAACTCAATCCCAGCCTTCATTTTGTGGTATGATACCTTGCATAACAATTTCAGAGAGATCCATACACTTAAACACAAGTTATTGTCTGGAAACTAGAAAAATGCTTGTTTTTGGCCCCTAATTCCTGAATGTTTCATGCAATTACCCCAAAACTCAATCCCAGCCTTCCTTTTGTGATATGGAACCTTGTCGTACAATTTCAGAAAGATCCATACACTAACACACAAGTTAATGTCTGGAAACAACAAAAATGCTTGTTTTTGGCCCCTTTTTGGCCCTTAATTTCTAAACTGTTGGTACCATAACCCCCAAAATCAATCCCAACCTTCCTTTAGTGGTATTGAACCTTTCAGTAAAATTTCATAGAGATCCAAACACTTAAACTAAAGTTATTGTCTGGAAACCAAATGTGTCTTGGACAACACCGACGACATCATACCAATATACACCGCAAAAAAAAATTTTTTTGCGGTCGTATAAAACAAATCATGCAGGATTTATAAATTAAATGGTGAAGTTTTTTAACAATTTCTATCAAGACTGCTTTAAACTTCATTCAGAAAATTAAAAATGGTTGTTGTTGTAGACAAAATTGGTGTTTCACAAAGGACACACCTTTTTCATCAAAATTTAACTGATTAAATAATATAATATTTGCTGTCTCCACATAATCATGCTTATGCTATAACAAGACTTCTTATATCACAAGATACTTTGAAGAAAGTGTGCATTTGTTGGATTAATGTGGTCTGAATATCATGATCTGTATATTCATACAATTTCATAATGATATATCGTTTCTTTGTCAGGCAAATTGAAAAATAGAATTTGAGTGGGAAGACAATATACAATTTACTTATCATTTTTGAATTGATTCCTTCAGCAAAATGTCATTGTTATTTATAATGAATATAAAAAATTATTTTTCTTTAATGGTCCTCTTGATCTTATCATTTATTCAAGTCTGACTGGCCTTTAACTCTTCAATGAAGTCCATCAAGAAACTGTTATTATGAACAAATTGCAATAGAGCTGCTTTTGGTATAATATTGCATCAGATTGCTTGCTGCTAAAAAATTCATGTATATTATAACTTTCTTTTCTTTCAATTAATGTAAAATAACATTTAGGTGAATGTCTAAAAAGAACATGCCAGGTTATAAACTCATATACCATTTACCTTCATCTTAAAATAGTACAGGGAAATCAAATAGTTCCTTGTTAAAAATATAGCTCAAAAGAAAGAAAACCAATAATTATTACCTTATAGTTCTTAATTTGGCTTCTACAATAGTAAATAATGCATCTTTATTATGTTCTAGGGAATTTGTTTTATCAAGTTAAGTATTTTATGACCAAAGTCCTGATTGATGATAAAAATTATTTTCTATAGAATCATGTCATTGTACAGCTAGTACTAAAAAGCAACAAAAGGAACCTAGAATCTAGATTCTTATATCAAATTTAAGAAATTCTGATAAATCAAAAGCTAAAATCTTAAATGAAAGGGAATGTGCATTGATTTTGTTATCAAATGGTAAAATTAAGAGATGCACGTTTAGGAGAATTTATATTCTTCCAAAATTCACCGTCTTGAAACGGAGACGTTCAAACAAATACAATATGACGGATTTAATAAATTAAATGTAATTCCACCTGGCAGACCAATTATATCACAATGTGGTTCCCTAACTGAACTTATCGGTCATTATGTTGATTATTTTCTTATACCTATAGTTCAAAATCAGTCTACATATATAAAAGATACTACATCTTTCATTAATATCATTGAGAAATTAAAACCTATGGCAAATAGAATTAAAATATAAATATATCAATATATACATGAATAACTTTCATATTTGATTATATTAAGGTAATGCATCTTAAGATGACCATCCCAGTTTTAACGGCCCAAACAATAAAATAGTGTTTGGTCCTATAAAGCAACACGGCATCGTGGTTGCATGGGTGTTTTAATAACAACGTGCCCCAGATTTGTCGTTTATTTTATCATTTTATTTTAGAAACAGATAAACATATGTTTTAGCACTAACCAATGACACAATTTTTATCTGTCTTTTCACACCTGATGTGCAGATGCCATAAATATGTTATAGATATAGAACATCATTTATGATTTAGCATATGTCTAATGCATGAAAAGAGAGTTCAGCTTTGAGTGCATTAAATATGGTAAATGAGCATTATATAAGGGCATGGCTATATATTTTTTTATAAAATAAATGGTCCAGGACACTGGTCAAAGCTTTCAAAACTCTGACCAATGAATAAATGTTAAGGACTCTGATCCCCGATGGTTATACTGAAGTGCGATGGTTTCAAGAGCTCAATTATTCATAATGCATTTTCCATAGGGTACCAGTGGTGTTCCGTATTTTATTTCTCAAAGACTACACAAACTAGGAAAAAACAGGAAGCAGTTCCTGTTACTAGAAATGCCAGTGTTAAATAACAACCAACAAAATATATATTGTCATGCCGCAAAAATTGACTTAAAATGCAGTTGAAAAACATCGTCTATTTTTTTCGTTTGATGAAAAAGGCATATTTTTAATGGCTCTGTCGTGCAGAAATGGAAGATATTTACTATACTTTGTAAAATGTGAATTTGATTTTCTGGATTTTTTAAACCTAATTGGATAAGCTTTCGATTAAAAGTAATTCCAATCCTGTATCATCCAATCAGAAGCCATACAAGATTCTATTCTGAGTACCATCTTGGGGTAAAAAAATTGCGCTCTTGTAACCTGATAGCTTAGCTGAAGTGCGTTGATAAATGGTCATTGCATATCCAGTCCTAACTGTGACGTTGTAGAGTACTTTAAATACACAAATAAGCAGTTGTTCATACAACCGTTCAGAACTTGACCACTGTAGACGCTTCATACAAAGGCTATTTTCCATTAAAATCAATGCTAATAGCAATGACTGATTTGAATGTGGTCGTTATTTGAAATGCAAATACTACTTTATTTTTCAGAAAAAAACAAAATACACTAAAAATCTATTCGGCTGCTATGAAGGATAACAAGGAATAAGATACATCACAGTAGATGGTTTTATACTGCAACTGGAGAAAATATTGAATCATAATTGATAATCACATACAACTTGAAGTACTAAAACAAATCAATCAGTCACTGAACCATGCAAATGAGGTCAAGTTCAACAGAAAGAAACTTGGTAATATAAGGAATCTGCATGCTCTGAAATATATAGCTTAATAAGTTTAGGCCACTGCTGCCAGATTGCAATCCCTATGTCTCCCATTCTGCTACTTTCGTCACAACCGAGACAAAAACAAAATGTTTTCCAAAAAAATTGTGACAGGCTTTTCCCCCTGTTCTAACACAGTCTGCACCATTAGCCACTTAAGTCCAATGACCCAGACTAGTTAAACTTTCTTTATACAAATATGAAAAAGTAGGAATAATGGTCTTTGAACTAGTAAATTGGAAAAGATTTTGGTGCAGACTGACTAACAACTCAAATTATTATACTTCACGTTATAATGCCAGATTTTGATTGGCTAATACGAGGGAGACAATTTACTCTATCCCATGGCTGAGTGGGAGACAATTTTTGAATGTCACCCTCTCATGCAGACCAATCAAAAATCGATAATTTAAAGGACAATAAATTGATTTACATCAAATAATTAAAGTCAATGCTCAAGTTCTACGTTTTGGCTCAGAACTTTTTTTATAGACTGTCAAAATAAAAAAAAACATCTTGCTTCACTTCTGTTGATTTTTTTAATATCTGTAACGTTGTAATGTTACAGTATGTGACGTCATAGTAAAATACTTTGAAATTAAAATTCAACAGTAAAATACAATAATGATAGGACATTCAGTATAATAAATTAAATAACACATAGCTGAGAGGGTGATAGAGCAGATTGGTACCTCGAAAAACATTGTCAATCTTGGCTTTGCCTCAGTTGACAATGTTTTCTATGGGTAACAATTTGCTCTATCACCCTTTCAGCTATGTGTTATTTATATAATAACAACTGAATGCATACATACTCTAAATAGAGAATGGTTTAAATACCTATTAGTTTCCATGGATTGAATTAACAGGCAAATTATTCATTTTGGATTTTTTATTTATGAATTTTGAATGTTCAAGCTACTTAATCTCTTACAGTGACATCATTCTGTTTAATCCAGCCTACCTGCATTATTACTCAGTATCATCATATTTTGTAATTTGTTTTCCTTTGTTTCATTAGGAAGAGATCCAGTATCATGGACGAAAAATTACATGGGATTGATGGATAATGTTTACAATTTTTAACTCCCAATACCTTTTAAAAGAAGAAATTGCAAAAGAAAATGCTAACATTCGTCATCTGAAACAGAAGCGTTCTGCTCCCTGGAAGAACAGTGCATGTTTGCCAACTGTCAACAAACAGTCACCTTTTATCTGTCGATTGATTTAATCTAAAAATATAACTAAAAAATGTGGATGGACACAGATGATGTCCCCGCTTGCATATCATATAATTATAAAGGGACATAACTGAAGAACGGTAAAAGTGACGCTACCCAAATTTGAACTTGATCTGAGCTTTGTGGTAATAAGCATTGTGTGTAAGTCTCATAACATTTGGTTGAGGCTAACTTAATTAGAGATTAGAAACGAAAAATTCAGCAATATTTATGCAACTCAAGAATGGTAAAAGTGATGCCATCGAAATTTCGTACTTAATCTGAATATTTGTACTTGATCTTAGTTTTGTGGTAATGAGTATTGTGTATAGGTTTCCTAATGTTTCGTTGGGGCAAACTTAAGTTACAGAATGGAAACTAAAAATTTTGCAAATTTTTCGATTTATAAAGGGGCATAACTCAATAATAGTTAAAGTGACACTACCCAAATTCAACTTGATCTGTGTTTTATCAGTGGAAGGCAAAATTAAACATTGCATTGTATAAAGCATTGATTGTAGTTGATTTAACTATAATCATGGACAAAGGAAGATAACTCCAATTTTAAAAATTACTTGAATAATATGACATTGATATTTTTGGAAAAAAAATGAAAAATTTAGCATTTTTTCCATTTGTAAAGGGGCATAACTCTAGAACAGTACAAGTGACACCCCCAACATTCAAACTTGATCTGTGTATTGTGGTAATAAGCATTGTGTGTAAGTTTCATAACATTTGGATGAGGCAAACTTAAGTTAGAGAACGGAAATGAAAAATTTTGCAATTTTTCCATTTATAAAAGGGCATAACTCTAGAACGGTTAAAGTGACGCCACCAAAATTCAAACTTAAGTTTGATAACATTTGGTTGAGGCAAACTTAAGTTAGAGAACGGAAACCAATTTTGGGATGTACGTAAATACGTACGGACAAGGGTAAAACTTAATGCCCTCTCCGCTTCTGCGGGGGCATAAAAATCTAAAGAGTCTGTGTCGCTCCCCTTGGTCTATGCGCATATTCAATAAAGGACACTCTCCAACATCGTAGACGAGAATAGAATTCATGACAAAAATCTGTTTTGTTGATCTTGTATTGCTGATCATTTAGTCTGTTTAGTTTCTCTCTATCTTCTTTAGTTTTTGCTCAAAACACAAAAGAGGGTAAAAAAATCATTTATGGGCAATCAATCCTATAAAGAGTGACAGTCTACTAATTATATCGAAAAAATTTGACTTGTTAGTAGATCTTGACTTGCTGATAATTTTTTTGATTTAAAGTGTCTATTTATCTCTTATAATTTTTTATCATATATGGCAAAACGTAAATAAATGGTGAAATTTGTCTTTAAAGGGCAATAATTCCAATAAGGAGTTGTTGGACCATTTCCTCCTAATTGTCTTAATTGTAGATCTTGTCTTGCTGATCATTTTTGCTTAGTTAAGTTTCTATCTATCTATTATAATTTTTAAGATATATGGCGAAAATGCAAAAAATTGGTAAAAATCGTCATTCAAGGGCAATAACTCTAATAAGGAGTCGACTGACGATTTCGACCTTTAGACTTATTTGTAGAACTTGTCTTGCTGATCATTTTTGCAATTTAAAGTTTCTCTTTATCTATTACAGTTTTCAAGATAATATGCAAAAATGAAAAAAAAATAGTAAAATTTGTCATTTAAGGGCAATAACTCCTATAAGAAGCCGTCTGACAGTTTTGACGTATATGGTAAATTGGTAGTGCTCAACATTCTAAACATTTTTGCTCTGTCAGATTATCTCTATAACGGTTTTAAAATATTATAGACGAAACTTGCATTTTACCCATATGTTCTATTTTTAGCAATGTCCGCCATCTTGGTTGGCAGGCAGGGTCATTGGACACATTTTTTAAAACTAAATACCTCAATGATGATTGTGGCTAAGTTTGGTTAAATTTGGCATAGAAGTTTCAGAGGAGAAGATTTTTGTAAAAGTTAACGGATGACGATGACGGACAATGGACGCCAAGTGATGAGAAAAGCTCACTTGGCCCATTGGCCAGGTGAGCTAAAAATAAGATGTGGTATGATTGCCAATGAGACAAATCTCCACAAGAGACCAAATGACACAGAAATTAACAACTATAGTTCACCATACAGCCTTCAACATCAGAACAAACAATAATAAAATGCTCCGCTTGGCGCAGCTTGATACGACCGCAGAGGTCGAACCCTGAACAGTTGGGGCAAGTATGGACACAACATTCAAGCTTGATACAGCTCTGAATTTGGATTGTGATTAAATATTTGACACACCATAGGTTTCTGACACAGAATGAATGTGGTCTAAGAACTTAATAATTTTTAATTTTCCTATTATGGTTCAATATCCAAAATCTAAATACATGGTTAGATTCAGCATATCAAAGAATCCCAAGAATTCAATTTTTGATGAAATCAAACAAAGTTTAATTTTGGACCCTTTTGATCTCAATGTGGACCAATTTGATAACGAGGCCCAAAAATCAAAAATCTAAATACACGATTAGATTCAGCATATCAAAGAACCCCAAGAATTCAATTTTTGTTAAAATCAAAATAAGTTTAATTTTGGACCCTTTTGACCTTAATGTAGACCAATTTAAAAAACGGGACCCAAAATTCAAAATCTAAATACACGGTTAGATTTGGCATATCAAAGAAACCCCAAGAATTCAATTTTTGTAAAAATATTTATATCAACACCTTTATATATATTGTGGCAAAATATACCAATTAAAATAAACTCATAAAGAACCAGTGTATTAAAAAATTAACTTACCTTCACTTTCCCTCAAGAACTGGTCATAATCTCAATTCAAATTTCCAATGGACTTTGCAACCATAAAAGCCCATTTATATACATCATAAAAGTATTAAAATAGAAAATGACATCATAGTCATGGCTAAAATTAAAAAACCTTTATCAGCAACATTTTATAGTAATATCTAAGAATAAAATTCCTTTGCAACCATAACAGCTCATTTAAATACATCATAAGGCTATTAAAATAGAAAATGACATCATAGTCATGGCTAAAAATAAACAAATAAACTGCTTCGCTGAGCGCAGCTGGATACGCCCGCAGAGGTCCAACCCTGAACAGTTGGGGCAAAAATGGACACAATATTCAAGCTTGATACAGGTCTGAATTTGGATTGTAATTAAATATTTGACATATTACAGGTTTCTGAATAAATGTAGTCAAAGAACTTGAAATTGGTTATATGAATTGAATTTATATTCAATTAAAGATTTCTTGCTGTTGTGCAATACACTGTGCTGTTGCGCAATACTTAGATATAAGAAGATGTGGTATGAGTGCCAATGAGACAACTCTCCATCCAAGTCAAAATTTATAAATGTAAACCATTATAGGTCAAAGTACGGTCTTCAACACGGAGCCTAGGCTCACACCGAACAGTAAGCTATAAAGGGCCCCAAAATTACTAGTGTAAAACCATTCAAACGGGAAAACCAACGGTCTAATCTATATAAAACGAGAAACGAGAAACACTTATGAACCACATCAACAAACGACAACTACTGAACATCAGATTCCATTAGTTTGATTTGATTTTTGTGTTTTAATGCCACTTTTAAGCACCGCTTTTGGGCTATTTCGTGGCGGCCAGTTTTATTGGTGGAGGAAGCCGAGTGCCGGAGAAACCACCAACCTTCGATAGGAAAACTGACAATCCTAGTCAATTAAGATTGAGTCGAGTGCACCCACATGAGCGGGTTCGAACTCACAACCTCAGTGTTGACTGGCTAGTGATTTCAGTAGTAACTACTTAGACCACTCGCCACCAAGGCCCCTTGCAATATTTAGTAAATCTGTTGTCAGACTATAAACAAATAAAGTTCAATTTATTCTCAATGTCATATTAGAAATTTATGAAAATCAAAAGGAGCTTACATCAATAGATATAAACAATTCACCAAAGTTTCATGAGAATTGCTGACAGCATTTTTGAGTTATTGTCCGAAAACTGGAAAATCCCCCTTTTTTTAATTAATAAAACCCCACAACTCAGAAATGTAAAATGTAAAATTTATAAAATTCTAAATGGAGCTTACTTAAATAGATATAAACAATTCACCATAGTTTCATAAGAACTGCTGAAAGCATTTTTGAGTTTTTGTCTGAAAACTGGAAAATCCCCCTTTTTTATGAATAAAACCCTGTAACTCGGAAATGTAAAATCTAAAATTTATAAAAATTGAAAGGGAGCTCATGTCAATAGATATAAACAATTTACCACAATTTCTTGCAAGTTGGTGAAAGCATTCTTGAGTTATTGTCCGAAAACTGGAAAATTCCCCTTTTTTAATGAATAAAACCCCTTAACTCAAAAAGGTAAAATTTAAAATTTATAAAAAGCGAAAGGGAGCTCACATCAATAGATATAAACAATTCACCAAAGTTTTATGCAAATCGGTTAAAGTGTTTTTGAGTTAATGTCCGACATGTTGACAACGGATGGACAGACGGACAGAGGTATACCATAATATGTCTCGTAAATGGGCATATAAAAACCTTCATCAGCAACATTTTATATTGGCAAATTTCCAATGAAGTTTATTATACTAAAGTTATTGGCAAATTTCCAATAGAATTTATTAACAATAAAGTTATTGGCAAATTTCCAATATACATAATTTAAAAGCAGTGTAGGTGAGATATTCAAATGAGTTTGAATTACCAACCTTACACTGCTTTAAAATTATGTTTTGTACTTGAGTAATTGTCTGTTAACCTGGAAACCCTTGTTTTTCCCCCTATTTGCCCCTTATTCCTTAAAGGTTTGAGCCATAACCCCCCAAAGCCAATTCTTACTTTCCAATGGAGTTTATTATACTAAAATTATTGGCAAATTTCCAATATACATAATTTAAAAGCAGTGTAGGTGAGATATTCAAATGAGTTTGAATTACCAACCTTACACTGCTTTTAAATTATGTTTTGTACTTAAATAATTGTCCACTAACCTGGAAACCCTTGTTTTTCCCCCTTATTCCTTAACGGTTTGAGCCATAACCCCCTCCCCCCCCAAGCCAATTCTTACCATCCCTTTGTGGTATGGAAACTTGTAGTATAATTTCAGAGATCCATACACCATTCCACAAGTTTTGTCTGAAAACTAGAATAAAATGCTCCATGAGGCGCAGCTTGATACGACCGCAGAGGTCGAACCCTGAACAGTTGGGGCAAGTATGGACACAACATTCAAGCTTGATACAGCTCTGAATTTGGATTGTGATTAAATATTTGACACAGCATACGTTTCTGACACAGAATGAATGTGGTCTAAGAACTTAAAATTTTAAATTGGACATTCACCTATCATGGTCCAATATCCAAAATCTAAATACATGGTTAGATTCAGCATATTAAAGAACCCCAAGAGTTCAATTTTGATGAAATCAAACAAAGTTTAATTTTGGACCCTTTTGACCTCAATGTGGCCAAGTTGATAACGGGCTCAAAAATCAAAAATCTAAATACATGGTTAGATTCAGCATATCAAAGAACCCCAAGAGTTCAATTTTGATGAAATCAAACAAAGTTTAACTTTGGACCCTTTTGACCTCAATGTGGACAAAGTTGATAACGGGCCCAAAAATCTAAATACATGGTTAGATTCAGCATATCAAAGAACCCCATATATTCAATTTTGTTGAAATCAAACAAAGTTTAATTTTGGACCCTTTTGACCTCAATGTGGACAAAGTTGATAATGGGGCCCAAAAATCTAAATACATGGTTAGATTCAGCATATCAAAGAACCCCATATATTCAATTTTGTTGAAATCAAACAAAGTTTAATTTTGGACCCGATTTGGACCAACTTGAAAACTGGGCCCATAATCAAAAGTCTAAATACATGTTTAGATTCAGCATATCAAAGAACCCTAAAAATTCAATTTTGTTAAAATCAAACTAAGTTTAATTTTGGACCCTTTGGACCTTAATGTAGACCAATTTGAAAACGGGACCAAAAATTAAGAATCTAAATACACAGTTAGATTCGCATATCAAAGAACCTTAATAATTCAATTTTGATGAAATCAAACAAAGTTTAATTTTGGACCCTTTGGACCTCAATGTGGACCAATTTAAAAACGGGCCCAAAATCCAAAAACTTAATACACGGTTAGATTCAGCATATTGCACAATACTTATTATATAATAATTTACACATCCTGTTTGGTGTGTATCTCCTGCCATATCATTATTATTTGCTTTTAAATATTAAATCAGAAATAACCAACTTAAAATGGAAAATTTTAAAAAAAAAAAGGAAAAAGGAAAAAAAAATCCCCCAAATTTTTGAACCCCTTATGATTCATCACCCCAAACTCAATCCCAGCCTTCCTTTGAGGTATGGTACCTTGCAGTACAATTTCAGAGAGATCCATACACTTGAACACAAGTTAATGTCTGGAAACTAGAAAATGCCTATTTTGGCCCCTAATTCCTAAACGTTTTAGGCAATTACCCCAAACTCAATTCCAGCTTTCCTTTGTGATATGGAACCTTGTAGTACAATTTCAGAACGATCCATACACTTACACACAAGTTATTGTCATAAAACTAGAAAAATGCTTGTTTTTTGCCCCTTTTTTGGCCCCTAATTCCTAAAATTTTGAAGCAATTACCCCAAAATCAATCCCAGCATTCCCTTTGTGATATGGAACCTTGTGGTACAATGTCAGAGAGATCCATACACTAACACACAAGTTATGTCTGGAAGTTACAAAAATGCTTATTTTTGGCCCCTTTTTGGCCCCTAATTCCTTAACTGTTGGTACCATAACCCCAAAAATCAATCCCAACCTTCCTTTTGTGATATTGAACCTTATTTTAAAATTTCATAGAGATCCATTCACTTAAACTTAAGTTAGAGTGCGAAAACCAATGCGTCTTCGACGACGACGACGCCAACGTCATACCAATATACACCATAAAATTTTTGCGGTCGTATAAAATGCTTATTTGGGCCCTTTTGGCCCCACATTCTTGTTGGGACCAAAACTCTCAGCATATCAAAGAACCCCATAATTCAATTTTTAATAAAATCAAACAAAGTTTAATTTTGGACCCTTCCGACCTCAATGTGGATAAATTTAAAAACGAGGCCCAAAATCCAAACAAAGTGTAATTTTGGACCCTGATTTGGACCAACTTGAAAACTGGGCCCATAATCAAAAATCTAAATACATGTTTAGATTTAGCATATCAAAGAACCCCAAGAATTCAATTTTGTTAAAATCAAAATAAGTTTAATTTTGGACCCTTTGGACCTTAATGTAGACCAATTTGAAAACGGACCAAAAATTAAGAATCTAAATACACGGTTAAATTCAGCATATCAAAGAACCCCAATATTTCAATTTTGATGAAATCAAACAATATCATTTTATTTGCTTTTATATATAAATCAGAAATAACCAACTTAAAATGGAAAATTTTAAAGAAAAAAAGGGAAAAAATCCCCTCCAAATTTTTGAACCCCTTATGATTCATCATCCCCAAACTCAATCTCAGCCTTCCCTTTGTGGTATGGTACCTTGCAGTACAATTTCAGAGAGATCCATACACTTGAACACAAGTTATTGTCTGGAAACTAGAAAATGATTGTTTTTGGCCCCAAATTCCAAAACGTTTAGGGCAATTACCCCAAACTCAAACCCAGCTTTCCTTTGTGATATGGAACCTTGTAGTACAATTTCATAAAGATCCATACACTAACACACAAGTTATTGTCCTGAAACTAGAAAAATGCTTGTTTTTGCCCTTTTGACCCCTAATTCCTAAAATTTTGAGGCAATTACCCCAAAATAAATCCCAGCCTTCCTTTATGGTATGGTACCTTGCAGTACAATTTCAGAGAGATCCATACACTTGAACACAAGTTATTGTCTGGAAACTAGAAAATGCTTATTTTTGGTCCCTTTTGGCCCCTAATTCCTAAACATTTTGGGCAATTACCCCAAACTCAATTCCAGCTTTCCTTTGTGATATGGAACCTTGTAGTACAATTTCAGAAAGATCCATACACTTACACACAAGTTATTGTCATGAACTACAAAATGCTTGTTTTTGCCCTTTTTGGCCCCTAATTCCTAAAATTTTGAGGCAATTACCCCAAAATCAATCCAAGCATTCCTTTGTGATATGGAACCATGTGGTACAATGTCAGAGAGATCCATACACTAACACACAAGTTATTGTCTGGAAGTTACAAAAATGCTTATTTTTGGCCCTTAATTCCTTAACTGTTCAGGTACCATAACCCCCAAAACCAATCCCAACCTTCCTTTTGTGGTATTGAACCTTATGGTAAAATTTCATAGAGATCCATTCACTTAAACTAAAGTTATTGTGCGAAAACCAATGTGTCTTCGGACGACGACAATGACGACGCCAACGTCATACCAATATACGACCGCATAAAATCAGTTGAAAAAGGCTTAACTCATCAGATGGATACAAATAGAAATAAATCTAACAAAAACACAAAAGCTCATCTTGCATTTACAACTTTTACTTTTAAAACAACAAAGACAAAAAAGGACAGGGACAAGGAGGGGTTTGGTTCCCTTTGAACTAATCTTCAGGTAATGCAACTACATATTTGTATTTTTTATCTAGAAATGAGTATTTCTAGGAACAGGAATGGATGTTATAAACTCCCCCCCCCAAAAAAAAATGCCTCTTTCTTTATAGATTACCTACAAAACAGGGA
This sequence comes from Mytilus coruscus, assembly GCA_017311375.1. Lineage (NCBI taxonomy): Eukaryota > Metazoa > Mollusca > Bivalvia > Mytilida > Mytilidae > Mytilus > Mytilus coruscus. The sequence goes on along the minus strand of CM029595.1, from coordinate 78,697,544 downwards.
CAATAACACCAAAATGGGTTCCCAAGTTTTTAGGTTAGATAGATATATAGTCATGCTGATAATTTTTCCAGTTTACACTTTTTACCTCAAGTTTCTTTATTTTTCACAATATCAGCCAAAAACTGCACCAAAAAAAAATCGCTATTTCAGTGGCAATAACTCCAAAACAGATCAACAATATCTCCATAATGAGATACATCTTGTTATGTAGATTTTTTTTGCAATTTACACCTTTGAACTAGCTCTTAAAGTATTTGAAACAATTGGCAAGGAAATGCCAAAAAAAGTAAAAAGATCAACATTTCAGGTGCAATCACTCCTATACAGATGAACAGATTTTACCAAAATTTTCAAGGTAGATAAAACTTGTTATGCTGTTATTTAAACCTAGTAAATTTTTCTCTAATGGTAAAAGATTTAGAGATATCTGCCAAAACTGTAGTTTGACCCCTATGTTCTGTATATTTTTATACCTGGTGGCCATGGTTTTTTTATCAATCTGGACAAAAATCACTTAATAGTTGACATCCATCAGACGAAGAAGACAAACTTTGGTTTCAATCCATTGAGCAGAGAAGATTTTAAAGAAAAGTTTTCAGAGAATGATTGACAAACAGACGACGAATGCAAAGTGATGGCAAAAGCTCACATCGCCCTTCCTGCATAGGTTAGGTAAAAATCTTTGCATACAAATTATTGAAATAGGACGAGGCAATCTTTTGCCTTAATCAATTATCATACAACATAAAAGTGAAGACAGACAGAATGATAAATACAGGGTACCACCTCCTAGTTAGTGGACCCTAACTTAAATAGCAGCTCTTTGCCGAAACACAACCATGGTCCTCAATTATTTATTCATTTTCTATGTACAGCAGTACCTCTTTGTTTAAATAAGAGCATTAAAAATTCAAATAGAATCACTGCAAAGTATATTTTTCAATCAGGACAACCTTTCAGCTTTGAACCTTATTTGAACCATAGATTTTGGTATTCAACAGGTCTTAACTGATAAGACAGATTGTTTAATCAATGGAAACATGTCAATTACCAATTCATTTTAGGATATACCATTTTATGTCTTAATACTTCTATACTTATCCATCCATCATAAGCATAGTGTCAATAACAAATCCTGTGTGAACCAGAGAGTCAGTGTACAGATTCTATAGAAGTAAACATGTCATTTTTTATTTGTACATACATATCATAAGAAGCCATTCTTTTTTTAGTGACTTTTCAGAAGTTAAATGTTTACCAGAGTAAATTAGATTGAAATGAACTAAACTGCAGAAAGTACAGTAAAATCTAGCTAAGGATGCTTATATATCACATTTTATTAGAAGATACTGGTATTACTATTGTAAAAAAAGGATACAAACTGAAGCACAGTGATCTTAAGGTTGCAGTCTTGTAATTGACTGCTCCATAGGCTTACATGCTAAACAGCTGATCTTTGAAAATAAAAAAAAAGAAAATGCTACATAGACATTTTTTTTCAGGTTCATATCATGTATGTACTAATGTGAAATTCTGATTTAATCAAAAAAAAAGTGGGTCATGCCACGAAGAATAAAAAGTTATGTAACCCTGAAGTCAAAACTATTTTTTTCTACTTTCTGTTTGCTATTTTTACTAGGCCGCACCACTTCCAGTAAACATGATATCCTTCCACTTTCCTGGATTGATATTCCCAAAAAGATGCAAGATTTTTTAAATCTATATATATGTTTCATTTCAGCATAAACTTTTAATCAAACAGAAAAAATTGAGTCCAGGAAAAAATTCAGAAAAAAAATGGACTATTTTATTTCCCTCCATGTTTCGACATGCACCGGAAACTGGAGTTGTAATACAAGACTGCATGGTACCTATAACTGTACTGACATGTCTTAAAAAAATAAATCATTTCTTTTGTTTCATTGAGTAGCCATATTTGAACATAAAAAATGCCATTAAAAGAATTGTTTAGTTGTATCATTAAATATAATCCCATTATTAAAGGAGTACCCTTTTCTGAAATAAGGCAAAATTTGAAAATAAGTTATGCCTATCAAATGATCTGTAAATCTCATTCTAGTCTATCTTTATGAATGTTTACTAATTATTTGGATACTGTGAAACTAGAAGAGAATTCTTATCTTTTTTTTTTTTTTTGTCTTCTCTTTGATTGAACCACATTCAATTTTTTACCCCTCCCCCTTTTTTCCATGAAATCTATCCAAGTGGGCCTCTTGTTTAAGTCAAATTGAAAAACTACCCCAAAACTTTTTCATATTGAAGAATTTGTTGCAATAACAACTATTTAAATACAAGAATGGCCATACCTTTCTCTTTTTTGACTACACATGTCTTTATACATGCCTACTATATGATGGTTTTAGACTGTACTTCACACCCACATGCATATAAAATTTGCAATAAAATTCAAGAAAAAACAAAATGAATACTCAAGTTGGTGTTTTTGGTAAGAATATTGATTACTTGTCACACCTAAGCACACAAATCCTTGTCATGATGGATAGTTTTAGAAATATTCTACTTTTAAATAAATTTTTAACCCAAATATGGAATTTGCAATTAACCGTGCAGTGCCGCAGACAGGAAAAGAAGTCATAGACTCTTGTAAAGTGAAAATTTTGTGAAAATCTTTTCACCAAATGTTCATTTTATATATATTCTACCTAAATGTCAACAATTGAGCCATAAACATAATAACCCTAAAGAAAAAAATTACTTTTGTATGTAGCTGTCTCTTCAACTTTACACTGATTTTCAATGAAACTGCGCAACAAGAATTTTCATCACAAGAAGAAGATTTCATGGAGGAAAAAATCTTTCCATGTTCTTTTAAATTAAAAATCATGTATGTCATACTACCAGAATCTCAATTTACCTCAGACTGTTGTGCTTTATATCTTTTTATACTTTTAAATGGTGTCTTGTATAAAAAATCCTAATTATTACATAATTTCAGTTTTTCAGTGTAACTTGATACCCCATGATTTTTATTTCTTAAAAAGTCCTTAAATCATGATGTTTTGACATTCTGGGCACACAAAAGTCCACATGAGCTACTTCCTTGCAGTGAACATATGAAAAAATTCCCCTATGCAGGTTGCAGTCTTGTAATTGACTGCTCCATAGGCTTACATGCTAAACAGCTGATCTTTGAAAATAAAAAAATAAAAAATGCTACATAGACATTTTTTTTCATGTTCATATCATGTATGTACTAATGTGAAATTCTGATTTAATCCAAAAAAAAGTGGGTCATGCCATGAAGAATAAAAAGTTATGTAACCCTGAAGTCAAAACTATTTTTTTCTACTTTCTGTTTGCTATTTTTACTAGGCCGCACCACTTCCAGTAAACATGATATCCTTCCACTTTCCTGGATTGATATTCCCAAAAGATGCAAGATTTTTTAAAATCTATATATATGTTTCATTTCAGCATAAACTTTTAATCAAACAGAAAAATAACATTTTATTGTAACAATACTAAAAAAATGGTCAAAGTCTTATAACTCCTGTGACAATGGTCAAATCAAAATGGTGCTACAATATCGTAAAATATGTGATTGCAAACAATCAAGTATGAGAGGATTCTGTAAAACAGACTCAGAAGAGTTTTTCACAAGATGTCATTGTTACAGTATTAAATAAAAAAAGAATACGTACATAGGAAACAGATGCCCCCTCTTGAAAATATACGGCAAGTTCAGAAATTTTTTCAATTTATAAAGGGACATAACTGGGGAAAACACTGAAAGTGACACCATCTTAATTTGAACTTGATCTGTGTTTGGTGGTAACAAGCATTGGGTTTAAGTTTCATAACATTTGGTTGAGGCAAAGTAAAGTAAGCGTGCAGAAACAGCAAATTCAGCAATTTTTCCATCTATAATAGGACATAACTCAAGAACGGTAAAAGTGACGCCACCCAAATTTGTAGGTTTCATAACATTTGGTTGAGTCAAACTAAAGTTAGAGAATGGAAACCAATTTTAAAAACATACTGACGTACAGACAAACAAAGGTAAACCTTACCATCACCAAGCAGAAGGGCAAAGTCCCATAACTCAAACTGACAGGAAGAAGAGAACATCCTACCAAGTATGAAAACTTTATGTCACAAATGTTCTCTGAGTATTGTGTTTCAGACAGACAGAAGGACAGGGGGGAGGTAATAAAATTATTTTAAACATGTCTAGACAGATATTTGTTGAGCTTTTCATAGGGTATAGACATGTTGCAGCCTCATCAAGGTTTACCCTAAAGCTCCCTTTATTGTACATACTAGATACAAAGGACTTTTTTCAAAAAATTAACAAGCTCAACTTTTTTCACTTCAAAGATTTTGTCTGAGATGCCTTGGATTTTAGTTTTTCTACAAATGAAAACAACACTTTATTAATTTTGTGCGTCTGACACCCTTTCCTGGATTTCCCTTCATCAGGAACGGTCAAACCAAAACATTATGAAAGACAGAGTAATATATAAGACCTATACATTAAGAACAATATGACCAGATAATAACCAAATTGTGACACTTTGTATCCAGAATATTTTTAATGCCTTTTAAAAAAAAATCTTTTCTCAATCAGATGGTCTTTAGTTTTCAGGTTATTGACCAGAGTTATGATTACATTACTTAATTTTCATAAATTTTTATGGAAATGACACTTTTAAATTTAGCTCTTTGTCAACTACAATTAATTCAAGGTCAAAATTTCAAGAATCAAAACAATCTTCCAGTGACACCTACAACAAGCATCAACATTATGTCAAAAGAATATCAATCACTGTCTTCTTAACAAATAAACAATTAACATAAGTCAATGGAATTCTATGACATATATCCAATACACAAACAATCAAGTTTGCCATACAAGGACAAAATAAAAGGTCAACTAGAGACAATATTAAATAGTATCAAGTAAGCATTCTACCAATTTCTCCTATCACTATATATATATGTAGTTACCTGGAAATTTGGAACTAATTTCATCACTAAAGTTCAGCAATGAGATGATTTATAAGAGGCATAAAGTATTAATGCATAAACTTACAAGGGATACCCGTACACAAAACATATCAGTTCAATGAAAATGATCTTGATTGTTCTTGAATTGGTTCATGGACCCCATAATATTTCAATATGCCTCTAATTTTATTTACTTATGAATTCATACTGGCCAATATCTAAAAATTTGGTGCTCATCAGATGTTGAAATCTTTTTTTTTAAACTTCAAAGTCATACAATTTTTTGTCAGTGTTAACTAGCAATTGAATTCCATGTTTTATTGTCTGACTCTGAACTGATGTATACAACCTCAACAGATTTTTGAATTGTTATCAATGCAGTTTAACGTGTTCTATCAGTAGGTTAAAAAAAATACGGCCAAGCAAGGAGTTGGCCTCAGTGACAATGAAATATTGAGATTTTCATCAGAAGTGGGAAAAAATATCAAACGTGGTTTTCTATTTATCACCTTCAATTGGCCACTTCACCATATAAGCTCCAGAGCTTCAATTGAAATGTATATATGCAGGTATAAATTTTACTAAAAATAAACTGTTGACACAGAGATATGTTTTACTGTTTTGTAATTATGATAGTACTGTGCAAATGTTGAAATTAAAATGGCAATATTTAAACATGTAAACTATGCAAAATAATGTAAGTCAATGAAACCATGACTGAACTACTTCATGTAATTTCATGTTCTAAACATGTAGATTAGTGACAGATTTGAAAATGTGTCACAAAGTATAGGTTACCAATATGAAGTACTAATATATCAAGCTTGATATCAAATATCAAAAGCTATGATTTCTTATGTTATAAGTTTTGCCCATCAATGTGAAAGATGAACAGAAGGAAAGACATCTGAGGTAAACCAGTATATACTCCTACTATAAAGCAGGGGTATTCTAAGTATATTATATTCTAATCAGTGTTGTGACTGCGGGCTTGTCCCAACTTGTTCATTTTTGTATAAGTATAAAACAGATCAAATTTATTAAATGCAGTCTAAAGTACTTATTTTCATACAAGCCCAACTTGCAACTACAATACAGTAACTAAGTGGGAGAAGGAGGATAAAATTTCTAAGGATTTGCTTCAATAGAAAATAGTAATTGGTAGATTCCTGCTGGTTACAACTTAGTTTTATTACTGTTTCACACCTTAACTCATTTTAATCAATGGTTTACAAAGCCATAGTTTTTTTTTATCTGGAGAATACCTACCTATATTTATGACAAAGCAAGGGACATATATATTGGCAAATAATTGCTGTGCTATGCATATCAGTTAGATGCCTGCCATATATTGTAATAATTTCACAAAACAGCTAAAATCAGCAATTTTGGTTAATTTTTTTGTTTTGTTGCTAGACCTACAGAACTTATAGAATAAAGACAAGAAAGAAACTATAGGCTTGACAAGTGGAGCTGTCTCCTGGGAACTGCCAATTTTTCTTTACATAAGAAAAGGTCAGTTTTGATCAAAATTCAACTGCTCCTCTAGATCCATCACTCAGAGGCTGCCAACTCTGACACAAAACCTTTTAGTTTACTTGTATTGACATTATGTCAAATGTCGCTCAATGGCCACACATTTTAAGTGAAATTGGATTTAGTGAGAGAGACAAAGATTATAACATACAGCAGGCTTATCTTTTGTCTTTAGTACTGGCATTCAAAATTTGAGTATTATATATTTCATGATGGGCCTATTTAAATTTAATTATAATAATTTTATTACAATGAACATGAATGCTGGAAACTAATTCAGGTTTTAGTTATAATTCCAATTGATGAGCTGATGTCAAACACAAATTATTTCATTTCCTTTATTTAAATCTTTTTTTAAAAATTCAATTCAAAAGACTATTATAAAAAGAAGGTAACATTTAAAAAAAATTTTACAGTACAATTTAGTCTTTGGATCAGGATCCAGCACCCCTGTTATGATTTTTCACTAGTTATATTAGGCAAGGTGTTTATATTTAACTTGCTATTTTAAAAGTTTTAACTAATCAATCATAGAATCTCTTTGTTGATCAACCTAAATAGTACTATCTTTAAAGGAACCCAAAATGGCACCACTGAGCAGTATTTACCAAACTAGGAATATTCATTACAGCCACAGAACTATAGAACTCTTAGTTTACCAGAATTTGTTGTATATTCATGGGATACTGACCCAACAAAATACCAAACATAAAGTTTCAGTCCTTAAAAGCTTTCAAGAAAATGTGCAGGGTTTAGAAAAAGAAGAATGATAAGAAATGGTACAAAATTAATAAATCTCCAAACCTTGGGTGTTGGTGACTTAATGATAGTAAGAACTGATCATGAGCAAAATCAATAGATCTCCAAACTTTGTTTTGGAGACTTTAAAATTATTCAGTCAAAAGTATACCAACCAGACTGATCTTAAAATAATCAGAATACAATTATAAAACAAATACCAGCTTAATATGTGCAGAGAAGAAAACTTAATTCAGTGAATAAAAGCAAAGTGATGAGAATAGATCATTTGGGCAAACAGTGAGCTCCAAAGTGATTTCTCAGTATCATAAAACAATAGTACATAAGCTGAAATGTCTCGCCTGCTTTAGTCTGATCATGATAGAATTTACTTTTGAAAGTCTTACAGGAAAAGGTTAAACTACAAGTATTACATAAAATTAACATGATCAATGATCTATATAAATGAGGTAAAGGTCAGATGAACCATGATAGATAGACATGTACACCTTACAAATGTTTCATTAAAAAAGTATAGTCGACCTTTTGCTTAAACTTAAAAGTTTCTGAGAAACAGATTAAATCACAAAACCTTAACATTGACCTATGAACAATGAAAATGAGGTCCAGGACAGATGAAACCTCCAGACAGACATTTTCACCTTACAATCGGTCCATACACCAAAAATAGTTGACCTAATGCTTATAGTATCTGAAAAAAACACATGAAAATGAGGTCATGGTCAGATGAATTCTGCCAGACAGACATTTAAGTACACAGTACAATCATTCCATACACCAAATATGGCTGACCAATTGCTTAAAGCATCTGAGATACAAACTTGACCTCGAAAGCTTAACCTTGATCACTGATCCATGAAGTCAAGGTCAGGCATACCCTGATGTGGACCTTGCAAATACCAATACAGTTAATTCCTTTTACTCAAAATAAGTGAAAAATTAACATGACAAAAAAAAACTACAGTTTTTTAAGCAGTCGCTGAAACATGAAATTTAGGTCAAGGACAATGGACATATGACAGATGAAAACTTCATAACACAAGGCATCTGTATACTCTGTTTGTACCCATTTCTTTCAATTTACACTTGTTATTTTGTAAATGAGAAAATGTACTTGTTTGAGATGGAGCATATACTAGGATCAATAATGTACTATCTTTTACAAATCCATGTACTAATCTAAACCTCAGAGAAGAATCAGCTGCTCTCAAGCTAGATAATTAACTTAATATACTGTCAATCAAAACAAGTATGCTGTATAATATGGTACATCTGACTTGGTCAATGTTTTCACTACATAATTATCAGTATCAGAAGAATTATATTTTATTGATAATCAAAACATAATTAATAGATATGAGAAAATCTGCAGGTTTATTAAGCTGTTTAGATATTTGTCAATACCCTACATCAATATTTGTTCTGATATACAATCAAATATATATTAGATAAATAAATGAAAAAATTATCTAGATTCAACAGTTTCTATCTTGCATGAAGCAAAACTTTCTATCAATAACTACTGTATACAGCAGACAAAATAAAAAAGAAATAGTTGAACGGTTTATAAGTTATCACACTGAAAGTAGCATTCTCCATTCTATCAAGGACCATAACTACTTAACCCTAAAAGTGAAAATGGTCAATATTAAACTTGACCTCTTTTTTTTCAACAGTAACAACATATTAATATTGAAAAGCCTTGATTACAAGTTATTGCATGGAAAATCATAAAGTGCCGTTTTCAAACTTATTTTTAAGGACCATTATTTTTAACTCCCTAACCATAAAAGCTGCCAGCCTCCCATCCTCCACCTTACTTCACCTTTTCAATAACCAGATTTTTCCTTCAGAAAACCCATTGAAAAACAGAAGGTACAGATCTAAGAGTACTCAAAGTTACTGAAAGCTAGTTCAAAGCAAAATATCAAGTAATAAATTAATCATATTTCATCAATAAATTTTACAGTACAATTTAGTCTTTGGATCAGGATCCAGCACCCTGTTATGATTTTCACTAGTTATATTAGGCAAGGTGTTTATATTTAACTTGCTATTTTAAAAGTTTTAACTAATCAATCATAGAATCTCTTTGTTGATCAACCTAAATAGTACTATCTTTAAAGGAACCCAAAATGGCACCACTGAGCAGTATTTACCAAACTAGGAATATTCATTACAGCCACAGAACTATAGAACTCTTAGTTTACCAGAATTTGTTGTATATTCATGGGATACTGACCCAACAAAATACCAAACATAAAGTTTTTTTTTTTTTTTTTTTTTTTTTTTTTTTTTTTTTTTTTTTTTTTTTTTTTTTTTTTTTTTTTTTTTTTTTTTTTTTTTTTTTTTTTTTTTTTTTTTTTTTTTTTTTTTTTTATAGTCGACCTTATTGCTTAAACTTAAAAGTCTTCTGAGAAACCAGATTAAATTTCACTAAAACGTCTTAACCAAAATTGACATCTATAGTATCTGAAAACACATGAAAATGAGGTCCATGGTCAGATGAATTCTGCCAGACAGACATTTAGTACACAGTACAATCATTCCATACACCAAATATGGCTGACCAATTGCTTAAAGCATCTGAGATACAAACTTGACCTCGAAAGCTTAACCTTGATCACTGATCCATGAAGTCAAGGTCAGGCATACCCTGATGTGGACCTTGCAAATACCAATACAGTTAATTCCTTTTACTCAAAATAAGTGAAAATTAACATGACAAAAAAACTACAGTTTTTCAGCAGTCGCTGAAACATGAAATTTAGGTCAAGGACAATGGACATATGACAGATGAAAACTTCATAACACAAGGCATCTGTATACTCTGTTTGTACCCATTTCTTTCAATTTACACTTGTTATTTTGTAAATGAGAAAATGTACTTGTTTGAGATGGAGCATATACTAGGATCAATAATGTACTATCTTTTACAAATCCATGTACTAATCTAAACCTCAGAGAAGAATCAGCTGCTCTCAAGCTAGATAATTAACTTAATATACTGTCAATCAAAACAAGTATGCTGTATAATATGGTACATCTGACTTGGTCAATGTTTTCACTACATAATTATCAGTATCAGAAGAATTATATTTTATTGATAATCAAAACATAATTAATAGATATGAGAAAATCTGCAGGTTTATTAAGCTGTTTAGATATTTGTCAATACCCTACATCAATATTTGTTCTGATATACAATCAAATATATATTAGATAAATAAATGAAAAATTATCTAGATTCAACAGTTTCTATCTTGCATGAAGCAAAACTTTCTATCAATAACTACTGTATACAGCAGACAAAATAAAAAAGAAATAGTTGAACGGTTTATAAGTTATCACACTGAAAGTAGCATTCTCCATTCTATCAAGGACCATAACTACTTAACCCTAAAAGTGAAAATGGTCAATATTAAACTTGACCTCTTTTTTTTCAACAGTAACAACATATTAATATTGAAAAGCCTTGGTTACAAGTTATTGCATGGAAAATCATAAAGTGCCATTTTCCAAACTTATTTTTAAGGACCATTATTTTTAACTCCCTAACCATAAAAGCTGCCAGCCTCCCATCCTCCACCTTACTTCACCTTTTCAATAACCAGATTTTTCCTTCAGAAAACCCATTGAAAAACAGAAGGTACAGATCTAAGAGTACTCAAAGTTACTGAAAGCTAGTTCAAAGCAAAATATCAAGTAATAAATTAATCATATTTCATCAATCAGTATACATCCAATGGATATTGTGTATTATTATACTTCATGTCAAAATGCCAGATTTTGATTGGTTTATACAAGGGAGACAATTTACTCTATCCCATGGCAAATACTCAATTACCCATCACAGAGATGCTTGCTCAAGTGTTAGCTTAAATAAATATGGATGATTGTTATGTACAAGACGACATAGTTTATTACTTTGCATTTGAAATTTAATAGACAGTAATAACAGAACATTCAGTATAATAAATTAAATTACACATATTCAGGGTAAGACTAAGATTGTTACCTCGAAAGACATTGTTAACTGAGGCGAAGCCTCAGTTGACAATGTTTTCTCAGGGTAACAATCTGCTCAATCACCCTCTTAGCTATGTGTTATTTATATAATGACATCATAGACAATTCTGAGAAAGGCACGACCTTGTGCAATGCTAAAATATCAGTATCAACAGGATGTAGGCCCAAAAGTGCTCTTAACTGTATATAGTCATACATATTTAGTTATAGTTAAATTCAACAAAACCAAAATCAATGTTAGTACCAATGAAGACAATATTCAGATCTTTTAAGCACTTGTATACTATTCAGAATGATAGTATATGTTAGATTCTAATGCAATTTTATGTAACAATTTTTTCATTGGCTAAAAGTTACCCAAATCCACAGTTGACCAGGCGTAACTAAGGAGGGACCCGCCATTTTGAATTGATGGATCAACAAATATTCGATTACTACAATATTATCGAAAATAAAATAACACCTACTAATTCGCCGTTTTAATGTAATTTTATTCGAATTTGAATCGTAGAGGTAACGTAATAACATCCAGTTTGTAAGTTTTCATTTGTATGACGTCACGTTTAGCCATGACGCCTTTGCGCATAAGTCATTCATGAAGTTTCATGAATTTGTTTGTATGTCAAATTTATACATTTTTTCAAGCTTTAACGTATCATTTTTGTAATGCATTAGAATGATAGTATGTAGTTGAAGAGTTCCACCGTCAATTTTGATTTGACGGTCTCAAATATCCGTTTACTGTCTCGCTCCGCCGCCAGTAAAACTGCATTTGCGACTCAAATCTACAATTGACGGTGGCAACTCTTCAACTACAGTACTGTTATTCCTTAATTCTAATGCTATTTTTATGTAACAATTTTTTTCATTGGTTAAAAGTTGCCGTCAAATCCACAGTTGACCAGGCGTAACTAAGGAGGATCCGCCATTTTGAATTGAAAGGATCAACAAATATTCGATTACTACAATATTATCGAAAATAAAACAACACCTACCTCGAATTCCCGCTTTAATGTGATTTTATCCAATTTGAATCGAGAGGTAACGTAAAACCTCCAGTTTGTAAGTTTTCATTTGTATGACGTCACGCTTAGCTACAACGCCTTTGCGCCAAAATCATTCATGAAGATTCGCAGATTTTTTTGTATGTCAAATTTGTACATTTTTCAAGCTCTAACGTATTATTTCTTTTTGTACTGCATTAGAATCGAATAACAGTATTATGAAGAGTTGCCACCGTCAATTTGATTTGACGTCGAATGTCCGTTTACTGTCCGCCACGCGGAGACAGTAAACTAGATTGCGACGTCAAATCTCAATTGACGGTGGCAACTCTTCAACTACAGTACTGTTATTCCTAATTAAAAACCTTTATGACATGTATTAGAGATGCATAAGGTCCTCTTGTCCTTAAAATCCCCATGCAGATTTATGAAAAGCTGGCAGGTATGAGAATGCTAGAAAAATTAATGTCTTGGCACACATAAATAAAAACTCCCATCTCAACAAGTCATTCACCAAAATCTAATCCCTTCTCCTCAGCAAACCAAAACCAAAATTAAAGATATATCTAAATTTTACATCCTGATATTGTCACATTCGTGTATTTTTATTGGATTTGTAGGTATCATTTTTAATTTCAATTCTTAGCTGGCATAATAATTCTGCTAGACCTTTTAAGTTAACTCAAATAAACCACGTTTAATAGTATAGAAACGGTTTAATGATTTCATTAGCAATTTCAAATCTCTCCTGAGTGTAGAAAATTTATTCTTAATGTCTGGCTATGTCCAATATCGTCAGGACTAATCTAGCAGAAAATCATGATATTACTGCAATGGATCTGACAATATTAGCCAAAACAATAATAAAGTTGTCGCAATATCAATTTCTGTGATAAACTAATATTTGACTGGTAAAGAAATAACTAGCTTAGAAGTTGGTGAGGCAGAAAAGGTTGTCCTTGATATTTTTGTCGATAACTGTCTTGTAGAGAGCTATGGTAATTATGGACTATATAAGAACAAAATTGAGAGTATATACTGTAAATTCAGAAATTATTGCATGCATTTATTGTGGTGATTTTTATAAGAATGGACAAAATGCTAGATTAATTATTGTGATTTCGGAAAACTGCATACAAATATATGTATCAGATATCAGAATGCTTAGTTCTTAATATTGTGATACTCATCCAGCCTCATTGTTCACATTAATAAAAACCTCGCAGTTCTTTCTGAATTTACAGTAGTTGAAAAGGTTTAAAAATTATTTTTCTGATGTTTCTTCTTCAGGGTAAAACCCTGCTTTTGTTAATCTTCTCTAAGAAAATGGTTTAAAGTAAAGTGAATGAAACTATGCAATTTCTTTAAAAGACTGATTGTTATAATCTAGACGGCTTCTACAAAATTACCATCTAGATAAGTCAGCAACATTTTAAAACAAATACCAGCTTAATATGTGCAGAGAAGAAAACTTAATTCAGTGAATAAAAGCAAAGTGATGAGAATAGATCATTTGGGCAAACAGTGAGCTCCAAAGTGATTTCTCAGTATCATAAAACAATAGTACATAAGCTGAAATGTCTCGCCTGCTTTAGTCTGATCATGATAGAATTTACTTTTGAAAGTCTTACAGGAAAAGGTTAAACTACAAGTATTACATAAAATTAACATGATCAATGATCTATATAAATGAGGTAAAGGTCAGATGAACCATGATAGATAGACATGTACACCTTACAAATGTTTCATTAAAAGTATAGTCGACCTTTTGCTTAAACTTAAAAGTTTCTGAGAAACAGATTAAATCACAAAACTTTAACATTGACCTATGAACAATGAAAATGAGGTCCAGGACAGATGAAACCTCCAGACAGACATTTTCACCTTACAATCGGTCCATACACCAAAAATAGCTGACCTAATGCTTATAGTATCTGAAAAAACACATGAAAATGAGGTCATGGTCAGATGAATTCTGCCAGACAGACATTTAAGTACACAGTACAATCATTCCATACACCAAATATGGCTGACCAATTGCTTAAAGCATCTGAGATACAAACTTGACCTCGAAAGCTTAACCTTGATCACTGATCCATGAAGTCAAGGTCAGGCATACCCTGATGTGGACCTTGCAAATACCAATACAGTTAATTCCTTTTACTCAAAATAAGTGAAAAATTAACATGACAAAAAAAAACTACAGTTTTTTAAGCAGTCGCTGAAACATGAAATTTAGGTCAAGGACAATGGACATATGACAGATGAAAACTTCATAACACAAGGCATCTGTATACTCTGTTTGTACCCATTTCTTTCAATTTACACTTGTTATTTTGTAAATGAGAAAAATGTACTTGTTTGAGATGGAGCATATACTAGGATCAATAATGTACTATCCTTTACAAATCCATGTACTAATCTAAACCTCAGAGAAGAATCAGCTGCTCTCAAGCTAGATAATTAACTTAATATACTGTCAATCAAAACAAGTATGCTGTATAATATGGTACATCTGACTTGGTCAATGTTTTCACTACATAATTATCAGTATCAGAAGAATTATATTTTATTGATAATCAAAACATAATTAATAGATATGAGAAAATCTGCAGGTTTATTAAGCTGTTTAGATATTTGTCAATACCCTACATCAATATTTGTTCTGATATACAATCAAATATATATTAGATAAATAAATGAAAAATTATCTAGATTCAACAGTTTCTATCTTGCATGAAGCAAAACTTTCTACCAATAACTACTGTATACAGCAGACAAAATAAAAAGAAATAGTTGAACGGTTTATAAGTTATCACACTGAAAGTAGCATTCTCCATTCTATCAAGGACCATAACTACTTAACCCTAAAAGTGAAAATGGTCAATATTAAACTTGACCTCTTTTTTCAACAGTAACAACATATTAATATTGAAAAGCCTTGGTTACAAGTTATTGCATGGAAAATCATAAAGTGCCATTTTCCAAACTTATTTTTAAGGACCATTATTTTAACTCCCTAACCATAAAAGCTGCCAGCCTCCCATCCTGAGACCACCTTACTTCACCTTTTCAATAACCAGATTTTCCTTCAGAAAACCCATTGAAAAACAGAAGGTACAGATCTAAGAGTACTCAAAGTTACTGAAAGCTAGTTCAAAGCAAAATATCAAGTAATAAATTAATCATATTTCATCAATCAGTATACATCCAATGGATATTGTGTATTATTATACTTCATGTCAAAATGCCAGATTTTGATTGGTTTATACAAGGGAGACAATTTACTCTATCCCATGGCAAATACTCAATTACCCATCACAGAGATGCTTGCTCAAGTGTTAGCTTAAATAAATATGGATGATTGTTATGTACAAGACGACATAGTTTATTACTTTGCATTTGAAATTTAATAGACAGTAATAACAGAACATTCAGTATAATAAATTAAATTACACATATCTGCTCAATCACCCTCTCAGCTATGTGTTATTTATATAATGACATCATAGACAATTCTGAGAAAGGCACGACCTTGTGCAATGCTAAAATATCAGTATCAACAGGATGTAGGCCCAAAAGTGCTCTTAACTGTATATAGTCATACATATTTAGTTATAGTTAAATTCAACAAAACCAAAATCAATGTTAGTACCAATGAAGACAATATTCAGATCTTTTAAGCACTTGTATACTATTCAGAATGATAGTATATGTTAGATTAAAAAACCTTTATGACATGTATTAGAGATGCATAAGGTCCTCTTGTCCTTAAAATCCCCCATGCAGATTTATGAAAAGCTGGCAGGTATGAGAATGCTAGAAAAATTAATGTCTTGGCACACATAAATAAAAACTCCCATCTCAACAAGTCATTCACCAAAATCTAATCCCTTCTCCTCAGCAAACCAAAACCAAAATTAAAGATATATCTAAATTTTACATCCTGATATTGTCACATTCGTGTATTTTTGATTGGATTTCGTAGGTATCATTTTTTAATTTCAATTCTTAGCTGGCATAATAATTCTGCTAGACCTTTTAAGTTAACTCAAATAAACCACGTTTAATAGTATAGAAACGGTTTAATGATTTCATTAGCAATTTCAAATCTCTCCTGAGTGTAGAAAATTTATTCTTAATGTCTGGCTATGTCCAATATCGTCAGGACTAATCTAGCAGAAAATCATGATATTACTGCAATGGATCTGACAATATTAGCCAAAACAATAATAAAGTTGTCGCAATATCAATTTCTGTGATAAACTAATATTTGACTGGTAAAGAAATAACTAGCTTAGAAGTTGGTGAGGCAGAAAAGGTTGTCCTTGATATTTTTGTCGATAACTGTCTTGTAGAGAGCTATGGTAATTATGGACTATATAAGAACAAAATTGAGAGTATATACTGTAAATTCAGAAATTATTGCTTGCATTTATTGTGGTGATTTTTATAAGAATGGACAAAAATGCTAGATTAATTATTGTGATTTCGGGAAAAACTGCATACAAATATATGTATCAGATATCAGAATGCTTAGTTCTTAATATTGTGATACTCATCCAGCCTCATTGTTCACATTAATAAAAACCTCGCAGTTCTTTCTGAATTTACAGTACTTGAAAAAGGTTTAAAAAATTATTTTTCTGATGTTTCTTCTTCAGGGTAAAACCCCTGCTTTTTGTTAATCTTCTCTAAGAAAATGGTTTAAAGTAAAGTGAATGAAACTATGCAATTTCTTTAAAAAGACTGATTGTTATAATCTAGACGGCTTCTACAAAAATTACCATCTAGATAAGTCAGCAACATTTAACTGATACTAAAATACTGACTGGTGCTCATGTAAAGTTTATGTAGAATTAGCTATTCAAATATTTTGTATAAGAGCTTGTGGATAAAAAAAATAGAAGTGTGGATTATTACTTTTTAAAAAATTGAGCTAACATCAAAAGAAAAAAAAAGAATAGATCAAAATAATTATTCCTTTTTTATTGTACTGATATAGGAGCTGAATTGATATTTTCACTATACTTTTCACAAACTATAGATGTAGAAGGTCCTATAACAACAAACTAGTTTATTTACCCCTTCCTCACTGCCTAAAAAATCATTTGACTGTTTCGGTCAAGAACATGACTTCAACAGTGGTCAACAGTCCTTATGTGCTTGCTTTGTAATTACTGATGGTGGCAATAATGTTCAGATAGTTATGTTCCATGTTACTTTTCGTTCACTCTAGTCTGTTTAAATTGAAAAACAAATGATGAGTGTTTGTACTTGAATTGATGAACAATGTGGTAGCATTTAATTACCAGATTGATTGATTGGTTAGCCACTTTCATAACTATTATCTATTCAGTGGAGGCAGTTTTAATTGGTGGATGAAGCCATTGAGTGCCAGGAGAGAATACTGCATAGATGTTACAAGTTCATAATCATATTTTGTAACAGTTATTTGCTGTTATTTAAATAATTATGAAAGTAGAAAATATACAATTTTTAAAACATTTCAAAACTAGAAGTTCTCTTGAGTTTACATTTTTTGAAGATGGAAAAAGAAAGCTAGTTATTCAATTTCAGTAGTTAAAATTAATAATAAATGAGTTTTCTAGATGTGTCAACAAAAATCTAAAGCTCTACTTTTAAGAAGAAATTATGAGACATATCCTGTAAAGAGTCTTAATACCATCAAATTTATGACTAAAAATCTGATTTAGCATTTTCCAAGT
The DNA here is from genome assembly GCA_017311375.1 of Mytilus coruscus. Taxonomy (NCBI): domain Eukaryota; kingdom Metazoa; phylum Mollusca; class Bivalvia; order Mytilida; family Mytilidae; genus Mytilus; species Mytilus coruscus. The sequence continues at coordinate 78,679,498 of CM029595.1, read as the reverse complement.
AATTACTTAAATGACTTTATGGTGGTAATTCCATTTCTGATTCCATGTACAGGCTTTAGTAACTCAAAGCACACTGTGTTACTTCCTTTTGATGTCACAGTGTAGGAGGTTGTTTGTTGACAAAAACTAAAATATCTTTCATGTCTATAATAGGAAGTTGACAAAGATGTAAAAAATCATTTAATACCAAGGCAATGATTAAGTATATTAAGACCATCATTATTTTCTCTGATAACATTACTTTCTAAGGGTAAGGAGGAAATATCAATTAATTAATTAAATATATCATTGATGAAAGGTTATCATACTAAAAGGATGGGTTTAATTGATTGAAGGAATGTCATAGACTTAACAAAACAAATGTCATGTTTTACCAGAGTTGGCTTATGTGTCACTGTGGGAAGGGAAACTATAGGCTCCCAGGAATTCAATCCATTCACCTGGCAAAAATATATAACATTAAAACAATAAGCAATAGTGCCTGAAATCTTTCACCAATTTAGTAAATTCTGATTAAGATCTGATCCACTCTGATTGAAAAAAAAATGAAGTCAGTGTACCTGTAGAGTTCTTATTAAAAACAGGATATAACATCTTAATTCTTATGGTGACGATGTTTATAAAGCCTGTAAATTTAGATACAATCCATGTAAACTAATTGATCTTTTAAATAAACTTAATCTTAACAGTTATCAATTTAACACAGTAGTTAAATCTTTAAATATTGTTTTAATTGGTACTAAAATTGAAATAGTTTTGAAAATAAAAACATAACTAAATATATATTGCTAAATATGTAGTTATGAGAATTCATGATCCTACATCCTGTTGATACTGTTTACTCATATTTTGGCATTGCACAAGGTCATGTCCTTCTCACAATGTTTATGATGTCTTTACACTAAATCCGTTGGATGTGTATTGATTAATACTTTAGTCTGGGAGAAGATGATTTATTTATTAGTTGTAATTGGCTTTGAACTAACCAAGCTTTCAGTAACTGCAAGTATGATTATTTCAGTGCTTTGTGTCTGTTGCTTTTATGTTAGTTGTTTTAGTGCTTCATACCTGAATCTATTGAGTTAAGCCAATTGTTTTAGGGGTTGGGGTTGAGCATTCACAAATTTGTTTAACCCCATCACATTCTTTATGTGCCTGTCCCAAGTCAGGAGCCTGTAGTGCAGTGGTTTCATTGGTTCATGTCTGTCATATATGGTTTCGTAAATTGTTTTGTTATAAATCAGGCAGCTAGTTTTCTTGCTTGAATTGTTTCAATTTTTTCATGCCAGGGCCTTTTATAGCTGACTATACGGTGTGGGTTTTTTCTTATTGTTGAAGGCCATACAGTGGCCTATATTTGCTTACATCCACTTCATTTGAACTCTGGTTGATTGTTGTCTCATTGGCAGTCATACCACATACCCTTATTTCTATATAAAAAATGAAATGAAGTAAAACATCAGAACTAATAAATACACATTATAGAAGTTAAAGCACTGTAAGAGTTGGGATTTGAGGAATTAAATGTGGCAGTATAAATGTTAATTCATTAAACTTATAGACACTAAACCTGCCTAAGCAAAACTTTTTGTAATACATGCAGTTTCCATATAAAATTATGAATGTTTTTATAACAATATAATGCAGTCGTAATGCTCAACTGGAAAAACATATCCAATTCAAAAGGATTGGTTTCTATGCGATATATATGAGAACTAATTGAAATGGTCATTGTCACTTTTAACATCAGATTTTAAAAGGAAACAGCTCTATAAATATAATATCCTCTAAAGCAAGTAATTAAACCCGATCATTTAAACATGTGATCTTTTAAATAATGGACTTCAAGAAATCCTTATAGCTTAAAATAGTAACATTTCATATGCTTATACAAAATTTCATTTCAAAGAGAGAAATTGAGCATTCATCAATAAAAATTCATCATAAAAAGGTTGTCCTGCTGTTGCTTGCAGATTACAGATCAATTTCTTAAATCCTCATTAATATTCACAACATCCTGATATCCCTTCAACTGCTACAAGATTGTTACTAAAAAAAGAATTCAATATGTGATCACATAATCGACTGTTGACTTATGAAAATAAAACACTGAATCCACTGATTTATACACGTCCAAATATAAAGAAAAAAATATCTTCTAAACTACATGAACTACTGCACATTGTTAATCAATTGAACCATTAAATTTTATATATTGTTTACTGCACCGAAAACCCCATCATGCTATGTAATTAAAATGTCATAATGATCAGTTGTGTTCATGAAAAACGCTTAACCCAAGTACAACACTGAAAATTGAAAACATTCAATTTTCCAATGGATAAACTTTGAAGTGCTTTCAAAATATTTCCATTGTTTTTCATCAGTTGTGCAGCAATCACCTGCATAAATCCTTCGCACCACTTCAAATATATATTTTTTTGCCTTGTGGCATTGTTAAAATACAATACACCACCAGTACAATTCTTTTAAAATTCGATGCATTTACTCTACCAACTGCAGCTGCCCTACATATAATAGAATTGAGAATGGAAATGGGGAATGTGTCAAAGAGACCACAACCTGACCAAAGAGCAGAAAACAGCCCAAGGCCACCATGAATACATCAATTCCAAAGAATTATGATAAAGTACCTGACAAGAGGCCTGGATCTGAATACCTAGATCCTAAACTTTAAATGCCAATCGTATCAAATGCATCATAAGAGCTAAACGCAAAAAGGACTAACATTTTTAATGTTACAAAGCACTTATAAATAATGTTATTGTTTTATTGAACAAGAGGATCTATTGCATCATTTGACCTCTCCTATCTTTAAAAAAACTGTAATAACAATGTTTGCTGATGTTATTATTTTTTCAAAATTTAGGCAAATGCAGCCAGTAACAACTTTCCTTACTTACAGAACATAGATAAAACAATGCGGATTGTAATTTGGGCCTAAAAACCCTAAATATTTTCTATTTATTCTACACAGTAATCTATTTGCTCAACATTCATTTTGTGTGATAGAAAAGAATTCTAATTATCTCCATCTTGTTGACTTACTTATATTTTTCATAATAATGAATCAAACACACCCTTCTGTCAATTCTATAACAGAAAAAATAACTCCTTAATTGTAATGAAACAAAGGAATTTCTATTTCCTTTCTGACTATGCTAACCTATAAGTGATAATTAAGCACCTCCCCAAGAGAAACTATACACAGACGAAAAATGAATGACCTGATACAACTCTCAAACACTGTGCACCAATTAAAGGTTTGAAAGGCATTCATCATGTATTTCTTTCTGCAATTAAGGTTACAAAAACATGTAAAATTTGTCACCGTCTCCAACAGCAATGAACAGCACTGAATAACTTTTATTTTAACATTTTATTTTAGGAATAAGTGTAAAATTTTTGAAAACCCCAAATGTGCATTTTTTCAAATTCTAGGAAGTCTTAGCAACTTTCTGATTTTAAATTCAAAGAAAAATTCAGGAAACATTATACTCACACATTCGTATGTTCAGTTCAAGTTCATCCAGCAAATACACACATTTCAAAAGCACCAGGTTGACAGTGAGTTCAAAAAGCACATATTTACTTCATGGCGATTCATAAAATTATTTATACCTCAAACAGGACTGTATATAAAATACTTTTAACAGGTGTTATTCAGCATATACACACACACACACACTTGAAACAGGTTGTTCATACATATTTATTTTCTTTCTTTTGTTGGTACTATCACCTCTTTGCTCATCATGACCAATTAATGAACAACGTTTTATTTTTTGGGGTTTATTCAAGTTTTACTTTAATATCTAACTTAATAAAATTAACGTGGTGTGGTAATTGAACCGACGTTTGTCTGGTCTGGCTTAGTCAACAGATCTAATTAACTGAAGGCAAAGGCTGATTACAATTCTATACATTTCATTTTGTCTAACCTGCATTAATAGTATAGAATTGGAGGAATATCTGACTTGGTTCATTTTCTTTTGAAACAAAATAAAAATAGAATTTTTTTACATTGGCAACACTCAGAAAATCACTTTGGTAAACCAACAAACTCAGACCAAGTAGAAATGTAAATTAAACATTTCCTTTAACAAAAAAAGATGAAAAAAAAACCAAAGTTTTGGGGCTAATTTGAACCTCCATCCTTCATACTAATTATACCTAGATCCTTATCTGTTGACACTTTTTAAAAATATACAGCCAGGCACATTTCAAATTCATGGTTGGTAATCAATGTGTTCTATACAAATCATTATAGGTCAAAATAAAAGTACAAACTGACATTTCTGGTCCAGCGGACTTTTAAAACCTCTGAATACAACTATAAAATATTTGAAAAGCTATCAGTAATACATGTTGCCAAAATAAGAAATCAAATTCACGCTAGACTAAATAAACCCATAAGACATTGTCCTACAAATACATATTTTAGTTGACATTTATAATACTTATTTGATGTCTAGGTCATACTGTGAAGAAAATCATTATCCACAGGTCCTGTTAAATCTTTACAGTTATATCCACATAAATCTTATAACTTATAAAAACAGGATTTGTCACAGTGACAATGTCACAAAAATTTACATCATAAAAGAGATATGATATAAAAAGTAGATTGACTTACTGCCATAAACATCTTGAAACAGAAACAGACATGCAATGCTTTTTTATACTAAAATTATATGGCGGTCTTATATATTTACTATCATTACAAAATAGCCATCACCATTGTTGTCAATATAATGGAATTATATGTGACTGTCATACAAGTGAGAGGTTTAGCTAGCTATAAAACCAGGTTTAATCCACCATTTTTCTACATAAGGAAATGCCTGTACCAAGTCAGGAAATGACAGTTGTTTTCCATTCGTTTGATGTGTTTGAGCTTTTGATTTTGCCATTTGATAAGGGACTTTCTGTTTTGAATTTTCCTTGGAGTTCGGTATTTTTGTTGTTTTACTTTTCAATATTTTAGACAGAAGATAAAATTTTAAAAAAGTCTATTCCATCCACTGTCTCCTGTTTTTTTCTTAACGTACTGGACTTTCTATACTTATCTTGTATATTATGGGAAAATATTTCACCAATGATAAAAGTTGTTTTGAGCACTGTTTATATGCAAATGTGGGGAAAATATTTTATTGGTACATTTGTATATCAAAATAGCAATTTAAAGTTAAAAGTGTCAGTACAGCTCTTATTTGAAAATTAATTTGCTATTATTTGAGAATTAATTTGTATGTAAATGAGACGGTATGATAAGCCACTTTTTTTGTCTCCTTGAATTCAGAAATCAAAAAGTGTTATAAATCTACCAAATAACTCCATCAGATGTTCATAAGACATTAATTAGTCTGTCAGACATTAGTATAAATATCTTTGAATTTTGTCCTACATATTTGTATTAAGGTTTCAAATTTCTTTAATTTAGTGCATATTCAAAAGGTATAACACTATCACTGTCATCTACATTGTTAGGCACTTAACCTCCATCATTCAGTGTACTGTCATACACAATGGTAGTACATCAACACTGCCATTCACTTCGGGACACTTGCACTGTCACTATCAAGGTAGGGCTCTATCAATGTCATCCACATTGTGAGACACTACCTGACATTCATTCAATGTACTTAAGACACTAATCAATGTCATTTACATTGGAAGGACCCTAACACCGCCATGCACTTTAAGGACACTTTCACAGGGTAAGACACTTTCTCAAATATTCATTGTAGGACACATCACTATATTTCACATTGGAAGAACCCTAACACTGACATTCATGTTAGAACACTGCCGCTGTCATTCACAAGGTAAGGCACTATGGGTTTCTTTCATAAGGTAGGGCAATATCACTGTCATTCAATAGGTAAAACAGTATCAGTTATTAACTAGGACACTACCACTGTTATTCTAAGGTAGAGCACATCACTGTCATTCACAAGGTAAGACACAATCACTGTCATTCACAAGGTAAGACACAATCACTGTCATTCTAAAGGTAGAACACATCACTGTCATTTACAAAGTAAGACACAATCACTGTCATTTACAAGGTAAGACACAATTACGGTCATTTACAAGGTAAGACACAATCACTGTCATTTACAAGGCAAGACACAATCACTGTCATTCGCAAGGTAAGACACAATCACTGTCATTCTAAAGGTAGAACACATCACTGTCATTCACAAGGTAAGACACAATCACTGTCATTCTAAAGGTAGAACACATCACTGTCATCCACAAAGTAAGACACAATCAATGTCATTCTAAAGGTAGAACACATCACTGTCATTTACAAGGTAAGACACAATCACTATCATTCTAAAGGTAGAACACATCAATGTCATTTACCAGGTAAGACACAATCTCTGCCATTCGCAAGGTAAAAAACAATCTCTGTCATTCACAAGGTAAGACACAATCACTGTCATTTACCAGGTAAGACACAATCACTGTCATTTTCAAGGTAAGACACAATCACTGTCATTTACAAGGTACGATACAATCACTGTCATTCACAAGGTAAGACACAATCACTGTCATTCACAAGGTAAGACACAATCACTGTCATTCTAAAGGTAGAACATACCACTGTCATTCACAAGGAGAAGACAATACCCTTGTAATTCACAATGTAAATACACTACCACTGTCATTCTAATGGTAAGACACTATCACTGTCATTAAATGTAAGGGCACACCACTGTTATTCACAAGAAGACACTACCACTGTTATTCACAAAGTGAAGACACTGCTCCTGTCATTCACAAGGTATGACTTTATCATTGTCATTCTAAAGGTAGGGCTCAGGACTGTCATTCTAATGGTAGGACACATCACTGACATTCCCAAGGCAAGACACTATCACTGTCCTTCTAAAGGTATGGCACAACACTGTCATTCACAAGGAGAAGACACTACCACTGTCATTCACAATGTATATCACTGTCATTAAAGGTAAGGCACATCACTGTCATTCACAAGGAGAAGACACTACCCATGTTATTAACAAAGTAAAGACACTGCCCCTGTCATTCACAAGTTATATACACTCACCACTGTCATTCTAATGGTAAGACACTATCACTGTCATTATAATGGTAAGACACTATCACTGTCATTCTAATGGTAGTGCACATCACTGTCATCCACAAGGAGAAGACACTGCCACTGTTATTCACAAAGTAAAGACACTGCCCCTGTCGTTCACAACGTAAGACACTATCATTGTCATTCTAAAGGTAGGGCCAGCACTGTCATTCTAATGGCAGTGCACATCACTGTCATTCACAAGGTTAAGACACAACCACTGTTATTCACAAGGTAAGACACTATCACTGTCATTCTAAAGGTAAATACCCTATCACTGTCCTTCTAAAGGTAATTTAGACACTATCACTGTCATTCTATAGGTAAGACACTACCACTGCGCTTGCACCATTAGCTACTAGTCTGATGCCCCAAACTTGTTAAATTTTATTCAGACTAGTAACTATTTGCAAATATTTGTTTATAAACATAAGAAAATTGTTGGAATATTGGTCTTCAGACTAGTAGTTGGAAAATATTTTGGTGCAGACTGCCACTGTCATTCAGAGGGCAACGACACGGTCATTTAAAAAGTACGACACTATCACTGTCATTCACAAGGTAAAGACACTACCAAGTCATTCACAAGGCAAGACACTATCTATGTCATTCTAAAGGTACGCACATCACTGTCATTCACAAGGCAAAGACACTTTCACAGTCATTCAAACTATAACTATCATTCACAAGGGAGGGAACTATCATTGTCATTCAAACTCTAGGACACAATATACAAGACAGCATCACTTTTGTCACTGACTGGGATACTCAGCTGTTTTTTACACATGAAAAATGTTTATGATATATTAGAGCATTGGGACAAGGTCAGACAGACCCTTAATACCAAAACACTAAATCTGTTTCTATTTTTAGGCAATTTTCCATTTTAAGTAATAAAACATCTGCATCCTTTTTTTAAAATACAAGATTGATGAGTTTTTGATACATCTTTATACAATTTGTTTAGTTATGCGTCCTTCTTACTTGAATTTCCCATGATGATGTGTTATGATTCAATACAAATACTGATTTAAATATTTTTCTGCATTAATTGGAAACACCTCTGTGGGTGTTCAAATGATAAATTTGAATTGACATGAAAACATCAGATTAGTTATATTATCCCCTGTCAAGGGAATACATTAGTACTTCAAATTTTGTTTTTATTTGCTAATAATTCAATTAAAACTAATTTAACTTCCCAACATCAATTGCAGATTACAGTTTTTTTTTGTAAAGCAAACTTTCAGCATGTGTTTAAAGTAATTATTTTCAATTAAAAGAAATTTATGCCTTGTTCGCTTTTCACAGCTATACCAGAAAAAACCAACCTTTTTAAAGAGAACATTGTACAGAAAGATTCAAAATTCATTTATTCTTTATTTCACTGAAATATTTTGCACCCTGAAAAAGTTTTTATTTTTGGTGTAACAATTAACTCTGCAATGGTAAAAAGTGAAAACCACAAAAATTAAACTTAACCAGTCTTTAGTGGTCCAAAAAATTCCATTAAAATTTCAATTAACTTCAAATAATAGTTCTCTATTTTTCATTTGGAAACCAAAAGTGTGACGGATAGACTAACAGACAGAGGGACTAATGGATGGGAGGATTCCTAGATACCACAAGTCTGTTGAGCTGGGTATTACAAAAACAGTAACTTTGATTTTTGAATTTTAAATTTTTTTAATAATAATTAATACAATAACCCTACAGTACGTCTTCTTTATGATGTTTATATTGTATTTAATTCTTACTTCAACTTTTCACACCTTCTGGGCTTAAATTGCAATTTAGGTGAAATTTTTATCCTCTTAAAAATAAATCCATTTCATATTTCAATACCAAATGATCTTTTCCTAATTCCTATTATGCATTAAATTTGATTGATACTTTGATAAATTTAAGATCTCGCTATAAAATGAGAAAAAAAATACATGGGAGGTCAGGATTAAACTTATAATACTATAGATTTTAAGTGGTTAAAGAATTTAATCCCAAATATTAGGTTAAATCTGTTACTAGTACTAAAAAGTACAAACTCATTGGACCTTTCATAATAAGTAATTTCATAAAGGGACATAGTTTTCTTAAGTTATTTGCTATCAAAGGGTTCATAAATACAATGTATAAAATAATCAATCTTTATTCTTCTTTTATACAATTGTAAAACAAGAGTGCACACGCTGAAATGTCTCGCCTACTATACTGACCATTGATTTTATGTTGATAGTCCTACATATAAAGTTTTACTACAAGTATCACATTAACATTTAAGCATTGCTCTATGATCCAAGAAAATGAGGTCAAGGTTAGATAAACCAAGCCAGAAATACATGTACACCTTTAATACAATCATTCCATACACAGAATATAGATGACCTATTGCTTATAGTATTAAAGAAACAGACCAAACCATGGAAATTCTATATTGACCAATGAACCATGAAAATGAAGTCAAGGTCAGATGAACCCTGCCAGACAGACATGTACACCATAAAATCATTCCATGCATCAAATATAGTTGACAAATTGCTTATAGTATCTAAGAAACAAAGTTAACCAGGAAAACTGAACATTAACCAATGAACCACGAAAATGAGGTGAAGGTCAGATGATACCTGCAAGACAGACATATACACCTTACAATCATTCCACACACCAAATATAGTTGACCTATTGCTTAAAGTTTAAGAAAAACAGACCAAAACGCAAAAACTTAACATAAGCAATGAACCATGAAAATGAGGTCAAGGTCAAATAAAACCTTCCAGACTGACATGTACATCGTAAAATATTTCTATACACCAAATATAGTTGACCTACTGCATACAGTATTTGAAAAACAGACCAAAACACAAAAACTTAACATTGAGCAATGAACCGTGAAAATGAGGTAAAGGTTAAATAAAACCTGCCAGACTGACATGTACATCGTAAAATATTTCCATACACCAAATATAGTTGACCTATTGCATACAGTATTAGAAAAACAGACCAAATCACAAAACCTTAACATTGAGCAATAAACTGTGAAAATGAGGTTAAGGTCAAATAAAACCTGCCAGACTGACATGTACATCGTAAAATATTTCCATACACCAAATATAATTAACCTATTGCATACAGTAATAGAAAACCAGACCAAAACACAAAAAAATAAACTATAACCACTGAACCATGAAAATGAGGTCAAGGTCAGATGTCTGATGACACCTTCCAGTTGGACATGTACAACTTACAATCATTACATACACCAAATATAGTAGACCTATTGCTTATAGTATCTGAGATATGGACTTGACCACGAAAACTTAACCTTGTTCACTGATCCATGAAATGAGGTCGAGGTCAAGTGAAACTGTCTGACAGGCATGAGGACCTTGCAAGGTACGAACATAACAAATATAGTTATCCTATTACTCATAATAAGAGAGAAATTAACATTACAAAAAATGTTAACTTTTTTTCAAGTAGCCACTGAACCATGAAAATGAGGTCAAGGACAATGGACATATGACAGAAGGAAACTTCATATCATAAGGCATCTATATACAAAGTATGACGCTTCCATGTTTTCTACCTTCTGAAATATTAAGCTTTTAAGAAGTTAGTTAATGCCGCCGCCGCCAGATCACTATCCCTTTGTAGAGCTTTCTGCGACAAAAGTTAACTGAAATGTAAAGTGGAAGGCATATATTTCTGGTAGTCGACTACTAGAATTATGTAAAAATGGATGTTGCTGGAATGTATCCTATGAGAAAAAGGGAGAAACATTTAAAAGTGATAATATTACTATCCTGTTATAATCACAAGGTATTAAGTTGTCCTTAGGCAGATTTAGCTATTTTTATTAGGTCCCTTTTGTTCATATAGCTCCTCTAGAATTAGAGTATTCATACATGGCTTTCAAATTTTTGGCTGTTTTTTTATTTTCAAATCTGCAACAATATCATAATAAGACCCCGTTTACACTAGCAAAAAAGATCAATCTTTCATTAGATCGATCTTTAGTCTTATGTAAACAGGAAAGATCGATTTTCAATCGGACTTATAAAGTCTACCTCCAGAGGTGGTTTTAAAACGATCAATCTTTTTTGAATCGATCTTTCTTCAAGTGTAAACGCTTAGATCGATCGTGATCAATTCTTCTAAAAGTGAAAGCATTATATTTAGATATGACAAGGACCATAACTCTGCATAAAATCATTAGACCAGAACAAAATTCGAACTTGATCTGTAACTTGTCATGATAAAACAATGTACCAATTATTAAATCAATATCTTCAAGAATGACGAAAAAAGTGCGGAAAACTGAATATTTGAGTGAATTTTCTAAGTCCAAAGACCATAACTCTGCATAAAATTATCAGACCGGAACAAAATTTGAACTTGATCTGTAACTTGTCATGATAAAACAATATACCAAATATCAAATCAATATCTTCAAGCATGAAGAAAAAAAGTGTGGAAAACTGATTTGCCGGACTGACAGAAGGACAGACAGACGGACAGACAGACAGACAGACGGACGGAGTGCAAACCTAAAGTCCCCTTCGACTTCGTCGGTAGGGGACTAAAAATAAGTCTGTGCATGGTCAGTTTGGTATATCCTTATAAATGTATGCCTCTCAGGGTTTCATAAAATTGAGAATGGAAATGGGGAATGTGTCAAAGAGACAACAACCCGACCACAGAACAGACAACAACAGAAGGTCACCAATAGGTCTTCAATGCAGCGAGAAATTCCCGCACCGGAAGCGCCCTAAGCTGGCCCCTAAACAAATATATATACTAGTTCAGTGATAATGGACGTCATACTAAACTCCAAATTATACACAAGAAACTAAAAGTAAAAATAATACAAGACTAACAAAGGCCAGAGGCTCTGACTTGGGACAGGCGCAAAATGCGCGCGGGTTAAACATGTTTATGAGATCTCAACCTCCCCTATACCTCTAGTCAATGTAGAAAAGTAAACGCATAAAAGAAAATAAATAAAATGACAATAATACATAAATAACAACAGACTACTAGCAGTTAACTGACATGCCAGCTCCAGACCTCAATTAAACTGATTGAAAGATTATGTCTTCATCATATGAATATCAGGCACAATCCCTCCCATTAGGGTTTAGTATCATACCATCATAAAATACATGAGAAGACCATAACCCGTGTCATGCCAACAACTGGTTTTTAAATAAATGTGTTTAGTTCCGATGCAAAGACCCTATAAGTGAATCAATATTAAAGCCAAAATATGCAATCTTTAATGACCTGACAACAGTATCGTAACTATATCCCTTCTTAATAAGTCTATTTAAAGGTTTTGTTAGCTTCTGAGGTGAATACTGACATTTTGTGCTTTATAAAGAATATTACCATAAAAGATTGGATGTGAAATACCTGAACGATAAGAAGTCTGCATGTTGAGCTATATTTACGAATGATGTCCTTGTACCGATGATAAAATTTAGTAAATGTTTTGACTAGTTTGTGATATCGAAAACCCTGGTGTAATAATTTTTCAGTAATACATAAATTTCTTTCGTTAAAATCTGAAACGTTGTTACATACACGAGCAAATCGTACAAGTTGAGATATATAAACACCGTAAGATGGTGACAAGGGAACGTCACCATCTAAAATGGATAATTAACGATAGGAAATGAAAATCATCTCTTTTATCATAAATTTTGTATTAAGCTTTCCGTTAATGATATAGATATCAAGATCGAGGAAAGGGCAGTGGTCATTGTTCGTATTAGCTTTATTTAAAGTAAGTTCAACAGGATAAATTTCTTTAGTATACATACTGAAGTCGTCATTATTGAGAGCCAATATATCATCCAAATATCTAAAAGTATTATCAAATTTTGTATCAAATGTTGTTTCGATGGGTCTTTGCTGATTTTAGTCATAAATTGTAACTCATAGCAATACAAAAACAGGTCCGCAATAAGTGGTGCACAGTTAGTCCCCATTGGAATTCGATAACCTGACGATATACGGAATCTCCAAAGCGAACAAAAATATTATCTAGTAAAAATTCAAGGGCAGATATAGTATCAAAGCATGTCCAATTGACATAGTTCTTTTGTTTATTGCTACTAAAAAATGACCTAAAAGAGTTAGAACATATGTATTCACATTCTGACTTTTAAATGCCCATTTAATTAGGTGTGTGAATTTTTCTTAATGAGAATGTGAGGCAATGTGGTATACAGGGTAGAAAAATCAAAACTTTGAACAGATTCAAAATCACCAATATAAGCATGCAATTTATCAAGTACTTCCAACGAGTTTTTGACACTCCAAAAGTAATTAATTCCACTATTTTCAAAGGCCTTATTTGAACAATTTATTATCAGGTTTTTGATTGTACCAAGTGAACTGGTAAGAAGAATAGACAATTTAGTAGTGGAACAATGGCTTGAAGACGAAATAAATCTATATTTGTAAGGTGTTTTATGTAGCTTCGGAAGCCAGTACATAGTTGGGACTTTCATTGTATTTGGTTCTGCTTGTAAAGAGGTAGCTAAAAGTTTATGTTTGTTACAGATGTCGTTTTCTGAAAATGGAGCATACATGTTCTCCAATAAATTGACAGAACGTGAGGATAAGACAAGTAAACTAAGAAATATATTTTGACGTTTTTGCATCTTTCTTCTGAATAGATAAATTCTGTTTCATTGCTGCAATTCTCATCTTCAAACGAAATGACCTTTCCCTTATCAGTGATAATCTTCTCACATTTCTTTGTTTAATGAATTGTGATAATTAATTAATGCATCAGTAATTCTAATGAACCAACTATTTCCTGAAATGCACACATTATCATATTCTATTTTCACAATTTTTGTTTATGAAATGTAAGGTAATTAGGTCAACCCGATTCTTTATATATTGCTGTGTAAACGCACTAGATTTAAAAAGATTGATCGCGATCAATCTTGTTAGTGCAAATGTAAACGTGAACTGGTCTTTTTAAGATCAATTCAAATAAAGATCGATTCAATTTCTTGCAAGTGTAAATGGGGTCTAAGTTTAATATCAGCCTGAGGTATCAATTTTTGCTATGAAAAAAGGAGATGTGGAGTCTTTTAAATATGTGACCAAATCTTACGAGGCAAAAAATGAAAAGACATCTAGAGAGGTAAACAGTTATTCTCTATGAAGGCCAAAGATATACTTTATTGCCAAAAAGGACATCAATATCCTTTGGACTTTCAATGGTAGATGGATGTCTTAATGACAATCATACCACATCTACTTATTTTGATACAAATATTATCAACGGTAAAAAAATAAAGACTGTAATAATTTTTTTAAATACATGTCCAAATTGTGCGACAAACTAACCTCATGAGCTTACTGAAGACTTCAAAAAACACTTCAGAAATAGTTTGTATATATAAAAAAGAAGATGTGGTATGATTGCCAATGAGACAACTGTCCACAAGAGACCAAAATGGCTATTTAATAAACCTTGCTACAATATTTGATTGAAATACTTGTAGCTGAACATGATAAGGGGGAGTGTTGGGTGTCAGCTAACTTGATTAACCCCACCACATTATGTATGTGCCTGTTCTAAGTCAGGAGCCTGTAATTCAGTGGTTGTCATTTGTTGCTGTATATCATATTTGCTTTTTTGTTTATTGTTTTGTACATAAATCAGGCCATTTATTTAGTTTTCTCCATTGAATTGTTTTACATTTGTCATTTCAGGGCTTTTTATAGCTATGAAGAGTTTTGCTCAATGTGGAAGGCTGTACGGTGACCTATAGTTTCTAAATTCAACATCATTTGGTCATGGTGGAGAGTTGGTTGTCTTATTAGCGATCAAATCACATCTTCTTATTTTTATTTTATGGAACTATTTTATATAAATAGATTATTAAGACACAATACGTTTTGGAATGCTGTACATAAGTTATGCAGGGACCCTGACGTGTTAAGATTATTATCCAATCAGCAAGGGGGTTTCCCAGTCACTTCTGCATGTGCTTCTCATTTACTAATTGTTTTGCGAGATCATACTAATTAACCAATGAGATTGCTCATTAATTTTGAATTAACCAATCAGCACTTAATTAGCAGGGCTTTACCAGGATCGTTTATATTTATTATAACATAATATGGATTAGTATTTTCAAAGTGAAAATGAACCCAGAGATATACGAACGTGCAGACAAACGAATTAGAACCTTATTGAACATTCCCAATTGGTATTTGTTAACAGAAAGTGACATTCGTACTTTTGCAAGATATTTCCAACAGTCCAAAGGAAGTCGACGATTTGTTTATTGGAGTATTAAGCTGGACTGTGCAGCTTCATGCAATGGCTGTTTCTTCTGTGGTTATATCACAAAGATGTGCGTTAGCGCTACCAACACGTCAGTGAGACGTGATTAACTTTTTGCAATCAACTGTATTTTTAATTATTAACATTCAACAGTACATTAAAAATGTCCGACGACGAAGACGTTGCGTTCATGACTACAGCCGAAAGACAGTCATCTGATAAAGTGAGGGCGTGGGCCAATGTCATGAAGCTGACTGAAGCTACAGCCGATGCTATTTTGGAGCTTGGTTTTAACAGCATGGAAGCGTTATCTCTAATCAAAGCTGAAGATTTAATAGAGACTAATATTCCAATTGGACAAAAGAAGTTCTTGTTAAAGGCAGTGAAAAAGACTTTTACACACGAAATTAATGGCGAGTTTGCAGGGACGGCATCTACATCAAGAGCATGTGCACAACGTGGTGACGTAGAATTTCAAGATGGCGAATTTGGAAATGCTTCCGGAGGAAACAAAGATGGCGGCTCCAGTGGAACAAACAAAGATGGCGGCTTCCATGGACCAAACAAAGATGGCGGCTTCCATGGACCAAACAAAGATGGAGGCTTCCGTGGACCGAACAAAGATGGCGGCACTCATGGAACTAACAAAGATAGCGGCTCACCTGAGGATCACTACATACAGGCGGTGCTAAAGCAGTTAGCTAACCAAAAGCAACAAGAACTTTCAGCTGTTGCAGTGAATCCAAGTGACAATTCAATGAACAATTTAGGTATAAACTCTAGCATATCTTGGCAGGATCCTCAAATTTATTTGAAATCATCAAATATAGACTGTAAAATTAATTTTTATGATATTTCGGATTTTGTTTCATATGATATAGGGGGGACCAGCATGCCTGAGGAACGCCTAATTTTGGATTCATCAGGGGGGCAACTTGTGTTTAAATTGGGACCTTTAAGACCGAAACTTGAATCCCTGTCTCTGTGTCAGTGGTCTAGGGCAAATTTGTCCATCATGTACAAATTGCTAAGCACAGGTGAACTGACACAGACACAGGTGCTCGATTATTTATCATATACCATGAGATTTTACCACTTGTTGTCATCTTGTGAATTTGTGTCAGTGCTGTTTTTTGATAGGGAATACCGTAGACTCCAACAACAACACAATTTTAGGTGGGGCACTGACATACCTAATTTGCAGTCTGTGTACCTTCGGCCAAAAGCCATGTACACTAAACCTCAGGCATCTGGTCCAGCAAAGTTTGCAAGTAAACAGCAGGATAATGTAAAGTATACCTCACACTCTGCAGAATTAAGGTATGGAAATCTGCAAAAAGTATAACAGTAGGAAAGGTTGCGCATTACAAAGCTGTCGTTTTGCACATATTTGTTCCATCCAGGGGTGTGGGGCCCATCATCAATCCTTTGCCCATCCAAAAAACTGGGTATAAAGGTAAAGCCTGTGCGAAACCTAGATTTTAATGTTTGGCAAGAAGAATTAAAAAATGATTTTGATAAGGATTTTCTTTTACATGGTATAAAAATGGCTTTGACATTGTTCAAAATGATTTGGCTTTAAAAACATATCAGCAAATAAAATGCTCCAGGGCGCAGCTTGATACGACCGCAGAGGTCGAACCCTGAATAGTTGGGGCAAGTATGGACACAACATTCAAGCTTGATACAGCTCTGAATTTGGATTGTGATTAAATATTTGACACAGCATAGGTTTCTGACACAGAATGAATGTGGTCTAAGAACTTAAAAATTTTAAATTGGACATTCACCTATTATGGTCCAATATCCAAAATCTAAATACTTGGTTAGATTCAGCATATCAAAGAACCCCAAGAGTTCAATTTTGATGAAATCAAACAAAGTTTAATTTTGGACTCTTTTGACCTCAATGTGGACAAAGTTGATAACGGGCCCAAAAATCAAAAATCTAAATACATGGTTAGATTCAGCATATCAAAGAACCCCATATATTGAATTTTGTTGAAATCAAACAAAGTTTAATTTTGGACCCTGATTTGGACCAACTTGAAAACTGGGCCCATAATCAAAAATCTAAATACATGTTTAGATTCAGCATATCAAAGAACCCTATGAATTTAATTTTGTTAAAATCAAACTAAGTTTAATTTTGGACCCTTTGGACCTTAATGTAGACCAATTTGAAAATGGGACCAAAATTAAGAATCTAAATACACGGTTAGATTCGGCATATCAAAGAACTCAATAATTCAATTTTGATGAAATCAAACAAAGTTTAATTTTGGACCCTTTTGACCTCAATGTGGAAAAATTGATAACAGGGCCCAAAAATAAAAATCTAAATACATGGTTAGATTCAGCATATCAAAGAACCCCATATATTCAATTTTGTTGAAATCAAACAAAGTTTAATTTTGGACCCGATTTGGACCAACTTGAAAACTGGGCCCATAATCAAAATCTAAATACATGTTTAGATTCAGCATATCAAAGAACCCTATGAATTCAATTTTGTTAAAATCAAACTAAGTTTAATTTTGGACCCTTTGGACCTTAATGTAGACCAATATGAAAATGGGACCTAAAATTAAGAATCTAAATACACGGTTAGATTCGGCATATCAAAGAACCCCAATAATTCAATTTTGATGAAATCAAACAAAGTTTAATTTTGGACCCTTTTGACCTCAATGTGGCAAAATTGATAACAGGGCCCAAAAATCAAAATCTAAATACATGGTTAGATTCAGCATATCAAAGAACCCCATATATTCAATTTTGTTGAAATCAAACAAAGTTTAATTTTGGACCCGATTTGGACCAACCTGAAAACTGGGCCCATAATCAAAATCTAAATACATGTTTAGATTCAGCATATCAAAGAACCCTAAGAATTCAATTTTGTTAAAATCAAACTAAGTTTAATTTTGGACCCTTTGGACCTTAATGTAGACCAATTTGAAAACAGGACCAAAAATTAAGAAGCTAAATACACGGTTAGATTCGGCATATCAAAGAACCCCAATAATTTAATTTTGATGAAATCAAACAAAGTTTAATTTTGGACCCTTTGGACCTCAATGTGGACCAATTTAAAACGGGCCCAAAATCCAAAAACTTAATACACGATTAGATTCAGCATATTAAAGAACCCCAAGAGTTCAAGAATAAAACCCCATTGAAATTGGTCAAGAAATAAGCAATTTATACAAAGTATCTTCTTTTGCACAATACTGTGCAATTGAATATTTCTTGCAATTGCGCAATACTGTGCAATTGAATATTTCTTGCTATTGCACAATACTGTACAATTGACAATTTCTTGCTATTGCGCAATATTGTGCTATTGGATATTTCTTGCTATTGCGCAATACTGTGCAATTGAAGATTTCTTGCTATTGCGCAATACTGTGCAATTGAAAATTTCTTGCTATTGCACAATACTTATTATATAATAATTTATCTCCTGCCATATCATTATTATTTGCTTTTAAATATAAATCAGAAATAACCAACTTAAAATGGAAAATTTTAAAGAAAAAAAAAGGAAAAAAAAAGAAACCCCCCAAATTTTTTGAACCCCTTATGATTCATCACCCCCAAACTCAATCCCAGCCTTCCCTTTGAGGTATGGTACCTTGCAGTACAATTTCAGAGAGATCCATACACTTGAACACAAGTTATTGTCTGGAAACTAGAAAATGCTTATTTTGGCCCTTTTGGCCCCTAATTCCTAAACGTTTCAGGCAATTACCGCAAACTCAATTCCAGCTTTCCTTTGTGATATGGAACCTTGTAGTACAATTTCAGAAAGATCCATACACTTACACACAAGTTATTGTCATGAAACTAGAAAATGCTTGTGTTTTGCCCTTTTGGCCCCTAATTCCTAAACGTTTCAGGCAATTACCCCAAACTCAATTCCAGCTTTCCTTTGTGATATGGAACCTTGTAGTACAATTTCAGAAAGATCCATACACTTACACACAAGTTATTGTCATGAAACTAGAAAAATGCTTGTTTTTGCCCTTTTTGGCCCCTAATTCCTAAAATTTGGAGGCAATTACCCCAAAATCAATCCCAGCATTCCTTTGTGATATGGAACCTTGTGGTACAATGTCAGAGATCCATACACTAACACACAAGTTATGTCTGGAAGTTACAAAATGCTTATTTTGGCCCCTTTTGGCCCCTAATTCCTTAACTGTTGGTACCATAACCCCAAAATCAATCCCAACCTTCCTTTTGTGATATTGAACCTTATTTTAAAATTTCATAGAGATCCAGTCACTTAAACTAAAGTTAGAGTGCGAAAACCAATGCGTCTTGGACGACGACGACGACGCCGGACGGCGGCGGCAGCGGCGGCGGCGACGACGACGCCAACGTCATACCAATATACAACCACAAAATTTTTTGCGGTCGTATAAAAATCACCCTTCAGCTCTTCCCTCAAGTCCGTTATATGAAAAAGCTCATCAACAGATTTTAACTGTAATTGAAAATGGGAATTATGAGTTTACTGAATCTACACCCAAAATTATCAGTCCTTTAGGTGTCATTCCAAAACCTGATGGAGGTGTAAGAATAATCCATGATTGTAACAGACCACTTGGGTCAGCTGTTAATGATTTTGCTTAGGATATGGAAAAACAAAAGTTTCAATCTGTTGATGATGCAGCAAAATTATTCACAAAAAATTGTTTCATGGCTAAAGTCGATTTGAAATCTGCTTACAGATCTGTTGGCATCAGTCGCTGTAGTCAACAGGTAACAGGTTTACAATGGACTTTCCCTGATGGTCAAACCCATACCTTTATTGATAAAAAATTGCCCTTTGGCTCAAAATTAGCACCTGGTATTTTTCATAGACTTTCACAGGCTATTCGCCGCATGATGTCATGCAGAGGCTTTACCGTTATTGCATATTTAGATGATTTCTTCATCTGCAAACGCACTAAACAGCACTGTGCACATGGCCTATTAGAGTCTTGATTGATTTGCTGTGCAAGTTAGGCTTTGCAATAAGTTGGTCCAAGGTCTTTGACCCTTGCAAGAAATTAGTATTTTTAGGTGTGGAGATAGACTCCACAACATTGGAATTAAGATTACCTTTGACAAAACTAGAGCAGCTAAGGGCAGAATTAGCAGATTTTAAGCAGCGTAAGCATGTTTCAAAGAAACAATTGCAGTCCCTTGCGGGAAAACTAAATTGGGCTTCTTCAGTGGTTCACAGCAGAAGAGATTTTCTTTGGAGAATCATTGATGGCATTATGAAGCTTAAGCATGTCTGGCACAAAATGCACTTATGCGGTGATATCTTGCATGATATCCATTGGTGGTACAATTTTATGTCCACTTTAAATGGGAAATCCCTCTTACTAAACACTAATCTTGTCACCTCAGTATATACTGATGCTTGCAAAACAGGTGCAGGGGGTATTTTTGGTACAGATTGGTTTTATGTTAATTGGAAAGAGGATTTCCCATTTGTGCAATCTTTGCATATTAATCTTTGTCGCAAGAGGCATTTGCTGTGGCTTTGGCGCCCAAGCGATGGGCTAAGTGTTGGAAAAATAGGCGTGTACATATTTTTTGTGATAATTCATCAACTGTTAGTTGTATCAATAAGTGTACGTCTAAGAACAAACTTTTGATGACTTTTTTGCGCAAGTTGTTCTGGCTTTCTGCTTCTTATAATTTTCATCTTGTGGCTATTCACCTGCCAGGCAAGGAGAATGATATGGCTGATGCCGTTTCACGGTTGCATGATTTAAAGTTATGTAAATTTTTTATGAAGGAATGCTTACCAGCCCCGTTGTTTGTGCATCACCTTGTTTCTCACATGTCCTGTCACTCCCTCGTTTTTTTTTTTATTTAGGCTTACAGGCATGCAGAGAAGTTGCTAACTTGGACAATTTAGTGGATACCTTCAGGAGTTACGCTGAATCCACAAAAAAGACTTATCAGACTTATTTGAACTCTTACAGAAAATTTTGTGCACTAGTTAATATTTCTTTAGTACCTTTAAGTTAAGAAAATCTAGCCAGATACATTGCATTTTTGTCACAAAAATTGTGCTTTAATTCTATCAGTAATTATATATCAATAATTAAACTTTTACATTTGGAAGCAGGTCAACCACCACCAATAGATTCTCATTATATTCATACCGTTTTGCAGGGGGCTAAACGTGTATTAGGTAAAAAAAATCATATTAGTTTTTTGGCAGCATGCTTGGTTGCCTTTTTCTCCTTTTTCAGAAAGTCAAATTTATTTGTCCCCACTTTGGCTGAATTTGATGCTGGTAAGCACCTCAGCAGACAAGACATTGTTTTTCAGACTAGTGGCACATTGCTTCACATACGAAAGTGAAAGACCATACAATTTGCAAACAGGTTGTTGGAAATTCCACTTCCCAGAATCCTTAATTCCCCTCTTTGTCCTTCACAGGCACTGCTATTACATGTTAAGATGATACCAGCTGTCAGCTGTCCATCTCCTGCCTTCTTGCACATATCTAAGGGACAACAGTTCCTTTAACATATTCCACGTTTCCTCACATGCTTAAGCATTCTTTATCACAACTTAAATTGGACACCAGTGGCTACTCTGGTCATAGCTTTCGCAGGGGTGGGGCTACATTCGCTTTGGAATGTGGAGTTTCGTCAGATCTCATCCAGGCTCAGGGGGATTGGAAAAGTGAGGCATACAAAGGTTACTTAGACCCTTCCTTTTCTCATAAACAGCAAGTCATGAATGCCTTTGCATCCGCTCTAAGTCAATAGCATCCTTCTGATGCATGAACCTAATTTACTACCTTTCCACAGGTTTGGGATTATTTTGGAGTACCACAGTTTTTCAACTTGATTTTGCTTTCTTTGTAAATATGTTTATTGCTTATTGATATGCAAAGAAAATATTAAACTGTGATTCTTCTCCCAAACCTGTGTTTGTTCAGTTTGTACTTTATACAATAACCAGTTAGCATAGGTCCTGTTACTTAAATCTGATTAGTATAAACCAAGTGCCTTTGTCTGCACTGTAACTGTTCAGCATTTGGTTTGGGCACCAAAGGGATAGCAACCTGGTTATTGGTACCACTGGCCTTATTAATCAACATCAAATAAGGGAGGATCTGGGTGGGACAAGTTTTGTGGATTAATGTACTGGATGCTGAGATAAAAAAAAGTTCATAAGGTTTTTTGTATGATAATGAAAGCTAATACACATTGTGGACCTTGTGTCGTCCAGTAGCACCTAACTTTCAGCTCAGAAAATGTTTGTCTATGATTTTTTCTTTTTTCTTTGTTGGCATTAAGGCACAAGAATTTGTAACCGTGAATTTCAAGTATCTCTGTATAGTATTTACATTAAACAACAATATTCTAAATCGTTTTGGTATTATAGGGATTATAGGATATTTAAGTTCTGTAGGAATAATAGACTGTATTTCAGCATGAGATTTTGTTGACAACCCACGAAATTTTTTTTTTTTTTTTTTTTTTTAATTTTTTTTTTGTAATAAGAAATATAATACACTTTAGTTTGTGTGTGTATATTGCACTTTTACTGAACTCAAATTTGAAATAAAAGCTTATATATCCTTTCTTTTCTATTTAATTCCACCTCATGTAATAATGCTGTATTTTGATTGGATGAGAAACATAGTATTTTTCACCAATTTCTATGTATTGAGATTTTGTTTTCTCTGCCGGGGTATTTGTCATTAGGGAATTCCATGTGCCAGGGTATTTGCTAGCAAATACCATGGCAAATGGGGAATACCATGTCTAAAAATAACCCAATGAATTATTTCTATAATAGGACAAATTAATGGTCATTCTAAGTAAATATACGGTTCCAAATGAAATATTTAGGATAAAAAACATCATTATTGAATTTGGAGAGAATGACGTAAAAATTTCGCGAACCTGTACTTTTAATGACGTCATAAATAAAACTCATGGAAACGCCTTGTCAACCGGTCATACACATAAACTGGAATCCGCTTGTATTACGCTTCACTCAAACTGATGAACAAAGTGTAGTAGTCAGCCGAGAACCAGCTTATCATAAACAGGGAGATTTTTATACAGTCAGTGACTGTACATCAAAAAATGATCAGAAATGATTATACGGCCAATGCAATTTGACTGGGCAAATAGCACAGCTGCAGTATATACAACAATTATACATTCAAGTAGAAACTCCATATGATACCTAATTACAATAAACTTTCTGAGGTCAAGATGGATACAAAGAACATTCGGTGAAATTAAACAATTATATCATGCTTACAAAGGGTATTTGCCAAAAATACCGGTTTCGAGGTAATCAAATTTCCCTCGCCTAACGGCTCTGGAAATTTGTACCTCTCATCCGGTATTTTTGGCAAATACGCCTTGTAAGCATGATATATTTGTATAATATTCCATTTCTACGATACAAAGGGGGACAATTCCTCCATAAACTGTATGTGTGTGTACATTACTTTAACTTGATTTTCAAACAGTTCTTTTTTCATGAACCTGTTCATGAATATATTTCAATAAAATAAAATTTTAATCTAGGTCTAACCCAGTATTTAAAAATAATTTCAACAATTTGAATGACTTTTCTTTGTTACTTGTTGACAAAATTTGCATTTTATTGATCCAAGACTCCACACATAAATGAATAAAAGAAAACAACATGAAAAAATAATGAAAAACTTTTTTCAATACATAAAAAGATTTCCTTTCAAACAATTTTTGGTCCACCTTTAAAGCTATGCAAGGTGTTGCATAATGTACACAAAGTTTAAATGCATGGATGAAAAGAATTTTTATAACCCTGCCGGTTAGACCTATGCTGTTATAAATAAACAATCTTACAAGATATTTTTATTGAAGGTGAATCTATTGATACAGATATTGAACCAACAGCTGGAGTCTGGTGGGTTAATATACTAGAAATTACTGAATGAAAAGTAATTTGTTTTTATTTATAGAAACTGAAAACTAGTTAGTGTTTGGCGACTTTAATATTAGTATCCTTCAAAAATTAATGATTTGAGTTATTTTCCTTTATCCTTCTTAATTACCCAAGCAAATCTTTACACTTTTTTTGTAAAACAGCAAAACAACCACCATCACATTTTCTTTTTCTTTATTCAATAGCAGTTAGTATTAAAATCTGTACTGACATGTCAGTCAACATATGGTTCAGTCAGACAGGCTTTTGCAAGGTGTCTGACCAAATACTTCGTTGGCATGACAGGAATTATCACAAACTGCAAGGAATTTTTATCACCAGTAATTTCTTTCAAATTCAAACCAGCTTTCCTTAGAGGCTATTCAACCAAAAGTCTGACATTCTTAATCTGGCATTTTCTTTGTCTTTTAAGCTATAGATTCAAATAAATGCTCTTAAAATTCTATTGTTAAGTTGGGTTTTTTAAGTATGATTCCCACCTTTAAATCTATATAAAATAAATGTGGATTGTGGACACATGTGGACACAGATGATGTCCCCGCTTGCATATCATACAGTTATAAAGGAACATAACTGAAGGACAGTAAAAGTGACGCTACCCAAATTTGAACTTGATCTGAGTTTTGTGGTAATAAGCATTGTGTGTAAGTCTCATAACATTTGGTTGAGGCAAACTTAAGTAAGAGAACGGAAACTAAAAATTTTGCAATTTTTCCATTTATAAAAGGGCATAACTCTAGAACGGTTAAAGTGACGCCACCAAAATTTAAACGATCTGTGTTTTGTGGTAATAAGCATTGTGTATAAGTTTAAGGCAAACTCAAGTTAGAGAACGGAAACCAATTTTGGGATGTACGGACGGACGTACGTACAGACGGAAAAGGGTAAAACTTAATGCCCCCTACGCTACGGCGGGGGCATAATTATTCATTTCTGAACCCAATATTAAGTGACAAAGTATCATAATCCATCAATTCTGCAAAAAATGTCTGACCAAATTTCCAGCATAATATGATAGTTATAAATCATCAGCAAATGTTTTACTTAATATGAAAGATATCAACAAAGTTTTGGTTAAAAAGTAAACATACTGACAAACAGGTACTAAACCTGACTACGTGACCATCTATTGCAATGAGATTGAGGCTATCATCACATCCAATAGCTAAACATGTAAATTAAGTAACAAGTTTCTGAAGTAATTCAAGGACTCATATTCTGCTGGAATGTTTGAGGTGTTAATGATATTCAACAGCATTCCAATTTCATATGATAAGAGGCTGTCAAAATGACAGTCTACACTGTTAGCCACTAGTCAGATGCCACAGACTTGTAAAATTTTATTCTGACTAATAAGTATTTGAAAAACTTTGTGTAGACACATAAAAAAAATGTCAGAATATTGGTCTTCGGATTATTAGTTGGAAAAGATTTGTTTTTGGTGCAAACTGAAAGCAAAGCAAACCAGGTTTTTCTTACATTTATTAGTGTTATTGTTAATATAAAGCAATCAAGAGAAAATGAAAATTGTCAAAACCAATCTTCACTCCCATTTTATCATGAGAGACAACTTATTCAAATTTCAGAGGATTGGATCAAGTGTTCTCATGTTATGACAAAGAATTAGTCATATAAAGTGCCATGTTTACATCAACAAAGGAACATAACTCCTGAATGGCAAAAGGGAAAATTTGCCACAATCAAACTTGACCCCTATTTTGTCATCAGTAAAAACATATTAAAATTTGAAAAGCATCAGTTAAACGACTCTCAAGTAATTACATGGATATTTCACAAATTACCAAGGAAAGCTACTTCAGAACAACAAAAGTGAAAGATGTCAATATCTCACTTTAACATCACTTTATAAATCATTAGTAACAACATATCAAAACTGAAGAGTTTTCAAGATATTTCACAAAACATCAAAAAGTACCATTTTCTTATCAAATCAAGGACCAGTCAACTCAAGACGGCAAAAGTTAAATTGTTAATATTGATATTAACCTCCATTTTGTTATCTGTATCACCATATAAAAAGTGAAAAGGATTGGTTCAACAGTTCCCCAAAATTTTGCATGGAAAAACTAGAGCTGCCTTTTATTCCACTTATTCCTCTGCCTGCCATACTAACACATATCAATAACAGGATTTTCTGTCATCGAATAAACCCAGTTAACAAAAGAAGATGAGAAGGGTCTGATAAGAAATTTAAACTTTAGGTGTTGAGGAATCTTTCATAATGTCTTTTGTAAAGTCCATTGCAAAAGCAGAATAAAA
Organism: Mytilus coruscus; assembly: GCA_017311375.1. Classification (NCBI taxonomy): domain Eukaryota; kingdom Metazoa; phylum Mollusca; class Bivalvia; order Mytilida; family Mytilidae; genus Mytilus; species Mytilus coruscus. The sequence goes on along the minus strand of CM029595.1, from coordinate 78,652,799 downwards.
ATTATTATAATAAAAAAAACCAAGCAAACTAAAATGTCATACCTTAACTGTTGTCTACATTGTGTCTTCTACATTCCTTATTACACATAAGTGTATTTGATTGACAAGGCTGAAAGAAGAAATAAATCTCAAATTATAACCAATGTATGATTAATAAGCAGACTGAGGTCTTATATGGTTCCATTTATCTTTTTTGGGGGGATGTGGATTTTTTCAAAATAAATTGTTTGATTCTAAATTTCTTAAAAACAATGATGTGTTTCATATTGCATGAAGAAGTGAAATATGTTCAAAATTAGTAATTTTGGGTTTTAAATTAAAGTTAAACAAGAATGTGTCCCCAGTACACGCACTATCATTTTCTATGTTCAGTGGACCGTGAAAATGGGGGAAAATCTCTAATTTGGCATTAAAATTAGAAAGATCATATCATAGGGAACATGTATTCTAAGTCTCAAGTTGATTGGACTTCAACTTCATCAAAAACTACCTCGACCAAAAACTTTAACCTGAAGCGGGACGAACGGAAGAACGGACGAACGGACGCACAGACCAGAAAACATAATGCCCATAAATGGGGCATAAAAACAAATATGTTTGCCCCAGTAAAATAAACTTGACACTGAGATATGTTTTGCCTTTTTTGTAATTTTGAAAGTATAATGCAAATGCTGATTTCAAAATTGAAATTAAAAACTAACTTAAAAGTTTCAAAGTCAATAAACTATAACTGAGGGGGCAAGGGCAAATAATCTTAATGTATATGAGATGTGCCAATTCTAATACAACAGCATACCAAATATTAATGACCTATAATCACTACTGGTTTCCCTTTTTATGAAATTGGTTCAAAGCTAACTAAATGTATCAGAAGAAATGTGAAAAAGACAACAGCACACCTCAATATGTCAAATTGATTAATAATTTGATATATAAGAGTTTTAAATATAATTTCAGTATATTTGACACAAGGTAAAAATTTGAAGAAAAATCACATTGATTTTGTTTAAAAATGATATGTTATTGCTGGGAAACATTTCTGTTTAATGGTATAAAAATATTAGGTCATCACATAGATATAAGAAGATGTGGTATGAGTGCCAATGAGACAACTCTTCATCCAAGTCAAAATTTATAAAAGTAAACCATTATAGGTCAAAGTACGGTCTTCAACACGGAGCCTAGGCTCACACCGAACAGTAAGCTATAAAGGGCCCCAAAAATTACTAGTGTAAAACCATTCAAACGGGAAAACCAACGGTCTAATCTATATAAAAACGAGAAACGAGAAACACTTATGAACCACATCAACAAACGACAACTACTGAACATCAGATTCCTGACTTAGGACAGGTGCAAACAAATGCAGCGGGTTTAAACGTTTTAATGGTACCAAACCTTCACCCTTTTTCTGAAACAATAGTGTAACATCACAACATAGAAAGACACACTATAAAATATCAACTGAAATAGCTTAACTCAATCAAAGGACATATTAACACCATTGAACATACACTGAACAAATAAATTTGACCTATGATACAATGCAAATTCAAAATAAATAAACTAAGGGAAGAATAATAAAAGTAACATGTTATATCGGTATGAAATGTTAAACAATTTAAGAAAAACAATATGCTCGAACAAAAATACCAGCCATTTGCAATAACTTTAAACAGCCTATTCACAGGATTATTTTTCCACTGTCTAAAATATTTAAGTGTGTGTGATGTATGAAAAAACATAAAATATTATGATTTTGCAGTGTGACATCATTACAACATTACGCTTATTTTGTAATAGTAAATCTTTTTCAATCTAAATGTCCTAAAAAACAAATATGGTGTCGACCCTGAATATTTTTATATCACTGATAAAGAAATGTCCTTAGCAATAGCATACTACCTGTATTTATAAACAGAATTTAAAGAAATCTAAGTAAAAAAACTGCATTAGGTCGCCCCTTTTAATACAACTGCATACCAAATATTAATGACCTATCAAATTTATTTCATAACTGTTATAATTGATTGTATCTCTGAAGTTTATGTATGAGAACAAAAACCAGAAGAACCAGAAGATTGATTGATTGATTGTTGTTTGCTTAATGTTCAGTGGCAAATAATTCATGCCTGTTCAAAACGAGAACATATTAACAATAAATACAATAGGCATAGGTTCTGCAATATGGGGTTGACAAGGATGATGGACAGGAAATTTGGAATGCCACTGAAAAATGAGGCTATATTGGATAGGGACAGAAATTTAGCCTTGCAACAGACTAAATACAGACCCTTAAAGAGATGTTGCAAGGTTTCTTAACATGCAGAGAGTGTGGCACTCTCTCTACACAATGCATCAGACTTCACTTCCCTAATCTGACCGAATGTGACAGCCAATATACATACCCCATACCCAAATATATGCCCCAATTTGGCAAGGGTTTTACTGCTGGTCTGAAGAAAACCAAGGGATATAAAAAAGAAGATGTGGTATGATTGCCAATGAGACAACTGTCCACAAGAGACCAAAATGACACAGAAATTAACAACTGACCATTTTTGTACTCTCCAGTAAACCCTTGGGGGTAAGAACCAGAAGAAGAAAATTACCAGCATAATGTCTCCCTTTTTAGAAGGTGAGACATAACTAATTAATTTAAAGCTATGACAAGCATTAATCAATCTTTTTCCTCTCTCAATTTAAATTATCAAGGTGAACAACATTTGTAAAAAAAAAAATACTGAAATGAGCTAGTAACTCCTACTCTATCTATATTGTCTTATGTTGTTTTCCTAACCGTGGGTTAACTGATACTAATATAAGATCAATTAAATTCATTTGTAAGTTTTAATTAAAGTATAAGTGGATAGAGTACACCACTGGGGAGAGAAACCTTATATTCTAGAAAACATTAAAGCTTTCTAATGTTTTTCTTAAGGAGTGCTTGTCTGTCACTAATTCAATCACTTTCATGGTATATTTTAGGCTGGAGATATATAAATGGCTTGTTAATGGTGAAATCTACTGTGCCATTGTAAAAAAACTAGAGGCTCTCAAGAGCCTGTGTCGCTCACCTGTATTTACTGATGCTTTGGAAATCATGTAAAATAAGGTTAAAATCATAATTAATAGTATTAGATATTAGATATTATAATGATATCTAAGATAATTATATTAATAACAAAAACTGCAAAATTTCTGTAAAATTACTAACTCAGGGCAGCAACCCAACAACAGGTTGTCAGATTTGTCTGAAAATTTCAGGGCAGATAAATCTAAATCTGATGAACACCTCTAGACTACGTACTGCTCTTCTAGAAAAAGGAAGGAACTGTTTTACTGTTAAGCGTATGGTTTTGCCATCTGTCAGATTTGCTCTAAATGCTTTAGTTTCAGAGATATAAACCATGGGATTTTGAAAAAACTGCATTTTACCCTATGTTCTATTTTTAACCAAGTCAGTCATGATGGTTGGAACTTTGTTCTTTCTACTTTCCAATATTTAAAAGCGTAGTACACTCCCAGGGTCATCGGACATATTTTTAAACTAGATAGGTTTCAGCCTAATAATGATTATGGCCAAGTATGGTTAAATTTGTCTCAGTAGTTTCAGAGAAGAAGATTTTGTAAAGATTACAAAATTTACGATTCTTTATATTATTCAAAATTGTTAAAATTGACTATAAAGGGCAATAACTCCTAACAATTTTGGTCATGACGACTTACTTGTAGATCTTACTTTGCTGAACATTATTGCTGTTTACAGTTTATCTCTATCTATAATAATATTCAAGATAATAACCAAAAACTGCAAAATATCTTTAAAATTCCTAATTCGGGGGCAGCAACCCAACAACAGGTTGTCAGATTTATCTGCAAATTCCAGGGCAGATAGATCTTGACCTGATAATCAGTTTTACCCCTATGTTCTATTTTTAGCCATGGTGGCCATCTTGGTTGGTTGGCGGGGTCATCGGACACATTTTTTAAACTAGATACCCTAATGATGATTGTGGCCAAGTTTGGTTAAATTTGGCCCAGTGGTTTCAGAGGAGAAGATTTTTGTAAAAAGCTAACAACGACGGACGACGGACGACAGACGAAAGACACCAAGTGATGAGAAAAGCTCACTTGGCCCTATGGGCCAGGTGAGCTAAAAAACCAGCAAAATCCAAATAACGTACTAATACTAGCCCCACATAAAATTTTAGGAAATTTCATATTTGAATTTTATACCAAAAAAATTCTATAATTTACAGCCAGCTCATTGCACAGATCAACTGAAAAATTCCCATTCTAAAGTTTTGTCAATTTTCTTGTTGTCAAACAGATTTTGACAGCTTTGTTAGTGATGTCTATTTCACAGTGACCTTATTAACTTGCTCCTAGATTAAAGTGCACTAAACTATATTTGGAAATGTTTAGTGATTTCTCAATTGGTGTATGACCTCAAAACAATTTCTTGACATTTAATTGATGAATATTTATTCCTTATGAATTTAGTGATTTATTTTAATATACATGCAAACTGAAAAAAATTGCTTTGCTGTAGCGAAATGAGAAATGTTTCCCTGCGTTGTGTAAATGATGAATATAGTAAACAGTTGTTTTTTATTTTAGAACAGATAAATAGTTTAAGAATTGAACGCTTCTTTTTATAATTATATTAGGGTGTAAAAGCGTTGACTGAAGCACATTTTGTGCACTGATGTGCTTCATTCTAAAAATGTGCGTATGATCAACGTTTTTACAACCCTATAAAATTATAAAAAGAAGCATTCAATTCTGATAATTACATTTTAATGCTACAACCATGAAATTAAGAGTTATATCTAGCTTTTTGTTTGATTTTTTATGAATTGTTTTAACAGTGTCACGGATAGCATGTGCAGTCATAGCTATTGTATTTTATATGGAAATAAAATTTGATATTGGAGTACCTCACGATTGTTGTCAGCCAATCAAAATTACGGATTCTAAAGAAACATCCATGTAATGTAATCATTATATCATAAAGTGTATCTAGAGCTTTTGTATTTGTTGCTTTTATTCAGTAGGAAGAATGTCATTGTGGTACAACAGTCATAAAATAGTCAAAGTCCCATTTCCTGCATAAATTGGTGGAACCATAATGATGGTACAATATGGTCAATCACAAATCATTGCATACAATCCAACCAATTATGAGAAGTCTCTGTCAAAGGATCTCAGAGTCAGAGGAGCTGCCTTCACCAGGAGTCATTGTGGTAGGATAGCAAAAAAAGTCAAAGTCCCAAAAATTCTAGTGAAAATAATCATATCAAAATAACAGTACAATATGGTCAACTACACATGATGGCAAACAATCTTACTAAGTATGAGAACTTTCAGAAGGAGTTGTGTTCAAAAAGTATGATTGTGGTAGGATAGTCCAAAGAAATTCCATAGCTCCCATATAAAGAATATATATATATATTAGCAGTGGGAATTTAAACCAATGAGAATCTTGTCCAGTTGTCCTACCAATGTCGGAAAAAGGCTTTTTACCAATAATGACAATAGTACATGAGGCCTTTGTTACAAGGTGAGATAAAAATCTGGGAAAGAAGATGAAAATTCAAAACTTTATTTTATGTGGCTATTGTGAAAGCAAGTAGGGCATAATCTAAAAATTTATCAAGTTTCAATATGTCCTTTTGTTTATATTTTATACAATATAGCCTGTGTGTCTGGAATATATTTTTCTTGAGACTTAACTGACAGACAGTACTTATTGTTGTTTATTAATTTTCAGGAGACTATTTAACAGATGTTTCTCCTTCATGAACATGACATTTAGTTTTATATTACTCTTTTCTTTGAAAACTTACTTTTTAATTATCTTCTTGCACATATTTCTTGTATTCTTGACTGTCTTCTGCTATTCTGAAATATCAATTTTAGTTTCCTGCTTTTAGCCCAATTTTGTACTGGCATCTGTCAATCAAATCATAAAATAAATATTATTGGTTAGCTGTTCATTTCAAGATCACCTGACTCTTCCGAAAAGAAATATTATTGGTTGGCTGTTCATTTCAAGATCACCTGACATTTCACTTCCAATGACATCAGCATGCATGCTTTGCACATTTTTTACATGTTCATAAAGAAGTCTATTTTAGTCACAAGATGTACATTTCAGGGTGCAAATTGAACAAATCTTTCCCAATGTTGGACATTCGCAATTTTTAAACTATGTAGATTTCTTTCCTTAAAAACTACATTCTGAATTCTGCAAATTATGACGAATTTATTATACATTTTGTATAATATCAAGCTCAAAGTAATTTGTTACAAAAATCTGTTAAGGTCAAAGCTCCAAAAAGCCTGTATGCTACATTCATCATGTTAAAACATTTCATAAATAATAAAAAAATCAAGGAAATTTTACAAACCCTAAAGAGTTCTTATACAGAATTCTGTGCCTATTCTATAAAAAGTTATCCAATTTAACAGGTCATTTAAGAAAACAGAAAAAGCCAGCTTGGCCCATGGTCAAGTTTCAATTTAGAACAATAAAATCAACTCTTTATTTTAATGTCTGTACTGTGTCAATAGTTAAAAAAAATTTTTTTGGGTCCAGTTTCTGTTAAATAGTCTTTTAGTTTTATATAAAGGTATGCTCTGCAGTCATGTACTTAGAACTATAATTAGAAAATTCAGCTAAACAGTGAGGTCATTATATTAGAAATGCCATAAATTCAGGTATCATTCAATTCTACCATTTCCTAAACACCAAACACCAAATGGATGTTAATAAAATTATTTTACTATACAATGTGCACAATGCATGTTAAGATATACTTATAAAGCAACAAATAAATATCAGTTAAAGTGAAAGTAGACGTGTTCATTATAGAATGCTGCTAAGGCAGTTAATTATCAAACACAGGATGGTAACCTCTGTTCTATTTATCTAACCAAGTCAATGACCACTAGCTTGCATGACAAGAAATAATTTCAAGCTGGGAATAGTCTGCTGTGAAAGTGTCCTTTTTAACATTATCAGTTGTATGTTATCTCTAAATATTGAATGAAGGTGGAACTCTGCATGGATCTAATTGGCTCAAATAAATTCATTTCACTGTCTGATTTTTTTCATTCAAGCAAAAGGGCTTTATACTAAAAAATGTGTGGATAGTCAAGGCTTTTTACACCCTATATAAAACTACTAAACTAATCAAGAACCTTTGATTATTATAATTACATTTTTATGCTAACAGACATGATGTACAGTAGTTGTCGTCTGTTTATGTAGTTCATATGTGTTTCTCTCTCGTTTCTCGTTTTTATATAGATTAGACCGTTGGTTTTCCCGTTTGAATGGTTTTACACTAGTAATTTTTGGGGCCCTTTATAGCTTGCTGTTCGGTGTGAGCCAATGCTCCGTGTTGAAGGCCGTACCTTGACCTATAATGGTTTACTTTTATAAATTGTTACTTGGACGGAGAGTTGTCTCATTGGCACTCATACCACATCTTCCTATATCTATGAAAATATAAGTTCATTTACACTTTTCATTTGTCTAGTTGAATATTCTACAAATTGTGTATTGTTGGAATAAAGAGCATGTGTGGTATTTGATGTTGTATTATATTGGGATATAAAACATTACTTTAAAACACCATGTGATTGTTGTCTGCCAATCAAATCATTGGATTCCTTATGGAACATTTATTTAATGCAACTATGACCATTTTGGTTGAAATAGAAAATTTTAGAAGAAAAATAGATGCCTTTATAAATATGCCCATTCAGACAAAATCTAAATCAATTTATGCAGTGAATTCAGATAAATTTATTATTCAAACTTGTTCAAATATTCCAAAATAAAGTTTGAAGGTTAAGGCTTAAAAAACTACAGTAGTTTAACTTCAAAACTTTTTTATTTGCACTTCCCCATTCAGGACTCTTATCAAAGGCTTTAACAGTAAAGTGTATATTGATTTTTTGTTGTTGTTGTTATTTCATAAAATGAAGAGCTGGAGAAAATGATATAAAAATAAGAAGATGTGATATGATTGCCATTGAAATAACTCTCCACCTGAGAGACCAAATAACGACAAAGTTGGCAACTATAGGTCACTGTACTGGGTATTCAACAATTTATTTACCATCTCACTCATAAACAAGTGGTGATTTAGAGCTTGTTTTAAACTTATACATGAGCTTACTAAGACTGGTAAATGTTGAAAATCATTTAAATGGTCAACCTCGTCCTCTTGGACTTAAATGAACATTTGCTGCAACTATCATACTCCTATGGGAAATGCAATAGAAAATAAAATATATGATATCTGTAATTCTTTAATACTGATGAGATAAAATGAATTCATGAACTGGTAGACAGAAGTAATAATGTCTAGAATACATGTATTAGTCACCAAAGAAGCTCAGCTATATCTCTTTTCATCACAATTTTTTTTTTATATCCTTGTTATGGCATTGCTGATATCGATATGGACTGATACAGGGGAATAATATTGGCTTCCAATTTCAATGGGAGAGCCAATTAATCAGAAACCTCATGTAAGAAATCTGCAGCAATCCTCTTCAAGTTAAATGCTATGTAAAATTAACAAGAGTTGAATGATTTGAAATGCACACTCCTGTTAAGAAAACTGTTTAAACAGTGCAGTCTTCGAACAAAATAAGTTCATCCTTGATTATTTTTTAAAATATGCCAGATATATGAGCCATCCTCCTAGATCAAACAATTATTTGATGAAAGTAAGAAGAGACCTGACATGGTTACAGGGATTATTGGGGAATAGACATTAAACAGTGCAAAAAAAAAAACAACTTACAAACAAATTTAAACCAAATTGAGGCATAGAAAAAGAGCATCCCTGACTTCTACCATCTGGCAGTAAATTCTCTCATAAAGAGGGGCATCGGCTTGGCTGTGTGGGATGCATTAATATGCAGTTTTGTGCAGTTGGAATCGGGGTACATTAAATTGCATGTCTTGTATAAGAAGAGTGCCACATTCTCTGCACATTAAAGAATCATTTCAAAACCTTTTTGAGGGGTATGCATATCATTGGGCCTATTGCAAGTCAAAGTTTCTGCACTATCCAACATACTCTTATTTTCCAGTGGCATTTAAATTGTTGCCCTTCATCCTTGTCAATCTACTTATTGGATTTAATGTTCTCATCATGTTCATGAAAAAATTTGCCACTGGAAATAAACAACAACCAATAAATCAATCAATCACAAACAAATGAAGCAGTTTTATTCAATGGTACATTATGTATGAGGTATTTAATATTTTCTCTCCCAATTTCATAGGCTTAAATTTGGGAATCCCTTGATGATAATAGGGCCCATATTGAAACTATATGCCATGTTAAACATTGCTTCTCCTCTTTAGAAAAAAATTAAAATTTAATTTGAGCACATAAAATAAACAGATCTTTTGTTAAAAAATACTGAAAAGATTAAAATACTGTTTGCAGCATTGCATCTTGGTGCAGCTTAATCATACAAAACATACATTGAAATGATTTTAAAAACAGCTATCAGATTTTGATCTGCTTCTGCAACAAAACTAATCGAACTGCAGATCAGTACTTACCGGAAACTTAAAATAACTTATCAAGATCAGACAAATATGTTTTCATGAACAGTATCCATCACTTTTGTCTGTCTTCATCAACCATTCTAAGTATATAAGATTATAAGAAAGTACAAATTTAAGTACTATATATAGTCTAGTCCAAAACTGACAATTTGATTTATCTTTTGATCATTAAATGTGACAAAATAACTTCTTTTATATTCTTGTTTTGGACGGACTAATTAGAGTAATGTTTATGTTAATAACCGTCTGCTGTAATTTCTGTTTAGGGCATTTCATTTATAGAACTTCCATGTACTTTTATACAAAGTATCTACCTACAGAAACAACTTGCAGTGCATCATTATTTATTAGTCTCTCTAGAGACAGAAACTAGGGCATTTCTTTAGAATCTAATATTTCCCTATATCCTCTTTAAAGTCCAAAAATGATACAGACTCATAAAATATAGCTTCTAGCTCAAATAAGCAATGAGGCAAAATGATATAAATTGTAATCTGATAGCTAAAATATCTTGAGGCAGAAACTGCCATAGAAAATCATATATTGACGATTTTTTTAATTCAAAATATAAATTTGCTTAATATGATATACCAGAAAAATATTTTACGACTCCAGAATCCAGATATTATAACAAAGGAAAAAAAAAACATTTAAGGAAAATTATTAAAAGATTTGGAAATATGAGAAACAATCATCATAATATTATAATCAACTCATCAAAACAATAAGCTATCAATTTTTATAAAGAAATTAAAGATTGTCTAATATAGAAGCATTAATTAATTCAATACAAGGAAAATTCAATGTTTCTTGCAACATTAGGTCTACTGGCTACGAATTAAAAAAAGAACAGCTTCCAATATTCCACGGCACATAATTTTTATCTGTTCCAGGTCAATAACTACAATATTCTTTTTGATCTATTATACTTTTTCATGAAAATAGGACACAAATGTAGGCATGGATGCGCTAATATTGCAATTTTCTAAATAATTTCTATTTCCAAGGGACAAAACTCTTGTAGAAATAGATGATCAGCACTGATTATCAAATTTGTCCAAAATATTGCTTAGATAAAACTTTGATCAAAATTTCATAAGATCTGTACAAAAAAAGTTGCTTCCATATGGTGTTTAATGGTAAGGAGGTTCTGAGGTAGTCAACATAACAGACAAATTAAGTTCTATAGGGAAAAGTTCTGACGAGAAACCAAAAAAGATACTAGGTTATTATAGGAATACATGATATACCAATAACCCTGAAGACTTGGAATAGAAGTAATGGCTTACTTCAGTATTTATCATTTAATTACATGTTTTGAATTGATGAAAGTCATTCTTGACAGTATTTTGTCACACCACTACACTGTTTAGTATATAATGCTACTGATTTTCATCATGATGTTTTCTTGAATTTTACTTTTTTTGTAAGATTATTTTAAATAAACAAAGTTCCATATTTGCTTGTTTTTCACAAAATTTTTGGCAGGAAAATGTCTGGATTTTACGTGATGATGATACAATTTGTAGAGATTTCAAGCTGCAATTGGGTAAAACCTTTTAACAAATAGGACAAAGCCATCTGAATATGCACAGTAACAACTGATCCTAATCATCTGAATGAGACACTGCTGAATATAAAAAGTTTGCCTTTAATTTGGAAACTTTTATAAAATAGACTGTTAGGTATCAAGATTATTTTACTGGTCATTTCAATTTCAACATTTATCAAAAGCTTTTTCATATGAAAAAACCTATATATGCATACCCAAAGTCTACATTTATTCCTGTTATGTGGCTAATATACCTAAAAATATCCCAAGGATGGAAAAGAATTAATGACTATTACTCACTTGGTCAATAGTACAAGGAGAGTTCTCTAAGATTTAGGTAGATCTAAGAACTGAGTATCTTCCATTCAGCAATTCAAATGTAACAAATCACAAATACAATTTACCACCTTAAGTATGTCAAAGCCATAGGTTCTCATTTATGACATCATTAAATGCAAATTATCAGCTGTTTTTACATGAAATGAGCATCAAGATGGGTGCTGGAACTGTTTACCAGGTGAGCACCCGATTTCACTCTTTGTTTTTGCTAGTTTCATACTGCTTAATCTCTAGAGTTCTATAAAGGGTTTTGAGAATTGTTTTTTTGTTTGTTTGTCTTAAGGTTATGTGGTTGTCTGTCTTAAGGTTATGTGGTTGTCTGTCTTAAGGTTATGGGGTTGTCTGTCTTAAGGTTATGTGGTTGTTTGTCTTAAGGTTATGTGGTTGTCTGTCTTAAGGTTATGGGGTTGTCTGTCTTAAGGTTATGGGGTTGTCTGTCTTAAGGTTATGGGGTTGTCTGTCTTAAGGTTATGGAGTTGTCTGTCTTAAGGTTATGGGGTTGTCTGTCTTAAGGTTATGTGGTTGTCTGTCTTAAAGTTATGTGGTTGTTTGTCTTAAGGTTATAGGGTTGTCTGTCTTAAGGTTATGGGGTTGTCTGTCTTAAGGTTATAGGGTTGTCTGTCTTAAGGTTATGTGGTTGTCTGTCTTAAGGTTATGGGGTTGTCTGTCTTAAGGTTATGGGGTTGTCTGTCTTAAGGTTATGTGGTTGTCTGTCTTAAGGTTATGGGGTTGTCTGTCTTAAGGTTATGGAGTTGTCTGTCTTAAGGTTATGGGGTTGTCTGTCTTAAGGTTATGTGGTTGTCTGTCTTAAAGTTATGTGGTTGTTTGTCTTAAGGTTATAGGGTTGTCTGTCTTAAGGTTATGGGGTTGTCTGTCTTAAGGTTATGGGGTTGTCTGTCTTAAGGTTATAGGGTTGTCTGTTTTAAGGTTATGGAGTTGTCTGTCTTAAGGTTATGGGGTTGTCTGTCTTAAGGTTATGGGGTTGTCTGTCTTAAGGTTATGTGGTTGTCTGTCTTAAGGTTATGGGGTTGTCTGTCTTAAGGTTATGGGGTTGTCTGTCTTAAGGTTATGGGGTTGTCTGTCTTAAGGTTATGGAGTTGTCTGTCTTAAGGTTATGGGGTTGTCTGTCTTAAGGTTATGTGGTTGTCTGTCTTAAAGTTATGTGGTTGTTTGTCTTAAGGTTATAGGGTTGTCTGTCTTAAGGTTATGGGGTTGTCTGTCTTAAGGTTATGGGGTTGTCTGTCTTAAGGTTATGGGGTTGTCTGTCTTAAGGTTATGGGGTTGTCTGTCTTAAGGTTATGGAGTTGTCTGTCTTAAGGTTATGGGGTTGTCTGTCTTAAGGTTATGTGGTTGTCTGTCTTAAGGTTATGTGGTTGTCTGTCTTAAGGTTATGGGGTTGTCTGTCTTAAGGTTATGGGGTTGTCTGTCTTAAGGTTATGGGGTTGTCTGTCTTAAGGTTATGGGGTTGTCTGTCTTAAGGTTATGGGGTTGTCTGTCTTAAGGTTATGGAGTTGTCTGTCTTAAGGTTATGGGGTTGTCTGTCTTAAGGTTATGTGGTTGTCTGTCTTAAAGTTATGGGGTTGTCTGTCTTAAGGTTATAGGGTTGTCTGTCTTAAGGTTATAGGGTTGTCTGTCTTAAGGTTATGGAGTTGTCTGTCTTAAGGTTATGGGGTTGTCTGTCTTAAGGTTATAGGGTTGTCTGTCTTAAGGTTATGGGGTTGTCTGTCTTAAGGTTATGGGGTTGTCTGTCTTAAGGTTATAGGGTTGTCTGTCTTAAGGTTATGGGGTTGTCTGTCTTAAGGTTATAGGGTTGTCTGTCTTAAGGTTATGGGGTTGTCTGTCTTAAGGTTATGGGGTTGTCTGTCTTAAGGTTATAGGGTTGTCTGTCTTGGGGTTGTCTGTCTTAAGGTTATGGGGTTGTCTGTCTTAAGGTTATGGGGTTGTCTGTCTTAAGGTTATGGGGTTGTCTGTCTTAAGGTTATGGGGTTGTCTGTCTTAAGGTTATGGGGTTGTCTGTCTTAAGGTTATGGGGTTGTCTGTCTTAAGGTTATGGGGTTGTCTGTCTTAAGGTTATGGGGTTGTCTGTCTTAAGGTTATGGGGTTGTCTGTCTTAAGGTTATGGGGTTGTCTGTCTTAAGGTTATGGGGTTGTCTGTCTTAAGGTTATGGGGTTGTCTGTCTTAAGGTTATGGGGTTGTCTGTCTTAAGGTTATGGGGTTGTCTGTCTTAAGGTTATGGGGTTGTCTGTCTTAAGGTTATGGGGTTGTCTGTTTTAAACTTGTTGTTTTATGTATTGTCTCCTTGGTATTTTCTCTTCTTTTTCTTTAACAAGTGAAAAAAAAAGGAATTCCCTTTTTCATAGATCTTTGTTTTCTTCTTCAAATTTTTGTTTTGATAATTTGAAACATTTCCACTTAGCATTCTTTCAATAGAATCCTACTAATGAACAATAATACAATATGTTATCAATGAACCAACAACAAGTGAAAAGGTCACAGCCTACCAGACCACTTCTATGCAAATTTAATGACAAATATTTATACATTAATCTTCAGCCAATTATATAAAATCTGTGTGAAACTGACAAGATAAAACCCTTTCAAAGCAGAGGTGTTTTACTAATGGACTTCTGTTGTGAGTTTTGGTCAATTCAATTTCCGAACTAGTAAGTTTGGATAATGGAAGAATCGGCTACTGCTTCCGATCTTTTTGTCTTACACAGGAAATGTAATAATGAAGTTACTTTACAAAACAAATCCATTTTCATCCAACAATGACAGACAATGATTCTAATTGTTCAATGGCATACTTAAGATGTATGGAACTTGACATGAAATGTGTTATTTTACAGAATTATCTGCAGTCCTAGATATGTGCTTCTTAATAAATAAGAAGTTACTGTGACCTTTATGACAAGTCCTTTCAGTATATAAATGACAGGATAGAAGTACACAGAAACAGGTCAAACTTTCACTCAAAGGATCTCTTAGTGTACTGCATCTCTTGTGGCCCTGTGGACTCATTTATTATCAGATTTAGTCATGCATTTAATAATGTCGTGAGGTTAGACAAGAGGCAAACACCAATCTGCCATTTTTTATCTAGCCATGGTGTTGTCTCTTTCTCTTTGACTTATGATTATAATCCCTTGGTATCTTCTCTTTTTATTTCACAGATGTAGAAATCAAGTTTTATAAAGTCAATTGGATAAAGGAAAAATCACAAAAATCAAACTCTTTCTGTTGGGCAACTTAATTTATAACAAGTAACTATTTTTACAGAAGTATTACAATGTCAACAGCAAGAAAGCTTGTTAACAGAAAAAACGTCTTTGCTATATGAAAATGAGCATAGTGCTAAACTCTGGTTAACACAATTAGCTGCATTAACATCTGTGCATGTAAACTATAGTACTAAACTCAAAAGGAATCTCCTACAAATTTATATTAACCCTGTCGTTTAACTTTTCAAGAGAAATTCTATATCATCCCATGATGTGTTTAACTAAATACTGAACTTTTTAATTTTTTAAATTAAGAGCCTTTTATAATTCACAAGATCTGAAACAATTGTTACAAGGTAGAAGGACTAATCAATTTATGTTAAAGTAGTAAAAAAGTTCTTTTTTGCTGCAATTTACCAAGAATGGACACAGGCTGTGAGAATTTAAGTGTGTTTTCAAGCTGTGCAAAGACTGCAGGGGAACAACCTCCAGGCCTTCCTGTTCGATTGTTCAGAACTAGGTAAATGAGTCACAATTCTAAATCTAAAGGGACTTAAATAAGTAGAAAAGTAATCAAATCTATAGTACATACTCTAACTAATTTTAGATCAATGCTTGACTTTTTGGGTGAAAAGACAGAACTATGAAACGGCTAAACCAACACAATTATTTCAGATAAATATGTCCAGTCAGTGGAGAATTCCATTAATGATACATCATTACAGAACAACATATCTACGGTCAAATTGGATTTCAATGATCTGATGGACACAATAGAATCCTGTTGGTTAAGAGACTCATGAATCAGCTATAGATATAACTTTGTTAGGAACAATCTGATGGGACCTTCAATCTGTCTCTGAATTAAAAACAATGCTTCGATCATAGATATCAGTAATTCAATACAAGGTCTTAAATGTCTTAAAATATTCAAGCTTCAAATGGTTTTGATAAATATTCTTTCGAAAGCACATTTTTTGTTGTTCATGTTGTAATTTTCAAATTTTGAAACTGATGGCTTAGTGATAGAAATATACATATTTTTGAGCACTTGCAAACATGTTTAACCATTGCCACATTTTTGTAAGCCTGTCTCAAGTCTGGAGCATGTAGTTCAGTGTTTGTCATTGGTTCATGTCTGTCAAATGTGTTTTTTATCTCATAAATTGTTTTGTTATCAATTAGACCATTAGTTTTCTAGTTTGAATTGTTTCACATATTTTATGTTGATCCTTTTATAGCAGACTATATGGTATGGACTTTCTCATTGTTGAAGGCCGTACGGTTGCCAATAAATGTTTACATTTACTTCATTTGAACTCTGGTGGATAGTTGTCTCTTTGGCAATCATACCACATCTCCTTATCTATATCATGTTAACAACAGAAGGACAACAAGCACCAGGTGTGGGTATGCAAGGTACATGATTATATGCTTGCTGTAAAAGACAGATATTTTTAAAAGATCTGATCTAAGGATCTTTTCATGAGGACAGTACAGGTGAACTATTAGAGCTATTTGTCCTTATTATACAATCTTGATATTTAATCCTGTGATTTCTAGACTTGTTTTTGTCATAGCCATTATTCCTGGGGAAACCTCAAATGACAAATCAATTAATTCTGTCTTTTGTATCCTATTATGAAAGCTTTGGAATTGTACTTCAAGTTCAGATGACATTTCGATATTGCACAGTTTTCTCTGCTTAAAAGAAAATCTTCTAGTTGGTCAACAAAAGCAATATATAAGCCATACAAAGACTGTCCACTAGTCAAAGGATAAAAATAATTCACTAATATAAAATCAAATATATAATGGCAATATAACATATTCCAGCTAATAATTAGAATTAGGTATAAAACTAGAGTCTCTTAAAAAGAGCCTGTGTCGCTCATCTTTGTCTATGTGCATATTCAACAAAAGACACTCTCCAACATTGTAGACGAGAATAGAATTCATGACAAAAAATCTGTTGTGTTGATTTAGTATTGCTGATCATTTAGTCTGTTTTAGGTCTCTCTATCTTCTTTGGTTTTTGCTCAAAACACAAAAGAGGTAAAAATCCTCATTTAAGGGCAATCACTCCTATAAAGAGTGACAGTCTACTAACTGTATCGGCAAAATTTGACTTGTTAGTAGATCTTGCCTTGCTGATCATTTTTGTGATTTAAAGTGTCTATTTATCTATTATAATTTTTATCATATAAGGCAAAACGCAAAAACAATAGTTAAAATTGTCTTTAAAGGGCAATAACTCAAATAAAGAGTCAACAGACGATTTCCTCCATATTGTCTTAATTGTAGATCTTATCTTGTTGATCATTTTTGCTTATTTAAGTTTCTATCTATCTATTATAATTTTTAAGATATAAGGCAAAACGCAAAAAAATTGTAAAAATCGTCATCAAAGGGCAATAACTCTAATAAGGAGTCATCTGTCGATTTCGACCATGTTAGACTTATATGAAGAACTTGTCTTGCTGATCATTTTGTATTTTAAAGTTTCTCTCCATTTATTATAGTTTTCAAGATAAAAGGCAAAAATGATAAAAAATAGTAAAATTTGTCATCTAAGGGCAATAACTCCTATAATAAGTCGTCTGACAGTTTTGACGTATATGAACAATTAATAGAGCTCAACATTCTGTACATTTCTGCTACTGTCAGATTTTCTCTATTTATAAAGGTTTTCAAAATAACAGACAAAACTTGCATTTTACCCCTATGTTCTATTTTTAACCATGTCGGCCATCTTGGTTGGCAAGCCGGGTCATCGGACACATTTATTTAACTGAGATACTCCAATTATGATTGTGGCCAAGTTTGGCTAATTTTGGTCAAGTAGTTTCAGAGGAGAAGATTTTTGTAAAAGTTAACGGACAACGACGGACAACAGACGCCAAGTGATGAGAAAAGCTCACTTGGCCCTGTGGGCCAGGTGAGTTAAAACTGTCTGAAAACTCACTTAAAAAGTTTTCCAAATGTAAGCTATTCTTCTTGAAATTGGAAATCCTATTAAATTGATAACAAAACTTTGCTTTTATTAAATTGTCAGCTGCTGGTATCAAAACTGCTTACAGGTACCACTCTAATAAATCTATGATAAATTATATTAATGGAATCAATCAATTCTATTGGAGCAATTTTGATTTGAACTGATAACAGATTTTGTGAAAGGCTTCTGTAAAAGAATTTTTATAACTTACAAATTTGCTTAGAAGAAAACTGGATGACAATGAATATTTTATGATAAAAGCGATCAAGATGATCAAGATGGGAGTTGTATCGTTATTATATTGGGTTGCATGGAAAGTCATACAGCATTGGACCATTGTCATATAGAACTGTTCTAATTTAAGATTGAATTGATAAAAAGAATGATTGACTTGCATCAAAGATTGATCCTAACCTTATCATTTGATTGTCTCAATCTAGTTCAGCAATATATAATCAAAGTTTTAGGCCTCTGGTATAGACATAGTAAATAATGATGGAGAGGAAATGATTTAATAATGACTCATGAAGATCTTCACATTGATAATTTGTTCAGAATTAAAGAAAATTGCTTTGAAGTTAAAAAGACAGTTTAAGAAAACAAATTCAGTTCCAATATATGGACTTCCAAGGACCTTCCCATAAACATATATATCAAATTAATTTCAATTTTCCTCCAATGCTATTCTTTTGTGACGACTTAGGTTTTATTTCATTATGAAAGCATACTTTCTTTTTTTTGTCTGATCATTGCAATTTTTTATAATTTTTATTATGGATAAATAAACTAGAAGTAAGCTTAGTATCTAAGAAGGCTGCCCTGCAGATGCTAATAGTTTGGCAGTATCTATTTACCTGAATTTCCATTCTGAATGATTATTTCTTATTCCTTTTTTTTTAAATAACATCTTATCTTCAACAACGTCATTCTGATTAAAATAAACTTCATATGAATACTCAGTTTCCCTTTAAAAATAATTCTATCATTTCTTTTACTTTGATTTGCATGCCAGGATTTTCAATTCAACAGAACAACTCTGGTGGTCTCTTGGTAGCATGTTCACATCTCTGCCAAGTCAAACCATAGACTAAAAAGCTGTTTTTTTTGTTTTTTTGCTTCACTACTAAGCCCGCAGCATTTAGGACTAAGAGCAAAGACTGGTCTGCCCATTGTCAGACTTAATTGTGTCTTAGTATGGTGGAAAGTCTTCCGGTCAACTGTAATTGTGTGAGTTAGCATGTTAAAACATAGTGTTGACCTGATATGCATGTGATATTTTCCATCTGACATTAAACCCCTATCAATCCATCCATCTCTCAATTTTACAAACAAAAACTTGGTTGTGTACCCATTTGTTCCAATGACCTTTGTTCTGATGACCTACTTTTCAAATTTCCAATATGCCCTTCTTTGTATCCCATCAGGAAAATCATAATCTGTATAATTTCCTCATACAATGTATTAGGTATTTAAAATATCATCCTTAGTGTCACATGCCTTCCAGAAATTCATTTTAATTGACAGTTGCATTTTATCTTCCATATCATGCATTAAAACTTCATCCAATTTTCTTTAATTTCTGAAGTTATTGATAATTGTAAAGTAGAGTAATATAACCCTAAGCACCTTAATATGATTAAATTGATTGATTTACGAGAAAAGAAGGACAGAAAATTCATTTAGATACCTATATTCCAAACAAATCATTTAAATAATGCTGATTTTAGGACCCAGACAATTTAATTTGATCATGGAAACAGCATTTTCTTCATGTTCTATACCCAAAAGTAAGAACATTGCCTGTTATTTGTTTACAGAAAATTGTTTTATTTCCTGTTCCTTTTCTGCTGTGTCTAGTCACTTAATCACAAAAATAGCTGTATGATTATCAGAATGCTCTCCGTCACTTAATTTCATACCTCTAAATGAAAGATTGATGACTTTGGAGGACAAGTCGTTAAAATCTCCAGGAAATAGATTACTAAAAATATATGACTTATTTAGTTTTCCAGTTATAGCAATCATTGCAGATTCTCCAAGTGTATCAAAGGCTCTTTGTATTCATTATTGGAGAATGGCCATTAGTAACATAAGACAGAGAACAAGATAAAGTTTATTGTTGCAGTTTTCAGTCAGAATGAGAATGTTAAATACAAAACCCTGTTCTCTGAGTTATTATTTTATAGTACCATCATAGCAATAAAAATTAATTCTGTCTTCAAGAGTAGTTAAATCTTTAAGTGGCTTTTTGGAAGGCAAATTTCTGACTCTATACACAACCAGATTTTCCAATGCCATATACAAATTTGCTATCTTCCCAGTCATTCAGTGGCTCATTTTACAAAAGATCTTATAACAGATGATCATTTCAATATAAATTTATTTCATTTTCAGTCTTAAGATTTTTTTGTGAAAAGAGCCTCAGAGCCTGTACAAGTCTATGTAATGTATAATAAATGATTTGTTCTTAATGTTCAAAAAAATTTATAAAATGTTTGTCACTAGACGCAATAAAAAGAACAAATAAACAAATATCAATAAATACAGAGTTATCTTTTATTACACAATATATTAGAATCTCAAGCATTATTGTCAATTTTCACAGCAAAAGCCATGAGTTAGCCATATTTCTTGCAAGCAATTATGCAATTCTACTTTAACATTATCAAGATAGATTCAAAATATCTAAGATCAATTCAGCTTTTATTTTTGTTCGAGCATATTGTTTTTCTTAAATTGTTTAACATTTCATATCGATATAACATGTTACTTTTATTATTCTTCCCTTAGTTTATTTATTTTGAATTTACATTGTATCATAGGTCAAATTTATTTGTTCAGTGTATGTTCAATGGTGTTAATATGTCCTTTGATTGAGTTAAGCTATTTCAGTTGATATTTTATAGTGTGTCTTTCTATGTTGTGATGTTACACTATTGTTTCAGAAAAAGGGTGAAGGTTTGGTACCATTAAAACGTTTAAACCCGCTGCATTTGTTTGCACCTGTCCTAAGTCAGGAATCTGATGTTCAGTAGTTGTCGTTTGTTGATGTGGTTCATAAGTGTTTCTCGTTTTTATATAGATTAGACCGTTGGTTTTCCCGTTTGAATGGTTTTACACTAGTCATTTTTGGGGCCCTTTATAGCTTACTGTTCGGTGTGAGCCTAGGCTCCGTGTTGAAGACCGTACTTTGACCTATAATGGTTTACTTTTATAAATTTTGACTCGGATGGAGAGTTGTCTCATTGGCACTCATACCACATCTTCTTATATCTATTTACTGCAGGGTTTGTTGCTCGTGCTGTGTGGATGCAGTAGAATGTGTCCCGTGCTTGTGGTGTATGCCCTTATATTTTTCAATTATGGGTTGTTTGCCTGTGAGAGAGCTTTTACATGTTTATTATATCTTTGTTCTTAATTGTCAATTATATATTATGGTGTTTGGATGTATAAATACTCATCCACGCCTGATATTTTTATTATTGCCCCCTGCTATGGTTTTACTAAGATTTCTTACAATCTCTCTGTTTTTGCCCTGTGTTTGTTATATGTCAGTATTGTAATACTTAAGTCTTTACGTCGGGCCTTTTATAACAGTTTTTGTAAGAGTTCTTTTACTGCTTTCCCTATTATTTCCTATTCCGTAATTGTGATCCTTATTCATTGTTACAACCTCCGGTCTTTTTTATTTTCCTATACCCTATTTAATTATCATGATTTTACGTAATGGAAAGAAAATTATTAACAACACAACTTCTATGATATCCACGTGCTTAAACAAACGTATTTGTAATGCCTCTACAGCCAGATTGTTTAACAAAATGCGCGTGGATATCCACAAATTTTCCGTGCAATGCCAAAAGTGACTAACCTGTTTTAGATTAACTTCACAAAATACTGTACGCTCAACAGTGAACGGAGAGCTTTTTCGCCTCCTTTTCCTGTGACATTACCTGAAAAACTCAAAACCTTATATATGTGGTAACTTGAACCCAACCTAAATGTGGTATTCAATATGTGGGACAGACGGACGGCGTATTACAAAAGAAATCAAGAACACCTTTACCGCTTTCAGAGACCTAAAAATTCAAAAGTTTGATATATCAACATTTAGATAAGCATAATCACAATCTAAAATTTATTAAATTCCAACCACTTGAAACCGTTCAGAAACAACCAGGAGAATCACACAAGCAATTTGAAAAATCACGTGAAATTCGCGAATTATTTTGGATAAAAGACTTCAAACAGCTTATCCTCTCGGTCTTAATGACAAAATATTAGGACAGGGAACATAACTAAAACTTCAATCGATGTCATTAATATTGTCGATAAACGACTTAGAAATAAAAGGTCTCATGGCAAACGCAAAACCGTAATCAACGTATTAAACATCGTATAAATTATACACTTGCTGACCTGTTATCTATAATAAAAATAATGGCAGACATCAAGTATTATGCAAACTGGGTCGGATACCAATAAGTAAATTATATGCTATTTTTCTGGAGTGTGATACAATTTCTTTTTTAGCCCAATGTATGAATACACCGTATTATTACAGCCTTTTGTCATCATAGGCTATTTCCTAGTATCGATAAACCTGAAAATCATAAACGGCACTTTCTTAAATTAAAATATATAAATAGAGGTATTGATTTTATTAACTTATCTAGTATATTCAATGACTCTACCATCCAAAGCCAAATACCTCCATATTTTGATAATATAGAACCACCTATTATTTCGTATTCTTATAAAAACCCAGCAGAAGTTTGATTTTTAATTATCGTCAGTTACATCAGACGTCAATATAGTAAATAATGTTCCTTCCACTTGAGATTGTGAAACATCTAGTTTTAGATATGTTCCCTATGGTCATGTCCTTACAGGAGACCTCAACATCGTCGAAGACCGTGAGGTCATAACTTTTCTTAAGAAAGGACCGAAATATCGTCCTCCATCTAAAATAGATTGGAAACAGTGTCGTCAGGTTATTAAAGACGCTCTGTCTGTCTACTGTAAAATTGGTGTAAACGTGAAAAATCTGATAAAAATCTCTAGACAGTTATTTGAATAAAATTATGAATACTGTTAATATTAGTATATCTCATTTTGAAAACAATTCTGAAATTAGTAATAGGGTCCATGATATTCCCATTTCCAGAATAAAAATGAACTCAAGTACTGCAAAGCGGTTTGTGTTCGCACCGCAGACAAAGCAGCAAATAATGTAGTGGTGGTGTGACACATATACTACACGGAAGTTCTCCAAAACGAAATTACAAATTCATCTACATTCAGGTCCGTGACGCTCCACAGAGAGTCAAATTGTAAACAAGCATATCACTGCCACTACCCAGCTTAAAGCCTCTTCCGAACATTTGAAAGTCCCTACTATGTACTGGTTACCCAAATTGCACAAAAACCATTTAAATTCGTTTCATCTCCGCATCTAGTAAGTGTTCTACTACCAATCTATCAGTTCTTCTAACTACCTCCTTACTACTATCAAAGAACTTGTTATTAACTTTTGTAATAAAGCTTATGAAAATAATGGTATTAATTATTTTTGGAGTGTTAAAATTCTTTAGAGGTTTTAGATAAAATACATGCTTTTGATGGTCCTTTTAATTCTGTTGACAGTTATGATTTTCTACTCTATACTACACTTCCACACAATCTTATCAAGAAAAGTTTTCATATTTAATTAAATGGTCTTTTGAAAATCTCATTACAAATTTATTTGCTGTAACTCGTTTAAAGCCTTTTTCTGTAACGAAAAGGAAAGTATGCTAGATACACTTACTGGAAATGTGAAGATATGATTGAAGCTTTAAATTTTCTCCTGGACAACATATATGTACGTTTCGCGATAAAGTGTATCGACAGGTAGTAGGTATTCCTATGGGCACTAACTGCGCCTTTAATAGCAGATTTATTCCTGTATTGCTACGAATCTCAGTTTATGACCAAACTCAGTAAAGACACTTCATTGTTACATTTGGTTGATACATTCAACAATACCTTCCGTTATCTAGATGATATTTTTCGTTAAATAATCCAGAGTTCTCTAAATATACTACCGAAATTTACCCAATAGAACTTACTTTAACTAAATCTAACATAAACAGCAGTAGTTGTCCTTTTCTGGACTTGGACATTTCAATCTCTAAAGGAAAACTCCATACGAAAATTTACGACAAAGAGACGATTTTCATTCCCTATTGTTAATTTTCCTTTTTAGACGAGCGATGTTCCTTTGGCTCCATCATACGGTGTGTATATATCCCAACTCGTTCGTTATGCCCGTGTGTGTAGTGATGTCATAGATTTTAACGAACGTAATCAATGCATCACTTGTAAATTATTAAGTCAGGGATTTCGTTACCATAAATTACGTAAAACTTTTGCTAAGTTCTTTCATAGATACAAAGATTTGATTAGTAAATTTGGCTGTACCTGTAGAAAACTGATTAAAAACGGTATTTCACATCCTAAATTTTACGGTAATATTGTACTTAAAGCGCGGAAATCACTATGTGATCCATGTAAACTCATCGAACCTTTAAATAAACTTATTAGTTCAGGTTATCTTACCAATGTTGTAATTAGATCTTTGAATATAGTTTACATTGGCACTAATATCGATTTTGTCATCAGCAAATTAAAACATAACTAAATTTGTATTCTTTTCAAACGGGATGTTTAAAGACACACCCACGTTCATTTTGATCTATAAAGAGGTTAAACTCCTAACTATCCTATTGTCTGTCGATACATTTATTTTTGGCATTGCACAAGTCATGTCTTCTTTGACTGTCCATGACGTTAAAATACTAAATCCCTGGGATGTGTTTTAGTTGATTTTAGTCTCTGATGCATGATTTTTATTATCAATTGTTTTGGCTTTTAACTAGCTGTCAGTAACTGCAGTACTCTCAAATCGTACTTTTTGTTTATTTGACCTGTTGATACTAATTGTAATGCTTTTTTGTTATTTAATGTTATTCAGGGTTATATCTGGTCTATATACCAGCTTTGATAAGTGTTTGGTACTAATATAAATTTCCACTTCGTACTATGAACATCAAAATTATTTATTTTGTTAAAATATTTCCTTTCTCTATTGTAACTGTACACGTATACCTAACAACAAACTTATTTTCATTTACCTGTGTTTAAAGTTATTGCAAATGGCTGATATTTTTGTTCGAGCATATTGTTTTTCTTAAATTGTTTAACATTTCATATCGATATAACATGTTACTTTTATTATTCTTCCCTTAGTTTATTTATTTTGAATTTACATTGTATCATAGGTCAAATTTATTTGTTCAGTGTATGTTCAATGGTGTTAATATGTCCTTTGATTGAGTTAAGCTATTTCAGTTGATATTTTATAGTGTGTCTTTCTATGTTGTGATG